>JAQMRL010000002.1:134196170-135396170 GCA_035578175.1 Catonia carolina
CATTCGTCAGGATATGCTGCTTTCTGATTGGTCCGTACTGATTCTGGACGTCACGTCGAGTATGATTGTAATATAAGGTCCACACCCAATGTCAACCTCTAGTGAACGGTAGAGCAAAACATTTGAAGGTACCTTTTAATGAGATTTATAGTTTCTAGGTAAATATCACTTACGAAATATGTAGTACCCCATTGTAGAGATCTTTCGAGTTCTTAAGGAAATTAAAAATTGGTTTCTGTTGTTGCTAAATGTTAACACGGTTTTTTAAAAAATCACGAGTGTTCATTTGTATACCGACACAAAGAAAAATAAACAAAAGAGAGTTTTCTGTTTTTCCTAGTTGTTCGATTTTTGTAACCTAATTTTTGGCCAGTAATGTATCATATTTTTAAGGGAATGACTTTATACAACTGTAAATAAATATTACGATACGTAGAAGGCAACTGAAAAATCTAATTCAAAATATCTTGAGACGAAACAAAGTCAATATCCTACCGGGTAAGAAAATATACATCATTAATCCGTTTTATAACAAGAAAACTATTTTGCTCTACTAACGAGCATTAGTCGACAAATAATAATCAACGGTCTGACAAAATGATGATATAATGGCCGATGTAATTTCGAAAAAGGTTTTCTGGCTTTACTTTTATTTCATTAGTTCCTGTAATTTAAGATGGATGAAATTTATTGTGGCCATAATGAAAAGGTAGAGTGTTAAACATTTTTTGCACGTAATTTGCTAGTTCCTGACCGTAAATATGTATTCATTTTTATCACAGGGTCAGCCAATTATATGACTAAAGCACGTAAGAACAGAAGAGGTAGAGGTATAAATGACACTAGTCAGAGTTATCTCATCCGAGTTTCATGAATTTCATTTTACAATCAAACCCTGTTGATAATGAAATACAGGTGTCATTCGGAGAGTCGAAAGTACATGATTTTCCAAAGGACTGGCATTCTGATACGTATAATTATAAACGCTGTGCGACGACCATGTAAATCAAATCAACTCATCTCACTCAGAAAAGATTTTAGAGGTTCAAACCACCTTTTCCGCTGCTTACCTAAAAAACAATTTTCATTGCACAACAATTTCAACAGCCAGCATTTGTTTACTGACAAATTGGATTGAAAATAAGTAATTTTATTAGCCTACCTTGCTTAAGAGAACGCATGAGTTGTTCGGTTTCGGAACGTTAAAAAGTCGCATCTGATAATGCTTATAAAATTGCAATATTCGAACAAGCTGCCTACATAAACACTGATTACAGGCCTAAAACTCTATTAAATCACAGCTATCGGGATCGTAATTTTTCTGCTTATACTTTCGCTACGACAATTAAGCGAATGCTGTCGCCGAATTATTTTTTATTTATCTCATCTGTACGAATCAGGTGTTAAAGTTTATAGTTTTACACTGCCTGTGTACAAGATATAAATACTGCTTATAAATTTCCCGTTAACTAACAGATCCTAAATCAACGAAAAGTATACTTGACAAGACGTTATTTGACAAATTATTTTTGACCTACGCTATTATTGTGTTTAACAGAAACAAAAATATATGTATCAAAATATAACTGGTATTTAACAAACGATCTTTTAGGGTTGCGTGAGTAAGTCGGGCCAAGTTGAGTGTGATGCGCATGTGACGTCAACGGCTCAGGTAATAATTGCCCAATCAGAGTCTTATATTTTCGGCCAATAAGAAAGCCCAGTTTTAACCAATCAGATGTCTTCTTTTGCGTCATTTTGATTGGTTAATATTGTCCAATCAGAGAGTTTATATTACTGTACTACGTCACACCGATGTCAACCAATGACAAAGTGTCTTGAGCGTTACGTCATTCGTCAGGATATGCTGCTTTCTGATTGGTCCGTACTGATTCTGGACGTCACGTCGAGTATGATTGTAATATAAGGTCCACACCCAATGTCAACCTCTAGTGAACGGTAGAGCAAAACATTTGAAGGTACCTTTTAATGAGATTTATAGTTTCTAGGTAAATATCACTTACGAAATATGTAGTACCCCATTGTAGAGATCTTTCGAGTTCTTAAGGAAATTAAAAATTGGTTTCTGTTGTTGCTAAATGTTAACACGGTTTTTTAAAAAATCACGAGTGTTCATTTGTATACCGACACAAAGAAAAATAAACAAAAGAGAGTTTTCTGTTTTTCCTAGTTGTTCGATTTTTGTAACCTAATTTTTGGCCAGTAATGTATCATATTTTTAAGGGAATGACTTTATACAACTGTAAATAAATATTACGATACGTAGAAGGCAACTGAAAAATCTAATTCAAAATATCTTGAGACGAAACAAAGTCAATATCCTACCGGGTAAGAAAATATACATCATTAATCCGTTTTATAACAAGAAAACTATTTTGCTCTACTAACGAGCATTAGTCGACAAATAATAATCAACGGTCTGACAAAATGATGATATAATGGCCGATGTAATTTCGAAAAAGGTTTTCTGGCTTTACTTTTATTTCATTAGTTCCTGTAATTTAAGATGGATGAAATTTATTGTGGCCATAATGAAAAGGTAGAGTGTTAAACATTTTTTGCACGTAATTTGCTAGTTCCTGACCGTAAATATGTATTCATTTTTATCACAGGGTCAGCCAATTATATGACTAAAGCACGTAAGAACAGAAGAGGTAGAGGTATAAATGACACTAGTCAGAGTTATCTCATCCGAGTTTCATGAATTTCATTTTACAATCAAACCCTGTTGATAATGAAATACAGGTGTCATTCGGAGAGTCGAAAGTACATGATTTTCCAAAGGACTGGCATTCTGATACGTATAATTATAAACGCTGTGCGACGACCATGTAAATCAAATCAACTCATCTCACTCAGAAAAGATTTTAGAGGTTCAAACCACCTTTTCCGCTGCTTACCTAAAAAACAATTTTCATTGCACAACAATTTCAACAGCCAGCATTTGTTTACTGACAAATTGGATTGAAAATAAGTAATTTTATTAGCCTACCTTGCTTAAGAGAACGCATGAGTTGTTCGGTTTCGGAACGTTAAAAAGTCGCATCTGATAATGCTTATAAAATTGCAATATTCGAACAAGCTGCCTACATAAACACTGATTACAGGCCTAAAACTCTATAAAATCACAGCTATCGGGATCGTAATTTTTCTGCTTATACTTTCGCTACGACAATTAAGCGAATGCTGTCGCCGAATTATTTTTTATTTATCTCATCTGTACGAATCAGGTGTTAAAGTTTATAGTTTTACACTGCCTGTGTACAAGATATAAATACTGCTTATAAATTTCCCGTTAACTAACAGATCCTAAATCAACGAAAAGTATACTTGACAAGACGTTATTTGACAAATTATTTTTGACCTACGCTATTATTGTGTTTAACAGAAACAAAAATATATGTATCAAAATATAACTGGTATTTAACAAACGATCTTTTAGGGTTGCGTGAGTAAGTCGGGCCAAGTTGAGTGTGATGCGCATGTGACGTCAACGGCTCAGGTAATAATTGCCCAATCAGAGTCTTATATTTTCGGCCAATAAGAAAGCCCAGTTTTAACCAATCAGATGTCTTCTTTTGCGTCATTTTGATTGGTTAATATTGTCCAATCAGAGAGTTTATATTACTGTACTACGTCACACCGATGTCAACCAATGACAAAGTGTCTTGAGCGTTACGTCATTCGTCAGGATATGCTGCTTTCTGATTGGTCCGTACTGATTCTGGACGTCACGTCGAGTATGATTGTAATATAAGGTCCACACCCAATGTCAACCTCTAGTGAACGGTAGAGCAAAACATTTGAAGGTACCTTTTAATGAGATTTATAGTTTCTAGGTAAATATCACTTACGAAATATGTAGTACCCCATTGTAGAGATCTTTCGAGTTCTTAAGGAAATTAAAAATTGGTTTCTGTTGTTGCTAAATGTTAACACGGTTTTTTAAAAAATCACGAGTGTTCATTTGTATACCGACACAAAGAAAAATAAACAAAAGAGAGTTTTCTGTTTTTCCTAGTTGTTCGATTTTTGTAACCTAATTTTTGGCCAGTAATGTATCATATTTTTAAGGGAATGACTTTATACAACTGTAAATAAATATTACGATACGTAGAAGGCAACTGAAAAATCTAATTCAAAATATCTTGAGACGAAACAAAGTCAATATCCTACCGGGTAAGAAAATATTCATCATTAATCCGTTTTATAACAAGAAAACTATTTTGCTCTACTAACGAGCATTAGTCGACAAATAATAATCAACGGTCTGACAAAATGATGATATAATGGCCGATGTAATTTCGAAAAAGGTTTTCTGGCTTTACTTTTATTTCATTAGTTCCTGTAATTTAAGATGGATGAAATTTATTGTGGCCATAATGAAAAGGTAGAGTGTTAAACATTTTTTGCACGTAATTTGCTAGCTCCTGACCGTAAATATGTATTCATTTTTATCACAGGGTCAGCCAATTATATGACTAAAGCACGTAAGAACAGAAGAGGTAGAGGTATAAATGACACTAGTCAGAGTTATCTCATCCGAGTTTCATGAATTTCATTTTACAATCAAACCCTGTTGATAATGAAATACAGGTGTCATTCGGAGAGTCGAAAGTACATGATTTTCCAAAGGACTGGCATTCTGATACGTATAATTATAAACGCTGTGCGACGACCATGTAAATCAAATCAACTCATCTCACTCAGAAAAGATTTTAGAGGTTCAAACCACCTTTTCCGCTGCTTACCTAAATAACAATTTTCATTGCACAACAATTTCAACAGCCAGCATTTGTTTACTGACAAATTGGATTGAAAATAAGTAATTTTATTAGCCTACCTTGCTTAAGAGAACGCATGAGTTGTTCGGTTTCGGAACGTTAAAAAGTCGCATCTGATAATGCTTATAAAATTGCAATATTCGAACAAGCTGCCTACATAAACACTGATTACAGGCCTAAAACTCTATAAAATCACAGCTATCGGGATCGTAATTTTTCTGCTTAACTTTCGCTACGACAATTAAGCGAATGCTGTCGCCGAATTATTTTTTATTTATCTCATCTGTACGAATCAGGTGTTAAAGTTTATAGTTTTACACTGCCTGTGTACAAGATATAAATACTGCTTATAAATTTCCCGTTAACTAACAGATCCTAAATCAACGAAAAGTATACTTGACAAGACGTTATTTGACAAATTATTTTTGACCTACGCTATTATTGTGTTTAACAGAAACAAAAATATATGTATCAAAATATAACTGGTATTTAACAAACGATCTTTTAGGGTTGCGTGAGTAAGTCGGGCCAAGTTGAGTGTGATGCGCATGTGACGTCAACGGCTCAGGTAATAATTGCCCAATCAGAGTCTTATATTTTCGGCCAATAAGAAAGCCCAGTTTTAACCAATCAGATGTCTTCTTTTGCGTCATTTTGATTGGTTAATATTGTCCAATCAGAGAGTTTATATTACTGTACTACGTCACACCGATGTCAACCAATGACAAAGTGTTTTTAGCGTTACGTCATTCGTCAGGATATGCTGCTTTCTGATTGGTCCGTACTGATTCTGGACGTCACGTCGAGTATGATTGTAATATAAGGTCCACACCCAATGTCAACCTCTAGTGAACGGTAGAGCAAAACATTTGAAGGTACCTTTTAATGAGATTTATAGTTTCTAGGTAAATATCACTTACGAAATATGTAGTACCCCATTGTAGAGATCTTTCGAGTTCTTAAGGAAATTAAAAATTGGTTTCTGTTGTTGCTAAATGTTAACACGGTTTTTTAAAAAATCACGAGTGTTCATTTGTATACCGACACAAAGAAAAATAAACAAAAGAGAGTTTTCTGTTTTTCCTAGTTGTTCGATTTTTGTAACCTAATTTTTGGCCAGTAATGTATCATATTTTTAAGGGAATGACTTTATACAACTGTAAATAAATATTACGATACGTAGAAGGCAACTGAAAAATCTAATTCAAAATATCTTGAGACGAAACAAAGTCAATATCCTACCGGGTAAGAAAATATACATCATTAATCCGTTTTATAACAAGAAAACTATTTTGCTCTACTAACGAGCATTAGTCGACAAATAATAATCAACGGTCTGACAAAATGATGATATAATGGCCGATGTAATTTCGAAAAAGGTTTTCTGGCTTTACTTTTATTTCATTAGTTCCTGTAATTTAAGATGGATGAAATTTATTGTGGCCATAATGAAAAGGTAGAGTGTTAAACATTTTTTGCACGTAATTTGCTAGTTCCTGACCGTAAATATGTATTCATTTTTATCACAGGGTCAGCCAATTATATGACTAAAGCACGTAAGAACAGAAGAGGTAGAGGTATAAATGACACTAGTCAGAGTTATCTCATCCGAGTTTCATGAATTTCATTTTACAATCAAACCCTGTTGATAATGAAATACAGGTGTCATTCGGAGAGTCGAAAGTACATGATTTTCCAAAGGACTGGCATTCTGATACGTATAATTATAAACGCTGTGCGACGACCATGTAAATCAAATCAACTCATCTCACTCAGAAAAGATTTTAGAGGTTCAAACCACCTTTTCCGCTGCTTACCTAAATAACAATTTTCATTGCACAACAATTTCAACAGCCAGCATTTGTTTACTGACAAATTGGATTGAAAATAAGTAATTTTATTAGCCTACCTTGCTTAAGAGAACGCATGAGTTGTTCGGTTTCGGAACGTTAAAAAGTCGCATCTGATAATGCTTATAAAATTGCAATATTCGAACAAGCTGCCTACATGAACACTGATTACAGGCCTAAAACTCTATAAAATCACAGCTATCGGGATCGTAATTTTTCTGCTTATACTTTCGCTACGACAATTAAGCGAATGCTGTCGCCGAATTATTTTTTATTTATCTCATCTGTACGAATCAGGTGTTAAAGTTTATAGTTTTACACTGCCTGTGTACAAGATATAAATACTGCTTATAAATTTCCCGTTAACTAACAGATCCTAAATCAACGAAAAGTATACTTGACAAGACGTTATTTGACAAATTATTTTTGACCTACGCTATTATTGTGTTTAACAGAAACAAAAATATATGTATCAAAATATAACTGGTATTTAACAAACGATCTTTTAGGGTTGCGTGAGTAAGTCGGGCCAAGTTGAGTGTGATGCGCATGTGACGTCAACGGCTCAGGTAATAATTGCCCAATCAGAGTCTTATATTTTCGGCCAATAAGAAAGCCCAGTTTTAACCAATCAGATGTCTTCTTTTGCGTCATTTTGATTGGTTAATATTGTCCAATCAGAGAGTTTATATTACTGTACTACGTCACACCGATGTCAACCAATGACAAAGTGTCTTGAGCGTTACGTCATTCGTCAGGATATGCTGCTTTCTGATTGGTCCGTACTGATTCTGGACGTCACGTCGAGTATGATTGTAATATAAGGTCCACACCCAATGTCAACCTCTAGTGAACGGTAGAGCAAAACATTTGAAGGTACCTTTTAATGAGATTTATAGTTTCTAGGTAAATATCACTTACGAAATATGTAGTACCCCATTGTAGAGATCTTTCGAGTTCTTAAGGAAATTAAAAATTGGTTTCTGTTGTTGCTAAATGTTAACACGGTTTTTTAAAAAATCACGAGTGTTCATTTGTATACCGACACAAAGAAAAATAAACAAAAGAGAGTTTTCTGTTTTTCCTAGTTGTTCGATTTTTGTAACCTAATTTTTGGCCAGTAATGTATCATATTTTTAAGGGAATGACTTTATACAACTGTAAATAAATATTACGATACGTAGAAGGCAACTGAAAAATCTAATTCAAAATATCTTGAGACGAAACAAAGTCAATATCCTACCGGGTAAGAAAATATACATCATTAATCCGTTTTATAACAAGAAAACTATTTTGCTCTACTAACGAGCATTAGTCGACAAATAATAATCAACGGTCTGACAAAATGATGATATAATGGCCGATGTAATTTCGAAAAAGGTTTTCTGGCTTTACTTTTATTTCATTAGTTCCTGTAATTTAAGATGGATGAAATTTATTGTGGCCATAATGAAAAGGTAGAGTGTTAAACATTTTTTGCACGTAATTTGCTAGTTCCTGACCGTAAATATGTATTCATTTTTATCACAGGGTCAGCCAATTATATGACTAAAGCACGTAAGAACAGAAGAGGTAGAGGTATAAATGACACTAGTCAGAGTTATCTCATCCGAGTTTCATGAATTTCATTTTACAATCAAACCCTGTTGATAATGAAATACAGGTGTCATTCGGAGAGTCGAAAGTACATGATTTTCCAAAGGACTGGCATTCTGATACGTATAATTATAAACGCTGTGCGACGACCATGTAAATCAAATCAACTCATCTCACTCAGAAAAGATTTTAGAGGTTCAAACCACCTTTTCCGCTGCTTACCTAAAAAACAATTTTCATTGCACAACAATTTCAACAGCCAGCATTTGTTTACTGACAAATTGGATTGAAAATAAGTAATTTTATTAGCCTACCTTGCTTAAGAGAACGCATGAGTTGTTCGGTTTCGGAACGTTAAAAAGTCGCATCTGATAATGCTTATAAAATTGCAATATTCGAACAAGCTGCCTACATAAACACTGATTACAGGCCTAAAACTCTATAAAATCACAGCTATCGGGATCGTAATTTTTCTGCTTATACTTTCGCTACGACAATTAAGCGAATGCTGTCGCCGAATTATTTTTTATTTATCTCATCTGTACGAATCAGGTGTTAAAGTTTATAGTTTTACACTGCCTGTGTACAAGATATAAATACTGCTTATAAATTTCCCGTTAACTAACAGATCCTAAATCAACGAAAAGTATACTTGACAAGACGTTATTTGACAAATTATTTTTGACCTACGCTATTATTGTGTTTAACAGAAACAAAAATATATGTATCAAAATATAACTGGTATTTAACAAACGATCTTTTAGGGTTGCGTGAGTAAGTCGGGCCAAGTTGAGTGTGATGCGCATGTGACGTCAACGGCTCAGGTAATAATTGCCCAATCAGAGTCTTATATTTTCGGCCAATAAGAAAGCCCAGTTTTAACCAATCAGATGTCTTCTTTTGCGTCATTTTGATTGGTTAATATTGTCCAATCAGAGAGTTTATATTACTGTACTACGTTACACCGATGTCAACCAATGACAAAGTGTCTTGAGCGTTACGTCATTCGTCAGGATATGCTGCTTTCTGATTGGTCCGTACTGATTCTGGACGTCACGTCGAGTATGATTGTAATATAAGGTCCACACCCAATGTCAACCTCTAGTGAACGGTAGAGCAAAACATTTGAAGGTACCTTTTAATGAGATTTATAGTTTCTAGGTAAATATCACTTACGAAATATGTAGTACCCCATTGTAGAGATCTTTCGAGTTCTTAAGGAAATTAAAAATTGGTTTCTGTTGTTGCTAAATGTTAACACGGTTTTTTAAAAAATCACGAGTGTTCATTTGTATACCGACACAAAGAAAAATAAACAAAAGAGAGTTTTCTGTTTTTCCTAGTTGTTCGATTTTTGTAACCTAATTTTTGGCCAGTAATGTATCATATTTTTAAGGGAATGACTTTATACAACTGTAAATAAATATTACGATACGTAGAAGGCAACTGAAAAATCTAATTCAAAATATCTTGAGACGAAACAAAGTCAATATCCTACCGGGTAAGAAAATATACATCATTAATCCGTTTTATAACAAGAAAACTATTTTGCTCTACTAACGAGCATTAGTCGACAAATAATAATCAACGGTCTGACAAAATGATGATATAATGGCCGATGTAATTTCGAAAAAGGTTTTCTGGCTTTACTTTTATTTCATTAGTTCCTGTAATTTAAGATGGATGAAATTTATTGTGGCCATAATGAAAAGGTAGAGTGTTAAACATTTTTTGCACGTAATTTGCTAGTTCCTGACCGTAAATATGTATTCATTTTTATCACAGGGTCAGCCAATTATATGACTAAAGCACGTAAGAACAGAAGAGGTAGAGGTATAAATGACACTAGTCAGAGTTATCTCATCCGAGTTTCATGAATTTCATTTTACAATCAAACCCTGTTGATAATGAAATACAGGTGTCATTCGGAGAGTCGAAAGTACATGATTTTCCAAAGGACTGGCATTCTGATACGTATAATTATAAACGCTGTGCGACGACCATGTAAATCAAATCAACTCATCTCACTCAGAAAAGATTTTAGAGGTTCAAACCACCTTTTCCGCTGCTTACCTAAAAAACAATTTTCATTGCACAACAATTTCAACAGCCAGCATTTGTTTACTGACAAATTGGATTGAAAATAAGTAATTTTATTAGCCTACCTTGCTTAAGAGAACGCATGAGTTGTTCGGTTTCGGAACGTTAAAAAGTCGCATCTGATAATGCTTATAAAATTGCAATATTCGAACAAGCTGCCTACATAAACACTGATTACAGGCCTAAAACTCTATAAAATCACAGCTATCGGGATCGTAATTTTTCTGCTTATACTTTCGCTACGACAATTAAGCGAATGCTGTCGCCGAATTATTTTTTATTTATCTCATCTGTACGAATCAGGTGTTAAAGTTTATAGTTTTACACTGCCTGTGTACAAGATATAAATACTGCTTATAAATTTCCCGTTAACTAACAGATCCTAAATCAACGAAAAGTATACTTGACAAGACGTTATTTGACAAATTATTTTTGACCTACGCTATTATTGTGTTTAACAGAAACAAAAATATATGTATCAAAATATAACTGGTATTTAACAAACGATCTTTTAGGGTTGCGTGAGTAAGTCGGGCCAAGTTGAGTGTGATGCGCATGTGACGTCAACGGCTAAGTAATAATTGCCCAATCAGAGTCTTATATTTTCGGCCAATAAGAAAGCCCAGTTTTAACCAATCAGATGTCTTCTTTTGCGTCATTTTGATTGGTTAATATTGTCCAATCAGAGAGTTTATATTACTGTACTACGTCACACCGATGTCAACCAATGACAAAGTGTTTTTAGCGTTACGTCATTCGTCAGGATATGCTGCTTTCTGATTGGTCCGTACTGATTCTGGACGTCACGTCGAGTATGATTGTAATATAAGGTCCACACCCAATGTCAACCTCTAGTGAACGGTAGAGCAAAACATTTGAAGGTACCTTTTAATGAGATTTATAGTTTCTAGGTAAATATCACTTACGAAATATGTAGTACCCCATTGTAGAGATCTTTCGAGTTCTTAAGGAAATTAAAAATTGGTTTCTGTTGTTGCTAAATGTTAACACGGTTTTTTAAAAAATCACGAGTGTTCATTTGTATACCGACACAAAGAAAAATAAACAAAAGAGAGTTTTCTGTTTTTCCTAGTTGTTCGATTTTTGTAACCTAATTTTTGGCCAGTAATGTATCATATTTTTAAGGGAATGACTTTATACAACTGTAAATAAATATTACGATACGTAGAAGGCAACTGAAAAATCTAATTCAAAATATCTTGAGACGAAACAAAGTCAATATCCTACCGGGTAAGAAAATATACATCATTAATCCGTTTTATAACAAGAAAACTATTTTGCTCTACTAACGAGCATTAGTCGACAAATAATAATCAACGGTCTGACAAAATGATGATATAATGGCCGATGTAATTTCGAAAAAGGTTTTCTGGCTTTACTTTTATTTCATTAGTTCCTGTAATTTAAGATGGATGAAATTTATTGTGGCCATAATGAAAAGGTAGAGTGTTAAACATTTTTTGCACGTAATTTGCTAGTTCCTGACCGTAAATATGTATTCATTTTTATCACAGGGTCAGCCAATTATATGACTAAAGCACGTAAGAACAGAAGAGGTAGAGGTATAAATGACACTAGTCAGAGTTATCTCATCCGAGTTTCATGAATTTCATTTTACAATCAAACCCTGTTGATAATGAAATACAGGTGTCATTCGGAGAGTCGAAAGTACATGATTTTCCAAAGGACTGGCATTCTGATACGTATAATTATAAACGCTGTGCGACGACCATGTAAATCAAATCAACTCATCTCACTCAGAAAAGATTTTAGAGGTTCAAACCACCTTTTCCGCTGCTTACCTAAAAAACAATTTTCATTGCACAACAATTTCAACAGCCAGCATTTGTTTACTGACAAATTGGATTGAAAATAAGTAATTTTATTAGCCTACCTTGCTTAAGAGAACGCATGAGTTGTTCGGTTTCGGAACGTTAAAAAGTCGCATCTGATAATGCTTATAAAATTGCAATATTCGAACAAGCTGCCTACATAAACACTGATTACAGGCCTAAAACTCTATAAAATCACAGCTATCGGGATCGTAATATTTCTGCTTATACTTTCGCTACGACAATTAAGCGAATGCTGTCGCCGAATTATTTTTTATTTATCTCATCTGTACGAATCAGGTGTTAAAGTTTATAGTTTTACACTGCCTGTGTACAAGATATAAATACTGCTTATAAATTTCCCGTTAACTAACAGATCCTAAATCAACGAAAAGTATACTTGACAAGACGTTATTTGACAAATTATTTTTGACCTACGCTATTATTGTGTTTAACAGAAACAAAAATATATGTATCAAAAAATAACTGGTATTTAACAAACGATCTTTTAGGGTTACGTGAGTAAGTCGGGCCAAGTTGAGTGTGATGCGCATGTGACGTCAACGGCTCAGGTAATAATTGCCCAATCAGAGTCTTATATTTTCGGCCAATAAGAAAGCCCAGTTTTAACCAATCAGATGTCTTCTTTTGCGTCATTTTGATTGGTTAATATTGTCCAATCAGAGAGTTTATATTACTGTACTACGTCACACCGATGTCAACCAATGACAAAGTGTCTTGAGCGTTACGTCATTCGTCAGGATATGCTGCTTTCTGATTGGTCCGTACTGATTCTGGACGTCACGTCGAGTATGATTGTAATATAAGGTCCACACCCAATGTCAACCTCTAGTGAACGGTAGAGCAAAACATTTGAAGGTACCTTTTAATGAGATTTATAGTTTCTAGGTAAATATCACTTACGAAATATGTAGTACCCCATTGTAGAGATCTTTCGAGTTCTTAAGGAAATTAAAAATTGGTTTCTGTTGTTGCTAAATGTTAACACGGTTTTTTAAAAAATCACGAGTGTTCATTTGTATACCGACACAAAGAAAAATAAACAAAAGAGAGTTTTCTGTTTTTCCTAGTTGTTCGATTTTTGTAACCTAATTTTTGGCCAGTAATGTATCATATTTTTAAGGGAATGACTTTATACAACTGTAAATAAATATTACGATACGTAGAAGGCAACTGAAAAATCTAATTCAAAATATCTTGAGACGAAACAAAGTCAATATCCTACCGGGTAAGGAAATATACATCATTAATCCGTTTTATAACAAGAAAACTATTTTGCTCTACTAACGAGCATTAGTCGACAAATAATAATCAACGGTCTGACAAAATGATGATATAATGGCCGATGTAATTTCGAAAAAGGTTTTCTGGCTTTACTTTTATTTCATTAGTTCCTGTAATTTAAGATGGATGAAATTTATTGTGGCCATAATGAAAAGGTAGAGTGTTAAACATTTTTTGCACGTAATTTGCTAGTTCCTGACCGTAAATATGTATTCATTTTTATCACAGGGTCAGCCAATTATATGACTAAAGCACGTAAGAACAGAAGAGGTAGAGGTATAAATGACACTAGTCAGAGTTATCTCATCCGAGTTTCATGAATTTCATTTTACAATCAAACCCTGTTGATAATGAAATACAGGTGTCATTCGGAGAGTCGAAAGTACATGATTTTCCAAAGGACTGGCATTCTGATACGTATAATTATAAACGCTGTGCGACGACCATGTAAATCAAATCAACTCATCTCACTCAGAAAAGATTTTAGAGGTTCAAACCACCTTTTCCGCTGCTTACCTAAATAACAATTTTCATTGCACAACAATTTCAACAGCCAGCATTTGTTTACTGACAAATTGGATTGAAAATAAGTAATTTTATTAGCCTACCTTGCTTAAGAGAACGCATGAGTTGTTCGGTTTCGGAACGTTAAAAAGTCGCATCTGATAATGCTTATAAAATTGCAATATTCGAACAAGCTGCCAACATAAACACTGATTACAGGCCTAAAACTCTATAAAATCACAGCTATCGGGATCGTAATTTTTCTGCTTATACTTTCGCTACGACAATTAAGCGAATGCTGTCGCCGAATTATTTTTTATTTATCTCATCTGTACGAATCAGGTGTTAAAGTTTATAGTTTTACACTGCCTGTGTACAAGATATAAATACTGCTTATAAATTTCCCGTTAACTAACAGATCCTAAATCAACGAAAAGTATACTTGACAAGACGTTATTTGACAAATTATTTTTGACCTACGCTATTATTGTGTTTAACAGAAACAAAAATATATGTATCAAAATATAACTGGTATTTAACAAACGATCTTTTAGGGTTGCGTGAGTAAGTCGGGCCAAGTTGAGTGTGATGCGCATGTGACGTCAACGGCTCAGGTAATAATTGCCCAATCAGAGTCTTATATTTTCGGCCAATAAGAAAGCCCAGTTTTAACCAATCAGATGTCTTCTTTTGCGTCATTTTGATTGGTTAATATTGTCCAATCAGAGAGTTTATATTACTGTACTACGTCACACCGATGTCAACCAATGACAAAGTGTCTTGAGCGTTACGTCATTCGTCAGGATATGCTGCTTTCTGATTGGTCCGTACTGATTCTGGACGTCACGTCGAGTATGATTGTAATATAAGGTCCACACCCAATGTCAACCTCTAGTGAACGGTAGAGCAAAACATTTGAAGGTACCTTTTAATGAGATTTATAGTTTCTAGGTAAATATCACTTACGAAATATGTAGTACCCCATTGTAGAGATCTTTCGAGTTCTTAAGGAAATTAAAAATTGGTTTCTGTTGTTGCTAAATGTTAACACGGTTTTTTAAAAAATCACGAGTGTTCATTTGTATACCGACACAAAGAAAAATAAACAAAAGAGAGTTTTCTGTTTTTCCTAGTTGTTCGATTTTTGTAACCTAATTTTTGGCCAGTAATGTATCATATTTTTAAGGGAATGACTTTATACAACTGTAAATAAATATTACGATACGTAGAAGGCAACTGAAAAATCTAATTCAAAATATCTTGAGACGAAACAAAGTCAATATCCTACCGGGTAAGAAATTATACATCATTAATCCGTTTTATAACAAGAAAACTATTTTGCTCTACTAACGAGCATTAGTCGACAAATAATAATCAACGGTCTGACAAAATGATGATATAATGGCCGATGTAATTTCGAAAAAGGTTTTCTGGCTTTACTTTTATTTCATTAGTTCCTGTAATTTAAGATGGATGAAATTTATTGTGGCCATAATGAAAAGGTAGAGTGTTAAACATTTTTTGCACGTAATTTGCTAGTTCCTGACCGTAAATATGTATTCATTTTTATCACAGGGTCAGCCAATTATATGACTAAAGCACGTAAGAACAGAAGAGGTAGAGGTATAAATGACACTAGTCAGAGTTATCTCATCCGAGTTTCATGAATTTCATTTTACAATCAAACCCTGTTGATAATGAAATACAGGTGTCATTCGGAGAGTCGAAAGTACATGATTTTCCAAAGGACTGGCATTCTGATACGTATAATTATAAACGCTGTGCGACGACCATGTAAATCAAATCAACTCATCTCACTCAGAAAAGATTTTAGAGGTTCAAACCACCTTTTCCGCTGCTTACCTAAAAAACAATTTTCATTGCACAACAATTTCAACAGCCAGCATTTGTTTACTGACAAATTGGATTGAAAATAAGTAATTTTATTAGCCTACCTTGCTTAAGAGAACGCATGAGTTGTTCGGTTTCGGAACGTTAAAAAGTCGCATCTGATAATGCTTATAAAATTGCAATATTCGAACAAGCTGCCTACATAAACACTGATTACAGGCCTAAAACTCTATAAAATCACAGCTATCGGGATCGTAATATTTCTGCTTATACTTTCGCTACGACAATTAAGCGAATGCTGTCGCCGAATTATTTTTTATTTATCTCATCTGTACGAATCAGGTGTTAAAGTTTATAGTTTTACACTGCCTGTGTACAAGATATAAATACTGCTTATAAATTTCCCGTTAACTAACAGATCCTAAATCAACGAAAAGTATACTTGACAAGACGTTATTTGACAAATTATTTTTGACCTACGCTATTATTGTGTTTAACAGAAACAAAAATATATGTATCAAAATATAACTGGTATTTAACAAACGATCTTTTAGGGTTGCGTGAGTAAGTCGGGCCAAGTTGAGTGTGATGCGCATGTGACGTCAACGGCTCAGGTAATAATTGCCCAATCAGAGTCTTATATTTTCGGCCAATAAGAAAGCCCAGTTTTAACCAATCAGATGTCTTCTTTTGCGTCATTTTGATTGGTTAATATTGTCCAATCAGAGAGTTTATATTACTGTACTACGTCACACCGATGTCAACCAATGACAAAGTGTCTTGAGCGTTACGTCATTCGTCAGGATATGCTGCTTTCTGATTGGTCCGTACTGATTCTGGACGTCACGTCGAGTATGATTGTAATATAAGGTCCACACCCAATGTCAACCTCTAGTGAACGGTAGAGCAAAACATTTGAAGGTACCTTTTAATGAGATTTATAGTTTCTAGGTAAATATCACTTACGAAATATGTAGTACCCCATTGTAGAGATCTTTCGAGTTCTTAAGGAAATTAAAAATTGGTTTCTGTTGTTGCTAAATGTTAACACGGTTTTTTAAAAAATCACGAGTGTTCATTTGTATACCGACACAAAGAAAAATAAACAAAAGAGAGTTTTCTGTTTTTCCTAGTTGTTCGATTTTTGTAACCTAATTTTTGGCCAGTAATGTATCATATTTTTAAGGGAATGACTTTATACAACTGTAAATAAATATTACGATACGTAGAAGGCAACTGAAAAATCTAATTCAAAATATCTTGAGACGAAACAAAGTCAATATCCTACCGGGTAAGAAATTATACATCATTAATCCGTTTTATAACAAGAAAACTATTTTGCTCTACTAACGAGCATTAGTCGACAAATAATAATCAACGGTCTGACAAAATGATGATATAATGGCCGATGTAATTTCGAAAAAGGTTTTCTGGCTTTACTTTTATTTCATTAGTTCCTGTAATTTAAGATGGATGAAATTTATTGTGGCCATAATGAAAAGGTAGAGTGTTAAACATTTTTTGCACGTAATTTGCTAGTTCCTGACCGTAAATATGTATTCATTTTTATCACAGGGTCAGCCAATTATATGACTAAAGCACGTAAGAACAGAAGAGGTAGAGGTATAAATGACACTAGTCAGAGTTATCTCATCCGAGTTTCATGAATTTCATTTTACAATCAAACCCTGTTGATAATGAAATACAGGTGTCATTCGGAGAGTCGAAAGTACATGATTTTCCAAAGGACTGGCATTCTGATACGTATAATTATAAACGCTGTGCGACGACCATGTAAATCAAATCAACTCATCTCACTCAGAAAAGATTTTAGAGGTTCAAACCACCTTTTCCGCTGCTTACCTAAAAAACAATTTTCATTGCACAACAATTTCAACAGCCAGCATTTGTTTACTGACAAATTGGATTGAAAATAAGTAATTTTATTAGCCTACCTTGCTTAAGAGAACGCATGAGTTGTTCGGTTTCGGAACGTTAAAAAGTCGCATCTGATAATGCTTATAAAATTGCAATATTCGAACAAGCTGCCTACATAAACACTGATTACAGGCCTAAAACTCTATAAAATCACAGCTATCGGGATCGTAATATTTCTGCTTATACTTT
Source organism: Catonia carolina (assembly GCA_035578175.1). NCBI lineage: Eukaryota > Metazoa > Arthropoda > Insecta > Hemiptera > Achilidae > Catonia > Catonia carolina. The sequence goes on from JAQMRL010000002.1 coordinate 134,214,162, forward strand.
CGCTACGACAATTAAGCGAATGCTGTCGCCGAATTATTTTTTATTTATCTCATCTGTACGAATCAGGTGTTAAAGTTTATAGTTTTACACTGCCTGTGTACAAGATATAAATACTGCTTATAAATTTCCCGTTAACTAACAGATCCTAAATCAACGAAAAGTATACTTGACAAGACGTTATTTGACAAATTATTTTTGACCTACGCTATTATTGTGTTTAACAGAAACAAAAATATATGTATCAAAATATAACTGGTATTTAACAAACGATCTTTTAGGGTTGCGTGAGTAAGTCGGGCCAAGTTGAGTGTGATGCGCATGTGACGTCAACGGCTCAGGTAATAATTGCCCAATCAGAGTCTTATATTTTCGGCCAATAAGAAAGCCCAGTTTTAACCAATCAGATGTCTTCTTTTGCGTCATTTTGATTGGTTAATATTGTCCAATCAGAGAGTTTATATTACTGTACTACGTCACACCGATGTCAACCAATGACAAAGTGTCTTGAGCGTTACGTCATTCGTCAGGATATGCTGCTTTCTGATTGGTCCGTACTGATTCTGGACGTCACGTCGAGTATGATTGTAATATAAGGTCCACACCCAATGTCAACCTCTAGTGAACGGTAGAGCAAAACATTTGAAGGTACCTTTTAATGAGATTTATAGTTTCTAGGTAAATATCACTTACGAAATATGTAGTACCCCATTGTAGAGATCTTTCGAGTTCTTAAGGAAATTAAAAATTGGTTTCTGTTGTTGCTAAATGTTAACACGGTTTTTTAAAAAATCACGAGTGTTCATTTGTATACCGACACAAAGAAAAATAAACAAAAGAGAGTTTTCTGTTTTTCCTAGTTGTTCGATTTTTGTAACCTAATTTTTGGCCAGTAATGTATCATATTTTTAAGGGAATGACTTTATACAACTGTAAATAAATATTACGATACGTAGAAGGCAACTGAAAAATCTAATTCAAAATATCTTGAGACGAAACAAAGTCAATATCCTACCGGGTAAGAAAATATACCTCATTAGTCCGTTTTATAACAAGAAAACTATTTTGCTCTACGAACGAGCATTAGTCGAAAAATAATTTGAAACCCTAGTTCCTAAGTACCCAAGTTGATACCCTATATCTCTACCCTATCATGTAGAGCATAAAAAATTTAGTAAACTAGGCGATTTTTAAAAAGATCGTAGGACCAGTTTTTGAGAAAATTGCAAAAAAGTGAAAAATTATTCGAATAAACTACTACTTCCGGTCAACCGATTTTGATGAAAATGTTCGTGTCGGGGCTGGTAGTGGTATGTAACTTAAATTTCAAGTTTCAAGTTCGTATAATGTTCCGTTCTTGAGATATTTTGTATACACACACACAGATACACAGACACACAAACCAATCGCTAAAAACATGATTTTTGGGTTCAGGGGTCTGAAAACGTGTAGATCCGGTGAAAACTCGATTTCTTAAAATCGACATGAAAACAATACTTTCCTTCCTATATATTTATATAGGCAAGAGAAAGTAAAAAGGAAATCTTAATTCAAATAATTTTACCAGAGGCTTTAACCATAGAGTATAAAAGTAATAGAGCGGCCTAGTGGATGAGCGAAGTGTGTCTACTTACCCCCACTCTTTGGTTACCCATATCGCCTGCCACTTCAATTATTTCCCTTGCCACGAAGCGGTAACTAGCCTATAATCTGTGCGTTTCTTTTAATTTTTTTAGTTATTGTTTAATATTATATTTTGCGTTTTGTTTATTCACTTTAGTTATTGTGTGTGGATTATTGTGCGTGGATTATTGTGTGTGAATTATTGTGCGTGGATTTTTGTGTGTAAATTATTGTGTGTGGACACTTATCCAACTTTATTGGTATGTGTGTGGCGTACGGATGCAATAACCGAAAAAAGAAAACAGAAGCTGTAGAGGGAATGAAAATTTCTTTCCACAGTTTTCCTAACAATCCAGAACTCAATGATAAATGGATTTAAGCAATCAGGAGAGACAATTGGAAACCATCTAATCACAGTCGTATTTGTCGTGACCATTTCAAAGAAGATGATAATGATAACTATTCTCCTTTTCGAAGATATTTACAAAAGATGCAGTTCCAGCGATATTTGCAGCATTTCCACCACATTTACAGCTGTCAACATCAACTTCAAATGTAAGGAGAGTTTTAAAGCGTGCTCTCTCACCAATTTCGCCCTCAATATCGGAAAAAGTACAAAAAACTTATTTCGAAATAACTACCGAAAAACTTAAGAAAACCCAACGGAAACTAACTAAAACAAGAAAACGATTAAGAAATATGGCATTAAAACAAAAGAGACTAAAGTTAAAAGTGGCTAATTTAAAAGATATCATAAGAGAATTATAAACAAAAATTTTATTCAGTCGGAGCACGGTGATCTATTGAGCAATATTTCAAAAACATCGTTCTGTCTTATACAGAGAGAATCACAAAAGCACACCAATCTCAAACTGAAAAAACTGTACGATGTCCGCCTTCGTAATTTCACCACGACTTTGCATTTTTGTCTCCTAAAGCGTACAACTTTGTTCGACACACTTTTCAGGCCTTCCTAATGTCCGAACGCGGTAATATATTAATGTAATGTGGCTAAGTGGTATTCTTGAATTAATGCCGAACCGGGGTTTAGCTCAGAAGTTTTCCGAGTACTAAAAGAAAAGTTTCAAAATGAACATGGTTTGGTGTGCAGTTTAATGTTCGATGCAATGGCCATTCGGCAGCATGTAGATTGGGATGGAAAAAAATTGTATGCTTACATGGATCTGGGACACGGAAATACTGACGACGGAGCTCCAATAGCCAATGAAGTATTTGTCATTCATCTCGTATGTGTCAATAAGTTATGGAAAATACCTCTGGAGTACTTTTTTTAAAGGAATCACCGGTGAACAAATTTATTCTCTGACCTTTCAATGCTTGCATCTTCTATCTGACGTAAACATCAAAGTTACCTCAATCACTTGCGATGGCACATTACCTAACTTTTCGACTTTCGTAAGATTTGGTTGTAATTAAAAAGACTCAAAACAAAACTTTAGAAAAAAGATTTACCTAAAACAAAAAATAAAGTAACCTAAAACAAAAAATAAAGTGAACCAGAACAAACATTAAAAATCTATTAATTACCACTGAATTATTATTTTTTTCATTTATTTTCTTAATGTATTAATTATAATAATAGTCGACAGCCAATTTTGGTTTTTGATTTTTACTTATTACAGTAACGAATCAATCAATATACATTCATTTAGTACTTTTTAATAAACATAAATACCAGTGATTTCATATTTTGTATAATTTTGTTCATCTGGCTTTCTATATTATTTAACTTATTCTCTCAGTTACACTGAAAACTAACAGAAGCAAAACCAAAGAAATCCGAGATAAAGCAGAACAACTAAACGAAACAGAAGCAGCAGTGTGATGGCAGGCGGCTGGGCTAGGCGAGGTAGGTAACCAAGGAGTTGGGGGGTCAGCGCACACAACTACCAGTCTGCCGCTTATGGAAAGGCTTCTCTAGTTATTCTATACTCAGTGGCTATAACATTCAAGTTGAATTAAACAAATTAAATTAAATTAATTGATTTAAAATAAGTTGTAACTAAATAAATATTTAGCTACAAATAATTAAAAATAGATTAAAAGGAAATAAGAAAAGCATGCAAATAATATTGAATTCATAAATATGATTTAATAACAAAGATGCTTACAAATAAGGAAATTAAGAATAAATTAAAACTTATAAAATAAGATGCAACAATGACTCTGAATCCCATTTCTTGGATGGAAGGGTACAAGCACTAGCGAGTGACAGACTCCAAAGAAGATTAAAGTAACTATATTCTTTTAAATTTTAATAATTTTGAGCTCAGAATACAAATTTTATATATTCATTTTTTAAATATTTTCAAGGAAACGTTTCAAACAATTTAGAAAATCAAAATTTTATATTACACTTACATTGGACAGGTAACTTACATGGAACGCACATGTTACACACACACACGGCACAAACTTAAAACACGCTTCTATCAACTGAAACGCTTACTCGATAGACGTTCTAAATTAAACATGTCACATAAATTAACAATCTGCATGACAGTCTTAAGACCAATCTGGACATATGGAGTTCAACTTTGGGTATCTGCTAAACCTTCACACACGAAAAGTATACTAGCGATTCAGAACAAGATTCTACGAACAATAACGCAATGCCCCTATTACATCACAAACTCAACGTTGCACAAAGACTTACAAATCTCATAGGTAATTGATGCTGCGAAACAACTATACAAGACGATGCATGACAAATTTGAATTACATGACAACCCTCTAATACAAAACATGTACACTAGGGCGATACCGAGTGCTCAGCGCAGACGTTTGAAGCGCCTCTGGCGAAGAGATGTTCTTGGCCAACTGTAGGACTGTGGTGATGACTGCACGCTCCTTCAAGTAAATCAAGTTTTGGAACATTAGCTTCACATTTAGAAATTGTTGTATTACTATAATAAAAGATACTAAATTTTGAATAAAAAATCTGGTGTGAAACACTCACACAACTTTCTCTTGCCAATGCAAATAATTAATAATAAACCTAACATTATTAATAAAATATTAGAAATAAACAAAAACTAACCTCAAAAACATAACCTTATTTTAATCATGAGTGAATGACGCAAAATGAAAATCGAACTCAATTTGGCTTAAAAAAAAAACAGAAAATCACACTTTCGCGCTAAACTAGGCTTTGTAGAGAAAAATTCTCTAAGTAAAAGTTGTAGATCTCTTAATTTTCTATAAATTTTATTATATACACTTTTGTCTTAAAGTGCATACTAAGGCCGAAATCTTTAAAAAATCGATTTTTCACACGTTTTCGTGAGAAAAAACAGACAATCGCTAATTACCGCTAAACTGAGCGTTATACAAAAAAATGCTTGAAATAAGAGTTGTAGGTTTTTAAATTTTCTACAACTTTTATTATATACATTTTTGCTCTAAAATTAATATTGAAGCCGTAATCTTAAAAAAACACTTTTTTTACGTAAAAACACCCTCACCAAGAATTTCAGCAAACATGGCGCCTACCCTACCTTTTAGAGAATAAAAAATTAAGTAAATGGGGCGATTTTTAAAAAAATCGTAGGACCAGTTTTTGAGAAAATCGCAAAAAAGTTAAAAATTATACGAACAAACTACTACTTCCGGTTGACCGATTTTGATGAAAATGTTCGTGTTGGGTCCGGTAGTGGTATGTAACTTAAGTTTCAAGTTTCAAGTTCGTACAATGTTCCGTTCTTGAGATATTTTGTACACACACACACACGCACACACACACACACACACACACACACACACACACACACACACACACACACATAGACCAATCGCTAAAAACATGTTTTTTGGGTTCAGGGGGTCTGAAAACGTATAGATCCGGTGAAAACTCGATTTCTTAAAATCGACATGAAAACAATTAAAATACCTCTGGAGTACTTTTTTTAAAGGAATCACCGGTGAACAAATTTATTCTCTGACCTTTCAATGCTTGCATCTTCTATCTAATTAAGTTATTAGTTATTAGTTATTAAGTTATTAGTTTTAATTAAGTTTTTAATTAAAACTTTACAAGTTTTATACAAGTGACTGAAGATGTATCATCTTCTATAGATTTTTAATAAATAATGTTTTTAGTTTCAATTATATGTTATTTACTCTGATGATGGTGGATCCACCGAAACACGTGTAAGTGAAAATTAAAATAAAGGTGACGCAGTTTTAAAAAGAAGGTTAGTGAAATTATTGTATTAATTCATTATATGAAATAGAAATATTTAAAACTGCAGGATGCATTATAAAGATTTATTTTTGAAAACTATAATAATAAAATAATAATGCCGGAGACAGCAACAAAGCGCGAGAATGAAGGCGTTATGGGTCGAAGCTGGCAAGTACAGTAGGCCAGAGGAACAACTTGGTAACGTGATCCATAGCAGGTCAATTCGTGAACAAAAAAAAAATAATGTCACTTAAACTATTTTAAAACTATTTATAATTATTTTAATTAGGCATACTTGGTATTTGATCATTCCCCAACAATCTGCAAACGTGTTTTATAAGTTCTTCATGCAGACAGCACAGTTCTTCTGTTGTGAGCACCTGAATTCAGAAAATATTGTTTGTATTAATTTTGTTTTTCATCTTGAAAATTAAATCTCAGCTATTCTGTTCATAGCAAAAAATCCAACATAAACTCTAAAAGTTAACTTATTTTAATTTTAAGTGAGTAAACTTTCAAAAAAAACAGTAGAAAATTCATAGGGTTGAAATAAAAATTAAAATGAAAACAAGACAAAATTTTGATTGAAGGATTTCAATAGAATTATGCTTATCCGAACCAATCTGGATCAGGGAAAATATTTATTCACAAAATTGCGATATCCCACACACAGTATTTAAACGACACAGCAAATTATACACTGTAGCTCTAACCCATACAGTATTGTACACGCATCATTAAAGTTTAAATACAGAAGTAACTCGATTAGCCGGGGGCGGATTAACTGGGGTGGTGAAAAAAATAAAATGCAAATAATGACCAATATAACCTAAAATTAGTAATAAAACAGTAGAAATAAACTAACCTCCAACAACATAACCTTATTTTAGTCATGAGTGAAAGACGCAAAATGAAAATCAACCGCAATTTAGCTTAAAAATACGGAAAATCACTCTTTCGCGCTAAACTAGGCTCTGTAGAGAAAAATGTTTAAAATAAAAGTTGTAGATCTTTTAATTTCCTATAAATTTAATTATATACACTTTTGTCATAAAATGCAAACTAAGGCCGAAATCTTTAAAAAATCGATTTTTCACACGTTTTCGTGAGAAAAAACCAGAAAATCGCTAATTACCGCTAAACTAAGCGTTATACAAAAAAAAATGTTTGAAATAAAGGTTGTAGGATTTTAAACTCTCTACAACTTTTATTATATAAATTTTTACACTAAAATGCATATATTAAAGCCGTAACCTTAAAACAACAATTTTTTTACTTGAAAACCGTCTCACCAAGAATTTCAGCAAACATGGCGCCTACCCTTTCTTGTAGAGCATAAAAAATTTAGTAAACCAGGCGATTTTTAAAAAATTCGTAGGACCAGTTTTTGAGAAAATCGCAAAAAAGTGAAATATTACATGAATAAACTACTACTTCTGGTTGACCGATTTTGATGAAAATGTTCGTGTCGAGTACGGTAGTGGTATGTAACTTAAGTTTCAAGTTCGTACGATGTTCCGTTCTTGAGATATTCTGTTCACACACACACACACACACACACACACACACACACACACACACAGATACACAGACCAATCGCTAAAAACATGTTTTTTGGGTTCAGGGGTCGGAAAACGTGTAGATCCGGTGAAAACTCGATTTCGAAAAATCGACATGAAAACTATACTTTCCTTCCTATATATTCATGTAGGCAAGAGAAAATAATAATGCAAAGATATTGTGACACTTATTGCTAAGGTCCGTTTCGAGATCTAGGTTATTAAATAATTAATACACTAAAGTTTACAATTACAAGAATTTATTACACTAAAAGATTACAAAATAAATAATTCAACTAATTATAATTAAGAAATACAATAAATGATTTAATAATTCACTTAAAATAAATAACAAACAATAAATAACTTAATAACTTACTTAGCCTACTTACAATCACTTTTATAGATTACACTAACATACAAGACACAAACTGAATTCACAAAACTACACATTAACTTTACAATACACACACAACAAAGAGACGGTATAACAATCTTGAATAACTACAATACTCGGATGTGTAACCTGTAAATACACACCCACGATAATCTCTCGGCAAAGATCACACGAATACTGACTGACCGCACTCGGGGGTCTCTTTTTATACCTACTCATTCATAAAGATTGTTCCAGAATAAAGTAGAGAAATCATAAAGTACAAAAATAACTCTTTATTAATGAATGCTAGAAAAATCTTGTTAATAGGTCAACAAAAAGTCTTTTGTAAATAGAAAACGTAAACAACCTGCCTCCCTCATAATAGCTGTACACAATACCTAAACTTTATGATAATTATTACAACCCTTATGAATGAATAGACACACTTTTATGGCTATTGTGTGTTGTTATTTCTGTCTTTATTACTCTCTATTGTTGTTACTATTATTTCACACTCTATACTATTTCTTGAATGGATTTCTGGAACCTTCGAGAAAAAAAAACTTTAATTCGATCTGTCACAATATTATTATGCCTATGTGTATATACCTATGTTTTTAATTTCTCTTGCCCTATATGAATAGCCTATACAGGAAAGAAAGTATTGTTTAGGGGTCGATTTTTCGAAATCGAGTTTTCACCGAATGTTTACATTTTCAGGCCCCTGAACCCAAAACCATGTTTTTAGCGATCGGTCTGTGTGTGTTGTGTGTGTATGTGTTCAAGCAATAAATTTTATGTAGGCTACATTGTAGTTAATTTTCTTACCTCTATTCCATATAAGCAACATTTATCAACCAAAGTCATTTTCTTTTTATTTCTGTCAGATGTTTTCTTCCTTGTTACTGTAAAACAAACAATCAAGTAAATAAATAACCATAACGTAGGAATACAAAAATTGTCTTTAAAGACTACATTTCAATAAAAAAAAAACATTAAAAATTTTAAAAGTAATAAACTTTGATAGTCACTCCATCTTAACGAGGGGAGGGGTTAGTTGAAACGTCCATCTTACCTATGTTAACATTTGACCCGCTTTTTATAAAGCCAATAAAGATATTTGATTCAATTTTTTTATCTCGCAAACTAACACAAAAATATAAGCTGCATTTTGATTATTGTTTTTTTCAAAAGCGGCTATGTGCCGAAAAAGTTCTTTTTTTGATTGTTTCTTGAAGCTTGGTTTCCCACCTACTAATAGACCTACTGCCGGCCGCATTGGCGTAGTTGGTAACGTGCTCGCCTCTCATCATGCGGTCGTGGGTTCGAATCCCACTCAGGCACGGCATATTTTCATACGTTACAAAAAATCATTTTATCCTCCATTGTATATAGTTACACCCCAACGTCGTCGCTAATGACCTTTGTTGTTGATGCGACGTTAAAAAAAATAAAAAAATAGACCTATTCCTATACTATTAACCACGAAATTGCGAGCTTCCATACCCTACATACCATGTAGATGAGCCTACAGAAATCAAAATGGCAGTAAAGGAGCTGCATCACAGCCACGCTTTAATAGACGTAAAGTTAGCACTGGAAGCGGCTGGGTATCAAGTAACCCACCTGCAACGAGTTAAGGACCAGGGCGGCAGGCTATTAGTATTGTAGTAATCTTCGTGAAAATTAAGAAAGCGGCCAACTTACACGAAATTTACATCACAGAATTATTTTACGTCAGCGTTACAATCGAAGCATTCAGGGTCCGCTTTAAGTGCCCGCGACACCGTAAGCCGTCGCCCGGAACCGTCATCGCCCGCTACCGTGAGCGATGCCCAAAGCGGTCCCTCGACCGAGCCTTGCGCCCACCGGATCCCGACGAAGCAGCCATCGACGCACTTCTACGAGGAAAGAAGACGACGTCTCCACTGGACGACGACGTCTCCACTGGACGACAACATGGCGTGTCGCTCACCTCCTCGACTACCACAACGACTACGACCGAGTCTCCCCGCCCAGATAACCACCGCTTAAACGGCCCTTTTCAGGGCCTCAAATATTTAAGGTTTCCCCACGCCGCATAATCTCGCCATCCGGTGACAATAGTTTGAGTTTTAAGAGATCTATTTCAAATCAAAGACAACATTTATTTAATTTTCATGAGTAGTAATATAAACGTACCTGGACGACTAAACAGCGGAAGTTCATAAGGTGACACATTCTGATGTTCACATGTTGGCTTGAAACATAAACACCGCATTGCTTTACAGCACAAACAATTTTGTTTTGTTGGATGGTAAGGTAATACGTCTTGTGGCTCACTTGTTAGTTTAGGACACAAACGTCTGTTTAGTTTACGAGATGAATTCTTATCAATCAACTCAGTTGGAGCACACAGTACTGTCTTTCGGCACAAGCACTTCCCTTTAACCGATTCACTGTCTGATGCACGATGCTTCTGAACAGGTTGTTTACAACTTAAGTATCCAATGGTTTTACGACATACACCTTTATTATAAATATTTTCTGGCTTGCGAATCGATCTTTCACCGGTCCCACAAATTTTTTGCCGTTCCATTATTTTATGTAAAATATTTTGAAACTGAATTTTGTTTTTACAAGGAGAAATGGATTCTTTTGAATATAGTTTACTTTTATTCTCCACTTCAGACTTACAGATGACCATCTGTTTCATACGAGTGTTCACATAATCTTTTAGGACACAAGATGGTTTATATTTTGAAGATTTACATTTCTCTACAATTTCTGATTTTTCGCATTTTTCTTTAACTGGAAATTCTTTTTCTGTAGATTTAGAAATGTCTTTGGGTTCTTGTGCAGATATTATTTTTTCTTCTTTCTTTTGATATAGTTCTTTTTTGGAGTGTCGTTCGTACGAAGTTGGTTCCTTAACTTCCTTAACTTGTAATGTAACTTCGGAACTTACTGACCCGCTGACATCTTTATGATCATCCTCTGCTGGTTCCAGATTGTCCTCAACAATAGATTGTAAAACTTCCGTTTTTGATTCACGAATTTCAGGTAAATCAACTACCCTCAGACTTCTTGCCTCTGAATATTTACCACTTTTAGAAACTTCTTTAAAAACAGGTAAATCAACCGGCCTCAGACTTCTTCCCTCTGAATAGTTACCACTTTTAGAACTAAGTTGTAAGTTTTCAGCATAATCCTTTAAGATTTGTAACTCAGAAATATTTGTTTTTAAAGATGAAACACTTTTCTCCACCAACAGTTCTGAACCAATTTTTTCTTCCGCATCGTTCAAAACCTCCACGGAAGAAATATTTTCTTTTCCATCTAATATTATCATCTCTTTTTCCATTAATGCTGCTAACGGTAAAGGCTCACTAGTTTCTGCTAAAATAGCAGATGAAAAAATAGATTGTAAACCCCCTTCTGTACTATAAAGACTTTCAAGAGTTTTCTCTACAATTTCCGTTCCTAAGGCAACAGATGGTTCATGAACTGGGAGAACTTCTGACTTTGTTGGCATCAGTTGGACTTCCGTTACTGCAGCAGTTGTAGAAGCACCAGCTGAAATACGATCAGCCGGTTGGGCGTATTGTTGGTGGTCCTCTTGTACGACTACAGCATCGGAAGATTTCAATGTTTCGGCTTTTTCTGTAGAAAATTCTGAGATGATTGAAGATTCTACCACTGGCTCCTCAGCCAGTTCCCTATCAAGTTGTAATTCTTCCTCTTGTGACGCCTCTTTCACAGCAGGCAAATCAATCCTCTCTTCTTCGTATATTACTATCTCCTGTACAGGTATCACCGGCTCCTCTACAGTTGCTACTGCCTCCTCACCCGTTGTCACTGCCTCCATTGTATCAGATACAGTAACAGCAGGAACATCAACTGTCTCCTTTACATATATTAGAAGCTCTTCGACAGGTGTTACTGGTTCCTCGATAGGCGTTCCTGGCTCCTCAACAGACATAACTGGCTCTTGCAGAGGTACTTCTATCTCCTCCACTAATGTTACTGTCTCTTCTACAGGTAATATTGGCTCCTCTACAACCGCCACTGTCTCCTCAACAGGTGTTACCGGCTCCTCAATAGGCACGACTGGCTCTTCAACCAATGCTAATGGCTCCTCAACTAATGCTACTGTCTCCTCTGCAGGTATTACTGTCTCCTCTACAGGTGTAACAGTCTCCTCAACAGGCATTACTACCTCCTCAACAAGAGTTGCTGGCTCCTCTAAAGGCAGTAATTTTTCCTCTACAAGTGCTACAACTGTAGAGGAGCCAGCAGGCTCCTCTGCAGGCACTACTGGCTCCACTACAAGCGCGACTGTCTCTTCAACAGATGGTACTGACTCCTCAACAGGAGTTACTGGCTCATCGATCGGCATTAATGACTCCTCTAAGGGTGCTAATGTCTCCTCAACTGGCGTTTCTATTCCCTCTACGGGTGTTAATGGCTCCTCGAGAGGCGTTACTGGCTCATCGATCGGCATTAATGACTCCTCTAAGGGTGCTAATGTCTCCTCAACTGGCGTTACTATTCCCTCTACGGGTGTTAATGGCTCCTCGAGAGGCGTTACTGGCTCATCGATCGGCATTAATGACTCCTCTAAGGGTGCTAATGTCTCCTCAACTGGCGTTACTATTCCCTCTACGGGTGTTAATGGCTCCTCGAGAGGCGTTACTGGCTCCTCGAGAGGCGTTACTGGCTCATCGATCGGCATTAATGACTCCTCTAAGGGTGCTAATGTCTCCTCAACTGGCGTTACTATTCCCTCTACGGGTGTTAATGGCTCCTCGAGAGGCGTTACTGGCTCCTCTAGAGGCGCTACTATGTCCTCAACTGGTGTTACTGTCTCCTCAACGGGTGTTAATGGCTCCTCGAAGGACGTTACTGGCTCCTCAAAAGGTACTACTGGCTCCTCCGTAGACGCTACTGGCTCCTCAATTGGTGTTACAGTCTCCTCTATGGCTGTTAATGGTTCCACGAGAAGCACTACTGGCTCCTCCAGAGGCTTAGCTGACTCCTCGAACGGCACTACAGGCTCCTCAGCAGGCGCCACTGTCTCCTGTGTAAATGTTATTGGCTCCTCAACAGGCACAACTGGTTCCTCTATAGGCGCTACACTCTCCTCTACAGGTGTCATTTGCTCCTCTTCAGGCAGTACTCCCTCCTCTACAGGTGCTACTGTCTCCTCAATAAATGTTACTGGCTCCTCGACAGGCACAAATGGTTCTTCTAAAGCAGCAACTGGCTCCTCTAAAGACGGTACTGGCTCCTCTATAGGGGCAACTGTATCCTCTACAGGCTCCACTGGCTCCTCAACAGGCATAACTAGCTCTTGTGTAGGCTCTACTGGCTCCTCGACAGGCACTACCAGCTCATCTTCAGGCAATACTGGCTCTTCTACAGGCATAATTGGCTCCTGTTCAGGCACTACTGGCTCCTCTATAGGCACTTCCGGCTCCTCTTTGGGAACTTCTGGCTCTTCTACCGGTGCTATTTTATCCTCAGCAGGCAATTCAGGCTCCTCTAAAAGTGGTAATGGCTCCTCTACAGGAGTCACTGTTTCCTCTACAAGTACTAATGGTTCCTCAATAGACGTTATTGGCTCCTCGACAGGCATTACTAACTCTACAGTTTCTACTGGCTGCTCGGCATACACTTCTATCTCCTCGATAGGCACTACTGGCACTTCGAGAGGGATTACTGGCTCCTCGGCGGACACTACTGGCTCTGCTACAGGCTCTAATGGCTCCTCGACGGACACGACTCGCTCCTCTACAGGCACTATTGGCTCCTCTACTGGCTCTATTAGTTCCGCTACAGGCACTACTGGCTCCTCGACTGCCACTACTGGTTCCGCTACAGACACTACTGGCTCCTCAACTGGCTCCTCTGCAGGCACTACTGGCTCCGCTACAGACACTAATGGCTCCTGAACTGGCTCCTCTACAGGCACTACTGGTTCCTCGACTGCCACTACTGGCTCCGCTACAGACACTACTGGCTCCTCAATTGGCTCTTCTACAGGCACTACTGGCTCCTCTACGGGCACTACTTGCTCCTCAACTGCCGCTACTGGCTCCTCTATAGACACAACTGGCTCCTCGACGGGCTCTACTGGCTCCGCTACAGGTTCCACTGGTTCCTCAACAAGCGTTACTGGTTCCTCAACAGGTGCTACTGGTTCCTCAACAGTCGCTACTTGTTCCTCAACAGGCGGTACTGGTTCCTCAACAGGCGCAACTGGTTCTTCAACAGGCACTACTGGTTCTTCAACAAGCTCTACTGGCTCCTCGACAGGTGTTACTGGCACTTCAACAGGCGCTACTGGTTCTTCAACAGGTGCTACTGGTTCTTCAACAAGCTCTACTGGCTCCTCGACAGGTGCTACTAGGTCTTTGACAGGCGCTACTGGTTCTTCAACAAGTGCTACTGGCTCCTCGACAGGTGCTACTGGCTCTTCGACAGGCGCTACTGGTTCTTCGACAGGCACTACTGGCTCTTCGACAGGCGCTGGTTCTTCGACAAGCTCTACTGGCTCCTCGACAGGTGCTACTGGCTCTTCGACAGGCGCTACTGGTTCTTCGACAGGCACCACTGGCTCTTCGACAGGCGCTGCTGGCTCCTCGACAGGCGCTACTGGTTCTTCAACAAGCGCTACTGGCTCCTCGACAGGTGTTATTGGCTCTTCGACAGGCGCTACTGGTTCTTCGACAGGCACCACTGGCTCTTCGACAGGCGCTGCTGGCTCCTCGACAGGCGCTACTGGTTCTTCAACAAGCGCTACTGGCTCCTCGACAGGTGTTATTGGCTCTTCGACAGGCGCTACTGGTTCCTCAACAAGCGCTTCTGGCTCCTCAACAGGCACTACTGGCTCCTCGACAGGCGCTTCAGGCTCCTCAACAGGCGCTACTGGCTCTTCGATAGGCACTGCTGGCTCTTCAACAGGCACTTCAGGCTCCTCGACAGGTACTACTGGTTCCTCAACAGGCGCTACTGGCTCCTCGAAAGGCGCTGGTTCTTCGACAAGCTCTACTGGCTCCTCGACAGGTGCTACTGGCTCTTCGACAGGCGCTACTGGCTCTTCGACAGGCGCTACTGGCTCCTCGACAGGCGCTACTGGCTCTTCGACCGGCGCTACTGGCTCCTCTTCAGGCACTACTGGCTCTTCTTCAGGCACTACTGGCTCCTCAACAGGTTGTTCTAGTTCCTCAACAGGCGCTTCTGGTTCCGCAGCAGGTGCTACTGGCTCTTCTATAGGCTCTACTGGCTCTTCTATAGGCTCTACTGGCTCCTCTTCAAGCGCTGTTGGCTCCTCAACAGGCACAACTTGTTCCTCTTTAGGTTTCTCTTCGAGCAATTCTGGCTCCTCTGCAGGTATTACTGGCTCCTCGACTGGCGGTTCTGGTTCCTCAAGGGGCACTACGGTTTCATCTACAGACACTACTGTCTCTTCTACAGTCTCTACTGGCTCCAAGACAGGCACTACCGGCTCCTCGATAGGTACTTCTGGCTCCTCAGGCACTACAAACTCCTCGATATGTGTTTTTGTCTCCTCTACAGGTGTTACGGGCTCTTTGAGATATACTATTGGTTCTTCTACAGGAACTCCTAGCTCTTCTACAGTTGTGAACATCTCCTCTGCAGTCATTACTGTCTCTTCTACAGGTACTACTGGTTCCTCTACAGGTGTTTCTAGCTCCTCGACAGGCACTACATCCTCCTCTACAGGCGTTACTGTCTCCTCTTCTAATGTTAACGTTACCTCAACAGGTGTTACTGGCTCTTCTGCAGGCACTATTTGCTCTTCTTCAGGAGCTACTTCCTCTACAGGTGCTAATGTCTCCTCTACAAATGTTACTGTCTCCTCTACAGGTGTTACTGGCTCCTCAATAACCGTTACTGGCTTCTCGACAACCATCACTGGTTCCTCGAGAAGCACAGCAGCCTCTTCTTCAGTCGTTTCTGCCTCCTGTTCAGGCGCTTCTGACTTCTCCTCAGGTGTTTCTGGCTCCTCTATAAGTTTGCGTGGCTCCTCCACATAATAGTCTGTTGCTTCCAATAAATGTTCGGACTCTATTTCTTCTGCTGCTTGTGTGTATTCTTCTTCATCTTCCATAATGGTGGACAATTTTCTTAATTTTTCTTCTTCTTCAGCTTTAAAGAACTCTTCAGCTATTTTGTCACCCTCCTTTTTAAGTTCTATTAATTCTTCCTCGGTGACCTCAGCTGTTTCACTTTCCTCCTGTTCATCGTGTACAAATAGAATCGGTTCACTTTCTCTACGTTCCTCGAAAATACTTTTTTCTGCTGTGGTTTCCTTTTCTTTCATTGTTTGTTTATCTTCTTTTACGTAATCCCCTTTATCATCCTGGTCAAAATCTGATGAACATGATGGCACTTTATGTAGTTTTCCAGTTCCTAACAAATTCATCTAAAACACAAAAGAAAAACATTGTCCATACAATCACCAAAAAGTTTTTGTTTATTTTTATTGGTATACTGGTCCCCTCATAACATGTTATAGAAATAGTTTTCTTTTATACAAAGTTGTAGGAGACCCCTACAAGGAATTGTAGGACATGTCAAGAAAAAACTGATAACCCTAAATATTAACATTATGTTAAATTCGTTGATTATCAAAAATTCAATTATTACCACTACCTAGACTTATCTGATTACGTCAATAAGAGTGTCATCGAACGCTACAATTTTTACCAAATAATATACGTACAATTTACTTCAACGTTAACTTAGAATTGTATTTATTTTTCAAACAAAAAAACTATTTGAAAGATATTCTAGTACAATGTACAATGTTTCATCAATCAAGTATTTTTTTAGCTTTATTTAAGCAAATTTACATTATTACAACTTCTGTTTTTTTACGTCTGATTGTTCTGCAATTGCAGTAACTGAATGATGTGTTTTCTATTTATTGTGCTGTGATAGTGGAAATTTAAATTCTGACAGTTGTTTTGCTTTACGTGTTCTAGGATATTGTTTTTTATCGCTAATGTGTACGTTGCAATCTGATCAGTTCAAAACAATAAACAAC
Source organism: Catonia carolina (assembly GCA_035578175.1). Classification (NCBI taxonomy): domain Eukaryota; kingdom Metazoa; phylum Arthropoda; class Insecta; order Hemiptera; family Achilidae; genus Catonia; species Catonia carolina. Next base: position 134,230,979 of record JAQMRL010000002.1, read on the forward strand.
CGCATGATCCAATTAGATAAGGATGATGTATATGACGTGTAAATGAGGTGTAGTCTTGTACAGACCCAGGCTGACTATTTATGAAAGAGTATGGTTAATTGAACCCCAACCATCAAAGTACACCAGAAACCACTGTCTAGTTTTCAAATCCATATAAAAGTAACTACCTATACTAGGATTTGAACCAGGAACCCTTCATCTCCAAAAATCAGCTGTTAAACAGCTGACTCGCGGCTGACCTCTAGACCAACCCGGTGGGATTTTGTTACGAACAAAAACATCCACTTCTCTATTTTCCCTTACATTATGTTTATTTTTAAACTGTAGATACCACGGTTACTATATTAGAAACGTAAAGTTAAGTGTATCTAGTAAAGTAACCGTGGCAGATACTAACAATTCTTCCCATCGACTGTTAACATTAATTCAATCGGGAATTCCACAACAGACTTTATGCTAATATGTGTATTCACTTCGAGAGCATCTACTAGTAAACTTTAGTTTATTATTGAAGTATCATCAGCAAACAATAAAGCTATGCCGTTAGGTATGATTTCAGGTACAACCTATTTACATAAATAATAAGAACAAAATATGTACTATACTCTACCAAAAAGGTAAGACTGAAACCAGCTGAATTTTACATCCCTAACACTTAATGACGCCAAGACCCCATAATCAGCACTGTTGAAAGCTTCACTTAGATATAAAAACACTGCTAAGGTTTTCTCTCCCGCACCAACGTTATCAACAACCTGCTCAACAAGTGAAACTATTACATTTTTAGTTGATTTTCCTTTTATGAAAACATGCTGACCCTTTGAGAAAAAGTTTTCAGTCAAAAACTGATTTCCTTAGTGACCTTTCAAATATTTTACTAATTGTGTTTAGAATATTTATAAGCCTATAATTTTCACTAAATTGGATATCACCATTCATAAAAATAGGCAATATTTTGCATCATCATTCAGCTTTTAGCAGTCGTGGAGTAAATACTGTATGTAGCCTTGTTCAATAGTGCATAGTGTAATGTAGTGTTAGTGTAATTTTTTTACGTCCGACAAGTTTGAAAATACTGCTAATGCAGATGCTGAGATAGGTGATAGATGAAAATGAATGATGAAAAAATGCTATAGCTGACCAGGAATTGAACCCGGTACCAGAGCTTATAATCCTGTACTATAGTCGGAACCATAAAATTAGAGACGTTTGTGGCGTCTACTTGCACAGTACGTACACTACCTTGCCTATCCCAACACATCAGTTATAGCTGTTGACTTTAATCCTCTCCGAAAGGCAAGGAGCCCTCATGCAATTTCGTTGCGTGGCAGATATATATTGCAAAAAAAAACAAAACGTGCAATTTAAATTATAGCTCAGTAATTAAAAGCATCAAATTTATTTAAAACTGCACTTTAATTTTTTCACGTTTTTGCTATTTTTTTTTTTTTGTAGCGCGATAATATCGCAAGTGGGCACCTAGCCTGACACACGTATGAAAAGTAACATTATCGCACTCGCGCAACCCCGTCTATTGCATATTACTATCGATTTTTTTATTATAGATACCCGAGTTTGGAGCCTTGTTACTTCATAACCGCTTGTTCAATTTTAACGTACTATACGCCAAAATTTAGCTAATTTCAATCTTCGTTGTTACATGTAAGTTTCATATTTTTAGCGTTTTTTGATATTCCGATATCAGGATGAGAAGAAAAAAGAACCGGTTTTTTTGTTGCTGCAACACCATTGGATGCATTTAGAGGCTTATAACTCAAAAACCGCTCAACTGATTAATTTGAGATTTCGTCGAAATACAAACTTGTATGTTGTTATTTTACATACGAAATTTCACATTTGTAGCATATTTATACTTTGAGTTATTAGTGAAATTCTGAACCCCTGTTAACCCCGTAACCGCTCATTAATTCGGCAATTTCAAAAACTTATTGTATTCTGTATAAAAAAATGAATACAAATTCATTAATGTTATGGGACAGCAATTGACCAGTTATTTGGTAGAATTTTTTAGATATTTAAATAATGGTTGATGCTGCGGGGGGTGGAAGAAGCTTAACCATGTTGCCACGTCTTTTAAACGGTTGTGTTCTTTTCTCTTCCTGCTAAAGTCCGCCTTCCAACGTAACGTACAACTAGTAGTAGTTGACTATTTGTAAGTAAATGATGAATGCGTATTAACATTGCATTGTCATGTTTTTTATTCGTATGCTGGAAGGACAGGTCCCAGGTATGGTAATAAAATTAGGTAGTAGGCCTACCGAGTTACAACGCGGCAACATAGTTAAGCTTCTTCCATCCCCCGCAGAATCAACCATTATTTAAATATCTAAAAAGTTCTACCAAATAACTGGTCGATCGCTGTTCCATAACATTAATGAACTTGTATTAATTTTTTTATACTGAATACAATAGTTTTTTGACATTGCCGAATTAATGAGCGGTTACGGAGTTAACAGGGGTTCAGAATTTCACTAATAACTCAAAATATAAATATGCTACAAATCTGAAATTTCGTACGTAAATAACAACATACAAGTTTGTATTCCGACGAAATCTCAAATTGATCGGTTGAGCAGTTTTTGAGTTGTAAGCCTCTAAATGCATCCAATGTGTTGCAGCAACCAAAAAAACCGGCTCTTTTCTTCTCATCTTGATATCGGAATATCAAAAAACGCTAAAAATTTAGAACTTACATGTAACAACGCAGATTAAAATTAGCTAAATTTTGGTGTACAGTACGTTAAAATTGAAAAAGCGTTTATGAAGAAACAAGGCTCCAAACTCGGGTATCTATAATAAAGAAATCGACAGTAGGTACATTACTTCGTACATATTGAGCAGAATGTTGACAATTCATCTCAAAATAAAAATTTTTTTTAATAATTATGCATTATTTCCTTGAAGAATGATACTGCATAATGCATAATTTACTTGAAGCTATCAGAGTGTGAACGTGTGCGTTCGAAAAATGTATAAATTGTGTGTACAACCGGAAGGGAACAATAGATAACGATTAGTTGACAGTGGGCATGTATACTATAGCAAAAAGTATACAAAGAAATGGTTACAACTATATTTTTTTAAATTTTAGTACATAATTTTAATTATTTCGTGTTGAAGGATTACTTTTGTAGTTTTAGTTAAATTTTCTGTATCTAGTTGTAAAAATTTAGAAGGAAGCATGGCCGTATATAACTTTTTTCTTGTATGGAGAAAAGCTTGAAACGCAAATAAAATAAATAAAATTTTAAACCAGTGTCACCATTGCCATCTTTGATTGAGTATTGTGCTTCCGGCCATTAAAGCTTCCGATATACTGACAGAGAGAAGCCGACAATAGTTCCGACAGGGGCGGTAGGCCTGCGTCGGCTCTGCAGAGGGCTAGTAACCGCCCCTACCGCAGCGGTCTGGTGACAATAAGAGCGCTCCACTGAACCCGATCGTCATTTCATTCCTATCTATAGCTTCGATCAGATATCCACCATCGGCAAAAGCTGTGGCTTTTGGTCTCCCGACGAAGACCTGTCGATGACCCCTTCGTTATAAAGAGTTATGACTATGCGTAGGAGTACACAAAACAAAACAAAAATACCTACATAAATAGATTTAACTACTATAAAAAATATTATTACAACATTTAAAAGCACAAAAAATACGTTTAACAGTTTTACAAATCAAGGAATATAAATAATAAGGTATTTTTATAAAACAGGCTTGTACACGGTCAAAAACTGTACAATTCTGTGGAAATTTCCAGACAAGTACCTTGATTTCATTCATTTAACTATTAGAATTTTTTTAAATAATCAACAAAACAAATTGAGGACAGAAATTAAAATTTAATTATTTCTTTTGATGAAAATCTAAAATTGTTATTTAATAACAAAAATCTAAATTAGTTTAAACTAAATTATTAATTATATAAATAATGTATTTCCTAACTGTACCTTTTCAAGGAGTTGACTATTTTTTTCTTGTAAATGCTTGATTATTATTTTAGCTGTTTTTAGTTCAATACAGATATATCTGATGATCTAAAACCAATAAACGGATTTAATATAATCTAAATTAAATATTATTTAAAGTAGGTAATACAAAGTAAATTTCATCTGATGCTGTGCCTCTTATCAGATTCTCTTCCTTTTACTCTAAGGCTTATTTTTAAATAGTCATAGATTTTATTTGATCAACTGCGAAAGCATAGTCCTGTAACAAGGTATGTATTTCTCTACATACGGTGGTCTCGTAATGTCTTATTTGTAAATAGGTCGAAACTGTATTCATGGAGTGCTGAAAGTAACCAGTTCACCAGTCAATGTTCACGTGATCTATAGACTGCCAGCGTGAACGTTCACATGTAGAATTCATTTACATCGTTTATTTGCTATAGTGTGGGCTACAAATATAGTTAACACTGGATTATCCGAAGAAAATGTTTCACCACTTTTGTTGAGCATTTAATTTTCTGCAAACAATTCGTGAGATTTTTAATTTAGACTGACTTTTAGGCGATGGAAGTAAGAAAGTAAATTAAGAAATCGAATTTCCGGCCATTTTCCTATAAGGCCGATGAAGCTCTATTCCTACAATCAGGGACTTACGAGGTGTGGCTATTAAATAACGAGACTGACGTTGTAAAGAATTTTATTTTTATTTTATACATAATGACTTATTGTCACCTTCAATATACATTCCTTCTCTATCCCTACAACGCTCCATGTGAATTTTCCATTGTTGGAAACAGTGCTGGAAGTCATCGTCTGTCAGCTCCTTCAGGACACGTGCCGCTTTCTCTTTTACAGCTTCCACAGACTCAAATCTTCTCCCTTTTAATGCAGATTTCACCTTAGGGAACATTCTACCTGTTCCCTGGTCAAATTCTACCTGGTCAAATAGTGCAAGATCTGGTGAATAAAGTGGATGTTCTAACACTGAGATGCTGTACTTGGCCAGGAACCTCTTGACAGATAATGTGGTGATATTGTCTTGGTGGAGAACTCATGATTTGTCCTTTCACATTTCGAGGTGTTTTTCATTACTCTTTGACGTAGTTTAGAAAGTACCTCACGGTAGTAATATTGATTAATTGTTTGAATTTCAGGAACCAAGTGAAGGTACACAATCCCATGGATATCAAAAAAACCAATCTTCATTGCTTTAAATTTTGACTCGCTCATTCGAGCTTTTTGGCTCTCGGTGAAGTTCGGCTCTTCCAGTGCATGGATTGGCGCTTCGTTTCCGGATCATAAGTAAAAAAACCACGTTTCATCACATGTTATTATCGTTTCCAAAAAATTTGGGTCATTTTCAATAGCGTACAAACATTTTGTGAGCTTCATTTCAAACATTTTTGAGCGGCACGTGTCCTAAAAGAGCTGACGGAAGATGACTCAGCACTGTTTCCAACCATGAAAAATTCGCATGGAGCGTTGTAGGGATAGAGAAGGGGTGTATATTGAAGGTGACAATAAGTGATTATGGATAAAATAGAGATAAAATTTTTCCAACGTCAGTCTCGTTATTTAATAGCCACACCTCGTATATTATTTTTGTAATAGAACTGTGTAAAAAAAATTTAAAGCTACAGTAAAATTCGGTTAATTGGGATTCCATTCAATTGAACCTAAGTACAAACTCTCCTAATAAGGCAGATGTCCTGATAAAACAAAGTGACTTATTATATAGTGTAAAAGACGTAAACCTGTATTGTGTAAGAATCGACGCTTTTACTGACAGTATACTAAGTATGGTTCTTCCTTTAGTTCACTGCGCATAAATCGGCAAGAAAAATCTTTCACATTCGCGTTATGTGTGATTGCACAAAAAAAGTAAAACTCACAGATCTTGAGGAGTTTCGAAAAGCATTCAATGTTTTTAGTAGATTTGAAGTACGTTACCCATTGTTGACGTACCTTCAAATCATTTGTCATCAACATCACCACCTGATTGGGATTTAGGAACTATACATGGTCGGCACCCATGGCCACGTGGTTCATCAGCATTCTTCCTTGATAAATAAGCAAATGGAGGACACATAGTTCGTAAGGGAGGATAGAAGGACAATTATTTATAGAAAAGGAGAACATGTCCTTTTTTAGGATACTTTACTGGCAACTTTAAGTACATTGCGCCTTTGTGGCCACGACCTAATATTAAGACACTTGTTTACAAATTTCAATTAGATAATAATTTTATAATTATGTTTGCTTGTATACGAGTTCATACGATCATTCTAGTGATAGGTTAAGGAAGTAAATATTCTATTATGCAAGACAAGAATATTAACAACTTACATTTTCGTAGTTATCACATTTGTTGTCCAGTATTGAACAACATTTATGTAAATTATTAATAGTACCTTCGTACTGACAACACTTGAATAGATAAACATCACATATCTCACATTTTCGTAGTCTCTTTAGTTGTGATGGAGGGACCGACTTCTTATCGTTTGTATCACCAGCCCCTGTAAATATTAAAGCAAATTATAGTTACGCCTAGGGTAACTCGGGGTAATAAGGGCAGATGAGGATATGGGCAATTAACTCTATACCCAAACTCTATAACTGTATAACTCATTAACTCTATAACTCTTACCCTATTTGTTGAAATCGAGTTTTCACAAGAAATACACGTTTTCAGAACCACTGAACCTAAAACACATGTTTTAGCGATTGGTCTGTGCGTTGTGACATGCAGACTAAACAGAATTAATAAAATGTAACATGAATTATAAAGTTAAGTTTTTGTGTCTTTTGCGGCATAATGCCGACTAAAAATTATTAATAATACAGAATCATGTTATGTCTAAACTACAAGTTTCACTCATACACTCCTTCTCTATCCCTACAACGCTCCATGCGAATTTTCCTTTGTTAGAAACAGTGCAGGAAGTCATCTTCTGTCAGCTCCTTCAGGACACGTGCCACTTTCTCTTTTACGGCTTCCACAGACTCAAATCGTGTCCCTTTTAATGCAGATTTCACCTTAGGGAGCAGGTAGAAGTCACATGGTACAAGATCTGGTGAATAAGGTGGATGTTCTAACACTGAGATGCTGTACTTGGCCAGAAACCTCTTGACAGATAACGCGGAATGAGCTAGCGCATTGTCTTGGTGGAGAACCCATGATTTTTCCTTTCACATTTCGAGGCGTTTTTTCCTTACTCTTTGACGTAGTTTAGAAAGTACCTTACGGTAGTAATATTGATTAATTGTTTGAATTTCAGGAACCCAGTGAAGGTACACAATCCCATGGATATAAAAAAAAAACAATCTTCATTGCTTTAAATATTTTGACTTCCTCATTCGAGCTTCTTGGCTCTCGGTGAAGTTCGGCTCTTCCAGTGCATGGATCGGCGCTTCGTTTCCGTATCATAAGTAAAAAACCACGTTTCATCACATGTTAATATCGTTTCCAAAAAATTTGGGTCATATTCAATTGCGTACAAAGTGTCAGTACAAACATTTTTGCGAGCTTCATTTCAAACATTTTTGAGCGGCACGGTGTTCTGAAGGAGCTGACAGAAGATGACTTCCAGCAGTGTTTCCAACAATAGAAAATTCGCATGGAGCGTTGTAGTGATAGAGGAGGAGTGTATATTGAAGGTGACAATAAGCGATTATGTTTAAAATTAAAATTAAATATTTTACGTCAGTCTCGTTATTTAATAGCCACACCTCGTAGTAATACAATTGCGTAGCACGTAAATTTGTTCATATTTTACTTGAATACTAATTGTTATAATGATCCAGTATTTCTAATTTGTTTATCTATAATAATTATTTATTACAAAATTATTCAGCGTATTTTCTGTTTAAATTTTTACTTATTGGGGTAAAGTAGGTATTACTAAAAGATTTTATTAGTATCATAATCTCCAATTAATTTACTAATTAATTTCCTAGCTCTATTGTCAATTATATTATTTTCTTACGGCTACCTTTTCCAGTTTGGGTCATTTATCGTATGTCCTTTGTAAACCAAAATTATTTATCATGGAACCAATGTTAAACTCTCTGTTCTGATGAACAAACACACATGGAGACGCACAAAACAACTCAGATTCATATAGAAACTATCAAAAAATAACAATTATTATTCGGCAGTTAAAATAATCTTGTTTACGAAAAAAATAACACAAATCGTAGGGCTACTATAAATAAATAACAATGCAATAAAAGTGAAACAGATCATGGTAATGTACTGGCAGAGCAGCTGACAAGAAACCACTTTCGTAATAAACAGTAGTACTCATGATTACTATAGAAACCTAACATAGTAAAAAAATCCAAATTTCACCCTGCAGAGGCATACCTACTTAGACTATAGTTTGTCCAATCTGAATTGGCGCGCGTAGCTATTGAGTTGTGATCATACCTCTCTTCGACCCTCCCCTACATATACAAGTACTCACAAAAACGTGACAGAAAATGAGAGAAATGTTTATTTATTTTTCTCGATAAGAAAGATAAAATGATAAACAGTCTGTGGTCTTAGGAACACTCAATACTTGTATAGATATTCGAGTTGATACGCCAGTTCTGCCCATAACAGACAGGTGGAGTGTCAAATTATTTACACTCAATCTGTTCGTTGCAGGGCTAAAATAAATAGTTCTGTTTCTTATCACATGGTCAGCCAATTAAATGACTGAATCATTTAAGAACAGAAGAGGTAAAGGTGTAAAAGACACTAATCAGAGTTATCTCCTCTGAAAGTAATGAATTTCATTGTACAGCCAGACCCTGTGGTGAATGAAGTGAAGGTGTCATTTACAGAGTGGAAACTATGTGCTTTTCAGAGGGCCCGGCATGCTGATAAGTGTACTTTTCCACTCAGTGAGAAAGGTAATGGTAAACCACCTCACTCCTCGTTTTATTTAGTAAAACCTCTAGAGGTTCAAACCAGCTTTTCGGCTGTTGACCTAAACAACAACACGCCAGTTCAGCTTGGACATACTAAACCAGCGGTGAAATGTACTGCATTTTCCTACGGCTGCCACTGCACAGCCTTTCCACTTTTTTAATTTCACCTTAAAGGACGGTGAAGGATGAAATGATATTTTGTAACGTATGAAAAAATGCCATGCCTGAATGGGATTCGAACCCAAGACCGCATGATGAGAGGCGAGCACGTTACCAACTGCGCCAATGCGGCCTATAGATTATTTATTATTATTTATTATTTATTTCTATAGATTAAACAGAATGGATCATACATTTTGTTTTTGTCGTACAGTAGAACCTGTGTATGTTGAACAACCATGGTTCCAACAAAAGCGGTGAACAAAAGAAGGGTGGTAAATTTATAAGGGCTATAAATAAAAACGCACCACTTAATAAACTGACACAAATTTTACACTGCCTACTCTAATTAACCCTTTCAGTGCCGAAACAATATGTAAAAGTTTGATGTATTTATGTAAAACAATACAAATTAATTTTTGTGGAATCTGTTTGGGTTTCGCCCACACGCATAGCCCCCACCACCAGTAAACAAAACTGGCTCTCTAGAGGTCCCAGCCTGGATTAACAATTGCATTACTATCGCACACATTGTGGTTCGATTCTTCCAATTTCATCTTATATTAATCCTTCTATTGTTAATAGATTTAAAGTTTTTACAAGTACTGGTATTCTTATTTATTTTGTTTTCTTTACTCCTAGATACCTCTTAACTACGCTATGTTTTTTCTTATTTCGAAGATAATTATGCCTTCGCGGAAGAGGTCATGCTTGACAAAGCAAGCATTGACAAGACGTGCCAAAATTATAAAATTAAACGCAAAAATTAAAAGCAAAATTACAAAGCTAAAAACAAATCGAGGGAGGCTTATTCATACCCGCCAAATTGAACCCGTAGAACAACGTTAACAATTACTGGTATCTCAACGAGTTTACCAGGCTTCTTTCCGTAGAAGTGAGTGCTCTGAAGCAGGTTCCAGTCACCTGAAGGCTGACAGGGAGAGACACAACTATGTGAGGCCGAGTCTGTTGAAGAACATGGCCTACGATTAGCGTCTCAACAGGTCCGTTAAGCTTCTATTCGCAGAAGTCAGTGCTCTGAAGCCCGTTCTAATCGTCTTGAGACTGACAGGGAAAGACACTCGCAATTTCGCGAAGCCGAGTCGGTTGATGAACATAAGCTACGGTTAGCGTCTCAACAGGTCATTGAGTCAATATGAATACATTGAGATATATTGTCATATCTCAATAATGGTTAATTTACATTCACTACAGTAATCATTATTGTTGGACACTAAAAATTAACTACGCTTCTGAAAATAATAAAGCGCTGCGTATCTTGATTTACACCAAGATCTCGCTTTCATTTTACGTCCAACTATGTTTTTCATTTGTAATAATGGTGACATTGAAAGGAGGTACGAATAGATAACAATCCATGATTAAAGACTATCAGACCTGACAGGGATCGAACTCGGTACACCAACAGACCGTCCATAACACCAAGAAAACGTTCGAAGAACGGGCATTTTATCTAGTATATTATGAATAAACCCTACACAAGATGTCTTGACAATATAAATCGCTTACAGGTAAAACATTTCTTCTAGTTCATTAGCAATTACAAGAAATTATACATTTTCACAACTGCCTGGCTGAATTCGCTTTCATAATACTGAAAACTTTGATAATGACACATTATTTCGCCACCGCCTCATAAACAGTTTGCGTAGAGATGTGTTTCTCTATATATTGCAGATCTACTTCCAGTGCTTTTTATGCTTCTGAATGTGAAATAAACCGCTCTGTGATACAAATTTCGCTAATTTTGGATTATTTTTTTGTTATTAGGCCTATGTACATCTTTTCGGTTAATTTTAACAGGTCCCGGTTCCAATTCGTTCGGATTTGCTGGGGTGTTGTGTAGTTTGAATGAGAATTCAGAGGACTGGAAGAACTACCTATACATATTTAAAAAAAACATTAAGATTATTTTATTCCATGATTTATATATCTTCCTCAGCTTTCGTATCCTTTCATCATCATCACAATAAGCACTTACATTTTTAGTTTTTGTTCTTTTGTGTTCGCTATTATTGTCTTTGACACATAACGGGAAGATTGCACGATGGTTTTAGCTGAAAAATTCGATTTTTGGTTTTTTATGTTTCTCGTAGTTTAGGCTTAGATCTACCAGAAAAAACATTAAATTACGTCAAAAAATTAATTTTTTATGAAAAAATTAAGTTTTTGTCAAGTTTACCCAGAAAAATTAACATCTTCCCAAGAACGAATATTTTTCATACGAATATTTTTTTTATACTGTTCGTTTTAGTGCAAAGGGAATTTTAGTTTTTTTAAATATCTGTATATCTGTTTTAATGTTACTCAGCTTTTGGTTCAGCTTTCTAACCAACTGTTGATGGGAATGTACTTGTTTGTGCACATTTTTTTGCCTTTTCTCGTAAATTTAGATTTTTAATACTTAGATACATTTTTCTCAGAAACCATTAAACCTAACAGGCTGAAATTTTTACCAATTATTCACCTTGCACATCCACCATACCGACATTTTTATGTCTTCCTCAGGTGCTCCAAAAATGATTAGTAATACGCAAAAAACGTAGAAAAAATTTGTAAAAATTTTATGTTATTTGTTATTTTTTTTAAATGTTGTCCAAAAAATTAAATTGAAAAAATTTCAGTAGCTAGAGAAACCCGGCAACTATAACTGTGTAAAGTTTTATTTCCCTATCTTTTACCAATCCTATGAAAAATGTACCTAAACAGAACAAATTTAACATTGGTGGGATACAAAGCACAGTCTCCCCTTAAACTTCTCTACGAGTTGTCGTCAATTAAAACCACCATTAGTCGGTTCTGCCGCACCCTGTACTTAAGGTTTCATGGTTTTCCTAATAAATGTCATCATTTATCTCGCTTAACTATTCACAGTATTTTACATAATTTTACAAATGTATAAAATAAACAGGTCAACTTGCAAAGGGACAAATAAAGTGTAAGTAGTTAACAGTTCTCTTTAAAATACGCATCTAACATATTTGGTCAACTTACAGAGGTGGCCAACTTCACAGGTTTCACTGTATATGTAATAATCCTTACTTACAACTAGAGTAGATGTTCATTTATAACTTACCTTCATTTCCCGTAGGCTGAGGATCATCTGAACCTGGTCCATCTGGAGGATGTTCCTCTTCAACAGCTTCAGATTTGTTAACAGCTTCAGATTGATCATTCTCTTCGGTGCTTTCATGGGAAATAAAGGATTCCTTTTCTTCAAGAGAAGTTGATTGGATTGGGTACTGATCGAAGGTTAAACCTTCTGAATTGAAAGTATTATCCCGACGAGCCGTGTCTACTACAGCTTTGGACAATTTATCTAGTGTTAATGAAGTTGATAAAGGTCGGGGCCTTGAACTAATTGAGGATTGTTCAGATTCATCAGGATATGGTAAATATGACACAGCATCTACGAATACTTCTTCCTCTTCATCTTTCTCATCGTCCGACTTTTTATATAGTTTATAAATATCTTTTTGTGTCATTATTTTATTTGTAGGTAACCAACCTGAAAATCCAGATTTATCTCTTATTCTATTTTCTTCGAAGGCGTACACATCTAAAGATCGGTTCTGTAAATCTTTTAGAATATTATTTGGTAATATGGCCAGTTCTTCATCTGACAGTACGTTTTTATGTTCTTTTTCTGTTATTGTTAAATCATTCTGATCAAACGCTGACATCTGATCACGTGAAACTTTCAGTACTTCTAATAATTCAACAAGAATAGTATGTTTTAAAACTTCTAATTCTTCTTCAAATTTTTTAGTCAGTAACTGCATACATTGAGATATATTTTGATACACTAATTTCAGTTCCTCATTTGATGTTTTTATAAATTGGTTCTGTGATTGTGCATGTCCATAAAATAATTTTGCATTCCTCATTGAATTTCTTGACAGTTTATGCATTTCCTGCAATCCATTCCTTTGAAGTTTCATAAATTCTTCTTTAAAAAGTATTTGCAAATTTTTTATGTATTGAAATATATTCAGTTGCCAAGTGGTTACCATTTTTAATTCTGCAGACGATCTTTTAAAAGTATCACTTATTTTTTTGTTCATTTTATGTAAATCCTTGTCACTTAGGCTTTGAACGTCTTGTATTCCTTGTAACATGTTTTGTTGAGCTACACCTAAATCACATTTTAAAATTATAACTCCACGTTCATCAGTTTTCAGTTCTTGGAGTTCTAACATCTCTCTAGTATTTCTTACATTTGTTAACATATTTTTAAAATCTTGCCATAAATTTTGTTCTGCTCTGGTCAATGAATCTTTTTGACTCCTTTGAAGATTCTGTATCAGTTCTGACATTGTTTGATATACGTCTCCTAGTTCTTTTGACACCATTTTAAGCCTGTTTTGTTTTAGGCTTTCTTCTTTTGACTGCTTCTGATTATCATGTTTAGTTCTCTCCCATGGAATATTCTCAATATTGTGTTGTTCTAAATCCATTTCAATATCGCTTCTAAATATTCCTTCACAAGTTTTTTCATCTGATTGAGTATCTTGTAGTATTGAAGATGATTCTAGTTCTTCTGGATGTTCTTCGGGAATTATATCGTGCGTAGTTTCTTGCTGCTCCGCAGGAACTTTATTTAAAGTGTTTGATAATTCTATGTTTTTATCTTTTGATGGTGTCTCCTCTCTATAAGATCCTGCTTTATCATTTATTATGTTTGATGGTGACACAGGGGAAATTTCAAGACAATTTGATTGCGGCAGTGAAGAGAGCGGTTGGTCATTTGCAACGTATATATTTTTCAAAGATTCGTGAAGTAGAGGAAGAGGAATAACAGGTTTGCGCTTTTGCTGAGGTTGAAAAATTATACAAAAAATATACTGAGTTAAAGACAAATTAACATTCATTAAAGGTTAATGAATCAGTGTAAGATAACCTGATATAACCTGAAAATAAGTTGATAATTAAAAAATTTGGATGTTATATAAAAAAAAACCACTCATTCTACCATTCTGAGCTATTTTTCACGGATTTTCAGGTAATAGACAATTGTCAACTTTCTACCCAGAAACTTATTATACAGGCCCACAAAAACGCAGAAAACTTCCCGAAACGAATCCACAACTACAGTACAAGTAACAGCATTTTATTCCTTAACACAGAGGTACAAAGTTGTAGGAGGGACTTTACAGGTACAGAACTGGAGAGAGTTCAGAACCGTCTCTATATGTTAAAATACAGAGCTGGTAGTAAATTTACCAGCTATGAGAATGCGCTCTCACATTACTGTCTTCAAGTCTGAGCGCGGACGTAATTGATGAAAGTTCTGTACATTTACAACATTATAATATATTCTAATATTTGGTATACCGGCTATTTCGAAGTTATTTTCTAAAGGTATGTTATAGGGAACCCGAGTAGAAATTTCTCTTGCCTATTGTGTAAAAGAACACAGATGGAAGCATGGCTAGGACAGAGAACAAAAGAGTGCCCCTCTATAAGAGTCGGTGATTTCTGCTATGTTAACGACTACACAAAAAGTTTTACATAAATTTAATGAATAAATGAATTAACAATCTCCTTGCTCTAATTATCCATAAGTTTTCATAGTTAGATATCGAAGACGGTACTGACCTTATTCGATACCTTACTATGAAAACTTATAATTACGAGAAACCACAAAAGGAGCACGATAACTAAAATAAGTATTATTCCTTATAAAAATACAACACATCAAACTTCTACCAGCCACAAACCAATTTTCACCATCTGAATGAACGATTATAATATGGTTCAATTTTGAAATGTCCCTTTTAAGCATGGTCCGAACTGAATCGTACCTGAACATTAATTCCACGTGACGCTGGGCAAAACACCTATCTGAATCATGTATCGTTGTAAAGAACAAATAGCCGAAGAATAGAATTTATCGTGATTCCTAATTACTGTAACTTCCAGAAATTAGATAAAACCCATTAACTGGTAAATGGGGACAACATATTGTTAAAAGTAGTTACATTATTATTGTAGTTAGACAATGAGTTGGTTATAATCTTTTTTTAAAATAGGTTAGGGTAAGTTTAAGGAAATAATTTAGTTAATAATCATGCAATCAAAGTAATATAGTTAGAAATCTGTAACATCATTAGAATTGTATATGTTCTAATAAGTAATATTATTTATTTGATAGGCTATAACATTTTTCTAACAGTAGTGTTGTTTTTGAACACACTGTACCGATGTTACTTGTCCGGCAGCTAAAGCGGAAATGAGCGTCCAACCCCCCCTCAAAATGGCCAGCTACCGCGCATCACTTTCCTAAGTGCAAATCCGTTTCTGTGGACCTGTACACAACGCTGAGAAATTTCAGTTTCTTTACTGGTGTCACAGGAAGTTAGGTATTAATAATAGGTGAACAGAAGGAGCAAACAATACGAACGGAATAATAGATTCGTTTCATGAAGATATCAGAACTAATCAGAAATTATATAGGTAATTTATTGTAAAAGAGGGATGTGTATACAGGTATACGAGGTGTAGCTATTAAATAACGAGACTGACGTTGTAAAAAAAATTTTATTTTATTTTATTATACATATAATCACTTATTGTCACCTTCAATATACGCTACACTCCTTTTCTATCCCTACAACGCTCCATGCGAATTTTCCTTTGTTGGAAACAGTGCTGGAAGTCATCTTCTGTCAGCTCCTTCAGGACACGTGCCACTTTCTCTTTTACAGCTTCCACACACTCAAATCTTTTCCCTTTTAATGCAGATTTCACCTTAGGGAATAGGTAGAAGTCACAAGATCTGGTGAATAAGGTGTATGTTCTACACTGAAATGCTGTACTTCGCTAGGAACCTCTTGTCAGATAACGCGGAATGAGCTGGCGCATTGTCTTTGTGGAGAACCCATGATTTGACCTTCCTTATTTCGGGGCGTTTTTTCCTTACTCTTTGACGTAGTTTAGAAAGTACCTCAAGGTAGTAATATTGATTAATGTTTAACCTTCAGGAACCAAGTGAACGTACACAATTCCATGGATATAAAAAAAAAACAATCATCATTGCTTTAAATTTTGACTTGCTCATTCCAGCTTTTTTGGCTTTCGGTGAAGTTCGGCTCTTCCAGTGCATGGATTGGCGCTTCGTTTCCGGATCATAAATAAAAAACCACGTTTCATCACATGTTATTATCTTCTACCTGTTCCCTGAGGTGAATTCTGCATTAAAAGGGACAAGATTTGAGTCTGTGGAAGCTGTAAAAGAGAAAGCGGCACGTGTCCTGAAGGAGCTGACAGAAGATGACTTCCAGCACTGTTTCCAACAATGGGAAATTCGCATGGAGCATTGTAGGGATAGAGAAGGAGTGTGTATGAAGGTGACAATAAGTGATTATGTACAAAATAAAAATAAAGTTTTTTACAACGTCAGTCTCGTTATTTAATAGCCACACCTCGTATAATGTTTATGTTGTCTTGTCTGTTCCATGTTCTTCGTTTCTGTGTCTATGTGGTTGCTCGGCAGTTGATTGTTTACCATTTTAAACTGAAATGAGAATGGAAAGAATAAATGAGTTAGGGGCCTATATTGGTGCAGCATACTAAGTTGATTTCAATGTTGTTCTGTTGTACCAATTCGTATTCTTGCGACAGAAGAAGACAAAATTATTCTGCACTTGCTGAATAAAAATGACCTTTTTTGTTTAAAAAAATTGCTTTGGCTGTGGCGGCCATTTTTATTTAACAGGGTCAGCCGTTTTTCTTTTTTTTAAATTTGAGAGATTACATTAAACATAATTATCTCCAATTCTATTAATACTACAATTTTCAATCAGACGCCAATCTTTTAAGCAAGAAGAACCAAACCATATATTATGTCAGTACATTTTTTACCTAAGGTTAAAGTTAAGGGGTGAAAAATGACCTAAAACCTGGGAATCGAAATCTTTCAAAAGTAAATTTTCCAAAACATTCGGCTCAAGAAATTTCTCCTTTCAAAGAAAAACAATTTCTCCATTTTCCAAAATTTTTGAAAATTTGGTATTACTCATAGTTAATTATTATACAGTAAAAATTTGAAATAATTTTAGGCTTAACGTATATTGCAGGTTATGAACAACGAATTTCTAGAAAATTAAGTAGTAAACACCGGGTGCTCATAACATCTGAAACCAACTGAATTTTAAAAAACTGTAACTAGAGAACTTGAATAGCTACTTTTAGTTGATTGTATCAAAGGAACAAGCTGTGCGTGCGTTTTAAATTTTGGTTGGCCTTCTTGGTTCCACCATATTAAATTTAACTTTCTTTTTTTTAAATGACATAATGGTCCACATCGTTCAACATTTTAATGTAAAGTTTGATGAACATTGCAAGAGCGAAAAACTCATTACGATATCTTTCCATTTTTTAGATATTACCCATTAACTATGATCAGCGTAGAACGACTAAAACTAATTTATTAATAACGGTTACCGGTAAAAATAAAATTAAATATTTAGAAAAATTTACCTCCTGATCTGGATGACGTAATATATGATCTCGCTTCAATTCTTTTTCTTTATAATTTAAGATCCAGGAACGGCTATCTCGTTCTGTGCAGTATAACTTCATACTTCCGACAGTAAAAGGATTAATTCCATTCATAGCTGACATTCTGAATTTTTATACACTTACAAGTTTGAAATACCTACAATGATCATTCTAATGTTATTTATAATTACATGAAATTTGTAATTTATACTATATTAAATTTTTAGGACTGTTTTTAGGAGAAATGAATCAAAAGTTATGATCTACACAAATAGGTGTAAAGTTCAGTTATAATTGAATCCAATCACAATTACAATGGAATTGTTTATGCTTACAACCAGTGGTGGTTCGTGCATTCAAAAATAGGTGAAGAGTTACAATTAACCGAGAAAACTAGTATTCTGAGTAACCGCGAGACCCCCCGAGAATAACAATGTAAAAACACAAATACAAAACAACTGTATGATACCGAACATACAAAACAACTGACGCACACGTACATAGAACATGCAGTTACAGTAGGTTGGTCGACTCGACGCAATCTCTTCACTATATATATGGTGACAGGTGGGTAGAGCTAGGCGTGCATATTTTCCGCTGACATCATCCGTTGTTATGGCAACTCGCTCGCGCTTTAAAAGTAGCGGCCGTCACCCATCCAACTCTTCCCTTGGACATTTATTACGTATACAAGGTGTGGCTATTAAATAACAAGACTGATGTTGTAAAAAATTTTATTTTATACATAATCACTTATTGCCACCTTCAATATACACTCCTTCTCTATCCCTACAACACTCCATGCGAATTTTCCATTGTTGGAAACAGTGCTAGAAGTCATCTTCTGTCAGCTCCTTCAGGACACATGCCGCTTTCTCTTTTACAGCTTCCACACACTCAAATCTTGTCCCTTTTAATGCAGATTTCACCTTATGGAACAGGTAGAAGCCACATGGTGCAAGATTAGGTGAATAAGGTGGATGTATTAACACTGAGATGCTGTACTTGGCTAGGAACCTCTTGACAGATATCATGGAATGAGCTGGCCCATTGTCTTGGTGGAGAACCCATGATTTGTCCTTCCACATTTCGGGGCGTTTTTTCCTTACTCTTTGACGTAGTTTAGAAAGTACCTCAAGGTAGTAATATTGATTAATTGTTTGATCTTCAGGATCCTAGTGAAGGTACACAATCCCATGGATATAAAAAAAAACAATCATCATTGCTTTAAATTTTGACTTGTTCATTCCAGCTGTTTTGGCTCTCGGTGAAGTTCGGCTCTTCCAGTGCATGGATCGTTTCCGGATCATAAGTAAAAAACCACGTTTCATCACATGTTATTATCTTCTACCTGTTCCCTAAAGTGAAATCTGGATTAAAAGGGACAATATTTGAGTTTGTGGAAGCTGTATAAGAGAAAGCGGCATGTGTCCTGAAGGAGCTGACAGAAGATGACTTCCAGCACTGTTTCCAACAATGGAAAATTCGTGTGGAGCGTTGTAGGGATAGAGAAGGAGTGTATATTGAAGGTGGCAATAAGTGATTATGTATAAAATAAAATTTTTTACAACATCAGTCTTGTTATTTAATAGCCACACCTCGTAATAAGGCCATTACATTGGCTATTTAAAACATCAGAAAGTGCTCTAAGCAGATATAGGCCCTAATAATGTTATGTACATTTTTATAAAACACTTATTCATTTATTGTAAAAGGAAAAATAATTGCAACAGAAATTGTATTTATTTTGTGAGAGAAATTAATCTCGTACTATCCAGAAAATAGGTGAAGAGGCTCTTCATCTACTTCACCTGAATAGTTGCTGCTGCTATATTAGATGAAGAACGAATGAGACCTAACTACGGACAGCGAGCAGAAGATTTCACAGAATAAACAGATGTTGAGGAACCCATTTTGGAAGAGTAATTAGTCACTACCCCCTTACCATTCTTGTTGCTAGCCGGAGATTAAAATGCAAATACAAAATAACTAACATACTTGTTCATAGAACATGGAGGTGCAGTAGATTGGTCGACCCAATGCAATCTTTTCACTATACGGGGACGGTTGGGGAGAGCTAGGTGTGCACATTTTCCGCTGACATCATCCGTTGTCATGGCAACCCACTCGCGCTGGAAGAGTAGTGACGGTCACTCATCCAACTCATCCCTTGGGCTAACTTTTCACTTGGACATTTATTATGTATATTAAGGTCATTACAAGGGCTACTTAAAATATTATGAAGTGTTCTAAACAGATACAATAATTTTATGTACTTTTTTACAAAACATGTCTTAATTGTATTGTAAAACAAAAAATATAATTATAACAAAATTATACTTATTTTCTGAAAAAATTTATCTCGATACTATCCAGAAAATAAGTGAAGTGGCTCTTCCCCTACGCCACCCGAATAGCCCCGCTGCTTACAACTGATTGATCATCATCACTAATTACATTAAAAAATTTTCCATCACAAGACCACCAAATTCCAGACTACAATTAAAGAATTTAGGAATAATTTAATGACCACGAATTCGCTAACAGTTCTGTAATTTTCAAAAAATGTTTTATAACTAACTCTTGTTTAAACCATTTGTTTTTTGCTCATAGAAAGAAGTTTTAGTATTTGTAATTTATTTATTTCTAATAGTGAAAAAATTCTTATCATCCAGTGTTAGATATAGGGCTGCTAAATTCATTGTTGGTTCACCTCCATAATTACCTATTCTGCACCCTTCCTGCCAACAGTTTGAATTATCTCTCCACTAAGTCTGTGGACAAATCTCTACATCTCTTTTCCATGCCTGTTCAGTAAGCTGTAGAAACATAATGTCCCTCTGCTTTTTCTGCGGGAGACATTCACACATCTAACACTCTCTTGTACTTTGAAACTTACTGTATTCTAATTCTTTAGGATTTTTCTTTGCCAGAAAGAAAGCACCTCGCTGGACTTATGTGTTTCATGATCTTATACACTGAGATTATTATTTGTGAGAGTGGAAAGTGAAAAGGGACCTCTTGTCGCAAGAAAAATGAATTCTTAGGGTTGATACATCGATAATTGAATTTTTTTATAGATTTTTATAGTTACTCTGTCCGGTTGTATTTTCAATTCAATTACTCCTGTAAGGAATGACTACGCAGTAAAATATGTATTCAAAAAGATCTGAGTATTGGGTAAAGAAAATACAGAGACTTCCAGTGGAAATAGCCTGAGTCAGAGCTACCGAAATCATTTACAGAACCACTAAACAAAAGTGAAGGCACTATTTAAAAAGAACGTTCAGCATAGTCAAACGTCAACATTTTTTAAAACAATTAGTATAATTTCTATAAGTAGTTTAAATGAAAAATTTAGAAAGTGTTATGTAAAAGTTTAAAATGCATCAAACATCAATGTTTTATTAAAAACTTAAGCTACCGTAACTCACACAATTTTTGAGAGAAAAGTCTGAATTCTGCACGAAATCTGTCAAAATTTAATGATAAATTTAAAAAGATTAATAGTTCAAAATACGAAATTTTCAACGATAGATCCCTTTAATTTATCAAATTTTGATAAATAATGTAGGGTAGCCAATACAAAAATACTGAATAACAATTTCTTTCTACTTGTATGAAAACAAAATTACTCAGTAAATTAAAGTTTTTACATTGCAGGCATTCTCTTTCTACACAATTTGTGTAAATTATGAAATATTACGACGTAAAGTTATTATTTGATGTAAATTGTGTATATAATTTCTTAGTATGTATGTATACACTTTATTTATTTATTTAAGAAAGTATTACATATGGAGTAATATGTAAAATATTTATACACCCACAACAATATTAAATTAATTGTTAAAAATTAAACATTGCTATAGATATAATTCACATACAGCAACATCATTATTTCAAAATCCTGTTAATGTAATCATAATGTTTTGTCGTAATATTTTATTTTTAACACAATTGGACATTGATAACATACTTGGAAAAAAATTTTGTTAGGGAAAAATATATTTCGTGTTCACATTTAAGCATTTTGAGTAACCAATATTTTACATTATTATTCAAGAAGTATATGAATCGGTTCTATTAAGTCTCAACAAATATTTGCGATAACTGGAAAATTTCCATAAAAATGTCTTCTCTTATAATATTGTCGCTTTGACAAATAAAAAGACATCTTTATGGTTTAATCAACTTCAGAACGATATGTAATATTTATAAAACAAACACTTCCTTGTAATAGTTGATAGAAAAGGTTTCTTATCACTTTTAACTATTTTACTTGCAGTTGATAAGTTTGATATAAAATTTTTATGTAAAAAATGATTATATAACACTGTAAAATACTTACATAAAAATTTCATTAAAAAATAAACAACACCAGTTGACATAAAAGATTAAACTAATATTGATTTTGAAAAACAGGTGTTTTTGTGTTATTTGATAACATTTAAAATTATTCAAACACCAATAATTTTAAATTTCCCAAACTTTTATGAAGTTTGGGATATTTAAAATTATTTATTTTAATTACTTTAAAATAAAAGTAACAAAAACAAAACCAGATTCCATGAAAAATTACTACTGAGTGATTACTTTAGTTGCTATGACAACACAAGGTGGTTCAGACTGCATTATTTTCATTTTAATTTTTAACTGAAATTTGTTTAACAGTGGACAATAATGAATTTTTCTGATCAGTTAACGTACATTTGTCAATATTGAGACAAAGATTGATTACTTTTTACTTTAGATAATTAGTAATTTGGTTGTTATTAATGACTACAGTGGGTTATGGAACTGGAATGGTGGTTTGTTATGATTTTCTGACGCAACCCAGAAATTGAATCTAGGGTCTTCTACTTTATAAGCTAGCGTTACGTAAAATAGTCACTTTTTGTGCTTAAACGTTATGCACAGATTATTGTGCTCCAGGAAAGGAAAGACGGCCACAAAATACTGAAAAAATAGAATCGCGCTACCAAGAAATTGAATCTAGGACCTTCTACTTTGTAAGCTAGCATTAGGTAAAATAGTCACTTTTTGTGCTTAAACATTATGCACAGATATTGTGCTCCAGGAAAGGAAAGAAGACCACAAAATACTGAAAAAATAGAACCACGCTACACAGAAATTCCCAGAAATCCCAGAATACCCAGAAATCTTTAAAAATCTTACAAAAATCTAGTTTTAACGATTTAACATAAAAAATTTTCCTTCAATTCTTAAGACTCCATCTTTGTTGAAGTGGAATACATCCAACATTAGGATTTAACTATTCTTACAATATCCTTACCAAGACCAAACCCAAGATCTCTGGTTAAGTCGTACCAAGGTCCCGGGTTCGATTCCCGGTCAGGTCTGGCATTTTTTCATCACTCATTTTCATATATCATCATTCTTCACTGTCTGCATTAGCAGAAATTTCAAAAGTCAGACGTAAAACCAAAAAAAACAAATGGTTAAGTCGTAAAGTATTCTACTAGTTAACCCACCAAGATTGTCACAAAAATTAAAATTTGAATTTAATAACTGTAAAACATTAATTGGATAGACGTTTCCCATTTTTATTTATTTACTTTGTTTTAAATATATTACAAATTTATTTTGTGATAAGTTCAACTGGTTTCTATGTAGGGGTGTCGAGTTTGACTCATGTCAGGTCTGGCTTCTTTCATCACTCATTGTCATCAATCACCCTTCACCATCTGCATTAGCAGTAATGTGCAAAACAGTCAGATGTAAAATCAAAAAAATATTATATTTTTTTAAGAACATCAACTGAATAATTATCTCTAGTAAAAATACGAAGGCCAACAGACAGCAGCACACATAATAAGTTCAAGGACAATAAACAATCATAATGACAAATCAGAATATCAAGGTCGGTGAAGTATTCTATTTTATTTATTTTTTAATCTTTATAATTCTAAATTTATTATTTTTTGTCGTTATTATTATTTTTTTCATTATTTGTTTTTTTAATAGGAAAAATATAATATTAATATTTGAGCAAGAGATATTTCTGATAATTATTTGAGTAAGTACTTAACGAGGCAAAAAAACCATCTTCAAAGGAAACTTCACATTCATTTCATTATATTTCTCTCATTGTTCTATGATGAACAAATCTAAATTTTTATTTTTGTAGCTATTTGTTTTAATATAGTTTTGTTTTATTGATCAACAACAAGTCAACAAAAGGCCTATAAGTACTTTTCTTTGGTTGGCCTTAAAATTCCCCTCATAGCCAACCCTATCCACACCAAGGGAATACCTAAAGTGGGGGAGGGGATTTGAAATGGCAGGTCGATGTGGGAGATCATGGCAGAACAGGAAAAGCCTTGATATGCCTCCAAAATTGGAGGCCTCTCGTAGGCACCCAGTATGACAACAAAGAAAAAAAACCAAATTAAGGACCATTAAAACAAACAAGAAAAGGGGCACAATCTGAAGAGAACCTCATAGAATTAAGCCGAGCCTAAACAAATCACACAGACCCTACTGGAACAGAACAGCACACACTCACAGGAAAAAACCAGTTAAAACAAAACAAGGTCAAAAACTAGGAAAACCAAAAGGAAACCAGCACATGACCAGCGCTTCCATATTACACAAGCCACCAATGCTCAGAGTAGACACAGCTCACCGAACTTCCGCATGGCTCTAAGGAGTCTGGGTAGACTTTATACCGCTAGCCAGATACTTAATTCACTGGCTAACTTCTAATCCAGCTGTCCCAAGCACCACGCACCATCGCACATCCTACTCCTCATGCTGATCCCCAGTGAGGAGCTCCCGCAGTCTTCTCGTGAACTCACCCAGCGATGAATCCATCTCAATGGCATAGCTGCATAGATTAGCCACTGCTGCACATCTGAGTGTCGGAGAACAAAACATCAAATTTCCTCCTACATAAGGCTCCCATCTTCTTACAGGATAAGCCGGCACCTGTATCCTAAGATCCACTAACAACCCAAGTCCATTATATATCCAGCGATTTTAAACAATTAGTAAAATTTTTGTAAATGTAGTTTTCATTGTATTGTTTACAAAAAGGAAAATCAACTGAAATTTCAATAGACTCATTTGTTGAGTGAGTAGTTGATATATTGAATGCAGGAGAGAAAAAATTAGATCTGTGTTCTTAAATCTAAGTAAAGCTTCCGATTGAGTTAATCATAAAATCTGATTAAAAACATTCAAGTTATCAGGTGTTACGGATGTAAAACTAAAATGATGCATAGAGTTAACTAGAGTAGTTAGAGGTAAATTTTAAAAAATGTTATCTAAAAATCTTGAAATCAAAGTTGGTGTTCTCATGGGTAAATTTTAGGTTCCAGCTTATTTCTATTGTATTTTATTTTGCTACTAGAAGTCATACCTAATGACAGGCTTTATGTTTGGTGATGATACTTCAATGATCAACAAAAAGATACTGGTAGATGCTTTAAAAATCAATATACGAGGCATATTCAGAAAGTGAGCGTACTGAGGCTCTTACGGTGACCATGAGAGCCTTCCTATATATTCATATAGGCAAGAGAAAGTAAAAAGTGATAATTGGCTTTATTTTTAATAATCTGAAAAATTACTTGATGACACTTTTTACAATGTGCACATTTTTCTTTCAATATATTTTTTTTATACAAAAAAATAAAATATATATATCAAGATGAATGCTGAAAAAACTGTATACAAATTAGGTAAATATTAGATGACAAATTTATTACAATAAGTACTGAAAGTAACCATTTATTTGTTGGTTAATGTAATAACTACATTAAATTATTAAAGTTACTTATATTATTAAGTAACAATAGTAATTACAATAGCTTATGATGGATACACGATATCCGACCGGACCTATTGACTTTTTTAATCAGCTGTGAGTTGTTTAATGTGTATTTGGTGTTTATATTATAATATTTTAAGCATACTTTAACAGTAATTTTTTTTAATCGATACATTAATGGTGCTGAAAAATGCTCTATTATTTTTTTTTCATTACCTTCAAAACTAATAGTAATTTTCAGATAATACTTAGTACTTAATACTTCCATAGGCTTAGTAGTTAAAACTTAGTGTTTTAAAAGTAATAAATAATATGTGACAAAATAGATAATGAGTTGTTTATTTTAATCATAGATTGTATTTGCTTTCAATGTAATATGTTTTTGACCCTGAGAAAACTGGTTTTTTATTAATATTTTACTTTTTAACCTACTTTAGATGTTTAGAAGTTAAGTTGAAAGTGAATTTATTATAATGATCTTAAAAACTAATAAAGATTACACATTCTTTGTGAGTAGAAAGCAATTTTATTTCTGTGACAGTTATTTAAGAACACAATTTTATTATTGACAATGGCCACATATATAAAATTACTATTCAAAAATGTCCAATCTTATCTTCACCTAATTCAGAGTTACTAGAGAGGGATGTTTTATAAAACTTAATTGAATTTTGGGTAATTATTTTATCAAACATAAAGTCAGTTACAGAATTTTTAGGGAAGAGTGAAGTCCCATAACTAAAATAAATTACACAATTACGCAAAACATTCCTCTTCTTAAAAGGCTAAGTAGATGACTCAGCAAAGAAAAATAAAAATGTATTAGCGAAGCGATAATTTATTTATGTATATACTGTGATAATTTATTGATGTATTTTTTACCTGTTTACCCTATCAATCATTTAAAAATGATTGTTTCACATAATAAGCCTACCCTTTATTCGTGATTACATTTTGATTTGCTGGCCAGGCTGTTACTGATGTAATTTTTAAATAGCATATTATGATCTGCTATTAGAACCATAATAAGTGGCAGCTTCTGTACAATATATATTTTAATCATTTAAACTTATTCCATTCTTAACTTAAGATTTTATAACTAGGTATTAAAAATATAATCAACTTTATTATGAATAAACATAATTTAGGATAAAAGCTGATCAGAAAATGTTACTTGATGGCTCTAACCCATTTGATGGAAATTTAACATTTTTAAATCATCCTATTTGAAATTTCAAAGACATTATTTATAATTTATAAATTTCATTCTCTAAAATGAAGTTTTATTAGAACCTTGTGCAAGCTTACAGCTTGTTATCACTGAACCTCAAAAATCAGCAGCTACTATTTAATAGATTTATCATCATTTATTATCTCTCCAGTGAACTCACAAAATATACATAATCAAGATGAAGACAACAAGAATTACCTACATATATATGATATTCATTGATTTTAAAATTCAGAAAAAGTTATTAAAAGTAGGTATGGTGGAAGCAAACCACCTAACCTGATGCAAACCATTACTTAACAAGCTTCAACTGCTTACATTACCTTCTTTGAACAATTTTGAAGTAGATAATGTACATAAAGGAAAAAACCTTTTAAATAATTTAAATGTTCACAATCACCACACAAGAAACAGAATTGATTACTACATTACTAATCACAACACTATATTGCTTGAACAAAAACATACTTAACACTTTGAAGCCGAAGCCCGAAAATACTCGGGCCGTCTAAATTACGCAAGTGGACGAAGCCCGAACATTTTCGGGCCGTCATATGTTATTGGATATAAAACTTCATACAGCTGATTTTAATGTTTTGGCTACGCAGAACGACTCACTAGTTCTTTTTGTTCAATTCTTTATGGATTCAACGCATTCTAACGGTTTGTTTTGAAAATATAAAAGAAATACGAAGGCAATGAATTTTGAGGTTAAACGTATATCTTATAGGCGGTCGGGTTCGTTGTCCGTGTTTATGATTTATTTGTTCTTTCCGCAGTTTTAAATAATTTAGTTGCAGTTTTATTGAAATGTTTTTTGTTAGTATTTCTCCCAAATTTATGTAGTAAGTGTTTTTTTTTTGCATACTGTTTCATGTTTATAATGTTTGTGTTTGTTTTGTGTAACTGTTTGTTTACATTATGCGAGTGACTTGGTTATGTTTTTGTTGTAAGGTTTTTCTTATGTAAATATTTTTTATTCTAACAACTATTTTTCCATATTCACTTACTTATTGCACAGTATTATTGTAGATTTTATGTTTTTTTTTATAATGGATAAGTTTATAATATTAGTGCAACTGCATGCAGTACAATGAACTGAACAAATGTTACAATTTTTATTTTCTTAATTTATTACTACATTTTCAACACTTCACAAAATAGTGGTGAGTTCTCTATTATATGCATGTATATATTAAAATAAACTGCATGATTTTCTCTTTAAAATGATGTATAAATTGTCTACCTTCATTAAAATATTATGCTGGCACAATGTTTTTAAAAATACCTCAAAACCGCCAGGCAACCAGGCCGAGCATATGTAAAACTGGCTAGGCTTCAAAGTGTTAAGCAGGTAGAAAATACATCAATAAATTACTATAGCCTTTAAAAAGTTGTGGTAATCTTAAATTGTTAAAAAAATGTAAAAACATACATGGTTGAGGAAATAATTTATAGAGTGAGAGTTCCTTTCTAAATAGTATTTATTATATTAAAATAAATTTCTTAGTAAACATTGAGATATCTAAATTGTGTATTATTTTGTAAACAGTATTATAATTACACACTTATTAATTAAGTAAATAGTAGTAATAAAATTATAATAAATGAATTTGTAAGTAATAAATTTAACACAGTAAGTAATAATATTTTGGTATATAAGTTTTTATCTTAACTTGTCCTGTACACCCTTTTTGACGTCTACTGGATGCAGTTGTAAAACACAAAAAAATATATATTGTTGTAATTGTCTCATTATTAATTTAGTTTGTTTTTCATTTTCTCTAACTCTTTCTTTTTATTGTATTCAAGAAACACAACTTTTGTGTAATCAGGTGTCCTTTCCATATAATTAGTTTTAGTAGAATGTCTTGTTCATAAGATGTAAAATTAAATATAAAACTAAAAAGAAAAAAAGAAAAAAATTTACCAAAAAAAAAATCACAGACATTACAGTTAAAAATAAAAGCATGGCGCATTAATATATATAATATTTTACAACGAATATTTTACAATAAATATTATATAAATATTAATGCGCCACGCTTTTATTTTTAACTGTAATGTCAGTTTTAACTGTAAATTACAGTTAAAAATAAAAGCATGGCGCATTAATATATATAATATTTTACAACGAATATTTTACAATAAATATTATATAAATATTAATGCGCCACGCTTTTATTTTTAACTGTAATGTCTGTGATTTTTTTTTGTAAATTTTTTTATTTTTTTCTTTTTAGTTCATTTTTCTTTGATTAATTGTTAAATAATAGCGTTTCTTAAAAAAAAAATTTTTTTAATTTTTTTTTTTATTTTTTTGTAATTTTTTTTATTTTTTTATTTTTAGTTCATTTTTTTTTGATTAATTGTTAAATAATAGCGTTTCTTAAAAAAATTTTTTTGATTTTTTTGTAATTTTTTTTCTGTGATTTTTTTGTAAATTTTTTTTATTTTTTTCTTTTTAGTTAATTGTTTTAAGAATTGTTAAATAGAAGCGTTTTTTAAATTTTTTTTTTAATTTTAAAAATTTTTTTTACAAACACCTCCACAGCGTATTGTCATCGAAGATAAACAAATGTGCAAAGTTTGATTCATATTGATACGGTAGAAGTATTAAAATTTTAAGTTGCAAGATTTGATGGATCCAAGAGTAAGTTAAAGTAAAAGCGTTATAAAATTTTAGAATTTTAAAATTTTTTTTACAAACACCTCCACAGCGTATTGTCATCGAAGATAAACAAGTGTGCAAAGTTTGATTCATATTGATACGGTAGAAGTATTAAAATTTTAAGTTGCAAGATTTGATGCTTCCAAGAGTAAGTTAAAAGCGTTTAAAAATCAGTTTGTCATTTTCTTTCTTCATTTCAGAAAATCTTGCTTTTATGTTAATTCAAGCATTGTAAACCTTGTTAAGGAAGCATTACGAGTTATAAAAATAAATTATTTTCTTTTTTTGAATTGTACCCAGATTCCTCCCTCCACATTAGCAATGAATGCATTCTTCACCATTTTTAATGGCAATTGTGTTTTCTTACTCAAAACTATTGTGAAATTTAACAATAATTTAGCCACAATTACTTTCATCTCCAACATTGCCAGACGCATAGCTGAAAAAAATAAAATTATCATTGTATATATTTGCAGCGAATAGTGTTCTGTGATATAAGTAATTGTTATAGTACTTAAAGGAAATATCTCAGCTCTTTAGTATAATACTGGAAGCATACTGATAGTATGCTGGAAGTATAATGATGGCAGCAAAATTGTAATCTACTTCATAAACTACAGCAGAATCCGTTTAATTAGGACATTATATGTCAGGTACAAACAGTCCCAATAAAGTGGCCCTCTCCATAAAACGAAGGGATCTGATTTTTACCTGTGTTTACAATATAAAACACATAAAATTTATAATAAGGAAATTAATTTATAAGCAATAATATATACAACTAGAAAACTAAGGATCAAAATTAAAAAATTCATAAGAGTTGGTTTCTTTGACTTTTCTTTTGAAACTTTATAAAACAGTCAGACTTTACTTCTCTTTTTGCTAGTTGCACAACAGTGATTATGTACAAACCTTCACGAAACAGAAGAAAAGACTCATAACGAGTTAACTAACAAAAATAACATACATAACAAGACAATGATTTTGGCAACACGAAGAGCAAGTTGATTGCAATGCAGAGCTCATTTAACTGGTATGTAAAAGTTAAAACACCGATTTATTTCCATTGAATAACACATGGAAAAGGATAAGTCACAATTTATTTAAGCACAAGGTAGTTCCCTGTCCTCAATAAATGCACACCCATCCCACATAACGGAAGTTTATTTCATTGTCCTCTACGTTTTGTTTTCGTTCCAGAAGATTTGTCCCATATAAACGACTGTCCCAATAAATCAGTGTCTTGTTTGCCCAGATTCCTCTGAGTCAATTCTAACAAAAAGGTAATTGTTTGAGAACAATAGTTTTGTAACTACAATGCTATTAAATTTAACACTTGACACTAGAAGATAACACTTGTTTCTTTAAGGCCTTCATGAATTGTGTTACATAATTTTAAAGCTCTTTTGCTACTTTCTTAGTATTCTTTCTTAGTAGGTTTCTCTTTTTCTTCCAATTAACTCCTTTAAGCTTGTTGGTACCAGCTCCCTGGAATCCAACATCCTCTGCCCACGAAGTGACAGTCAATAGGGTGGTTACCACTAAAATAGTTCTATTTGAGAGACTTATTATTACAAATTTTTAAGTTATTTCAAAGAAAAAATTACTTTCAAATTATGCACTATGGACCACAAAGAACCACTAGAACTATAACTGACCCATAGGTATAGTGTACAGCGCAACTGACTTCTATGGAGGTTCCAGGTTTGATTCGCAATCAGATCTAGCATTTTTTCTTCTTCATATCACTTTGTACCATTATTAACATACAACCAATGATTTAGTAGGCGTTATAACCTAATTAAAATATCAAAAGCTCTTATTCATTTCAACAGAGCTGATAGTACACCTATTCAAGGCCACCACATGGAAGAGTCACCTTATCTGAACCTTACATGTTACGCCAAAACAGTTTCCTAGAATGTGCTGACTCAAACATTTATTGATGTCTACAAATTTGTAGCATTATTAGAATAATATAATTTATATTTTATTATTAATTTTTAATCAGGTTTGAGTCATAAGTAAATATTTATCATTAATCAAATTCTGTTATTTTACTAACTTCAAATGTAACATCAGGTTACTCTATAATCAATTAAAATTTTAAATTAAAAGATTGTGAACATACCAATGCAAATTCTAGGCCCACTTCCAAATGAAAAGTAAACACCACGTGGAATTGCATCCATGTTACTAAAACGATCAGGATCAAATTTGTCAGGTTCTGGAAAATATTGAGGATCCTTATGAAATCCACCTATGGGAACACTAACAAATGTTCCTTTATCAATGACTTTATTTGTTCCTGGAATTGTATAGTCTTGTGTGCAAACTCTCATCAGTGCAGCTGCTAACGGATGCTTACGAATAGACTCTGTAACATATAAGACATGCAATTATCACCAAATAAATAATAAATAATTTATCTAGTGGATATGGTTGGTGTTGTGGTAAACATAATTTGCTTCTACACCAGTGGTACTGGGTTTGATTCCCAGTTAGATCTGCCATATTTTCATCTGTCAACCTTCATTATCTACAATAGCGTTAATTCATAATATTCAAACATAAAACAAAAAAATTTAGTGGAAGTACAAAAATTACTAACAGTATAAAGTCACAGATTATTCCACTGGGCCGCATATGTGGCCTAGTTTTTAATATGTATGATTTGAACTCACAGCCTCTTGTACTGTAATACCAAAAATGAAAATAAACTGACCACTTTACACGCCCAGCTAACGTTCAGACAACAATGGAAGTGAAATTTTTTCTTATGTAAGTAATGTGCTATATCAAAATTGAATAACATTTTTGCCTTTATTTATTAATAAATAAATTATTAGCTATTAAAATCTTTAGAAGACTCACTTTTATTATGTTTCCTAATGAATGGAGTAATAAAAGTAAGATTACGCCCTTGTAATTAGATTAATGTTGACAATACATTGTCCAATGTTAATTTCCCTATATTTCAGATTTGTTGGGAAGTATGGTACAGACAGTTTATCAAACACTTTTTTTAATTATCAAAGGTTAGCAATACTTACCATATATCACTTGTTCCAAATAAGTTAGCTTCTTAACAGCTTGGTAATCAAATTCGTGACTCGTTAAAACATCGTCAATCTCTTGCTGAGCTCGTTTTTGTGCATCTGGATTTGTTGCTAGGTCATACAAAATAAAATGGAGTACGGTTGCTGTAGTTTCACTTCCTCCTGATATAAATAAAAATGTTTGTGCTGCTATAAAATCTTCTGTAAATATATCTGGAACAGACACAGCAAAATTTATTAAAACCTGTCTTCTAAAATAACTTACAGCCAATTTGTGGCACAATAGTTATATCTTAATTGCTAAGCAGAAGACTGTAGGCTTAATTTGAGGCTAGGGTTCAGACAATCGTACTGGTACAGGCAAGATATTTGGTATGTGATTGATGGGCAACTAAAGTAGTGTCATCATTTTTTTTCTCTGCTCCTCCAAACCATTACGTTAAAAACATAAGACATGTTTACCCAGTCACTTGACTCATACTAATTCAGTTTTATAGAAAGGGCATATTACCTTAGAACCTTGTATATGGTTTGTACAGGGTCATTCAAAAAGAATGCCGGTTTATATATATTACATTATGAACTTTATTATTTCAAAAACATTAACATAATACATAAACATGTTTATCTCAACTCCCCATTTCATGTATGGAAAATGATGTCAGGCATATGACCTTTTCTACTGGCCCTGGCATGCGAGAACTCTATCCTTGAAATTCATCTTGACTGCTCGACAAGTTTCCATTTGGATGTCGCTGACAACTCCTCAAAGTTCCTCCTTTGAGTCACGGATGTTTTGGGCTTTATTGATGTACGCCAATGATTTTAGAGAACCCTAAAGAAAAAAGTCACAAGGAGTTAAGTCCCATGACCTTAATAAATAAAATAAGGGGCCAATATTGCCGCCTACCCAAAAGTCGCACCAAATTGTCACTCTTTGTGGATACATAAACTGCTCCATGACTAAGATACAGACTGAGGCAGCAATCAGAATGTTTATGGAAACAGTTACAGTATACAACAATGTTGCCAATCGACAAACAAAAATTTCCCACGTAATTCAAAATCGGCACTCTTTTTGAATGACCCAAGTGAGATGCTAATAGCTGTAATGCATTAATCTCCACAAATATTGCACTACAACCAGATGTTTTAAATCACCTAAGTTACCAAACTTAAATAGCAAAAACTTACTGATTGGAGTGATTTAGTTGAAGTATCAATCAAATTCTAACATTATTCAAAACTAGGAAAATATTACAGTTGCAACTTAGACTTGCTATTTATATTAACGCAGGTGGGGCCTGCATACAGATGTACTTTACATTAATCGTTTAAGGCCTGCAACAAATTAAATGTATGCCTTTTTTGGTTTTATGTCTGACTGTTTTGCAATTTCTGCTAATGCAGACAGTGGAGAATGATATATGAAAATGAGTGATGAAAAATGCCAGACCTGACTGGGAATCGAACCCCGGACCCCGGTGTAGAAGCCAGTTGCACTAACCACTATGCCAATGGGCCAGCCTACAATTTATTCCTAGCAGGCCTACAAAGCTTATGATGAAAGATTCACAATGCTGTGTGAGAAACCAGCATGGATCCTCACAGCCTGTGCAGAAAAACCTGTAAGAATCACCTGCGATCCTCCCAGGCTGTATTGACGAAACACCTGAGGACCGCATGCACATCTCACAGCAGCCAACTTGATATTAACTAACAGTTCGAGTCAAAAATAAAAATTACAAATCCCTTAATAAACAGCAGAATCATCAATCATAAAAAAGTATGAGTTGAGTTGATATAAAACTGTACTTACTCTTTCCTAACGAATTTTTATCTTTTTCTGTAGGTGTATACTTCAGATTTTCTAATAATTCTTTATCATCTGGATCTTCAGTACCCTCAGGAAACGAACTCTTTTCATTATTTTGTGATTCATTTTCCATTTTTAAGTCTAACATAAGTTGTAAAAAATCATTTCTTCTGGTCCCAGTAGATTCACGGTGACGAATGATATCACTGGTCAATTTTCGGAAAAAGTCGTTGACATCTCCATCTATAAATTTTAAATTCAAGAGACGAGATATTTTTGGAGCCGAAAAAGAAAAGAAAAATTTAAGTAAAAGTGTTGTATTTGGCTTAAAAAATTGACTAGAAATCCTAAAAAATTCACTTGACGCACCTTCTTCTTCTTTGTATGAATTTAACTGTAAACCAAATGCAACATTGGCAACCACGTTTAATACATATTTGAATCCAAAGTCCTTGGCATTTATGTCTGTATTTAAATTATTATTTACAAAATCAACACTTTGTTCACCACATTCTGATATTGAATCAAACATCATTTTTAATTTACCAGATGTAAATGTTGGAGTCAACTTATGCCTTGCTTTTCGCCATTCATCACCAGTCAAAT
Source organism: Catonia carolina (assembly GCA_035578175.1). NCBI lineage: Eukaryota > Metazoa > Arthropoda > Insecta > Hemiptera > Achilidae > Catonia > Catonia carolina. Next base: position 134,265,727 of record JAQMRL010000002.1, read on the forward strand.
TACTGAGGTTCATCGCAAATAAATCTGTTCTTCTATTCATTGGTGGTGCACGATCTTCAAAGTATGTAAAATCTTTGATAAGTATTTGATTGAGCAATTCAGGATCTTTCACCATCAGCGTTGGAGATCCTAACTGAAAATATCCCCCAAACTTTTCATTTCCCAACTTTTCATAAAGATCAGTTAAAACTTCTCCAAAACCTTTTCTTCCCAAAAGCATTTCCCACAAAATTCCAAATACTGGTGTATTATTTAAAACTTTAATTCCTCTCTTCTCCCAATAACCATGATTCATTGTCATCAACCAATATATAAAATATATTACTACTGCCCCAAGGATGGCAGTTATCAGCCACCCTGGATCCATTTTTGAAATGTTATAATTATCTGAAAAAATAATTACACTATTAGTTGAGTATAAGCATTAATTAAGAATCATTAAGTCAAGGTTGCCAGATCTTCAGAAGTCACAATCATATGGAAGTTTGAAAACGATCGTACATCTGGGTACAATATACTACAAAGTAAATGAATGTATTGAATCATATTTATATTAGTTTAAATTGGAGACCAAGTAACAATTACTAATTAGTACTAAGTAATTTATATTATTTGTTAATTAATGCATGAAATAGATCTATAAATTTATATTTAATACTTTCCTAAGCTTAAAAGACATGCCTTTTAATAGAATTCTGATCATTTTTACTAATGTTCAAAAGTTCAAGTCTAAAATTTTAGTTTAATATTTAAAAACTATTTAGTCTGCTACTCTGCCAGTACATTACAGTGATCTGTTTGACGACAATTATTTGTCTTGACAAATGATGCAGTGGTACGGCAAATTTGTCATACTACTACGACTTTAAAGTTTAGAATTTTAAAGTATTGAACTTTTAAATTTTGCATATTTCAATTTTGAGAAATTTTATCAAAAAAACCTACTCGTCTCAAAGCTCAAAATTCATCCACTTAAAGTACCCATATAGTTCCTTAAAAAAATACAAATAGTTATCTGCTTGCCTTTCTATATGAAAAGAATCCGTAGAGTTTTTACATTTCAGTTCTACAAAATTTGGGTAAGTTACAGGCTTTAAGGGTAGGTTGTAAGTAAATAACACACTAGAGCTTTCTTTTGGGCACTTTTTCTACGGAAATTGGTATTTGATTCAATGTTTCAGGACAACAGCTGCAGAGATATGGGTCTTTCCGAAGAGCTCGCTCTGCAATTAGGGAAAAATACCAGCTATTAATATTTATTTAAATAATAATGCTGATAAATTTTAATTGTTTGACAATAAAGTTAAATCATTTTGTTTGAAAAATATACGTATAAATAAAAAAATGGTGGTTAAAAATAAAAATGGGCTTATAACTAAAACCTATGTACATGTACATATTTCATTATTAAATAAAATGACAAATTTGTTGGAAGAAAGATAAATTCAAAAATTACTTGGGCTTGTACATCCATTGTAACCAACAATTTCAATGGATTTTCATCAGAACTTGACTTTTTACTAAAATCTTGTGTTTTAGCAGTGTATCCCCTATCTCCAGCAACAGCAGCTTCTTCAGCCAATTCTGGAGGGGCAGACATTGCAGCGACTACCATGGCTCATGCAACTCCTTGGAATCTACAAGTGGCTTCAACTTTTGTTAGTTTGTCGAGCATTTCCAACATATCGTCCCTCCAATGGTAAACTCGCGAATGTGCAAATTTTGCGAATATGAGTTTTTTATTACATGCTGATGTATACAACCCAACGCATGTTGTAGTAAACTCGCAAATGTGTATCTTGTTCGGTTAGGGAGATACAGCCTTTGTAAAGTTACGAAAATACACTAAGTGTGTTAATGAAAAAAGTATTGAATTTGTTTTGTGCTCTTCTGTAAAACTGAGAATTTGCACATTCGCGAGTTTACCATTGGATGGACGATATATTGTTAAACAAAAATGGCTGCCATTGGCAAAAAAAATGTTTAATTAAAATAACATTAAAATAACATGTACCGAGCCAACAAGTTTGAAGTAGCGTGCAGACTGACGTCTCAGATATACAATAAAAAATCCATCTCCAAAAATGCAAAAATAAGACATTATCATACAGTGATTCGACCGGAAGTTCTCTACGCATCAGAATGCCTCGCGCTTAGACAGAAGGCCCCATTAGAAAAACTAATCCGTAAAGAAAGAAGGATCATCCGCAAGATTTTAGGGCCCAAATACAAAGAAGGAGAATATAGACTCCGCAGCAATGAAGAAGTCTACCAACACACAGAAAAAATCACATCCATCATGAAGAAACGAAGAATTGCTTTCTACGCACACACAGTAAGAATGAACGAACATAGGCTCTCAAAACAAATCCTGAACTACAAAGAAAAATTGAAAAATCCCGATGGATGGCTCAAAGAGATAAAAACAGACTGAAACAAACTCCAGATAACGGAGACGGACATCATACAAAGAACACCTCTCAGACATAAACTCAAACTAGTGCTCCAGGAAGAGGACAGTAAAAGATCAAGACCTAAATGGTCGGAAGAACGAAAACGTGACTTTTCCAAGAAAATGAAAGAATACTGGGCGAAGAGGAAAGCACAGAAGAAAAACTGAGAAATCGCGGTCCTTTGTAGGCCATAACGTAAATAATAATAATAATAACATGTACTCTTGTATAGTAGATAGATTGAAGTTAATGTAGTATAAATATTTTAAAAAACTAAAAATGGTCAAACAACTAGTACCACTTGACTTGGATTGACCCAGGTATCAATAATCGACCATCCGTACCAAGCACAATGCATACATATTCCTTATTAAAGCAAAGTAACTAGAGGTAAAATTTTATTAATACATAATTGCTGTTGGCGGTAACTGTATTCATGCTTTAATTTTATTACTCTTTGTCTTCCACTCAAATAAATAATCTCTGTTAATGTCACTCACTCAACATTCCACTGAGTGTTTCAACAATATTATCATAAAATTTTGTCAATGATAATAAGTTTTATCACACATTGTACAAAACTACAAAATTATAGTATGAAAACTATATTTATTGTATTTTTGGCAACCGTGAGTTAACTAATGTATAAAGTATTTAATTATAAGTACATTTGTGGGAAGAAATAGATTGTGGTTACCAGTAACTGATTTGTGTAGGCCACTAAGCAACTGTCTAGTTACATTTTCTACACAACAATTAAAATTCTGGTTTTTATCACCAGTAGTTTGACTTTTTTAGTAAAATATTATCATGTAATTTAAGAAAAATAAATTTTGATAATTATAAGTTACCATAAAAGCAGTAATACAGGGAGATAATTTTTTTCAATGTGTATAATACGTCATTTAATAGAAAAAGTGTTATCATCACTGCACACCTACATTCTTTGTCAGAGTAGATATTAAATGAATTATTTTTTATTTATTTATTTTTTTAATAAGTTTATCGGGTATCAATTGTCATGGTCATTAGCCCTTAGATAAACTATCCTATAATTTTTTATAATAGGTTTCTTGCGCATACCAGGCAAAGGTGGAGTGTTAATTATTTGCACCCGATCTGCTAGTCCCAGGGCTAAAAAAAATTGTTCTGTTTCTTATTACATGGTCAGCAAATTATACAACTGAAGCATTTAAGAACAGAAGAGGTATGGTGTAAAAACACTTGTCAAGAGTTATCTCTTCTGAGAGTAATAAATTTCATTGCAGAGCCAGCCCTGTAGTGAATGAAATGAAGGTGTCATTTGCAGGATGGAAAGTAAATGCTTTTCAGAAGGCCGGGCATGCTGATAAGCATGCTTTTCCACTCAGTGAGGGAAGTAAGGTAAACCACCTCCTCCTCGTTTTATTTAGTAAAGCCTCTAGAGGTTCAAACCAGCCTTTTGGCTGATGACCTAAACAATAACAACAAGAAGGATATTTATCATTTTTATTGAATTAAGAGCTATCTCAAAGGATTTTAGATCAAATTATGATTTTTTATTTTCATGCAATATGATACCCTGATATTTTAGTTATAAAATGAAGTATAATTTATCAAATTTTGATTATTTAAAAAAAATTACAATTAATTATTCCTCATCATGATGACAATGAAAATGCTGCACCTGGGCTTCATTTATTGTTTTCTTTGTGGTTTTTCTAATTATATTAAGTAAATGAAGGTTCATTCTGTTTCTAGTAATTTTATGTTTATTTTAGTAACACTGTTGATTACAAACATAAACAAATATTAACCTTGGATTCTTATAAATGTAGATACGTGAGAAAAACTCATCATATTATTAGTAGTAATTGCTTGGTAGTTAAATGTAGTGTCTTACTGTTGAGGTTGGCAACTATGTCAGATTTTCTCTTCCCTTCCTCACACCCCATTCATACGCAAACGGCATTCTCATGACTGATCATCGGCTATAACTTGTTTTTTTCAAAATATGTATTGAAAAAATTGCAATTTTTGAAACCTTTATATATGAGGGGTTACCCAAAAGTAACCGGAGTAGCATTGCCGTGGGCGGTGCTTGTGTAGTACGCATTTCTGCCGCACAGAAGTGTATAGCGCAACTCATTACGAGTTCAGTGCAGTGATTGCAACTCATTGTGAGTTCAATATTCATCTGCAGTGATTGTTTTTGCTAGCGCTGTTTTGTTCTTGTTTAGTTTTTTTATGACGGCAAGTTTAAGTGAACAACGTGTAGCTGTGAAATTTTTTTTCTGCTCGGTAAAAGTGCTGCTGAAACTGTTTTAATGTTGAAAACAGCTTACAAAGATGACGCTATGGGAAATCTCAAGTATACTAGTGGTTTTCTTGATTTAAAAATGGTGACATGTTGATTGATGACAAACCTCGTTCTGGATGTCCATCAACTGCCCGAATCAACGAAAATGTTTAAAAAATTTGAGAATGGTGCTCTCAGACTGTCGACTGACAATTTGGAAGTTTTGAGAAGATTGCATAACAGTGTTTGTCAAAAAAGATCCGATTTGTGGCAGACAGGAGACTGGTTCTTCCACCACGACAATGCACCTGCACACATAGCCATCGCGGTGAAAGATTTTTTGACTAAAAATGGCATGGTTCTGCTGCCCCACACACCTTACTCGCCTGACCTGGCTCTGTGCGACTTTTTCTTATTTCCACACATGAAAAGGGACACTAAAGGACACCAATTTGACAACATTGAAGCGGTCAAGAAAAAAATGAGGGAGGAGTTGTCAGCCATTTCTAAAGATGACTACAAAAAATGTTTCGAATAGTGGAAGCACCAGCGGGATAAATGTATTCGTTGTAATGGAGAGTATTTTGAAGGGGATAAGGTTGTTTTATAAAAAAAATTGAAAATAAATAGCTTTTGAAAAATAATTTTGGTTTCTTTTGGGTACCCCCTAGTAGAAATGAAAAATGGGTGTTAAGAAAGTAGGCTGGAGCAAGATTAGAATCGATGTAAATATGACTATGAAGGAGAATACAGCTGTACTAAGAAAACAACAAATAATGAACTATTACTGGGAATTGGATCCAGAAAATAAATCATTGAACAGAACAACAGAACAAAATGTTTGTTCAACAGAACAAAATTGAAATGACTTGATTACACTGAGACATAATGATCTCATTGTAAGTATCTTTGATGGTAAGACGCTGAGTAAGAGAGGATAGGTAAGTCTGACGATTCAGAACTAAAGGATATTAAATCAGTAAGTACGTACGCATGAAAGTATGAATACTGAAATGAACTCATGCAGCAACAATGTAAAGACTTTAAAATAAATATGATTAATGAGGTGCCTTTCAGTTTACAAATACAGTGGTTTTTGTTTAAACCATGAATTTTTATTAATCTGATATTAGTAAAATTTAAAATGCTGTTATTTAAGTTATCAGCTGAAAGGCTGGTTTGAACCTCTAGAGGTTTTAAGTAAAATGAGGAGTAAGTGGTTTACAATTGCCTTCCTCACTGAGTGGATATAGTGTGCTTATCAGCATGCTGAGCCTTCCGAAAAGCATCTACTTACAACCCTGTAAAATACAGCTTCACTTCATTACAGGGTGTGGCTGTATAATAAAATTCATTACTCTCAGAGGAGAGAACAGTGACTAGTATATTTTATACCTCTACCTCTTCTGTTCTTAAATTTTCAGTCATATAATTGGCTGACAATGTGATAAAACAGAAATATTTTATATAACCCTGGAACTAGCAGATTGAGTGCAAATAATTTAACACTCCACTGCCTGTTATTAGCAAAACGTTCACAATCAACATAAAAATTACTATTTTTAAAAATATATAAATGTTGAGAAAAGGTATTAAGTTTTGTACTTTCAATCATGAGCTTCATATCAGACTGGCAGCTCCAACTGCAAAAAATTACAACTGTAGCTAAATTTTTCTTTAAGTACTGAATATTTGAATGGTTTTTTGTGTATGTTTAAATCTATAGCATAATAATAATAAAATCTTTTTCATGAGACGACACGTCTTGTGGCTGGTGGCAATTTTTAAAAAGGCTTACCTTTGACTAATGGCAAAAACCATTAGTGATTTCTATATCTTCTATATCTACTCTTTAAGAGGAATCGAAAGGTATTGTTTATGTTTCCAAATTTCGACTTTGATTCTTGACTTCGGTTTTGGACCCCTTTCGGTCAAAACTGAAACTTCAAACCCACTTCTGGCCCACTAACTTTTTGTGTAGTTTATGAATCAGAAAACCTTTTGTTGTTATCTCTCGTAGTTCCTGACTTCTGATTTTTGGCCACTCCCCATAGAAACCGGAAATTCAAACCCAAGTTAGGCCCACTAACCTATGTGTAGATTACGAGTCCAAAAACCGTTTTTTGCTATCTCTTTTAGTTTCTGACATCTCGGTGTGATGGACGGACGGACAAAGGATAGATGACTATTTTAAAAATTACCACCAACAATAAAACAATTTATTTGTTTTGTGGGTATATGCCCGATAGAAATGGAGTTGCAATCAGGAGTACAGCAGATAATTTTACTCCCAGTATTTTACTTACTAAATCATGTTTCCAATTATTTTTTTATGTTTATTTATCTAAGGTCACATCAACAGTAAAGTCATTAGTGAGCACAATCAAGTTAAAGTATTTTTATAAAATATTTATAGTGATAAATTATAAACAATTTACCCGATAGTGGCTAAACATTATTTCAAATAATAAATAATTACATGAAAAACAAAACAAGAAACTGAAGATTGCTCATTATACTCGTAAAATATTCAGTAATTATATAAAAAAGAAAAACAATTAATAGAAACAATGTTAACACAGACAAAAAAATAAACTTTTAAATTTTTTACAAAAATTTCTTGTGTAACTGTAAGCCTCTAGTAACCAAAATGAGTCATGTATATTTTTCTGTTATCATCCGGTTTTGTTTTTTGTGTTAATAAAATATATTTTATTGTTTTTAGATTATTTTAATCCTGGACATTGAATGAGTAAGTGTGCTGTTGTTAATAAAGTTTCATTACAAAAATGGCAGGTTGGTGCAACTGTATTTTGAAGTAACTCTAGAACGCCTGATTTGTAGATGTGTTATTAGTAGGTACTTGAATTTATCTTTCACCTAGTGAAATAAATAATAAATAAATAAATAAATAATCTTGTACAGTCATTCAGCAGGTAGAAAACTGCTATTAATTGATAAGTAACACCTGTTAGGTGAGAGACTTCAAATGGTGATGAGCTGAGAACCTTTGAACAAACATTACTAAAGTCTCCGTGTAAACTCATATTAACTCCAAGCCAAAAATATAGCAAAAGTAGCAATCAAATTGCATTTTGTAAAAAGTGTAGTACCCAATAACACTATTAATATGAGCCAAAAAAAAAGTTTTACATATCAGGTTTCTCTAATGTTATTCACAAGCGTAGAAGATATGAACTCTTAATTACTTGTTCCTGATCATAAATGAAATAAAAATATTTTAATTGAAAACAGTAATGTTATTTACTATTTTAGAATAGTTTCCCTATGTCAAAATAATCCCGTAACAGTAGTCATTGAAACAAAGGACATGTATTGAATTCAGTATTGCAAGTCCACAAAATCAATAAAATAATTTCTTGTGAAAGTAAATAATGTAGGTTTAGAAAATATTACAAACCATTATTACATGTTTTAGCCCAATGAAGGGGTTATTATCCATTCTCAAGTGAATAAAACAAGTCCATTACCAAATGAGAAGCAGTGAAAGCCTGATTCTATGAAAATTATAATGATAAAACATGGCAATTATAATGTCATTATCTTAAAAATTCAAATTACTCAACCAATAATAATCTGTTGAATCTTTTATTTGTTTTGCAAATCAAGTACCTGTTTGCAAAAAAAAAGTTTTATCAATACCAATTTAAAGTACCGTAAAACAAGATAGAAATGCTTTAGAAATATTCCCATCAAGTTCTTGTACATTCCTGCTGACCTACTTACTGATAGATTATTTTCTCTTCTATCGAAGTGGAATTATTAGCCGAGAACTGTACATTCTAACCACAAGAAATTGTTTTAACATAAATATATGTTTGATATTGGCATACAGTAATTCCATCACTGGCAGAATGTATATTAGATTTGATTTTATTGGGCTACGGCATGGGATGGTATAAGTAATAAAGACAAAAAAATTACCAGACCATGAATCGAGACCGTGGATCGCTGGTATGGATTCCAGTTGCGCTGACGCAACACCAATGGACTGGCACATAATTAAAATGTTTTTTTTTTATTGAACTTGGTTAATATAGGTAATTTTTTGATTAAGAAGTGAGTATTTTATGGCATAACCTGTGCGTTTTCAAATGTTTAAAAAGCAACAAATGTTGGCAAATATTGCGCAATAGAAAGTTACAAATGAATATTCAGTTTAAACAACCTATAGCCCTTTCATTCATATTTTTGAGTTAATGCTACGGTCAATGAGAAAGTCACGTACTCCCAAAAGGAGAGATTTACACTAATAACGTTTAAGAACAGCGCTAAGGGACAAGGTAGTCTGTATACCTAATCCTAAAGCCTTCATATAGTAATACAAAACTGTTTTCTAAATGGAATCTCTGCCTTTGGAAATTGTAGACTTCTAGGATTTCAATCGAATAATATGACTAATTCTGATTACCTGAGTATTTATTTTTTTTGGTTTCGATCTATTTAATAAATTTCATAAACATTTTTCAAATTTTCGTTATTATACCTACCATATTTCAGTTGTAAAAAATATTTTTTAGAAACATTTATGGCTCCCGGGTCACTGAGTCAATCAGGTTGCATAAAACGCAGCTAAATTTTGTTCCGATACGTCGAAGGGGCAAGCAGACTAGAATGGTGATCAACTAACAACGTAAACGGACATATTATGACTCTGAACATCCCTGTTCAACTCAAGCCGAAAAATAAACAATAATTCAACAACAATCGAATTAGCCTAGGTGGTTATTTAAATAAAAAAAGATTCCGTTAGCAAATATAAACTCAAAAATACTTAGTCAATTCCCATAATATAGGTCAAGTGTTTTAATATAGGTCAAGTGTACATCACCAACGCGTTACTCAGTCTCTAGATGAACCGCTTCAATTATCCCTTCCGCCGAAATACTTTCACCCCTCCGAAGTAAAATCTGAAATTTCGAGATTACCACGTAAGAAGTCACCGGGATATGATTTAATAACAGCTGAAATACTTAAACATTTACCGCGGAAAGCGCTCGTTCTCCTTACTACAATCTTCAATAGTATATTGCGCACGACACATTTCCCCACTCAGTGGAAGTATGCAGAAATAGTAATGATATAAAAACCGAACAAACCTTTTCATTTACCTTCCTCCTACCGACCAATAAGCCTCCTCTCAGTACCTTCGAAAATTTTCGAAAAACTCCTTTACAAGCGCATTCTTCCGCTGGTTCATGATACACTACCTCCGCATCAATTCGGATTCCGCACTCAACACTCCACCACACAACAACTGCACAGGGTGACTGATTACATAGCTTCGTCTATGGAACAAAAGATGTATGTGTCCGCAGGTTTCCTGGATGTCGCTCAAGCTTTTGACAGAGTTTGGCATACAGGTCTCTTACACAAACTGAAAGAAATACTACCATTTACCTACTATCTTATCATAAATTCCTTCCTATCTGACAGATTCTTTAGAATTCGTTTAGGATCGTCTTACTCAAATTTCTTTCTTGTCTTAGCCGGCGTGCCTCAGGGCTCAATTTTAGCACCACTTCTCTATTCTGTATACACTTCAGACCTACCGATCCTACCCCAGACCCTCACTGCTACCTACGCTGATGACACAGCGATATTAGCCCGAGACCAAAACTCTATACACGCTTCACTAACACTCCAACATCATCTCAATCTTATACACGAATGGTGTAAAACATGAAAAATAAAACTTAATACGACAAAATCCCTTCACGTAACTTTCACACTCCGTCATGGTGATTGCCCACCAGTATACATAGACAATGAACCTCTCACAAAGACAGATACGGTGAAGTATCTCGGTCTGACTTACGATAAACGACTAACTTGGAGCACACATATCAAACGGAAACGTTTATTACTGAATTCCCGGCTTAAACTTCTATATTCCCTACTTCACAAACGATCAAAATTACCAATGGCACAAAAATTACGCATATATTGTTCTCTTTTGAAACCTATTTGGACCTACGGATCCCAAATTTACGGTTCAACCAAACCCTCTAATTTGCAACGAATTCAAGCATTCCAGTCAAAAACATTACGCCTTATAGCAAATGCACCTCTTTACGTTAGCAACAAAACCTTACATACAGATTTGAAAACACCACTTGTACAAAATTCCATTGAATACCTATACAAACGCTTTCACGACAAGTCACACGAACACGAGAACCCCCTGGTGCGTTCACTTTCCTCCGTCCCTGATAATCCCCCTAGACGCCTTAAAAGACGCTGGAGTAGAGACCTGCTAATTTGATATACAAATTTCATTCTTGGGGAGGCACCAATGGGGGCCCTACCCCTCTCATGCCTATCATGTCATTTACATTTTTATCATAATCATCACATTTGCTTGTTGTAACGTTTTACAGTTGTAAATAAAGAATTAAAGAGAAAAAAAAAGTGTTTTAATAAGAAATTTTAGTAAGAAATACACAAAAATTTAAACAAAAAATTTTTTAGTTTATTTTAAGTCGCATCAAAATTTTGGTTATTAGCGACTACGTTTGGTTATGAAACAATTAATCGGTTTTATCTTGTACTAATTTCCAGACCCTAGACGGGAATCGAACCCGGGGCGTCCGTGTAGTCCGTACACTGACCGCTACTCCTTGGAGGGGGATTACAAAAATATTATTAACTCAATTACATATTTTAATGTAGTATTATAATTCTTTTAAAATTAGTATTAAAAGTTAATGCGTGAACTTTTCAACTACTATGTTTTCGGTTTTTGTTCGGTAAAGAAGTTTTAAAAATGTTTTATTTCACTTATTTTCAAACACCTTTGTTTATTTTCTTTGTTTAAATCAGAAAAAGTTTCGGTAAATAAATCTATAATTAATATTATAAAATTGCAACAATTTAATTAATTAATTATACACGAATAGAAATAAACCAGTAAAGAAATAAAAATATGATTCAAGTGAAAAACTTAATATTATTGGCTAATAACGATATTTATGGATGTATAACTCCACCTCCGCAGCGGGAGTTTTCATCGATTTTGAAATAAATAATGTTCTAAAATTATATATTAAGCAAACCATAATGTTTAAAAAATATGTATGTACTTACATTCCCTTGGTTTATATTCCAGTTAATTTCGTAAAACAATGATTAAATTAATTTACATTCAATATACAACAAAATTTATACTAAATATTTTCTATATCTCTTTACGCAATATCGTACAACTACGTTGTAACCTTCCTCACAGAACAAATCAAATATTGTAGCTGAAGCAAACCAGTCATGCCAACTTAAAAGAAAGATAATATTTTATTCTGCTCTACTCTGTATTTATATAATATACTACATTGTAAATGTGTTGGGTGGGAGAGAGTGGAAGGGTTAATCACATCCTGTACGAATTTTGTGTTACCTATACAAGGAAATCATGAATAAAATAACCCATGTGCAAAAATTATCAAAATGTACGCATACTATGTTGTAAATTACATCAGCGAGTGCTATTTTAAGACATTATTTATCTGCAGGCCCCACTAATTTTATAAAGAAGTACATGTGTTTGTTTGATTCAAAATTGTTTTTCACGTTAAAAATGTTAGAGATTCCGGAGTAATATAGACTATACGGTATTACGTAATTTTTAAATTTTGAAAAATAATTTTGTGATTTGTAAAATAAAGTCATCTTTTATTTTATTTTTCGCTTGGGAAGATTAGTTTTTCAATATTTTATACACATCAATTCTATTCTATTTTACCATTTATTGTATACAATTATACTTTGTTATTCAAAACGGTTAAAGTGGTTTGAAAACGGGTTGTAATATCAAAATTTTGTTTTGAAGAGTTCATTTTGATTTTGGCTAATGATAAAAATTAAAATTATGGACTAAAATTATTAAAAATCATTATAGACCAACGGTATCCAGTTAGAGGGCGCATCAGATAACTCAAACATCCAAATTATTCAGCGTTTTCAGTTAAATGTCCTCCGAGCTATACTACGTAATAGCTCTGGTACTCGACGAACAATCACATTCACAAAGATCTTGTTATTTCAACAGTCAAAGAAGAAATTTGAAATTTTAGTTTAACATACGAATACGTAATAATGAATAATAATAATAATAAGGAGAAGGATAGGAGGAGAAGGAGGAGGAGGAGGAGAAGGAGAAGGAGGAGAAGAAGAAGAAGAAAAAGAATATAACTGGTCAGATGAAAGAAAGAAGATGATGAGTGAAACGATGAAGAGGTTCTCGGAAAAAGGTAGAGGGAACAGAACGATATGCGAAAAGTTCAACGCGGACCAAAGAAGGCCAAAAAGTTTAAAAAATACGAATAATGGTTGAATTAAGACATATTACATTTACTTTGAGGAAAGACACATGTACACCGAAACGAAAAAATGAAAGACCAGTTCCTCAGTCAGATGATGTGAAATACTTAAGAATGCACTTAGATTGACGCCTTACCTGGTCCAAACATTTTTGGAACTAACGCAAAAAACTAGGATTGAAGCTGAGAGATTTGTATTGGATGATGAACAAACGTTCACATCTGTCATTAGAGAGCACTTCCTACTGTACAAAGCCATGTTGAAATCGCTGTGGACTTATGGGTTACCGCTTTGCGGATCAGCTGCTCTCTTGCTATCTCTTGCTATCATCCAACGATTCCAGTCATAAATTTTACGGATTATAACAAATGCTCCCGGTATGTGACAAATGATGCGTTGCATAAGGACTTAGGTGTCGACACAGTGAAGGAGCTAAGTTCAGAATATCAAGAAAAATTAACAGAGCACCCAAATTCTTTGGCACTTAATTTACTTGATAATAGCGAAGACGAAACAAGACTAAAAAGAATAAAATTGCTTGACCTTCCATTTAGATTTACCGGCTGACCTACATTGTAAACAATTGAAGTCCATATCTCTATCAACATCATCTTTTTCCTCAACTCTTTCTACTTTATTCATCTTTTATCTAGATTTAATGTTTTCAAAAATTGTAAATAATTTTTTCTTTTGGAAGCATTACCATTGGGTATATTGTATTTGTCATGTGAACACTTTCATATTATTTACTTATAACTTAGTTTATTTATTTATTTATTTACCATCGCGTCAACTGCAAGGTCATTAGCGACGACGTTGGGGTGCAACTGTGTGAGGATGAAATGATTTTTTGTAACGTATGAAAATATGCCGTGCCTGTGTGGGATTCGAACCCAGGACCGTATGATGAGAGGCGAGCACGTTACCAACTACGCCAATGTGTCCGGCATGAATTTTTGTTTTGAACCAGTTTGTAAATAAACTCAGATGTTAAAAAAACGGAGGCACCGAAACGGGGCTTATTTGGTTAGTAAGTAAATAAATTACCTTTGTTTTTCAAAATCTAGTTTCATAATAGCTATTTGTTAATAAATCAGACTGTGAACATTATTTATTTTTAAACGAATTTTGATTGCGGGATATCTTTTCATGATAAATTATTTTTTATCAAATGAATTTATTGTTCTGTTAAAAAACAGATAGTAGATATTTCTGTTAATAAAAATATGTTGTCATGTATAAGGTACTTGGTAGCACCGTCCTACAAAAAGCCTACGATAAGATAAAATTATAAACACATTATTTTCCCATAACAGGCAGGTGGAGTGTTAAATCATTTGGACTCGATTTACTAGTTCCAGGGCTATAAAAAATGGCTCTTTTTCTTATTAAATTGTCAGCCAATTATATGCCTGAGCATTTAAGAACAGAAGAGTAAAGGTGTAAAAGACACTATTCAGGGTTATCTTCTCTGAGCGTAATGAATTTCAATATACAGCCAGACCCTGTGGTGAATGAAGTGAACGTGTCATTTGCAGAGTGGAAAGTTTTTTCGAAGGGCCTGGCATGCTAATAAGCCTAGGCTACTTACTCAATGAGGAAGGTAATGGTAAACCACTTCACTCCTCGTTTTGCTTAGCAAAATCACTAGAAAATCAAACCAGTCTTTTGGCTGATAACCTAAACACCATACACACAATATCTGTTTTATAATAACACATAATAAAATGTGAGATTTTAATCATTTTTTTGATTATATTTTGTGTATAAGGTCTTTCCTTTACTTATTATATTATAGTTACTAACAAATCTCTGCTCGCTGTGCTTCGCGGTAAACTAAACTTAAATCGTTTAACGACTCACATAGCCTTATACGTTAAAAAACCAAATTACAACTTTGCAAATAAAACTAATTAGTACAAAAACCATGAATTTTGTTGACTTCAGTATGATGAGCAGTGGGTTTTTTATAGTTTAACGTCCAACTGTTCTGCAATTACTGCTAATGCAGACAGTGAAGGATGAAATGATATTTTGTAACGTATGAGAATATGATGTGTGGCTATTAAATACCGAGACTGACGTTGTAAAAAATTTTATTTTTATGTTATACATAATCACTTATTGTCACCTTCAATATACACTCCTCATCTATCCCTACAGCGCTCCATGCAAATTTTCCATTGTTGGAAACAGTGCTGGAAGTCATCTTCTGTCAGCTCCTTCAGGTCACGTCTTGCTTTCTCTTTTACAGCTTCCACAGACTCAAATCTTGTCCCGTTAATTGCAGATTTCACCTTAGAACATAGATATAAGTCACATGGTGCAAGATCTGGTAAATAAGGTGGATGTTCTAACACTGAGATGCTGTACTTGGCTAGGAACCTCTTGACAAATAACGCGGAATGAACTGGTGCATTGTCTTGGTGGAGAACCCATGATTTGTCCTTCCACATTTCAGGGCGTTTATTCCTTACTCTTTGACGTAGTTTAGAAAGTACCTCAAGGTAGTAATATTGATTAATTCTTTGACCTTCAGGAACCCAGTAAAGGTACACAATTCCATGGATATCAAAATAAACAATCTTCATTGCTTTAAATTTTGACTGCTTATTCGAGCTTTTTTGGCTCTCGGTGAAGTTCGTTTCCGGATCATAAGTAAAAAAACCACGTTTCATCACATGTTATTATCGTTTCCAAAAAAATTGGGTCATTTTCAATCGCGTACAAAGTGTCAGTACAAACATTTTTGCGAGCTTTATTTCAAACATTTTTGAGCGGCATGTGTCCTGAAGGAGCTGACAGAAGATGGCTTCCAGCACTGTTTCCAACAATAGAAAATTCGCATGGAGCGTTGTAGAGATAGAGGAGTGTATATTGAAGGTGGCAATAACTGATTATGTATAAAATAAAAATAAAATTTTTTACAACGTCAGTCTCGTTATTTAATAGCCACACCTCGTATGCCGTGCCTGAATAGGATTCAAACCCATTGTATTTCCCTCCTTCTATCAGCAGTGGATGCATAAATCAGATTTGAAATTATTTTTTGTATATTTGTCTAGTAAATAATTTCAAAAGTTTTGAATATAGAAAATAATAAATGATGAAGTCATAATTGTTTGATACCATTCTGACAGTTAAAAGAACAAATCCTTCTAAACGATTTCACAATACACAAATAAAATTGAAGATAACTTCATTTTACTTCTTAAAATACTGTATTTTCATTTAAAATGTATGTGATGCCATAAAGTCTACATAAAAAATTACAATAAAAAATTGTTATCAAAAATAATTTAAAAATCACATCGAACCAAACAATTAAAAATAAATATCTCGAAAAAATAATCAAAATTATTAAAATATGTAGACTATTAAAAAAATTCTTATCAGACAGTTTTTCACCGACCAACGTAAAGATAATTTATTTGTGTTATTTTGATTGTTAGTAGCTACTTATAGAAACTTAAAATTATAATTTTATGGAACAAACAATTCAAATGTAATCTAACATATATTTTAGATTACCTACAAAATTATCGATCTGAGAAATATTCCTAATTTAGAATAAAAGGAATTGTAATATTTTACATAGTTCTGAAAAATAAAATTTATAATATCTTACTTTACTTCAATTTCAAAAATCGATTTTTTACATGGTTTCGTAAAAAACCGCAAATTACCGCGTAATTACCGCAAAGCTAAGCGTTATTCAAAAAAAAAATGTTTAAAATAAAAGTTATAGGATTTTTAATTCTCTACAACTTTTATTATATACATTTTTGCGCTTAATTCATTAAAGCCGCAGTCATAAAAAACCAAATTTTTCAAATAATCAGATATAGATGATTTTCAAAATCAAATAATCAGAAAATTATTCTCCCCCTCGCGGCGACGACAAGCAACCCCATGGATGCCTAATTACTATTTAATAACAACCAAAAAAAAAATGCAGACCAGAATCTGATTATGATAAAATAATTTTAGATTACAATAATAATTTTAGAATCTGATTATAATAAAAATATTATATTTTATATATAATTTTTAATATATATTTTATATAAAAATATTAGTATATTATATACTGTCGCGGTGTATTCCGCATAATTTGCCGAAACTCAGTAAATTGGAGTAAAGAAATAATAATCTCATCAACCTAATATCATTTTTATAATTATCTACTATTAAATTAACTATGTTAAAAAAATCTGGTGTGAAACACTCACACATTTTTCTCTTGCCAATGCAAATAATTAACAACATAACTTTACATTAGTAATAAAACATTAGAAATAAACAAAAAACTAACCTCAAACAACATAACCTTATTTTAATCATGAGTGAAAGACACAAAATTAAAATCTACCTCAGTTTGGCTTCAAAATACAGAAAATCACTCTTTCACGGTAAACTAGGCTCTATGAAGAAAAATTATCTAAATAAAAGTCGTAGATCTCTTATTTTTTTATAAATTTGATTATACACTTTTGTCGTAAAATGCTAAGGCTGGAATCTTTAAAAAATCGATTTTTTACATGGTTTCGTAAAAACCGCTAATTACCGCAAAGCTAAGCGTTATTCAAAAAAAAAATGTTTAAAATAAAAGTTATAGGATTTTTAATTTTCTACAACTTTTATTATATACATTTTTGCGCTTAATTCATTAAAGCCGCAGTCAGAAAAAACCAAATTTTTTACGTGAAAACAGCCTCACCAAGAATTTCAGCAGACATGGCACCTACCCTATCTTGTAGAGAATAAAAAATTTAGAAAATGAGGCGTTTTTAAAAAAAATCGTAGTAGCCGTTTTTGAGAAAATCGCAGAAAAGTTAAAAATGACACGAATAAACTACTACTTCCGGTTGACCGATTTTGATGAAAATGTTCGTGTCTGGTCCTCTAGTGATATCTAACTTAAGTTTCAAGTTTCAACTTCGTAAGATGTTTTGTTCTTGAGATATTCTGTTCACACACACGCAGACAGACATACAGACACACACATACAGACCAATCGCTAAAAACATGTGTTTTTGGATTCAGGGTGTCTAAAATCGTGTAGATCCGGTGAAAACTCGATTTCGAAAAATCGGCATGAAAACAATAAGTACTTTTCTCTCTATATATTCATATAGGCAAGAGAAAGTAAAAATGCAATTGAAATTTTTTTAGAGAAAATAATTAAGAAATCACACTTAACCAAACAATTGAAATATAAAGATCTCGAAAAAACAACCAAATTATTTAAAAATTCTTTTTTTTTATTTATTTATTTAACGTCGCATCAATTGCAACGATCATTAGCGACGATGTTGGGGTGTAACAGTGTACAATGGAGGATGAAATTATTTTTTTTTGTAACGTATGAAAATTGCCGTGCCTGAGTGGGATTCGAACCCACGACGGCATGATGAAAAGCGAGTATGTTACCAAATACGCCAATGCGGCCAGCTAAAAAATTCTTATTAGACAGTTTTTCACCGACCAACGTAAAGATAATTTATTGCAGTGTTATTTTGATTTTAAGTTCTTGTTGTTGTTGTTTAGGTCAACAGCCGAAAGACTGGTTTGAACCTCTAGAGGTTTTACTAAGTAAAAACGAGGAATAAGGTGGTTTACCATTGCCTTCCTCACTGAGTTGAAAGAGTATGCTTATCAGCATGCCAGGCCCTCCGAAAAGCACTCACTTTCCACCCTGCAAATGACACCTTCACTTCATTCACCACAGGGTCTGGCTGCATAGTGAAATTCATTACTCTCAGAGGAGATAACTCTGACTAGTGTCTTTTACACCTCTACCTCTTCTGTTCTTAAATAGTTCAGTCATATAAGTGGCTGACTATGTGATAAGAAACAGAACTATTTTTTTTAGCCCTGGACCAAACAGATAGAGTGCAATTAAAATAATACTCCACCTGCCCGTTTTGGGCATTTTAAGTTCATATACAAACTTAAAACTATAATTCTATAAAACAAACAATTCAAATGTAATCTAACATATATTTTAGATTACCTATATGATTACCTAATTAATATAGATTACTTACATAATTATCGATCTGAAAAATATTCCTAATTCAGAATAAAAGGAATTTTAATATTTTTACATAGTTCTAAAAAATAAAATTTATTATATCTTACAAGAGATTGGTTAACAATTAATAGAATATCACTTCTTGTTCAGAACGAACTCAGTACACAACTGAACACTCGTCAAAACGTAATTTCATGAATACAAATTAACTTCTACATAAGAGCAAACATCCATTAGCCCCCCTTCTGTGCCAAGGTTTTATCAATTATCCGAAGAATCTCAGAGTGGGGGGGAGGTGACACGTACTATTATCATTATAAAACTTTTTGATGAGTATTCCTTCATAATAAATAATAATAGTTACAATAACTATGTTAAAAATCTGTAAGGAATTATATAAATTTATTTAATGTCACGAACCAGAGAACAAATTAGCTTATGCTGGAGTTGACCGTAACAAACTTGAATCAGTAGCTACGCTTTAAGTAAAATGTACGTTATTAATATGCTCACTGCAATTGAAATTACATTTTTAAATAATTAATTCCAAAACACTCAGTTGTCGCGCAGTTAAATAATTGATACATGTTATTGAACCTACTGCGAATCCAACCCGATTTCAGAAAGTTACCGGTTGGCGAAATAAGACGAGGTTGCAAAAAATTAAAAATCTTGAGTGAAACAACACTCACACATTTTTCTCTTGCCAAAGCAAATAATTAACAATATAATCTAACATTAGTAATAAAACATTAGAAATAAACAAAAAACTAACCTCAATGAACATAACCTAATTTTAAACATGAGTGAAAGACGCAAAATGAAAATCAACCTCAGTTTGGCTTCAAAATACGGAAAATCACTCTTTCACGCTAAACTAGGCTCTGTAGAGAAAAATTCTTTAAAAACAGTTGTAGGTCTTTCTATTTCCTATAAATTTGATTATATAGGCCTACACTTTTGTCGTAAAATGCATACTAAGGCCGAAATTTTAAAAAAAATTGGTTTTTCACACTTTTCGTGAGAAAAAAAACAGAAAATCGCTAATTACCGCTAAACTAAGCGTTATACAAAAGAATGTTCGAAATAAAAGTTGTCGAATTTTAAATTCTTTACAACGTTTGCCATATTTGCGCTTAAATGCATATTAAAGCCGAAATCTTAAAAAAAATATTTTTTTTACGTAAAAGCAGCCTCACCAAGAACTTCAGCAAACATGGCACTTCCCCTATCTTGTAGAGCATAAAAAATTTAGTAAACCAGGCGATTTTTAAAAAAATTGTAGGACCATTTTTCGAGAAAATCGCAAAAAAGTGAAAAATTACACGAATAACTACTACTTCGGGTGACCGATTTTGATAAATATGTTCGTGTCGGGTCCGGTAGTGGTATGTAACTTAAGTTTCAAGTTTCAAGTTCGTACGATGTTCCGTTATTGAGATATTCTGTTCATACACACACAGACCAATCGCTAAAAACATGTTTTTCGGGTTCAGTGGGTCTGAAAACGTGTAGATCTGGTGAAAACTCGATTTCGAAAAATCTATATGAAAACAATACTTTCCTCTCTGTATATTCATTTAGGCAAGAGAAAGTAAAAATTAATTCCAAAAGACTCAGTTGTCGCGCAGTTAAATAATTTATTGATTAATGTTATTGAATCTACTGCGAATCCAACCCGATTTCAGAAAGTTACCGGTTAGTGAGATAAGAAGAGGTTGCAAAAAATAAAAAATAAAAAAAGATATGGTTTTGGAATTTAGTGTACACAATAGAAACACTCTTACCTATACTCTGACGAAATTTCACTGAAATCGGATGAGTATTTACGGAGTTATTGGCCAATAACTTTGCACAGTCCGTAAAATGTCTTCAAAAACGGGCACTTTATTGTTCTAATGTCAATATCACTTTTAAAAAAATAAATTTTAAAACTGGCTGTACATTGCGAGCGCAAAATCGAATTTGTGAAAGACGATGTAGATCTACCAATCGCTTGTCACTTCGGAGGCATAGCTGCACAGAAATTACTTGGAAAATCACTGTAAAAATAAAAAAAATTGCTTTCATGATACTTATTTACACTCAATCTGTTCGTTGCAGGGCTAAAATAAATAGTTCTGTTTCTTATGTTTACATGGTCAGTCAATTAAATGACTGAATCGTTTACCTGTGGTGAATGATGGTGTCATTTGCAGAGTGGAAAATATGTGCTTTTCAGAGGGCGCGGCATGCTGATAAGCGTACTTTTCCACTCTGTGAGGAAGCCAATGGTACACATCTCACTTCCCGTTTTTCTTAGCAAAACCTCTACTAGCTCAAACCAGCCTTTCGGCTGATGACCTAAACAAACATGGTACTTATAATTTATTACAATGATAAGGTAGGGTCTTGGGTTCGAATCCCATTCAGGCACGGCATCTTTTCATACGTTACAAAAAAATCATTTCATCCTTCACCGTCTGCATTAGCAGTAATTGCAGAACAGTCGGACGTTAAACAAAAAAAAAAAAAAAAAAAAAAAAAAAAAGATAGGTATATTAATTATCATTGATAAAACAAAAACACCTGTTTTTATTGTTGTCCTTTGTTTTAAACATCTGTATTTTAAAAGTCGAACATCTGACTTTTTCGAAACCACAAAAACAA
The DNA here is from genome assembly GCA_035578175.1 of Catonia carolina. Lineage (NCBI taxonomy): Eukaryota > Metazoa > Arthropoda > Insecta > Hemiptera > Achilidae > Catonia > Catonia carolina. Next base: position 134,287,481 of record JAQMRL010000002.1, read on the forward strand.
CATTCAAGTCCCTAACTTTCTTTCTACTGATCAGTTCGAAGTTTTCAAAAACTTAAGAGGGAGACTGTATGGTGGTTATGACTGAAAATTTCGATTTTTGGTTTTTTATGTTTTTCAATATTTTAGATATAGATCTAGGCTACCAGAAAAACATTAAATTACGTCAACAAGATTTTTTTTTTTTTTTGGTTTAACGCCGACTGTTCTCCAATTACTACTGACGGTGAAAGATGAAATGATTTTTTGTAACGTATGAAAATATGCCGTGCCTGAATGGGATTCGAACCTAAGACCGCATGATGAGAGGCGAGCACGTTACCAACTACGCCAATGCGGCCGGCTACCACAATTTTAATGAAAAAAATTAAGTTTTTTTTTAGGTTTACCCGGAAAATTATCGTTATATCACCAAGAACACTTAAAATAACAATAAGAATAAGTTACTTAAATTTTTTTATAATTTTATAGCCTACTGCTCGTTTTAGTGCAAAGAGAATATTAGTTTTTTTTAATATCTACTTCACTTTCATTTTCACGACTTCCTTAAGTGCTCCAAAAATTAGTAACAAGCAAAAAACGTAGAAAAAATTTGTAAAAATTTCACGTTATTAATTTTGATTTTTAAATGTTTTTGGTCCAACAGATTAAATTGAAAACACGTCGGTAGCTACAAAAGCCTGACAGCTGCAAGTTCGTAAAGTTACATTTCTCTATATTTTACCAATCCTGTGAAAGATGTACTTAAAAGTAGCAAATGTAACATTGGTGGGATACAAAGTACAGTCTCCCCTTAAAACCTGCTCCAGAAACTCAGTAATCTCTAAATAAAATTTGATTTTAAATCGGTTGAATAGTTAAGGAATGTATTTAGCTTGAATGAAAAAGTGGAGGAGTACCGGAATCAATGAAGGCAACATTAGAACGGATGCCAGAGGAGAGAATACCTTTAAAAGTGACGGAATATGTTCCAATTGGAAGAACGGGAAGTGGGAAGACCTCGAAGAAGATGGCAGTAGTCGAGATGTACGGGCTGGAGTGTCTCGTGTTTGTGTGGACGTACAGGATGGTTTATGAGTTCGGAACAGGCTTATACCTAATCCTTGATAATAAGAAGAAGAAGAAGAGTTTAGGAATGCATAAGGGACAAACAAACATTAATTTATATACAATTATATACATATTCCGAGTGGAATAAGATAGGTCCAATCAAAGTCTGAAAATCTGATAAGAGGGTCACCTTTTAAGTTTTTACAAATGTCCACTAAATGAAACTATTGAGATGTGACGTCACTATATTTTTGTAAAACTTAAAATTTTTCATTATTGTAATAGTTACAGCTGAGTAGTTTGCTTACAGTGACAGAGAGTTTAAAAAAGTGATTTTGTGAAAAAATGTAAATTAATCGTAAACGTTATCGTCCAATGATGTTTTACGATTAGTACGCGGATACCTACACTAATAAGTGTCCGCGAGACCCTGAGAGTAAAATAAAAATGTAAAACACACCCATAGTCAGTGTTTATGTGTGTATTTTACATAATGTGTCACACAGTACAAAACTGTGTGATACCGGAATTACAAAACAACTAATACACGTAGTACACAGAACATGCATCTCCAATGGGCTAATCGACCCGACAATCTCTTCACTATTTTTGTGGACGGGTGGGAAGAGCTAGGCATCCATATTTGCCGATAACATCTCCGTTCTTATGGCAATCCGCCCGCGCAGGAAGAATAGTGACGGCAACCCGTCTAACTCTTCACTTCGGCATTTAAAACATTATATTAGAGCCATTACAAGGGCTACTATAACATTAGAAAGCGTTTTAAATGGATACAATCATTTTATGTACTTTTTTACACACCACTTCATGTACTGTAAAACAATAAATAATTATAGCAGAAATTATTCTTTTTAACCCACTTTTAAACATTCAATATTTATAGGACATGCTCCGTCGCGACTTTTCACGCGAAAAATGGTACCTGCTAGATCGTAACGACTCTTCATTTTTGTGTAGGACAGATTCAAGCTGTCAAAATAAAATATCAAAGCAATTGATCACTCACCAATTAAAAGAAAATTTAAAAAATTAAAGAAACACGGAACTTTACTTTTATAAAATACTCAACAATACAAAATCGTATCTACATAATTTTTTTTTAACTTTGATTTTTTATTTAGAAACTATACAATACTGTACAACTATCCAAAAGCTTAACAAAATTTAGAATAAACAAATGATGTGAATAATAAACAGAAAACAATTTTTTTAAAGAATATATCCCAGTGCTATGGTTTAACTTCTACATAATAAAATACAATAAAATTTATTATCATGTGATGTTGTCACCAGCTGATATCCTTAGCACTACGTCGCTATTTGCTAAATCATATGACTTTATTATTTTATAACAAATCTTTATTTGAATCACATCAGCTGGTTTAAAAGCAGCAGATTATCTAACCTCATAAAAGCCTTAATGTAGGACACAAACATTATTTTTTCAACCTTTTTGGGCTATTTTTTTAAGGGTTTGAATAGCCTAAACCTGCACTGGCATCATAGTTACAAAATAAAGAAAACTGCAAGAAAATTGGTTCAGTAATTTAGGAGATAAGGGGAACATACACACACACACACACACACACACACACACACACACACACACACACATACATCGAATTTTATATTTTTATATAGATAGTTAATTTTGGAAATATATCACTAAATGTCCCTTTCTGCTGAATGCAGTGATGCCAGTAACTCAATTTCGAAAAAATGAATTTGTGAGTTTTGGAATGGACCGCCTCGTTTATAAAGAAGTTTTAAATCAAATTTTATTTTAGTTTATTAATTTTATTTGAAGCGCAGCGAGTCGTCTTAGGGGTTTTGGGTATTTTATAAAAAAAATTAAATTTCGCGCCCAGGTTGATGCTGAGTAATGTTGGTAACATACATAACAGAGATGGTGTGTAAAAGTTCAGGTATATACCTGTGCTTTCTTTCGTATACAATACTTAACAATAACAGGTACACACATCTGAAACACCTGTTGCTATTCGATAGTGTGTGTGTGTGTGTGTGCGCGTATGTAACACACATCTTTAAAAGATGTATTGTGGGTGGGGATAGCCCAACCCGTCCCCTTCCACATCACCACTGCATACCTGAACATACCAAACAACTACGGATGGATACATTCTCTTATTGTTTCTAAGTTACTATAGTCAGTCAATTCAGGTATAGCTACCACGTCATATGACGTGCGGTGTAAATCGCGCACGCGGACGTTCGTGCAATCCGTTTTACAACATAATGTTTATTTAAATAGTGTATTAATTAAATAAAGATTGTTTATTTTAAACAAATTATTGGTTGATTAATCAAATAAATTACTAGTGAAATAGGTTAATTTTGTTAACGTGTTATACATTTTTAATAAAAACATCCGTGTTTATTTTGATAATTGTTTCTATTTAATATTTTTTTATTGTAATCATATAAAAGCAGTTCGTTTCTTCTGTGCAACGAATGGAGAATAAAAATATCAAAGGAAATGAGGTAATTATGACACCTACTATGTTTCTTTTCATTTATTTAAATACATTGTAAGACATAACCGATGTCAAAATACCTGTTTAAACACATTGTATTATGTTACCTGCGTTCAACAATCCACAGACTTTAACAATGAGTGAGATTAACGGAAAGTACTACTGTAATTCTTTTTCTTGAATAACGGGAAAGAATATTTGCTGTTATATGTTTGACTAGAAAATTATAAAGAATATGAATGATGTTAAAATATCTAAACATACAGACAAGTTAACGGTTAAACAATTACTGAAGATTTAAAGGTCTTTTTTATCAAAACTTGTCACTCCTGTTTATTTTTTATTATACTCATCCACTTTAATTAATTATCAACCACCCATCGAGTTTATAAACAATTACGTTTTAGTCTTTACTCGTTAGATCTTAATTAGGATTTTAACAAATAAACTTTAATATCACGTAAAAAATATACATTATAACCTACAAGTCAAAAACTTTTCGAGTGTGAAATGAAAAGGTTTCACTACTGCACAGAGTAAAGAGCCTGATAAGGCATTCGATTGGAGCAGCCAAGGAGAACTATGTGTACGCCTTGACCAGTACAGTTATAATGACAAAATTAATTTGATTACAATTTCATCATATATAATTGTTTTCAGTGTTTATATTCACATACCGACTTAATAGTTGTCCATTAGAGCTTGCACTTTTATTTGGAAAAACAAAACAGTTGTTTTTTGTAGTTTTAATAGAAGGAAAATCACTACCACAAATCTATGCATGTACTTGACAGATTGTTGATGTTCACAATTCGCAGTAAAATTTCTATTCGAAGTTTCAGTTTTATTTAAAAACAATAGATACTAAAATTTCCAGGCTGTTTATTTTTTTATTATTATTTTTTTAATCCCTAATGTGTGTACGTTGCAATCTGTTCAATTCAGAACAATAAGCAACCCCATGACCCAATGAGATGAGGATGATATGTATGACTTGTAAATTAGGTGTAGTCTTGTGCAGACTCAGGCCGACTATTCCTGAGATAGTTTGGTTAATTGAACCCCAATCATCAAAGTACACCGGTAACCACTGTCTAGCACTCAAATCCGTACAAAAGTAACTACCTTTACTAGGATTTGAACCAGGAACCTTTATCTCCGAAAATCAGTTGTTAAACAGCTGATTTTGGCGACGACTACCTCTAGACCAACCCGGTGGGTTGTTTATTTTTTAAATGTGGAAAATGTGCAGAACATAACGCTTCATTTCCGGAGGGGTTAACCAAACCTACTATATTGTAGGTCGGGTATTTGTTTTAGTAATTAAAAGTACTGTATTAACAATAAAACTATCTTGTAAACTGCAGTATGAGGAGATTCCTTCACTTCTCCGGGACTATACATTTAGAAAATAGAAAACAAAAATGTCGTGGAAAAAATAAGGTTTGTGCAAAATTTTGTATAAAGGATCCTCTTCATAATTTTTCGCACAATATTTGAGACCGAACGGCTTTTTGCCGCCACAGATTTACTGTTAAGTACACCAGAGGTACAACTGACAAATTTTCTGAATTACAAATTACTTAACCGAATAATTTTTCAAGTAATTTTTAAAAATATATTGAAACAGCGGTATGTCCCAGGTAAATTTTTGAGTAAAATTTCTGTGTTAGTTATTTCTTCCCGCCTCCGTGGTCCATTGGATAGAGCACTAGACTGCGCTGCACTCTGGAGAGCGGAAGGTCCCAGATTCGATTCCGGCAAGGGTCTGGGATTATTACACGTTAAAACCCACACCGATTCTGTACCGTAACCCATAGTAGTCGCTAATAACCACAACTTTAAAGAAATTATAAAAAAAATCTGTTTTAGACGTTAATTACCACCAAAGAAAATCTGACCACTTAAATGATAAGTAGCAACATTTTGGTAAATGTTTTCCTTTAGTTTATTTTAAGTCATATTAAATGATTGGGGATTAGTGTCTAATATGGGTTACGGCACGGAATCAGTGGGGTTTAACTTACAATAATATCCAGACCTTATTTGGGAATCAAACCCGGGATCTTCCGACTTTCAGTGTGCAGTGTTGTCTAACGTTCTAACCATTGGGCCGCAGAAGCGGCATTTTGTTGTTTCTACAATCCAAAATTTAAAATATTCGGCAGCACAGCCGATTGGCATAAAATCTAGTTACATTCCAAAACTGAAAAGTTTTGTCCCAACAAGTATTGACAGTCAATACTTTTATAGAAAAAAACATACTTTTAACAATTTATTATTTCATTTAATACAATGATTTTTTGTAAGTGGATTTCGTGTATGTAAAGAAACGCTAATGATGTCAATTTAATTTTTAATGGAATCCTTTGTGACCGAGTGTGTACCAGTGTGCCACCTGTCCTTTGACTCACCTTGCTTTTCCTTGTCTCTTCCCTCCATTTCTGAAGGCATATTATCCAGATGTCATGACATTTGCTTTTAACAATGATTTCCCTAATTTAATGTAATAGTAACCTGTTATTTCTGTAAAATTTGTTACGCTCAATTGAGGCTATATCAGATTCAGACCGACGCATGTCAATACTAAAGTGGTTTTATTAAAAATATTATTTCGACAGACGTAAATTAACTGAAGAACTCGTATTATGGTATAAATTTAGGTTATAACTTATGGATCAACAATCTACGTCACTTACGTATTTGTTACCTTGAATCTTGCCTACTAATTAATCAACGCTATAAAAAATGCCAAGAAAATATCTAAAAGTTTCAACTCTCGGAAATAAAAATTTTTTTGTCGATTAGTTTGTCGCAACAGCAGGTAAAATCTTTAGAAACTACTTTGTTTTTCAATATTTAAACAGAGTTCCTGAGGATTACTTCCAACGTTCAACCGGAATTCGAACCCGAGACGTTATCATTTTCTTATGTACAATTATGAGATGCAGAGATTAATTTTCAAAAGAGTTAAAGGCCTTTGTACATTTTGATGAAAACACTGGTCGGTAAAGTGCAGAAGAAGACAGTTTTAGAGTTTTATCAAAATTTAGTCAGCCATTTTTAATTAATTATGGTTCAGAGTTTTGCTCAGAAAATGTCAGGAATACAAGCTGCTAAAACGGACTTTTAGCAGGGTATCAATTGTTGAACCATAAAAAAATAAAGATATTAGGCAAGAGCTTAACATGACAAGAGTTAAGGGGAGCAGACCGATTTTAATTTAAAAAATATTTATTTTTGATTTTACCATACATTAATAGATCCTTTCCCCTGTTCCAATTGATATATAACATGGCATTGGTTATTTTTTCTGTTAAGAAGAAATATTTTTTACTTTGGTGGTACGTAGCGTTTATTTCAATATTTTTTCACGTTTTTCATTCTTGTAAATTGGAATTAATGGATTAATATAATTACGTTACTGCTCTGATATTATGGAGATCGCCTTCACGTAAAAGTATACATTAAAAGTAGGCCTACATTGCATTGGAATTAGCTGTAATACAAGATAATATTACATTGGTGTGTTTTTGTTTGGAAGTTAATTTCAAGAGGCAATTAGTTTTTCTGTTCCGGTATTATGATTTTACATACGCGTTTTCCCATTTAATTTAGGTACACTTTTTTTAGGAACCATCCCACCTAGGAGTGTGAAATGTTGCACAGTATTTTTTTGTATTAAGTTGTGTATTTACTCTACAGATATTTCAAAAATTTTAAATAGTTTTTATTGTTTGGGTTTTTTTCATAAAAACCATGTAGCTACTTCTTAACATGTTTTAAGAAAAAAACTTTTTTTTAGATTGGATAAAGATAAATGAAAAAGCTCAGAAACAAATCTGTATAATGGGACTCTACATAGGTGTGTCAAAGCTCTGCTTTGTAGTTTTAACGGTTCCTACAAAAAATGTACCTAAGTTAGTATTGTAGTTATAAGGATAATGAAAATGATCTGCTCCCCTTAAATAAACCATTCGGAAATACAGTCAAGAGTTGTAGTTATTTGTTGCGAATGGTAGATGATCAAACACCGAAACAGGTGTTTTATTTTCAATCCAACCGGACTCCGTGGTAATTGGACGACCTGGGAAGAAAAGGGCATCTTAACTTCTTTAAGAAATAGCAGATTATTAAATCAGAAATTGGAACAGACCGGGAATCTAAACCGTAGGCTAATTGTTTTTGATAGTGATGAATTTATCATTAGAAGACCGAAATGTACTCGTTTACAAAAATACCTGTTGCGGATACATTTTTTAAACTACTCTGAGTAAATCAAACAATGAACAGCGGTTTTTCTTTTTCAGTTGTTCTTCGTTTTCCGGTAAAAAAATTGGGATTACTCAGTCAACCCAAAGTCTATTTACATTGGAGTATTTCCTCTATTTATTTATTACAAACAATAGTTTTAGACTAACCTTTGAATAATTTACTGTAATTATTAATATAACATGTTTTTATTTGAACAGGTGTCCTTTTCGTAGCAGTTTCACATGATGATTACTAAAGCATCAGATAATAATACAACCGTCATTGTTATCAGCAATTAGGAAATGTCGACTTCATCCGGTAAAAGTGTTATTGTGGTAGGATCATGCATTGCTGTGGCAACACATCTGATGATAGGTGGTGTAAATGGTGGACTAGCGTTAAGCAAAGTGTGTCGTGATACAACATGTGGTAGCTACGAATATTGTAATTCGGACGATATTTGTGACGAGTGTAGCAAAATATGTGATATAACTTCAAATAATTTTGAAAAATCGAATTGTGAACGTAACTGCCAAGGTAAGTTCAATTTATTTTAATAATCTGATTTTTAGTTTTAGAATTATTTTAAGTGATTATACCTACATTACCTTTGCTTGATCGTAGATAATAATGTGAGGTAAAATACAGATGAAAAAATGCCAGACCTGACCGGGAATCGGACCCGGGACCACGGCGTAGATGCTAGTTGTGCTGACCGCTACACCAGCGGAAATATTTCTAAGTTCTTTGTTATCCCCCATTCTTACATTCATTCTATATTATTGTTATTCCTCCATTAAAATTATTAGGTTAGAGTGCCTAGGATCAGTTTGTAGTAAGCTTCAAAACAAAACCCATCTTCCTTACAATAAAAGGTTTAGATGACGAACCGATTTCTGCTGATTTCATGAATAGGTACGCGTTCATTCTGGGTGCTTCCTCATTATATGTACCCAGTTAAATAAAATTCCACATTTCATAATGATATTACAAGTATAAAAATAATACATTTCACCTTAACAATTGCATTTAAAGGGAAATACACGACAGGAATAGAGAGGAAAAATATAATCGATCAGGTAAAACACTTCAAGTACTTAGGAAATGATGTTTCATACGACTATGATGGGGATATGTTGGACAAAATGGCTAAATTTTAAGGTATTGTGGAACTGTACTTTGAAATTTATAAACAAAAAGCGGCAAGGCACACGAACGAGGTTTTACGACCCTATTGCTGTCCCCACTTTCTTAACCACTTTCTCAGTGAAACCCGGGTACACACAAAAAATACAACAAAATTCAGGCTGCTGAAATGAAGTTTTTCCTAAGTGTTTATGAATGTACCAGGAGAGACAGAGTTAGAAATTAAGGAATTAAAAACGCATTATCTGTTACACCTTCGAATGGCAAAATTGAGCAAATTAAAAGAAGGTGGTGCAGTCACTTGGGAAGAATGATACTTGAAAGAATCCCTTGCTCCACTCCATTATAAACCCATAGGAGATCTAATAAGACCGAGAAGGAGATGAGTGCCGGAACAGGAAACATAATCCTTGAAGTGAAAAAGAAGATGATGATTTTGCATTTTGCAACACCAGGGAAATTCCACAATACGAAAAAAGTTTTTTAAACGCATATTTTCCCAAACGTCCCATGTATGAAAGAACTTTATTACGTTTTTAAATTCAAATTAGCATTACATACTTTATAACTTCCTCTACCGCCGAGGTTTGAAATATTATCACTGTTGCCAAATAATTAATTTTATGTACTAAGGGATAGAATACTTCAGAATATTCCCTTGGTTAGTAACTACAATTTATAATAAAATAAATAAATCAACGTTGTCTAACAACACCATTTTTTTTTTTTTTTTTTTTTAGAACAGTTCAAATTAATAAATAATTGTCAATCGTGTAATATTTTAAAAGAGAAATTAATTGTTTAACTGCTTTAGTTTGGGATAATGTGATTTTTTCAGAACAAAAAAGTTAATTTTAGCGTGTAATAAAATATTTGCATTCACCACCATGGAGTAGTAGTTCACCGGGGCTCGCAGGTGGTCGCTAATGATCAAGTCATTGACTGTAAAATAAATTAAATTTATATTAATATATTTCTGAATTTTTATCCACAGCAACCTGACAATACATTTATTTCACCCTTCAAATACCGGATGTAAAAATTAGTTTTTTTTTATTAAAACTATATTCATTTGCTAAGTTTTTAAATGTTAAATTATGTTTTGCATATGCATGTAGTGGTTTAATTAAGATAAAAGTCCATAATTGTAGCAAACACAAGTCTAGCGTTAAATTTTAATAAATTTAATTAGAATTTCTTTGGATTATTCGTGATATAATCTAACAAGTACGCTTCTACATAGGTGTAAAAAATACGTACCATAGATAATGCATTTTGAATACCTTTGTTAGCTACGTTGCCGGTGAATAGGTTTTTTTGTTGTGGCCGAAGACTGCCGATGAGTCATCGCAAGTCAACTACAATGCGCCGTTGAGCTTGTCTGCCTTTTCTTATTGCATCGTATATGGAAAAAGTCGGTGGGCGTTGTGGGAAGGAGATTACGGCATTCAATTCTCTACCATAGAGCAAGAGTAATGTAGAAGGCCGGCCGGGAGAGTTCTTCGCGCGCTGCCAACAACACGGGCAAGTATGTGGTTGAGGTCGAACCCACGAGTATTTCTAATGCAACTAACCGGTGGTTGCCACCAGCCGCAGACAAAATAAAAAGTCATTATTTTGTAGTGTGAAGAAAGAAAGTGGCCTGTTTGCCTTTTGTTGACTTTATGTGTAGTCGAGTTCAATGAAACTCATGTTATGGGCAGAGAAAAATAAATATCTCTAAATGAATATTCATGTCCTGTACTGTAATACTGTTATGAATAAATTTTCTTCCTTCTATTTTTATTATTATTTTTTAAATTTCAAGTTCCCCAACATAATATTTAAGTCACCTACAATTTGATTTCTTTTTAACTCCACAATTTAACCTGCGGGATTTTTTTAGTTAACTTGAATTATTCGTAAACAACCTTAATTAAACAGTCATGGGTTCGATTACAATAAAATTAATAGCATTCCTTTTTTATGTTGCGTTTGTTACAGATCATTTATTCAACTTTGATAGCAGTTTTTCTTGATTTTTCTTTCTACCTATTGTTTCTTCTTTACTGGATGTGTTTCATTCTTTCAGTCAGGCCTCTTCTTTCTTCGTTTCTAGTGGAATTTTAGTACAGCGCGTAGTTTCCAGTCTGTTACTCCTATCGTTAAAGTGTTTTATCTTAAGTTCAGTTACGTCAGTAGTTATTTTATTGAAACCAAAGAGGTTTGTTCTAATAGGAAATTAATTTGGGAAAAATGTTTGTAGTTATTCAGTTATTACTCAATCTGTGAATGTGTGCCAAGAATTTAATCATAATTTTCTTAATTCATCTGTTATTTTGAAAAATTTAAAGCGTATTTATTCCTTGATTAGATCTTTAGTATGTTTATAAATTGTTTTTTCTTGTTTAATGTTCTTTGGGCGTACAATTTTTCTTACTATTAATATTTTGACTTTTTTTAATCTTGTAAAGCGGTTTATTAAGATAAAATTAACGTTTCCGTTCAATAACGTGCTTCTGGTAATATTACAGTTTTGTAATGCTTTATTTAAAGATCATGCAAAATGCATTCTTATCTAAATTGTTACGGACTCCCTTAACAATAACGACTTCTTCATTGAGGTTTGAAGTTATCAATTTGTCGACTTATTTAAAGTTGTTTTCTTTCCAATCAGATTGTCATTAACGTTTAATGATAAACGTTCTTTTATGACTACAATAATTTAATTTACTGTAACTTTGGTTTCAACAAATACGTTTAGCATTTTGTAGGAAGAAAGCTGGAACTTGGCTCAAAAATATAATCCTGTAGTTATTACAAACTTATAACTAATAGAAGACACCTGAGGAAATGTTATAATGTTTACTTCAATTACAAAAATATTGAAGGTGAAACGCGTAGAAGCCTTCAATGAAATACATTGAAATCGAATTCCGTTCTTAGTCTTACGTAAACAAATAAATTTATCTCTCGAGTTTGGTTTTTTAATATAAATATGTAGAAATTTTTTGATCATGCTTAAAATTAAGTATAGTTAAATTTTAAATAATACGCAGTAAAAATTTATTCAACGTAAGAGCAGTAAAGAATTTTGTTTATAAATTAATAGAAGGTCAACTAGTTGACTATATTTGGCATATCTTTTTATGCTCTCACCCATAATCCTTTCTAATACAATAAATTAATCTTATAAGCCGTTTTTTCATTCATAAAAAGATTTAAAATTTTAAAGTACTGTACTCGTATAATAAACTAAAATTTGTACGTTCGTAGCTTACAGAATCCTTTTCGTATTGCACATTCACTCAACTATTTTTTGCTATTCTCTTGTACACTTAGATCTAGTATGTAGAGAATGTACATACTTATGTACTAAGAATTTTTATATTTTTAAGAACCAACAACTATTTAGTTTCCAAATTTTTATCGTTGTTCCATCATAACAGCATTATCCACCATTATTGCACCTGTGCAAACAGGATGGTCTAGTGAGACTGATACTTTGGCCAAACTACAATAGTGTTGCTACGAATAGATACAGAGTATGTAACAGAACTATCACACATTCGGTATCAATTAAATGTTACCGATTCCATATGCTCTCAAAGCACAGTGGAGTATTTCTAAAATAATTTAACAAGTCAGTGAGTGACAAGGGCAAACATATTTATTTTTTACATTATAGTAGGAATTATATGCGTAAATCAAATTTAAAAATTACTATAGAGCAGAAAGAATAAACATTATTGTAAGAAATCTTTTTTTTAACACTTTTAATTGAAATTTAGTATCTGTTATTATATTAATACAACAATTTCTAAGTGTGAAGCTAATGTTCCAAAACTTGATTTACTTGAAGGAGCATGCAGTCATCACCACAGTCGTACAGTTGGACTAGAAGATCTCTTGGCCAGAGGCGCTTCAAACGTCTGCGCTGAGTACCCGGTATCACCCTAATGTACATATTTTGTATGAGAGGGTTGTCATGTAATTCAAATTTGTCATGCATCGTCTTGTATAGTTGTTTCGCGACATCAATTACGTATGGGATTTGTAAGTCTTTGTGCAACATTGAGTTTGTGATGTAAAAGGGGCATTGCGTTATCGTTCGTAGAACGAATCGCTTGTATACGTTTCGTGTGTGAAGGTTTAGCAAATCCCCAAAGTTGAACTCCATGTGTCCAGATTTGTCTTAAGACTGACTTGAAGATTGTTAATTTGTGTGACATGTTTAATTTAGAACGACTACCGAGTAAGCGTAAGAAATCTCTATTTGAAAGTAAACCATGTTCTTGATATTGTTGTTTACACACATTATTTTCATTACAATATTTACAAATTTTTAAGAGTAATGGTTTCTCTAAAAGTACAATAATCATATAATTTTATTCATTTTTATATCCTTTCTTCCTTGTTTCTTTGAGAAATTTTAGTTTTATAATTAAAAAAAAACAAGTTATCAATATCTTAATAACAGTCCAGCTCAAGCCTGGACTATAACAATCATACTGATTTTAGTACAAGCACCTAGCTGAAAATCACTATTTTTTATTTTTATTTTACGTCCGACCTTTTGCACATTAGTGCTAATGCAAATGATGAAGGTTGACTGATTAAAACGAGTGATGAAAAAATCATCACCAGAGCTGACCGACAATCGAACCCGAGACCCATGGCATAGAAACCAGTTGCGCTGACCACTACACCAACGGGCCTAACACAATTTTAAAATAATTATTTATATTTTCGTGAGGCAGTTTTTTCAAACGTAATGTTAATTGTTATAAATTAAAACAGAAAATTTTTATTTCGTTTTTAAGAATTTGAGGGGAAATTAGTTTTTTTTTTCATGTATCGCTCAAATATAGAAGCATTTTCCTTATACCATGTCGTTCAACTACTGTAGACAAAATACGATTTATTTATTTTAATGTACGACAGTTCTGTACTTATTACCGTGTCGTACTGTTTTAATGCACGCGTTTAAAACACTTTAATTGTCGTACTTGTTATTTTAATGTCTTTTATGAATCATACAAGTGACGTAACAGTCATTAATGTAGAACTACAAAACGCGCTATACAATATTGTGCCTATTCTGTAACACGAACATTTTTTTATAATGATTTTTCTTATCACGTTTCAGTAATAAGACGTACCTTACACTTCCATTCACTCTATCTTTTGTTTAAAAAATTATTGTCATATTGTTATGTAAATAGTATTACCTAGAACTTATAATCCACAGAAAAATCCTGCATTCCTACAAGTAGGCTAGCAGGTAAATTTACTGATAAGATTATGACTAATAAGGTCAAACGGCTTCTTATTTTACGTCTGACTGTTTTACAAATAACTGATAACGCAGACAATGAAGGGTGATTTATGAATATGAACGTTGAATTACCTAACCGGGAATCGAACTAGGGACCTCTGGCGTAGAACCCAGTTGCGCTGAGAAATACAACGCGGGCCAAACATAGTGTTACTTTATAAACATTATGTTATTTCATCAGATAATCGCTTAAAACAATACGATGATGATAACGCTTATCAAATTACATTAGACTGATTTACATGGCATGGCAACAATTCAGTGGCGGTTCGTCCCTTTCAAAAATAGATGAAGAGTTGTAAAACAACCAATACATTCATACAAAACAACTGTTTTTTTGTCATCAGTCTGATTTGATGCAGTTCTCCAAGCTGTTCTATCTTACGCAAGTCCTTTCATATCTACATACCTGTAACACAAATGACAAAGTTTGTCATTTCACTAAAACTGTGTTAAATTTTTTTTTTTTTTTGATTCCCGAGATATGCTTAGGTAATGTATAAAAAGTATTCGTAGAACTGGGCAGTGTCCTTTATGTAGTACATCTTAAGTGCACATACTAATACGGGAAACTGGGCATTGTCCTTTACATAGGACATCTTGAATTTCAGTCAAAATTAAAAAAAAAATTTTTCATTATAGTTTTACTACCTATATTATTTGCCCTACAAATAACAAAAAATCGAATGAATAATTTTTTTAATAAGTTTTTTCAGCTTGCCAAATTAAGGGTTAATATTACCCTCCATTATTGATAGATCAATACCTGGATGTCTTAAAATATGCCCCACTAGCCTATCCCTTCTTCTGGTAAGATGCTTCCATATACTTCTTTTTTCATCCACTCGCCTAAAACCTCTAAATTACTTATTTTGTCCACCTAATCTTTAACGTTTTCCTATAACACCACATTTCAAAAGCTTCTATCCTCTTCATTTCTTCAGCCCCTGACACCCACGTTTCACTCCCGTATAATGCTACACTCCAAATATAGTGAAATGTTTCCTAATTTGTAAATCAATGTTTGTAGTCAGTAACCTGTCTGACAACAAAACAACTATGTGACACCAAATACGAAACAAAACTAACGTAAACGTACATTGAACATGCAGGTGCAGTTTTTGCACATTAATTAGGCTAGTCGACCTGCTGCTATCTCTTCACTATTCGAGAACGGGTGGGGAGAACTAGGTGTCCATATTTGCCGATAACATCTCCATTCTCATGGTAACCCACCCGCGTAGGAAGAGGAGCGGCGGTCATCCATCTAACCCTGCACTTGAGCATTCATTACATAAATTAAGACCATTTCAAGGGCTATTTAAAACATTAGAAAGCCCTCTAAGCAGCTGCAATAATTTTTTGTGTTTTTTACTCAAAACTTCTTCATTTATTGTGAAACAAAAAATAATTATAACAGAAATTATACTTATTTTGTGGGAGAAATAAAGCTCGACACTATCCAGAAAATAGGTGAAGAGGCTTTTCTATTACTTCACCTGAATAGCCGCCGCTGCAGCAATTAGAATGTACACAATTGATTTCAACTTTTGGCTTTATTACGTATTAGGCTACAGATTTGAGCAGTTTGCATGAATCATTACCGAAACATGTTTTGTTTTAAACATCGATGTAGTTCTTGGTGAAGGAATCATTAAATAATTTGACCGAGTTGATAGTCCAGCTGGCTACGTTCTATATTACTGAACGCAAGTCCCTATATCCGACAGCGAGTGGGGTTTGGGTCCAACCCACCGTTATCATACCATAAACAGTGTTTGTTTTATAATCAGGGTTTTATTATTAATTAACACCGGATGATGCCTTAAGTGGTTGTAGTTCCTATTTGCTCTGCTGCTTTTAACAATTCTACGGCACTTAGTGTTATCAAATGTTCTACAGGCATTCAAAAAGAGTCTATAGGCGCTACTGTGAAGGTCATCTTTAGTTAACTTTTGCCGGGGATTTTTAAACAAATTGTTTTAAGTGTCCATTCGGACATCCTAGCGTAATTACGAGGGCTTTTTTTCAACCTACGATAGACCCTGAATAAAAGACAAAAGAATTTATAAAAAAACGTTTATTATTAACAGTTACGCACAGGTATGACTACTTTTCAATGTAATCACCATGACGATTGAGGCATTTGTTGTACGTGTGGACTAGGTTTCTCATACTCTCTTCATAAAATGTTGCCGCAAATGAATTATTGAAATCATGTTTAAATGTGAAAACTTATAATAACATTGTATGATATATTTAGCCGATGGATCGCTAAATAAATAAGAAAGATCATTCACATATACGTGTAGCACTGCTGATTTTTCAAAGCAGTGCCATGCTGGCATAGCGATGTAACAGTGTTAATGGTCTTTGTTGTCAACAAAGTGTTTTAAACCTAAAACAGTCTCTAAAAATATCTTTGCAGTTGATGTGATCTTCTAGTCCAAAAAGAGGAGGAATATGCTGCTCAAACATTGATTTTTTTTAAGTTTTGGACATTCTGTGTTGTATCACAAAGACTACAAACATTATTAAAATTATGACTTGTGTTACAAGTTGACATTCAGAAACAAAAAGAAATACTACCCGTTTCTGAATTCTGAATGTGGCGTCGTGTTGATAAACAATTTATATTTTACCATCTTTCGGTTAACAATGTAAAAAATAATTAGACATGCAAAAATTGCACCGAACTTTAGATTTCTTATAAAAACGGTTCAGTTAAAAATTGAAAGCAAATTTAATGATTAAATTTTATTTAAAAATTGTTTATAAAACATTGTAGATTTGTTTATTGTAATAAAATGTAAAAGCTCGGTATATCCTGATTGCGTGAATAAAAAATATGTTGTACTCCCACCAAAAAGTGACTCTCTCTGAGTCTGAATTAAACTCTTGAACGCTTTAAAGGATTGGCGCCTCCTCTCTGTTCGTGGAATTACCGTGAATTACTTTTAATGTTAAACATGAAGTGTTGCTCATTGTAAGATTGAGAGACCTTCAGGTATTCAAGGCCAACCACATCCTCCTTCTAATTTTCTTTCTATTCATTTGACAAACACCGACAATATAATTTGTTTTTATTTTTAGTTCTACTTTATTGTAGATACTGTACTGACTTGTAAACAATACGTTAATCTTCCGCTACGAATTATAATTATTTTGGAGTCTCTATCATTTGTTCTAAATATTCTTACGTTGTATTTGTTTATTTTTTATTAGATTCAATCAAACTATAAGTAAAGTGATTTTTTGTTTTTTATTTTGAAAGCTGCATCCAGGAGACTCCCAGAGGGAGTACAGGACATGTTACGAATTTACAAGCAACGAATAATTTACATTACGTTAGTTTTTCATATTTATTTTCTAACTTTTTTTACTTTCTTCAATAAGAGTGTTATCTTATAATATTTAGGTACCCTATATAGGGCCTACTACTTAATTTTTCATCAACAAATCCAAAAACAAACAAGAGACCTTGTCTGCTGGCGTATCTCATTAAGTTACTGATATTGATAATCTCCTTAAATTTTTCTAAAAATAAATTCTAGGAAAAACTAAAATTATTAGAGAAATAAGAATGTTAAAATACTGACACAAAAAGCTGACTACGGATAGTAAATGAGGTTAAAAAACACTGTTGGAGCCGTTTTTGAAACAAATTGAAAAATTGCACGAATAAACTAGTAGTACTTTCAGTTTACTGATTTTAATGAAAATTTTAGTGTCGGGTCCCCTTATAGTACCTAACTTAAATTCCAAGTTTCAACTTCGTACAATATTCCGTTCTTGAGATATTTTGTTCACACACCGGCCAATCGGTGAAAACATGTTTTTTTTTGTTCAGGGGAACCTGAAAACGTGTATTTCCGGTGAAAAATCAACATGAAAATAATACTTTGCTTCCCTTTATTTCATACAACGCAAGAGAAAGTAAAAAACTGGAGAATATTTTTAATCTAAGAAGACCGCTACAAAATTTACACAAAAATTTACTAAAACAAAAGTAGGCTACTACAGCTAGTTAAAAATTCTGGTGTGAAACACTCACACAACTTTCTCTTGCCAATGCAAATAATTAACAATAAACCTAGCATTAGTAATAAAACATTAGAAATAAACAAAAAACTAACCTCAATAAACATAACCAAATTTTAATCATAAGGGAAAGACGGAAAATTAAAATCAATTTCAGTTTGGCTTAAAAATACGGAAAATCACTCTTTTACGCTAAACTAGGCTCTGTGGAGAAAAATGATCTATATAAAAATTGTAGATCTCTTAATTTTCTATAAATTTTATTATAGCTTCACTTTTGTCGTAAAATGCATGCAAAGGCTGAAATCTTTAAAAAAAATCGATCTTTTACATGTTTTCGTGAGAAAAAAAACAGAAAAATCGCTAATTACTGCTAAGCTAAGCGTTATACAAAAAATGTTTGAAATAAAAGTTATAGGATTTTAAATTCTCTACCACTTTTATATAGCTACATTTTTGCGGTAAATTGCATAATACAGCCGCAATCTTAAAAAAAACAATTTTTTTACGTAAAAACAGCCTCACCAAGAATTTCAGCAAACATGGCGCCTACCCTATCTTGTAGAGCATAAAAAATTAAGTAAATGAGGCGATTTAAAAAAATCGTAAGACCAGTTTTTGATAAAATCGCAAAAAAGTGAAAAATTACACGAATAAACTACTACTTCCGGTTGACCGATTTTGATGAAAATGTTTGTATCGGGTCCGGTAGTGGTATGTACCTAACTTAAGTTTCAAGTTTCAAGCTCGTACGATGTTCCGTTCTTGAGATATTCTGCATATACACACGCGCGCGCGCACACACACACACACACACACACACACACACACGCAGACCAATCGCTAAAAACATGTTTTTTGGGTTCAGGGGGTCTGAAAACGTGTAGATCCGGTAAAAACTCGATTTCGAAAAATCGACATGAAAACAATACTTTCCTTCCTATATATTCATATAGACAAGAGGAAGTAATGAAGTCTTAATGCACTAAACAAAGGCTGCTAGAGGTCAGTTAACTATACCATCACTCGCCTATTGAAAATTAACAAGGAGTTTGGATAATACGAGTAATTATATTAATTGTATGTATGAAATAGAACTAAGTAGTTACTAGCTTATTAGAGAAAATGACTGTAGTAGTAATTACTCATTTAAAATAATAACCTCTAGTTAAATCTTTACAGATTTAGAGCAGCTTTTTGGCGACTAAACAAAACGTTCCCAGAATTCAATCCGTGTATTCTATCTGACTTTTACCTAATATTGATAATTTATAAGAGTCAGTCATGAAGTTTTTATTGTTTTTTTATTGGATGATGATGTCTACATAAATTTTGACTTGAGCGTAGGTAATAATATGAGGAAATGAAGAGATAAAAAATACCAGACCTGACCGGATATTTGAAACAAATTTGTATCTTGACCGCCTTCTTGGCGTAATGATTAGCTCGCTAGTATACAAAACGGTACATCTCAAGTTCGATTTTTGGCTAGGATCTAGGAATTTCTACAAGATAAAACATACTGTTCCATAACCCACAGAAGTTGCTAAAGATCAGAATGTTGATGCGTCTTTAAAATAAACTAAAAAAAATAATATATTATATTTTAACACCTAAGCCTGTATTCGTTCGGGATCTGGTTAAAATAAATAACAAAAAGACTTTCTTTAAACTTTAACAATATTTTTATTGACATAATTAATTATTAAACTTAAACTACTAACAAATACAATTACGTTACTTCAATAAAATTAATTACAAAACTTAATTTGAAACTAAATTTGACAATAATTAAGACACTGTCGCTCAACAATTGAAAAAATTGATTTTACTCCCACAATCACATGCTACTACCCGTACGCATATGCACTATTAACGTAATTCAGGACCGGTCCCGTAATTACACTATTTTGAACGCCCCGACAACATTTTCCATTCATAATTCTGTTACTGACTGGCCGACTATAAAGGTGCTAATTGTTTTTATAAATGCGGTGTTTCCACAATCAAGACCCTTCTAACGATTTCGCCGCTTAATGAGAACATGCAGAAAAGTCGGACGTTAAAAAAAAAACATAACCAGAACATAATAAAAGGAATTGAAATAAATGGAAATGTTTCTACTAGTTTTGATTTCCGAGAACTTTTTTCAAAATATTCATTCATCGTAATCTATTATCCTTGTTCAATACACACTTCATAGAACACTCAATTTCTTACAAATTAAAATGAATTCCCTCAACTATTACTAAAATATCATTGTACAGTAAACCCTCGTTATACCGGACTAATGACTGGGTATATCCTTTCCGGTATATCCGAATTCGCGATTGCAGTTCAACAATTATTTATTTTTATTTATTTTTTATTGTCCACACAAATATGTAATAAAAGTACGCACAAGGCATTTAAAGCCTGGAGTATTAATATGTACAGTTGGAATTACCATTGCCATTGTACGAGATTACCATTTACCATTATAAATTAATTTATTGCTGTCGTTTACGACGCTATTGTTTTCATTATTTTGGGCGCAGTGCAATTTAGAATACAATAACGTCGCGAATGTAATACATAAGCAGGTAGAATTGAGAGGTTTTCCTTTCTTTTAACTTCTTTGCACTTTCACTCTTTTGTATAAATGTTTGAGCCGAGTCCGGTGTATCCAAATCCCGATATCTCAAGGTCCGGTAGGTTTAACGAGGTTTTACTGTACAATATTACAATATAAATAAGTTAAGTAAGAAAAAGTATCATTTATTTTTTGTTTTTTTTCAGATTACATCCACGATCATATATCGTCGTATGTGAATGCGACAACATTTGCTCAATTACAAGGTAGGTACAACTTTGTGATAATCTTTGTAATGTAATCATAATAATAATCAATAGGCCTATCTATACCTGTGAAATCAAATTGATTATTTTTAATTATTAATTCATTTAAATATTTATATTTCACAATATTTGACAACTGATCGATTGTTTTATAATCGATATGTTTATGTAGGTAAATGCGTATTGAATTTACAATGTGAGATGACTAACGCTTTAATTAATAGACGAATTTTTAACTCCTACCAACTTATTCGTAGTGTTGTTTACAATAATCGATTAATTCATCTTAATCTTAGTTGTTTACTTAATTAATTTTTAAATATTCTTTTTTATAATGTATGATTTAACTTAATAACGCAATATGAGTTTTAATAGGTAAATTTCTTTAGTTTTTGTCCATTAATTTATATGATTACTGTTAATAAGTGTTGATTAGCATTTATCTGGTATTTTCTTTAACCGTTTATCATTAAGTTTAGTAACAACTTTTTAATGATTATTAATTCTGTGTTAATCTTCATTATTCTTTTTTCTTTTTTGTTTGGTTTTCCGTCTGACTGTTTTGCAATTTCTGCTAATTCAGAAGGTGGAGAATGATGATATATAAAAATAAGTGCTGAAAAATGCCAGACCTAACCGGGAATCGAACCCGGGACCCGGCGTAGAAGTCAGTTGCACTAACCACTACGCCAATGGGCCGACCTCTTCATCATTTGCTACACATTTTTATTAGAATTAATGAATATCTAATTATTAGTCATGGGCGAAAGTAAAATTTACCTGAAGTGCAAGTGTTTAAAGGAAAAATCTGCTCAGGGTCTGGAAATATTTTTATAAATCTTCTTTACTTCAAACATTAGGCAGTAGACTACTGCCTGTTCCAGAAACCACCTTCCCTTTGGACGACCAACATCCTTCGACGATTTGACTTTAAATTCATTAGTAACCTACGTGAACGGCTTTCTAATGTTTTGTTAGGAAATCAATTCGTAGGAAATCGTAGAAGCCGTTTGAGAAAATCGCAAAAAAGTTAAAAATTTCACGAATAAACTATTACTTCCAGTTGACTGATTTTGATGAAAATGTTCGTGTCGGGTCCTCTAGTGGTATAATTTAAGTTCCCAATTTTCAACTACGTACTGTATTCTATTCTTGAGATATTTTGTTCGTATACATACACACATACACATACACACACACACACACACACACACACACACACACACACCAAACATGTTTTTATTTTGTTCAGGGGGCCTGAAAACGTGTATTTCCGGTGAAAACTCGATTACAAAATATTGTCATGAAAACAATACTTCATTTGTTTCATTTTCCTAAAAACTCACCCGGAAACAGATAATGCCAAAAAGATTTAATGAATTCGTAAACAACCAAACTTTTTAGAAGTCACTCTACAGTTAATTACATTGTTTTTAGGTCAACAGCCGAAAGGCTGGTTTGAACCCTTAGAGGTTTTACTAAGTAAAAACGAGGAGTAAGGTGGTTTACTATTGCCTTTCTCCGAGTTCAAAAAGTATACTTATCAGCATGCCAAGCCCTCCGAAAAGCACCCACTTTCCACCCTAAAAATGACACCTTCACTTCATTCACCACAGGGTCTGGCTGTATAGTGAAATTCATTACTCTCAGAGGAAATAAATCTGACTAGTGTCTTTTACACCAGTATCTCTTCTGTTCTTAAATAGTTCATTCATAATTGGCTGACTATGTGATAAGAAACAGAACTATTTCATTTTAGCCGTGGAATCAACCGATCGAGTACAATTAATTTTACACTCCATCTGCCCATTATGGGCATGTTAATTACATTATTTCAATCTAAATGAAATACTAATTTTTAATAATTTATTTTACAGGTTCAGTTCAAACGCTTCAAACATTAGCAGTCACATCACTAACATTATCAATTTTTCTTTTATTCGTTGTTGGAATTTTATTGCTGGCTGCTTGGTATAGATATCGTAGATATTTATACAATAATCATGAAATTAATCACAAGTCAAACGAAGTTAAACAGAAGATCAGTTCCATTAATGTAAGTTGTAATTATATGAATTATATTACCTAATTATTACCTAAGATTCATCATCTTCTATCACTCTTCATCTTGGACATTAGCATTAAAGTGTAAAACATACAAACAAAAATTCTGATTTTAGCTTTTATTTGTTATCGGTAAGTGTACTTTATTCAATTTTATCGCTGTTTTCGCTGTATTTCATGACTTGATTCAGCATGAAGTTTTGAACAGGGTCCCCCAGTGGAGTTTGTTCAGGAATGGCTGTCAGCTGGTCACCATACTAAGTCGTTGGCCCAACCAGTCTTACTTAACCAATTTAGCAACTTTCTACCAGCTAACTAACTGAGCTGGCTCGAAGGCCAACAAAAATTCTAAGATTTATTCTTTCATTTATTCCAAACCACAACCGCTTTTTTATTTATACATTTTTTATCAGAAAAGTAAATTTAAGAAACTGCTACTTAAAAAATTGCATTTCAAAGTTGAAACCAAACGTTTAAATCCAGTGATGTTCTGTTTCTTTGACTACATGTTGGGCATCACACCAAATTTCTTCCCCAAACAATGTTACTTTACTTTTAAAGCTTTCATCTTTTGGATAAGAGACTAGATTAGCCTGGAGATCTCAATTAAGTACCCTCTTTTATTTTATCCCATTAAGTTTTCTTAATTTTTTTATAAATTCCTATTTAGCATTTTCTAGAATCGTGTTGTAATTGTTTTACAGAAAACTATGCAAAAATAGTAATATATTTTTGAATAGTTTTCTACATTTTTCATAATTTAAATACATTTTTCAGTACTTATACATCTATAGTAAGTATTTGAATTGTTTTTAGTTGAATATCTGTTGTGTGAAATCAGTCAAAATACACGAATCAAATCAAAGAAGAAAAGATGAAATATTTTATAAATTATTACAGTATTAAACCATTAAATTATATCACATTAAAATTGACTGCTGATCGTGAAAAATTTGTTATTGATTAATTTTACAAAACAAGAACGTCTTCCAAAATGGATATGCAAGCTTGCATGTGCTGATTCACACTAATCAGAAAACCAACTGTGACCATTTCTTTCGAGGCCTAACCACACACCTACTTCCCTCAGGTACCTAAATACTTTGAGGAGGATTCTTTTTGGAAGTATCCATGGAATATAAACCCTCCATGACTTTATGTACTCACTTATTTTAATATCCAGTGCTTGGACTCCTAATACTCCAGTATCTTCTCTCACAAAGAAATCTTCACACTAGAGTGAATATTTTCACTCCAAATGCTGTTTAATCTGGACAACCTTTGACAACCTAAAGGAATCTCATTTCTCCTGCCTGCCATCTGTTTTTTCTCTTGAACTCACAGCCCAGATTTAACTTTTACGAACCAGTACAGAAACAATTAATGCCTGGTAAAATTTTAACTCCGATACAGAGTAAAAAACCTAATATCTTTATTTTTCAATTCCTAACATTCCTTTATGAAAGAATCTGTCATACTTTAAATTATTTTTGTTTTAAATCTAAAAAAATAGTTAAGCCAACCTTAGTGGTATGGTGGTTAATATGCTACGCTGGGAAACAGAAGGCCCCAGATTTTATTCCAGTCTAAGGTCTGGGAAATTATAACATGTTAAAACCCACAGATACTTATCACAACATCCTGTATCAGTAATGAGTAGCTGATATAACTTTAAATACATTAATCTTGTTTTAGTAAGTCTTACTTAAAAAGATTAGCTAAAACTGATTTGAGCAAACTGTACTGTAATGTTATTTACATTAAGTTACCTGATACTATTTGAAAAAAGTACAGTTTACATCCAAATTACTGATAAATCGACTTTTAAATGTCAACAAATTTCACCCTTGTTTTTTTTTTTAATACTTTATTTAAAGTCACATCAACAACCAGGTTTTTAGTGACTTCTAGAATGTTATTCTACAACAGATTATTAATAATATACTTATAAAAACTTAAAAACTAACAATGTGGCTAACATTAGTAACAAAGAATATAAACAAAATGCAAACAATTTCACAAAATAAACATTCAAAATCATGATGAAAGTTCTATTCAGTTTTTAGAGTAATCCACGCGGGTACAAGAATTTGATATAATCCATAGATCTGGATGTATTGTATTCATCTTGAAAACATTCGTGTATATCGCGTGGCAAGTTAAATCTGCGCCGAAACGTTTCCAGAGATGTGCAGTCAGTAAAGATGTGTTGTATTGTGATTTTGGAGTGACAGTAATTGCAGGTGTTGTGAGGTTTTCTTGTGAGTAGATGTCCACGTGTGAGAAAAGTATGTCCAATTCTGAGTCTTGTTTGTATTACTTGATCACGTCGGTTGGTGAATTGTATGGGTTGTTTTTCAAAAATATTTTCTCTGACATTGTGAAGTTTACTGGGGGGACAATTTTTCCAAGTGTCATTCCATTTTTGAAGACGAGTTTTGTGTAAGTTGTTGTTGACATCTTTGAATGAAATTTTGAAGCATGTTGGCATTGGTAAGGCTAAGGCCTTTTTAGCAGCTCTGTCAGCTTTTTCGTTTCCAACAATGCCAACATGGGATGGAATCCACCCAAATACTACTTGTTTACCCATCTTAAAAACTTCGGTGTACAATGAAAGAAGTTTCTCAATAATAGGATCTTCAGTGGAGGTGTTTTTGAGACTCTCTATCACGCTTCTAGAATCTGAGAGAATAAGGAAGTATTTTTGTGATGATGAACGTACGTACTTTAAAGCTTGTTTAATTAGGTAAGCCTCACAGTAAAAAATAGAGGACCAAGGTTGTAATTTAAAGAGCTTTTCTTCTGCTGGGAGTACAAAAGCGCAGCTGGAGGCGTTGTTTGTTTTTGAACCATCTGTAAAAAGTTTTAGGTAATTGGAATATCTGTTACTTATGGAGGTGTATGTTGTAGTGTATACCCGTGAGTTTGTGTTACTTTTTGTAAATTCCATAAGCGACATTTCTATTTTAGGTGATTCCATAAGCCAAGGAGGGTCCTTAGGATGATTTCTGTGTATGATTGAATTTAGGACGGATGGAATAGTTGTGAACTCTTCAGAAATGCAATAATACATAGGTTTTGGCAGCGATGTCTTGGTTGAGTATATGTGTGAATATCTGTTAGCAAATATGTTATCATATGTAGGATTTTTTGGTGTAGTCGCAATTTTAAGACAATACGATGCACTTAGTTTCTCCCTTCGTAGACTGAGCGGTAATTGTCGAGATTCAACAATGATACTCGATATAGGGCTTGTTCGGAATGCTCCTAATGCCAGCCTTAGTCCAGTTGAATGAATGGTATCAAGTGTTCGTAGAATGTATGGTTTAGCTGAATTATAAATAACTGATCCATAATCAAGTTTTGAACGAATAAAACTGTTGTAAGTGTTCATAATAATGTCTTTGTCTGCTCCCCAATTACACAAAGAAATTAATTTAACAATGTTCATTCTTTTTAAACAATTTACTTTTAAATCCCGTATGTGTGATTTCCAGGTAAGTTTTTCATCAAAAGTAAGTCCTAAAATTTTTTCGTTGTTACTTATGTTGACCGAGGAATAGATTTTCTGAAGTGTCATTTCGTTGTTTTTGTGAAAAGATGATGTAACTTGATTTATTTTCTGAAATAAATCAGACCCTTGTTGTCTCACAATGTATGTGTTAACAAAATATGAATTCTCTATTATAACCCTTTGAATTTATAAATAGGGATTATAATAAGCAAATTTTATTTGAGTTACGTTTTTATTTAAAGTATAAATAAACATAATCTAAAGAGCTATTCTCATCAAGTAGAGCGATTGTTTACAAATAGTACTGAGCTCAATAGCTGAGC
This sequence comes from Catonia carolina, assembly GCA_035578175.1. NCBI lineage: Eukaryota > Metazoa > Arthropoda > Insecta > Hemiptera > Achilidae > Catonia > Catonia carolina. Next base: position 134,314,541 of record JAQMRL010000002.1, read on the forward strand.
CACTTATCAAAATAAAGATTGGAAAGAGCAATGTTAAAGTGTGAAGATAAATTATATAAAAAATATTTATTTTTACATCATATGTTTACACATACATAAAGATATACATATGTTTTCTTATGCTTTTTTTAATTAATAAATTAATATTGCAACATTATTTTGTAATAATTGATCAATTACAATGTTAAGCTATTGGTGATATCATATAAACAAAATAAAATGTTGTTTAAACGTTTCAGAAAGATAAAATACAATAAAATTAATTTTATTTCAAAGTTTCAACAACTAATTGATAGTGACACGGTGGGTTATTTATTATTAAACTTGTCATATTCATCCAGACCTTGTACAGGGATTCTATCCCAGAACCTTTAATTTTGTATTTTATCATATTCAAATGCTCTAAATTACTGCATTGTGAAGGCAGCCAATGATTTACATTTTTAAGCAAGATAAATCTATCTTTTCAAAAATTGTTTTGGATAAATATTGTTTTAGTACATTTTTTTAAAAGACACATTGACTTCTTACTTACCAAAGTGAACCAGGATCCTTGCACTTTGTAGTGTATCATCCTATCACTATGCCTTGGAAATGGTTCATTGTTTGTTTATTCATTATAATAGATATAATAACAAATATTATGGTGAACGCTTCAGAGAAATTGTTTTACATTAAAGAAAAATTTCACTTCGAATCACACAACATGAAACTATTATTAAAATAAGAAATTTATAAACATACTGCAGAATACATGATATTAAATTTAGAAAGTATTGTTTTTACTAAAATTTTATTAAATGAAGATTTCTCTGAATTAATTCAATAAAGATTCTCATGCATAAAAATTCATTTACAGGCCGCTTCCATGGCCCAGTGGTTAGCGTGCTACGCTGCAAAGTAGAGGTCTTGTGTTTGATTCCCAGATAGGGTCTGGAAAATTATTTCTTGTTCAAGCCCACCATTCCTTAACCCAAAGTAGTCACTAATGACCAAGATGTTGATGCAACTTGAAACAATTTTTTTTTTAAATAAATGCATTTACATTGTTTGTTTTAAGGCAACATGGAATTCCTATCTTACACCATGTTTATGTCATAAGATACATTTCTCGAAAAATTCCGAACTCTAATCTCTTTCAAATTTTTATGGTAGATTTTTTGGTTTGTTTTACGTAAGCTGAGTTTTTGGCATGATAAGTTTCACACTGAATCTTAAATTTTTTTTATTTGAAGTTTCAAAAATACAGAAATTTTATCTGAAAGATTTTATGAAACAATTTTATATGTAGTTTTCACCAATGTACGCATACATATATCAGTTCAATACTGTGTAAATATTTCAGAAAAATTGATCTTGAAGATTTTGAGAAAATGTTCCTTCTGTGTTAAGAAAACCATATTATTTTCAGTAAATAATAAAACCTACACATCCGAATAAACATTGACAAACCATACCGTACACATTACAAAATAATAACAGCTGACACTCAGTGATAATACTAACATAACAAATATAAAATTATGAACAATTTTAAAAAACCATGTAAATCAAGTGAATTGTTCTATAATTCATGTATTCTCATGTATTCATGTATTCATGCATTTCATGTAATTCATGTATTCATGTAATTCTCTTCATGTATTTTCTGCTGACACCAATTTCAAAAATTAAGGCTTAATGTAATTTTTAAATTAATATTCCTAATGGTCTCCTGTAGAAAATAATAATTTTAGTGTTGCATTTCAAAATGATCCAGAAAAACGTAAATTTTCAGGCTGGGCCTAAAATTAAAAAATTGATTTTTTTCATAATTACATGATTGTATTTTTATTATACATTTACATTAATTTATTTACAAATAGAATAGTTTGGACCTGTTGCTTGAGTCCCAGCTCCCAGTAATTGGAAGGAATGCAGTGCGTTGTTGTAGTAGTGGGGGAGAATGAATGAGTTAGTAGTGTTTCACAGCTGATGTATTTGTAGTGGTAGCGTGTACTAACTAGACTATAAAAAAACAAGACTATTTTTTATAAAAAAAATTGTTATCATCAGGCGCATTAATTTAACAAATACCTACCGCGTTATTAACTTGGTCGGATTCATAATATTTAACGTGCTAATTTATATCAAAATATGTAAATAAATAAATGTAATAAATACAAACAAATATGTTAAATACGGAAAGTTTGAAAACGAATATTTTGTATCAGAGTAATACAACAAATCGTTCTCCCAGCATGCGTCACTCATTCATTATACCTCACCCGTACTCTTCACCACGCAACTACACGAAGCTTGGAACCACACAGTATTTCAGAGTGGAATTCATTTGCATATAAAATTAAATCTTTTCATAAAATTTTGTATAAATGTAAGAATAGAATATCAATGTACTCAGTTACTAAAACATGGTAAAAGATGCTTTTTATATGTAGGCCTATGTACATTGAATACTTCTAAATTATATTGATAGTTAACAAAGAAACTAAGATGCATGTGGTTAAATAATCTGCATAACCTGTTTTTAGATGATGTAATAACATTATACATTCTCCTTGAAGATGATTTGTCTTTTCTTCAAAAAATGAAGAATATTTCCATTTTATCCTTTCATGATTTTATTGCTTTAATTTATGGATGTAATGGTGATTAGATCATCTTAAAAGATTAATTTTGTGAATTTTTTTATTTACTAGTTTATGTTAATGTAATCAGTGTTATTATTAGAATAAATAATAGAGTTCTCATAAATTATTTTTTTAATTTACGCTTCCGCTAATACACGGAAAACTCTTATTACAAAAAAAAATAATTGTTTGTAATAAGAATATGTATTATTTTCCAGAAAAATTAGCTGGCAATGTTGGCGGAGGTTTTTAATTTGAAATAAATATTTCTAGATCAATATATTTATTTCACTAACAATTTTGACAGCATTGAGTCCAGTAAAGTCAAGTTGGACTTAACTGAGTGTTCTTTTTTTACATTTCATTGTAATATTAGTTTTCAAATACTTCCAGGAAAAATTATACCTTAATGAAATTTTATGTTGAAGTAAAACACAAAATATAAAGAGAATTTAATAGATTGTCCCTATTTACATAGGAATAATTATAGAGTTCATCTCCTACATCCCATATTAATGCATAAAACATTACAAAACATCTTTTCATAAATGAAAAATTTATAAAAATTTTCAGAGATTTTAATTCCATATTACCACATTATTTATTACTGTAAATCGGCACATGTACAAACAATTAGTTGTCCTTAAAAACAATCAGTTTGAAAATGTATTACATGGTTTGTAATTTATGACCTGTTGAACATCCTAGATACTTAATGTTTACATTTTGTTGTTATGGTTCTGTCTGCTCAAACTTTATGCATTCACAACATTTTATTTTTGTGAAGAGCTAAAGAGAGAATGAAATGTGTACTTCTCAACATAAATACTATACGATCCACGTTGCAAACACTTTTTTAAACAGTTCTATACAATATGCAATTGTTACGTGGATTTTTTAGTAAAACAACAAGTGTACACAACCAAAATTATTTCTTTGTGTATTTATTTTACTTAACATCCTTTATTAGCAGATTATTATAAACTTAAATCAAAATTAAATATTTCCAAAATTATTCTAGAATAAATTATATATTTATTCTACTTACATATTAAGCCACGAAACCACCAAAACTAAATCAAAAAATTCTTAGTGTATACTGACGTTTGAGCTTCAGGTCTAGTAAAATTTGAAATCAAAATAAATTTTTGACCGATACAAGATTTCACAGTAGGCTATTACTAATAACAGTTTCTACATTGTGTGTTTTTTGTTGTTTTTTTTTATTTTGTTAATAAACAACTTTAACAAATTTATAATATTAGAGTTAAAAATAAAATTATTTGAAAATTCAAAACTGATATATAATTACTACTAATTACATACATTTACCCTGTGTTCAAACTTAATGAAAAATATTTTATTTTATATTTGTATTCGTTCTGTAATTTGATAAAGACAAACATATAAAGCAGTTAAAAATGATAAATCATTTCTTATTATATTGTGTAGTTTTGTATAATATTTATGTGAATGGATAAAGTGTTTGTACTGTATTATGTTACCATAGCAACAAACTTGCAAACACTCAGATTTCTACATCAATATAGAGCCCATTATCCTTTAGTTGTAGTTCAATTGTAGCAGATACTTTTTCTTTGTAGGTGGTATTTAACAGTCTTATTTGTTACTTTTATCATGCATATTCAATTTTACGTCTTTTATATCTGAAATATTCTGTAAAATTAATTTGAAATATGTGGCCAAATTATTTAAAGGTATTTACCTCAGTATATTTTATTTTAAACTTGTCACCTTCATTTCTTTATTATACTAAACAAGATAAAAAAAGGTTTTATATAAAGGCTAATGCTCAGAATGACATCTCATTAAAACCTTTTATCTTTTACCTACAAATTTTTGCCAAATAGATTTTTATTGAGTTTTATTGTGTAATAATAATAATAATAATAATACATAACTATAAAATAAAATAATTAAATTTAAAGAGTATTTTAGGCAATAAAACATTAATACTTCTTTCTAAGTCTTCAAAATTTTCAAATTTTTTGCATCAACTCCAATATTAATGAAGTAATAAATATAAAAAATTGTATGCATATAATAATTTAATTCTCTATATCTTCAGAAGTATTGCATAACTTTTATTACTGCCTTATACAACCTTTAATAATCACTGTTTGTTACTTACAGTTCTTAAATTTATTTAAAAAGTAATTTTATAATCTTTTGCATTTATATGTAATTCTACTTTTATACTTGTATTGGTTATTTATTTGTTTTTCTTTTAATTTATTTTTGTTTCATTGTTTTTTTATTTTCAAATAGTAAATTACTTTATTAGAAAAAGATAAGATGACTTGTGAAAATGAATACAGTATATGATTAAAATAATCAGTGATAAAAAGACAATCAAATATTTTGTTAATTTTTAGTTATATTATTTTTCCGGGCTGATGAGCTCTGGACAGACGCATTGCCCCCTACCCACTTCATAGCTATCAATGACTTGCCAATACTTGCTCTCGTAGCTCTGTTATATATTTCGTCAGAAATTTTTTTGGTCTTTCAATAAGAATTAAAACCATTTGTACAATCTGACAACGCTGGTAAACGTTCTGATTGGTCTAAACGCACCCAACAACAGAGCTCATCAACCGTGAAAAGCATTATAGAATGTAGATCGTATCATTGTGAGCTTCAACATGTAGCATTACTATCAGTTCCACTTGGTTCCTCATCTTCTTATGTTGCCATTTATACAAACAAATAAGTAAAAGTAATGGAAGGTTATGTTTTACAATTAATAGAACAGAATTGTAATGTCAGTAATGTATGGTATCATATTTGTAGAAACACACTGTCATTTTGATGTGTTTATGTGTGTGAAGATCATACAAGTATCACATAGAAAATGTAATTAATTGGCAATACTCCATCAACCTTTAAGCTCACAATGATATGACAAATAGTTTAGTGATTAAAATTTGGCTGTCACAATTTTTACACAACTTTTTCCTTTACCACTTCAAAAGAATACTTACTTGATCAGGCCCTTTTTAGTGATTTGTGCAGTTACAATACCTTCCTAATCATCATCACAAAATTTGACATGTTATGTACAATATACCTGTATTACCTTACATGATATTAAAAGTGTATTTATTTTTTTAGTAGATTTAAACGGATAGCTTTATTATGTGAAATACAGTAGTAATAAGTTTAAGATTTAAAAGTTTAAAATTTAAGAACTATCCTAGTTGTTTAGTTGTAGAAAAGCAAACCGTAGAACAAAATATTCTTAGTTTCATTCCCGGCCAGTAAAAGTAATCCTTTATTATTTTTTTTATTTTTTTTTTTTTAAGTCACATAGGACTACATAAGTTCATTAAAGAAAAAATATCTTATTTCAATTTTTGTTGTGTCAGAGTACTTTTCCTGACGTTTCTTTTCTTGATTTTTCTCCAGTGTTCCTTCAATCTTTCTGATCTCTTCTGGTGTTCTTCGTCGGAATACAGGATTTTCTGTCATTCGGTTAATCTCTTCTATTCAAGTGTTCTGTTTGTGGTGATTTCTTCCAGATTTCCTTTTCAGGTCGGGTCAGGTTGGTTGGCGGGAGGGGTTAATCATCCATTATAACAACATTAAAATGTGTCATTTTCTAAGTAATTACGAATGACCTTTGCAGTTGATTTAATTATAAACTCTAAAAAGTTTATTAGGTGTATAAAATAAAAGAAAAATTTTATTCAGTATAGGTTAAGTATATTTTTCAACCAATTTTTATCGCTAGATTATATTATACAAAGATTATTATCAACGCTCAATATTTTGAATCAAATACTTAAAACTATATTCCCAGATTTGATTATAGAACTTCTAGCTTATTCACAAAACAGGTGAAGTTTTAGTAAATCTGTTTTTATTTGGATGAATCACTCAATTGTTTGGTTTAAATTACTGTTATTTATGTTCTTTCATATGTTACATTCTCATTTACAGGATGTACTTTTGTTGTTCATTACACTGTATAAAATGATAATCATCATTGCATTTAATTTCCTGGATATCATGTTTACATGTTCTGGATCATACTAGTAATCAAATATTTAACAGTTTAAAATCAGTCTAACAATAAAATAATACTAAAAAATAAATTATAGTTTAAAGTAATTGTTAATTAGATTTAAATTAAAAAGAATTGCAAGGCATTTTCAAAAATTTAAATTGCTCCTCTCTCTTTCTCTTTCACTCACTCCTATTCTTTTTAAAAGGAATGTTATAAAATGATTCACTTTCTTCTACCAAAAATTCTGCATTTATGTTGTTAATTCTTTTAATGTATTAAATTCACTGAAATTGACATTATTTGTCATTTATGTACTAATATTTAAATTCACTTTTCTTTGGTCATATCTATATTTTTTTTATTTCTTCTGATGTTTAATTATAATTAGAAAGTGTTTGTTGTTTAGTGTTATTTTTATTCTGTTGTTTAATAGTTCTGAACTAAAAATTGTTAAACTTAATTTTCCATCACCATCAAATAACTGACTTATTTTCTGAAAAAGTTTACGATGTTTAATATTATATTCTATTTTTCACAACTTTTTTTGAAATCCCTAATGTGTGTACATTGCAATCTGTTCAATTTAAGTACAATGAGCGACAACTTGACCCAATGAGATGAGGATGATGCGTATGATGTATTAATGAGGTGTAGTCTTGTACAGGCTCAGGGCAACCATTCCTGATAGAGCATGGTTAGTTGAACCCCAACCATCAAAGTAAACTGGTAATTACTGTCTAGTATTCAGATACACATAAAAGTACTACCTTTACTTGGATTTGAACCACAGAATCTTAGTCTTTGAAAATCAGCTGTTAAACAGCTGACTGGTGACAACTCTACCACTAGACCAACCTGGTGGGTTTTTCACAACTTTATACTTAATTTTTTTTAATCAAGTTTGCTGGAGAGACACTTGTCCATCAAATGACAAAAAGTGCATTTAAATGATTAATCAGTAGTCTAAGGTATTCTTGACATGGATATACTACTTTGAAAGTTCACCATAAGCTTTTGTTCCCTGATTAAGATTATAAATTGTTACTAAAGCCATAAGTTTTAATATGATCAATATTTGTGAAAATGAATGTCGATAAAAATATTGTAAATAACATTCTTTTAGTAAATTTTAATTAGATCTGGCTGTGCTGGTCAAGGTTTTAATATAATTTTCCTTAACTTCTGCTAGTAAATACCATTTCCTTTTGGCATTCTGTAAAATAGCAAAACCTTCCCAAGCCTACCTCAAAATTTTGACATGTGAAATAATAATGCTATTATACTTTTTAATTTGTCCAATAAATTTATTTACTTTTTCTTTTTTTTGGTTATTTAAAGTTACATCGACAGCTTGGTCATTAACGACTACTGTGTGTTTTGTTACTGGAACGATGTGTTTTAACGTTAAAATTTTAAGACTCTAGTCAGGAATCAAACCCAGAACTATTCGCTTTGCAGGCTAGCGCGCTAGTCACTATGCCACAAAGGTGGTCATTTATCTAATTAATACTACACAACTGTAAATTTAATACTATAAATTAAAAAATTCCTTTAGTCTATTAAATAATGTAAAAATACCTAAACTTGTCATTTATTTCTCATATTTTTTCAAGTATTAATACGAACATTACGTGGAAAGTTAAAATAGAACACAGTAAAGTTATTATCAGTATGACAAATTCAGTTAATTGGAAATTAGTTTAACTGATATCTATATAACAAAACAAAAACAACTTTATGCACTAATTTCCTGTTGTTTTCTTTTTACAAAATATTACATTAATTTATCATGAAGAAAAACACATGAAAATACATAATTAGTCATCAGTTTCGTATTTTAAATACACTTATTCAAAAGATAAAAATATTAGCAATATTATCTTGTAGTGATGTGTCAGTTATTTAGTAGTTCAAGATAAAACAGTAATAAATATTTCCAGTAGATTTTATAGAAATTTCAAGTACATTTATTTTTATTTTAAATTACTCTACAATAAATACAGAAAACTGTTAATATAATAACAAAAAATGTTGAATCTCTTTGCTGGACTGCTTAACTATAAGGGAGGAATCATTACGACCCTAGAGGGGAAATAATTGCTTGTCATGAACCCCTGGGGTGTTGGCAGCAGGTGCATTTAAATGACTGTCATACAGAAATGTTGTTGTATACACAATTAGTTTAATCACTTACAATACAAATTAAGAAAGTTTTTTATCGTAACTTTCCAAAGCAAAATTAATCAACATAATTATCTTATTTAGGTAACTAAAATTTTGGATCATGACAAAGTTTTGGTGTATTTTTTCCTTGTAAATACTTCTTCTTTTATTGCACAGCCAGTCTTTATAACACTGTTGTCGTCTACTCCCTCATTTCAAACACCTGTTCTCTTACCTTCATATTAACTCATGACCCTCTGACAGCTCCTCTCCTTTCTTTGGTCAATTTTTCTTTCAAAGAAAACCTCTCATAACTTTTGTACATTTCAAATAAAGTACATTAGATACACAATACAACTGTTTTTTTTTATTTGTTCTTGTAGTGTGTTATGAAAAGATTACTAAAAGTGTAATATAGTTAGGCAACTGAAAAGAACTAAGCCGATAGATTTAGTGTCTTAAGAAAAATACTAATAAAAGTACTGTTAAACTATAAATAAGAGTAAATTACATTAAGCCATGTATATAATATAAGTTACTAAAACTAATGGTTAGCTATAAATAATATTAAGCTACTTTTAAGTCATGTATTTATTTATATATTTACCCAAGTTAGTTCATTAATGTTTAAACTAACAATAGGATTATTTTTTTCGTTTGTTGTAAGTCTGACTGTTTTGCAATGTCTGCTGATGCAGACAGTGAGAAGGATGATAGATGAAAATGAGAAAAAACCTGATCGGGAATCGAACCCGGGGGCTCCAGCATAGAAGCCAGTTGTGCTGACCATTATGCCAACAAGCTAGCCACTACATTAGGGTTAAGTTAGAGATTTAAGAAATTAATATATTTATAGAACACTGTAAGTGACATTATAAAATAAGTGCTAGCATCAGTTGGTGACTGCATAATTATATATGGGGGAGGGGGATAATATCGCTAAAGAAAAGCTGTTCGTTAGTTTTAAGTAACCAGTTGCAGTAAATCTACAATAAAAAAAAAAATTTGTTCATGAATTTACTGACAAATTGTTTATGATTTCAGGTTATCAGCAATAACAATGACTCAGTCTCTACAGATACTCGTTTATCATTAAAAATACCTCCACCAATTGCTGAAAGTGAACAAGGATGTCCTCCGAGCGCTGTCACAACTACAACTCCACTTAGCACAAGGCATCCATCTGAAGATAACACTTTAGAGTATGCGTATGACAATCCAGCACTGACCCCATCTCCAGGAATTAATTTGAAACGAACTGAAACTACGTTCTAATAAAATTGTTAAATTGTTTTTAAATTATGAGTTGAATCATATAGTTTTATGAGAGCATTTTTTTATTACAGTAACACTATTATAACCAGGTTTAAAGAGTTTTATTGATTTTTTAAGTTTTCCGTAAAAATTTCAGTAATTCATGTCTTAGAATTATTATCAATATTTATCTCATTTATATAGCAACTTTTTGACAAAATGTAGTTTAAATTTTAAAATTTATTATTATTAAAATAATTTTAATTTATGAGATTTAGAGTAGTTAACTACTTGTTTTTTTACTTTTGAGGCCTCATAGGATCTCTCTAGTTCAAGTTTAGGTGTGTTCCAGTGTTGGGTTTCTTTGAAAAGCGCGCTCTCCTAACGAAAGGAAGCGTGGCTTCCTTTCGTTTGGCCCACATTTTCTTAAAACGTTCTGATCTCTGTTTCTGGTCTTTGTCGGTAAACACCCTGGTGTACACTCTTCGTCTGGGTATTCTCTTAGCTGGTTGCTCCCCTTAATCTGATGGTAACCTTCTCTGCTTTTTACAGAAGGGGTATCTTTGCTAAAAGAACTTTCCATTCTTGAACTTTCTAGATTTTTTCTAGAATTTTTCTAGGATGTATCTTTCCTGAGTGGGGATAAATCCCTGAGCTTACAAATACAAATGCAATTTATAGAGGGTAATCTCAGCCACACAATCTGTGAACAGACGCTGACCACTGGACCGCTTGATACAAGACAGACATCAGTAGATTTCTGTTAAATCATTTTCCGCAGGTGTTTTTTTATTTCCCACCTACCCTGTATATCTACAGAGCATTCCCCTATCCACCACCTAGGGACGCCCCAAGTTGGAGATGATTCAAAACTCGTTAACTACTTTATAACAGAATTAAATGATTTATGATAGAAAAATGAACAGTGTCCCAAAAACCCATAAATAAAATAGTTATAACTTTTTTTAATATTTACTTTAATAAATTTTTTTTTTTTGGAAAATTGGGGTTCAACCTACCATTTAGATCTTTGCCCTGGAACTGCCACAATTCTCAGGAGCTCGATAGGAAAATAAAAAGTAGTTGTCCAATACATACATGACTTTTAAAATATAAATTTTCACCAAATCAAGGCAGTAATACTGCCAAGACAGTAATCTTGGTAATACTGTAACGATCTTTTATAATTAGTGCCTCTCATAACTTCAATGAGGAAAATAAAATTTACTGTCCAGGATCCCATGATTATGTTGGTAGCCCTGATTCCTTACTCAACTTATATCTTGAATTTTTCAATTATATCGATAAATGTTCAATATTGTTGATAACACATAACTGATGTTCAAAAGTATTTTATTTTAAACTTCATTAAAAAATTAATTAAACTTTGATAATATTGTAGTGCATGTATTTTTAAAAAAAATTAAATGTTTATTTTTGCTAATGATTAGAAACTTTAGATATATCTTGTTGTTCTATCCTTTATAGTTCTAAATCAATTATAGTTTATTATTTAAATTCGTGTTTAACGGTAATTTAATTTTAATGTCATAATTACAATTTTTTTAAAATCAACCATTTGGAAAGTCAATGATTGTTGATAAGTCTGTTGAGACTGGCCATTGGAGTAGACAAACTTTATTCTCAATTTTAGGATTTGCATTTATAGAATTTCCAATTTTGAGTAGCATTGTGTACTTATTAAAAGTTAACTATCTTTAAAGAAGTAGTATTTTTTGTGAGTTTAAACATTCTTATTATTTGGTATAATAATAAAATCATTATTTTCTTAATTTTCTGTTAATTATTTTATTTTTTTATAATTTTAAATATGTCATGAGTCTGTTAAATTTTTTATACTTATTATTGCTCAATTTAAATCAAAATATTGAGTTTGTTTTTATTTTTATATTATCAGATTTTGTTTTACATAGTTCTAAAAAATCCATTAGAATGTTAAGTTTTACGATATCATATCACATTTTGTATGGTATATATTACTGTATTATACTGTAAATATTAGATAATATTATAAAATTAGGTTATGATATGGATTATAATTATTTGCTAGTATTAATATAAAATTTTCATAATATGTATATTACCTTAAGTTAGTACAAGCTTTCGTGACTTTTTAACACTAAAACTGTTCCAAATTATAAACATTTTTCACTTCAACATCACAGTAAAAACTAGACTATATAATTCTTGTAAAATATTTTAAATCTATCTACTAACATTAATTTCCACAGCTTTTGCTTTTAGCTAGTTTAAAAATTCTCAAAAAAATTTTTACTTCAAATTCCCCATATCCCACAATTGAATTTTGTTATGTTCAATCAATAGTATTTCTAATGTAAAGGTGCGAAGGTCAACCATCTAAAAATATTTTTTTGATTATTTTTATTGAGCAAGTAATTCTAAAAATAACATTTATGTTTTTTTGTCAATAAATAAAAACAAAAGCAATATCATAGCAAAATCAACAAGCTATTTTTATGAAAATTTCAACTATTTTATTCAAGATGCGAGATATATTCCCATTTTTGTAAATCATAACGTTTGACCTACTCCACCAATTTCCATGTTATTTTTAAATTACCCAGAACTTCATTCTTTAGAGCCCCTTGTATGCAAAAAGTATTAGTACAGTGTGTTTTGAACATTTTAAAAAATTATTTTATTTCGTTGTTGATCAAAGTTTTTGCTATTGTTACAGAAATGTATTCAAAAGTTTGAATATAAATGGAATACCATAACCTTCTGTTTTACTCTACAAATGTGTTCCACTTCAATTTTACAACAGTTTTATGTAAATTGATCAAAGTAACAACCAAGTTAAATTTTTTTGAAACTAGTATAGTTGCTTTTCACTCTCCACCATGATTTGGGGAATGAATGTAAAAATTTTTATTCAGGATTTTATTACAAATAATAGCTGTATTTCAGGCAGAAAGAAGTTTTTCACTAATGTGTAACACAAAAACTTTTCTTGAACGTAGACTTTTCCTTAACTTGTTACGCATAACATTATTAAATAGAGAATTAAGGTTGAAGTGAAACAGTTTATTTTTCTGTTATCATTTCTATTTAAATTACACCATCAATTTAATTGACTGGTTTTGTAAATTGATATTATTGACTAAGAATCATAGTATGCATTTTATTATTGTTATTATTATGTATATAATTTAGATTGCATCTTCTTCAAGAACAATAAGCCCTTGTTAAACATCACAATTGTATCTTATCTAATAAGTACTAAAGCTTTATAGTAAGTAACAGTTCCAGCACAAATTATAATTTATGGTTCAACCAACTGTTGCATTGATTACTGAAAATGTTGTATATTTATGAAGAATATGTTGTTAAAAAATAAAATAGATTAGTTTTAAATTATTACTGATTCATTATTTATTAATTTTAAAGTAAAATAGCTTAATATTTCATTTATAGTGTACAGTAAAACCCTGATTATCCAAATTCGCTTAACTGAAACTTATCCGAGAAACTTGAAACTTGTTTTTTTTTTTTAATTTGGTGATTATGCAACTTGTTGTTAAAGAACCGAATAGTGTCCAATGAAATAAATTACGAATATAAAGTTTCAATATTTATTTACTCGTTCTTTACCTCCAGGACATGGTTTCAATAAAACGATTGTGTGATGATGCTGCAAAAAATGGTTTCATAAATCTCAAACTTTTTTAAAAAGACTGTAAATAATTTAAAAAAGATTCAGTAAATATTAATTACTGCACAATATTACACTTTGTTCTCTTGAAATGTAATCCGTATTTTCGTTTATACATATACAGTACAAATAAACAGTCATAAAAAATCCTGTAAAATCATTTTTACTATTTTTTTAAAACTCTAAAAGTATGACTGCGTGTTATACAGAATTTCATGTATCCGAAATCAGGTCTACCCCCTATGTTTTGGTTAAGTGGGGTTTTACTGTAATTATATTTGATAAATAATTAAAAATACGTATTTATTAAATAATTTTAGAACTTTAATTATTACTATAGTATTTTTTTTTTGTATTGATGAAACATACATATTTTTAATAAGATCATTTCTTCTGATTTCTCTGCAGATTTTATTTTAAAGAAAAATTGTTGATCTAAGGTTTTCTGTAAAGTTGGTAATTTATTGACATGAAAAACTTAGCTGTCTGTACATTATATATTAATTTTTATATCTAAACTAGTACTGTTTGATTACTATTTTAATTATGAAATGATTTTCATTAGAAAATATTATTTTAAGCCATAAAAAGAAATAATTATTATGTTTGTATAGAGTAATAATGTAATTTAGCAATATAATTTTTAAATAGTAACTTTGTTTTTTGTGTTCCAATGTCCAATACATTAAATGTTTCTTATCATTAAACATGATCATTAAGATTATAAAATACTATTTTTTTCTAATACAGTCTGCTAACTACTACTGATTAGATTATTTTTATTACCTGTTCTTACTGAAGTTTTTTTTTAATTTTTAACTTTAATCTTCTCATTTATTTTAGCCATTAATTATACTATTAAAATATGTTTTCATTTACAAAACACTTTATAATCACTTATAAAGATCCTGTAACGAGATTTATACTTCAGCTGGTTTTTAAAAGTAACATGCAACATCAAATTACTGTATTTTGTATTATTGACCCATGTAAATGTTTAAAAAAATGTTTCATTGATTTTTCTTTCGTTATTTAAAATGTTTAATTTAAAGTTTCTAAACCAAATTTTATTTAACATTCCCCCTAAATGTGTAGGGACACTCTTTGTAAAACATTTTAAACTAAAAGTAAACTTTCAAAGAATTACGGAACAGAAAATTTACATTCAAATGGTTTCTCCAGTTACTTTACCATTATCAAAAATAAAACTAGTACCCTTTTCGGCATTGAAGGTTTACTTGTCCATACAAATGGTACTTGACACAGCCAAGCCTTGCATCTGAATAGATTCCGCTTCCAAGAACAATTAACCCTGATCACCGCATGGTGTACCTTGTGGAAACTTGCCCTCAACCCCCAAAAATGCAAGGCGATCAACTTTACAAGAAAACTTAAACAACCAGCACCATTCACCATCGACTACCACCAGCTCAATTGGGCATTCGAGGTAAAGTACCTTGGAGTCATGTTGGATAAGAGGCTTACTTCGCTGACCATGCCATGAAAAAATTCATAAGGGCAGGATCCTTCTATACAAACTTACCCCCATTCTCCGCTCCAAATCTATCATCACTTCTGTAAAACTCCTCATATATTCTGCCATTATCCATTTCTTCCCTCTTTATGGGTCACCGTTCTGGTGGCCACTCCTAGCCAATACGCATAAAAAGTCCTTTCAAAATTGCATCCTACGCCTCATTGCAAATTTCCACTATCTAATTCCTAACTCCATCATCCTTCTCTTTCCCTCCATCTAGGACTACATACACAACACCTCAAGGAATCTCCACAACGCCAGAGTGGCTTCAAATTAAAGCCATTAAGAGCATCTATACCAGACTGCACCCACTAGTGACGACCCGACAACTGCCATCCCATGACTTTCTGTAGTAACGCAACTTTCAGCGTAAGTTGAGCACATAATTGTATATATCAAGTTAGTCCTTCCCGCCCAGCCAGATTTTTTGTGATATTGATTTATATTAATATTATGGAAAATCTGGTAATTGTTCTGTAATGTATATGTTGATATTATTATTGATGTATGTATTGGTATTTAGTCCCACTCGTTTTTCTGAACCTGAAACTAAATTTAACTTCCAACGATGATCCTTCCACTCATTGAAGAAACCTAGCCCCATCATTTATCTTTAAACGATTAGGTGGTATTTCCCACAACATTGTCTAAATTATCTTCTATCAGTTTCAGTTTCACAAATGGTGTTAAAATAGTTGTATTTGTCCTAGAAGTTCCAGGAGTAGAAAACTACCAGTGATTCTGCTTGTATGTTCAGTGAAATAAATAACTAAAACATTTAAGAGCAAAAAAGGTACTGTTTTAATTGCCACTAAAATAATCTCTGCTATGTAAACGGCACCGGATAATCTAAGGTAATAGATTTCACAATACAGTAAGACCCGATCGTGAATGAAATTTAGGTATCAATTTCATAGTAAAAATAAAATTATTTTTAGATATGACATGCTGCTAAGTGGTCATACATAATGAATAAGAAGTTTTACTCAGTAAAATCCCTGAGGATATTTGGATATTAAGTAACATACTAAAGGTATTCCAACACACTTGGGATCTACAATGACTTTAATTACTGTATGGTCCCCCACATTTATTGTATTTGACAAGAAGGAACAGTTAAGATCTAATTTCTCTAAATTAGTTATAATGACTTATTAAAAATATATATATATTACCAACCACAGACCAAAATATTTAAAATAATGTATTTTATAACCTCAAAATTTATGTATGAAAAGTGTCAGTTTCTTTAATAGTGTACATAAAATTTTAATATAGGTAATTTTATCTTTTGGCATAATATTTGGCCCATCTCTCATCATATTAGTAAGTAAGTTTAATAGTAGATTTTTTTCATGGTACATAGGTTAATTTAATGGTGCACAAGCATTCCATACTTCTTAAAACATTCCAATTGTGTTTATTTGTTGATATAATTATTATTAATGATATATTTAATTAAGGTAAGATTGTTGTAGGATATAATTATATGTTATTGTTTCTTTTATGTTTAGTAGGTATTCTCGTTAATTATATTAGCAATATTTTTGGCCTAATTTATTAATTATGTACTACAGTATTATAAAAAATATGTTTTTTTTTAATGTAATTGTGTTAATATATTCATAGTCCCTATAAAGGTTTTGTTTGTATCTATGTGATTCTCACTTCATAGTAACTACGTGATAAGGTTCTTTAATGAAATTCACAATGGTTGTAGCATAGAAATGTAAATACTACTTTTAAGGCAACCACTTAGCCTTTAAAGAACATTGTAAACTTTATTTATTTTTATTTTTTTAATTGATCAATGAATTTTAATAAAATCTAGAGCTGACACTTAGGTATGCAGTAGATAATAGTGATAAAATTGTAATGTTAAATTGTTGATAATTAAAATTTATTTTTGATAAATTGGTTTTAAATTATCATTTATATTTACTTAAATTTATTTAAATAATATCCAATAAGTACTTGATTGCATTTTTATGTATAATAGTTAAGTAATTAGTAAAATATTTTATTGTTAGCATTAAGTATTAATATTTAAGGTTCATATTTTTAAATTGTTAAAAAATATCTAAATTATGTTTGTTGTAATAATAATGTATTAGTTTTATCTTATTTTTAGAATAATAAATTAAATATTTTAATTTTTTGAAGTTTATTGTTTTATTCAAATTAATAATTGTATTTTAATGTTTTTTTTTGTGTTTTTTTCAAATTGTGTAAATTGTACTTTTATGTTTTTTGTTTTGTTATTGATTGTTTTTTGTTTGTGCCATCATGGGATAATTTATTTTTTGGTGATCAAAGTTTGTAGGTTTATAAAAAGGGAACTCATGAACTAGAAGCACCATTCAAACTTGTTCCAACATATTTATAGTTTTCTGAATTGCAGTTGATTAGTTGCACAAGTAACAACCATGGTGGAAAGATTATGTGAGTGTGTCGTTACACTTTTTAATGTGAAGTTATTGAGGAAAATTGTTCCTCATCTTACCATAACAGAACTCAGTGTCACTTCTTTGTGTCTTCACATAGTTCATCTTTGTATTTATCTAAGATTGAGTTGTAGGCATGTTCATGAATATTTTTCAGTGTTCTTTAAAATATTTTTCTGCAATTCCAATCACAGGTGACAGTATTCAATTCCAGTTACGGTAGCTAACCTAAAATTCCCTGCCTTTGCTGCATTTGGTTGTTACACAATTGGCAAACAGACAAGCTCAAGTAAGTGATTTATTTACACAGATAAAACCAAATTGAGCAGCAGGACAAACACATTTATATGATCTTTCCGCCATGAAGTAACTGCCATGGGCTTTTATGAAATTGCTTCGATACATAAACACCCACATATCGAATCAATGTCATAAAATCTCATAGTATTAATCATGAAACTAGAAATTGTATTACAGTGATTGGTCATTAATTGAAATCATTACTCTTGTTCATCTTTCCACAAGATCAAAAATTTAATGTTTCAAACTAAAACAACCTTATTAAGATTGATGAGCACATGAATTTATTATTTAAATCCTAAAACTTTATTTATGTACCCCATTAGATCAACTAAGCAGGTTATTAGATATATTAGAACATGCTTTATTATAAAATAAAACTAAATTCAATAGCTTTCTGTAGACCTATAACAATTTGTGTAATTTTTGTGATATATGGTTGTGATCACACTGTCTTTCCTTTAAATTTGTTTATTATAAACACTGACTGTAAATTTTAGAATTTATAAATTTCATAGAACACATTAAATTAGTGTTTTTATGAAATTTTAATAAATATTGCAACATCTAAACCTAGGTTTGTTCGGGATCTGGGTATAATAAATAGGAAACAGACTTTTTTATAGCTTACAACAATTAATTACTAAGCTTAGACTGCTGTTAAATTACTGTTAGATTACTTTAATTAAATTAATTAAAAAACTTAAAATAAACTCAACTATAAATAAGATACTGCCACTTAAAATTCAAAACAATAATTTACCTGTCCACAACCAATTGGTACCACTCATACCACACAAGCACTATCAGTGTAATTCAGAACCGGTCCCATAATAACACTATTTCAAAATGGCCCGACCAACACTTATTCCATTCCCAGTTCAAGAACTAACTAACTCACTTCAAAAGCGCTAATTATTTTTATACCTGTAGTCTGATAGTTTCTCAAACAATCAAGACCCTTCTAACACTTTCTTTGCTTGACTGGAACCGGGTAGAAGGAATCAAAATAAAAACTGACATTTCCACTATTTTTGTTTTCTGAGAATTCCTATTCAAAACATTCATCGACCATCCATTATCCTTGTTACAATACAGTTAATTTTTTACAATAAATAATTTATTCACTTAACTATTTTCAGAAAATCACTGTTATAATGTTACAATATATTGGAATTGAATTACTTTTAATTTTTTTTATCATTTATGTGTATCATAATTTATTGGTTAACTCTACTTTTTACACATTGTTTCCTTTATTAAAGAGTATTATTTTTTTAAATTTAATATTAAATGAAAAAAAATTTTATTGACTAATAAAAAAACATAATTAATTAGATATGTAACAATAATAATTCTCAGCTATTTCATAATTATTAATTAAATTTTTTATTATTGCCACAAAAGTGAACTCTTAATTTTTTCAAATAAATCTCATGTAATCTAGAGGTATAATCTGTTCAATTTAGATCAAACATCAGATGGAACAGGCTTTATCTGTGACTCATTTGGCATGTTGAGATCGTGAACAACCTGACTTTTATTATTTCTGTTAATTTGTCTGTTTTATTTATTACATTATTTACACATTACACAGTATCATTAAGTTAAATTAAAGTTTTATTAAATTTGATGTTTCAAATTTAATAAGCCAAAATATTTCTATTATTTCATTCAAGTCGGTAACAATTTTTAAAGGTTTTTTTTAATTTGTATAATAAAATAAGGCAAGTTATTATAAGTAAGGTTATGTACTGTACTTAAGTAAGCAATGTAAGATGTTAAGTTAAGTTCTTAAAGCAATTTTAGTGTTAAGTAGTAGACATTAGGTAACTTGTTTTATTAAACTAACTTATAATATATGTTGCTTAATAAATATTGTCACTGTAAAATTATGTTTTTATAAAATAATCATGTGTAATAAACTGGGGTTGCTTGGAACTCTGGGAAAACTTGGAATACTTCCTGTTTGATAATGATGAAACAGAAATAGAACAGGAAGGGTGATGTTAGAATGTAATGCTGAAATTTATAAAATATTGTGTAAAAAAAAGAAATTGTGGCTGCCTCCGTAGCATAGTGTTAGCACACTAGCCTACAACGTGGAGGTCTCAGGTTCAATTCCCAACTAGAGTCTGGAAATTTTAACACGTTAAAACCCACTGTTACAGTACCGAAACTCACAGTAGTCGCTAATTACCAAGTTGTTGATGCAACTTTTTAAAACAAAAATAAAAAAATTGTTTGTTATTCAATGTTCAAATTTTGTACTTTTTTGTTATTTTTTATCTGCAATTATTATAGTAATAGTTTTTAATTTATTAGGTACCTAATACTTAAAAAATGTAATAATTTTATATAAAGCAATAGATTTATCATCTTAAGATTAAGTGTTCTAAATTTAATTTTTTTTCAATACCAGTTTCTTATTATTTTTGATTCAGAGATTTTGTTATAATTGATCCAATAATTCCAGTTTATTCATGATTAAAAATTGTATGCTTATGTTGTATTCATATTTTGTGCATGTTTGGGGCCTTAATCAGATTGTCCGTCCATAATGTTTTATAATAATTAGGCTAATTAGCCTATTAGCCTGTAAGATACACATATCATATTTAAATATAACAAGAGTATAATATGTTAATATTAAGTTAGGAATAGGACTTATAAGAAAATAAATGCCATATACAAAAATTTTATCTTTTCTGCACACAATTTTGATGTATGCACAGATCCAATGTCAGAATATGTTAGAATCTTGAGTTATCAACATGTAGATTAAATTAGTTTTATAATAATATTCCTTGTTTTATTGAATGATATTGAGAAAGAAAAATATTTCACTTATAAATTAGTTTTTCAAAACTATAAAATTTGTATCTTTTAAAGGTGTTAGAATTAATCAAAATTTTGTGTACTGTCCTTGGCATAACACCTGAGTTGTGACTGATGGAGAGAAACGAATGGCATCAGCTCTGCTCCCTAACACTCCCAGTAAACCATCTGCAGTCTCTCTTCCCCTCCATATTCCAAAACATTGAGGATAATCCTTTCTCAAGCATTTTCTCTATGTGCTTCTTCCATCGATTTTGATTCTCTTCCCATTAAAGTTGTAAACATCCAGTTCCATTCTTATATCCTCATTTCTTAGTTGATCCCTACGATTGCAACCCTAATGTTCTTCACAGGATTCACATCTGTGTCACCTGTATATTCTCTTGTGGGTTTATACTAACCCCTGAGTCACTTCCATAGAGAAGGTAGCCATCGTGTTGTAAAAATTTTTGTTCATTCAAAAATAAATCTTTATTATACACCCTGCAGCTTGTAATCAATTCTAATGTATAAATATTTTAAATTATTTTACCAACTTCTTGTCAGTAAATAACTTTGATTGAATCAAGGCAGCTACAAAAGGTTGGTAAAATAACTTAAAATTTTTATACATTAGAATTTTTCTTTATTATTTTATACGTGTCCTGTAGGCCTAATGATATTTGTTCAACAGAATATTAGTCATTTTTTTTATCATTTCTATTTAATCTATTTAATTGGCATGTAGCAGTTATGTCTGGTAGATGAAGGTCTAATTTTTATATAGTGGGTATATATGGTTCAAAATTTCACAATTCAAATGAGATGCCTTAATGAGTAATCATTTTTAATAGTTGCTCAAGTTCTAAAGAATAAAAATATTTTTGGTAGACCTTTATGGTCCTTATTTTATAGAATTTACTAACTGATTAATTATTTGACCAGTTTTTTTGTAATTTTTACTTTCTCTTGCGCTATTTGAATATATGGGAAGGAAAGTATTGTTTTTTTATTATCTACTTTACTTTAAAAATTCAACCTCTTTTATAGAACAACAAATTTCTTAGTCAAATTTAGTATAAGCACACAAAACGTATAAGAAATTACAACATTTTTAGAAAATATGTCAAGAAAAATGTTTGTTTATTTTGCAGGATTTATATTCAAAATATTGTTGTATTGAAATTTTAGATGGCTACTGCATACATTCACATCATAGTTACAATGTTTAAAGTAGTTCCCTCCTTTAGCTGGCATTTATTTTCTGTAAGAATATATTAATCTTAGTAATAAGTAGGCCTGTAAAGCAATATTAATTTTAGGTAAGTAATATTAAGTGATTGTGCTTATTAAATGTAAGTCTGTTTAATGTCTCGTACATTGGGGCCTTGTCAGTGTATCCGTCCATTGTGTCTGTAAATATAATATGTTTAAGTTTATTTAGGTTAACACGTAAGTATTATAACTATAAGAATTATTTTTGGTTAGGTTAGATATAAGTATGTAAATATTAAAATGGCTTTTATAAATCTATTTACATCTCTGTTACATTCCATCATGGAATCAATAATAAATTAAAGAATCTCTCAAGTAAATATGTGTCAGTCTTTTCCAATTTGTATCTGAATCATTAGTCCTAATTGTAGTAAAATATTTTATTAATATTTTACAAAAATATGACAGTATATGACAGTCCATTCAAAACAGCATGATAGTATTACTTAAATGGAATAAAGAACAGAGAGAATTTTGTAATGTGCTCATGCATCAGTGCTACCACTTAAGAGATTTTTCTTTGTGTTAACTTTACCTGTTAGTGAATGAAAGCATTTTAAAAGATAAATTAATAATGGAAAAGAAAAAATAATGATTATTTCAATAACGTAAGGATAATGGAAATCACATTTTTTAATTAATTGTTATTTTATTGTATTATTGTTAATTAAAAACTAATAAGTAAATATTAATGAATTAATTAAACTTGTTTTGTGTACTGAATGCAACAATAACAAACGCCAGTAAAGTAATTAATTCCATATGATTTTCAAAATTGCAAATCAAAGATTTATGTTATTTTTGTAAGAATAATTAAAAGGGATATTTTACTTTCGAACAGGGACTTTTTATTTTGAAAAGTTACCACCATTCAGAGACTTACTATCATGCTATTTCAAATGGACTGTAGAAAAGTAAACCTATATGTTCAGTAATTGAGTGCTGTCATATTAATTAAGTAGTGAAAGACTCTGACATTTCAGAAGGGCCTTCAGCTGCTCTGTTGTGGCCTTCTCAACCTCGAAAATGGTATCAAAACGTTTTCTTTCCAGCACCAATTTATTTTTGGGAAGAGACAGAAGTTGAATGGTGCTAAATCCAGATTGGCTGTGGATAGACATGAATCTTTTTTTCTACCAAAAACTTGCAGATCAGAAGTGAGGCATGGCATGGGTTACAAATTTCGTGCTCACTTGTTTCATTTGCAAATTATTGGTTAAAATGCTTTACACGGATCTGTATAAGATGTTGAGTTTTAATAAGCTCTTGAATAGTCAATTGCCTGCTCGAACAAAGCAGTATTACCGCATTTTGTAAGTTTTCGCCTGTTTTTGAGATCAAAAGACGTCCCAACCATTGTTCACCTTCAATCAACTCATTTCTGCTTTTAAATTGCTCATACTACTTGTAAACAGTCTTCAGAGTTACCACATTATCTCAATACTCTAATTTAAATATTTCTTGAACTTCTTTGTTGCTTTTCTGCAACTTAAAACAAAACTTAATGTTGCGCATTGTTCGAAATCCATGATGCACGACAGACACGGTAAACATGGCTCACTCTTCCAGATCTGGAATCATTTGACAAGTCATAACTTGTTTAAACTTATTGCTAACTATCTCAAAGAATCAGGTTATTGGACTTAATACTTCAAATGGATGTAGTGTCAGCAGTTTGTTCATAAAAAAAATTATTCACTGTATTTTTTTATTAAACTTTGTAAATAAAATTTATTGCCACATCACTGGTGTAATATTCAAATTTTGTTACCAAAATGGTGAATTTAGTTAAGGTAGACCTATTTCACATTTTATAACTCTAATCTGAAATTGCTACATAAAGAGGTTAATAAAGATTATTGACAACAATAATTAGTTGACAAGTGTACCAGATTATTTTATAATATTATTATTATTATTAGAAAATCTTCGGTCAGTAAAAATTAGGTCACTGGGCTAAAGAAACATAACTGCATCTTCAATTACAAAATCTTATTACTATAATCTTTAGTTTCAATATTTTCTGCCCCAAATGTCAGTTATAACAATGATCATTTATTTGGAGGATACTTCTATAGGCATACTGTAAGGAAATTGCAGTTCGAGCGTTCCAAACGTCAGCCTTGGTGGGGAGGCATTACTTCCTGATGCATGTGCACTGGGACTGCAACATCCTACCGGTATAGCTATAATAATAGTTCCCAATTTAAAATAAAGTTAAGGAAATGTGGGTAAATAATGCCTTCTATTTTTAAAAATTTACTACTTACTGGAACAAAATAGGTTTGTATTTTTTTAAACATCAACATAACAATTTTTTTTTATTTATTTATTTAACGTCGTATCAACTGCAAGGTCATTAGCGACGACGTTGGGGTGTAACTGTGTGTAATGAGGATAAATGATTTTTGTAACATATGAAAATATTCCGTGCCTGAGTGGGATTCGAACCCAGGACCGCATGATGAGAGGCGAGCATTACCAACTACACCAATGCAGCCGGGTATAACAATTTTATTCCACTTTAAGTACTACATTTTTGTTTTAAAAAATTTACATGTATATTTTTATGTAAACAATGGATATCTAATAATCACAAAAAGGTTGCAAAGTTATTTTTTTATGCAAAAAATTGTTATCTTTGAAATATGTCA
The DNA here is from genome assembly GCA_035578175.1 of Catonia carolina. Classification (NCBI taxonomy): domain Eukaryota; kingdom Metazoa; phylum Arthropoda; class Insecta; order Hemiptera; family Achilidae; genus Catonia; species Catonia carolina. Next base: position 134,339,339 of record JAQMRL010000002.1, read on the forward strand.
ACTGTTAACAGAAAACTACAATTTTAATTATTTAAAACAAATATACAGGAAATATAGTAGATGGCCGGTTACATTTAAAACTAAACTGAGTGAGCTCTAGTAGTACTAACTCTATTTTTAAACAGTTTACACTCATCTCTCTTCTACTTGAGTTCACAATTACCTTTCTTTCTAATTTTAATAATAGTACTACTGGTACACATCTTTTAGACTACATGCGTGTTACTTTTTGGAACATGTTCTACTTATTTAAAATATTAATTTTGAAATAAAATTACACATTTTAAGTTTATTAATTTATTATACTAAGTTATTTACCTTTAAGAATTGGTTTTAGTTAATTCTGTTGTGAAAAAATTTGGTAAGTTATTTATATTACCAGCTACATATTTTATTATAAACCAGTAAGGTAAGTACAGTAGTTGTACATTTAAATATTTTTTAGTTGATGGATTGCACATTAAACGTCACAAAATATTTTAATGAATATAAATCACAGTAAATAGATAAATAAATACATTTTATTTCCCATTTGATAGATTACATAAACAAAAAAAAGAGAAACATATTACATAACGCAATTACTATTTACATAAATTAATAATTAAAATACATATTATTTCTTTAAACCACCAGTAATACGGTAAGCAGTAAACACTTACCAATAAAATTATAGTGCTTTCATGCATAAAATGTTTATCTTCAGTACTTTTTCATGTTATTTAAAATTTAAAACATTGTACTTCCGCCATAATAGATAAAGATCCTTATCTACTTAAAGGATGTTTTTAAATTTTAAATAACAAGAAAGAATTACTGGAGATGTGCATTTTATGCACAAAAGCGGTATAATTGTTAAGTGTTTACTGTTTACCGTATTTCTGGTGGTTTAAAGAAATAATATATATTTTGATTATCAAAATAATATGGCTGTTAAAAATACCTGTAAAGGATGTTTGATAAGATAAAAATTAATATTTATGGTGCGGGAGAAATCAACCTACCCAACGATGGCACAGCCATGTTCTAGAGTAGACTTGATAAGTGCTTCTCTTTAGGGCAAAAATCAGTTTTTATGGCCCAAAAACATAGTAAGTGAACCAGTTAAGGATTAGGAGTTAACATCCTGTGGATTTCGTGTCTATCTTGGCTAAGTAACCACAGACTGACTAGGTACCATTTTAAACTTTATAATGTTCAGTAGATTTCTGATATCAATAGGCATATGATTTAAAAGTTTAGGAGCTAAATAACCCGATTGCCTTTGGTATAATTTGGTGGAAGCTCTGTGGAGTGGAACCACGAGCTTGTAGCAATGAGTTGTTGTGAAGGTGATACAGCATTGTATAAATGCATGCAAGGTATGAGCATTGTGGTTATTAATCAAACAGTATACATTAAAATTCTACATTTTATTATTCAAACTAGGAAGAATATACAAAAAACTTACAATCCAATTATTTTTAATTTCAAAAAGAAGGTGTTTTTCTTATACACCTATATTTTTTTAAATGTTTTTAAGTCACGTTAATACCAAAGGTTATTAGTGACTAAAAAAATTAAAATTTAACAATTTTTACATAAATATTTGATCCATATTATAAAACAACACTTATTACAGAATAAAACAGGAAAAACTCAATTTGTAAAGTTCATTAAAACAGTTAAATTTAGAGCATTGTAGTTTTTCGGAATTCAACAAACATTAAAGCGCTAAAAAAAATATGTACTGAGGTTATTAGAATTCATTAAAGTAATTAATTTAAAAAAAGAAAATTATTTGAGAGACAGAAGTTGGTTCAGTTAGGCACTTGAACATATCATTAGGAATTTTCAATTTAGGTCTCAGAATTTGTAAACCATTGCATTCCATCAAGATATATTATCAAAAGATTACAGTTAGAGTTGTTTTTTGGCCTTTATGCCATTAAACAAGGGAAATATGTATACTTAATCATAATTGGTAGATTGAGATACAAATTGGCAGTTGAGTTTACAAATTATTATTAAAATGTGTCGACTTACAGGATAGTCTAAGTTAACTATAAGAATTATAAAAACAAACTGATACCCTGTATCCCTCTGTATCCTTGTGAGACTGACTTCATGCTTTCTTGCGTCAGTTAATGTCGTTTGTTCTTATATATATTTAATTTAACCCCGCTTTCCTAATTTAGTGAATTAATTACTTTTAAATAGAAAAGCAAGTTATTTTTTCTAATTTATTTAGTCTCGTTAACGTCTTGGTCATTGGCACCTACTGTGGGTTATTGAACTGGAATAATCATTTCCAAACTCTAGCCAGGGACCGAACTCAGGACCTTCACTTTTTTAGGCTACCATACTCACCACTCTGCCACGAAGGTTGTCATTAATTAATATCATTTACTGAATCTGAAGGCAAAACAGCTTGCAAAAATGTATACTAAGCAAAAATTTTGTGAATTATAGTTATCATTAAATAAATTTTTATGATAAAAAAGTAGCATCTTCTGAAGTTTTAGTCACTGAAAATTTTATGTAATAGGTAATTCATAATTTATTACCTTTGTACAAAAATAAATTTGTCTGTAATTCATAATTTATTACCTTTATACAAAAATAAATTTGTCAACAGGCCTATCAATAAAAAAACATGAAAGCTATTTTACCTTCACCATCATCATCATCATCATCATCATGGATAACACAAGATGATTACTATACAACAGTTTGCAGTGCAGCCACGTTACAATCAGACAAAAAAGGTTTCTTTCAAAATTTTGCTGATCATGTAACCGAAACAGCAGGGCCAAATTGGGTTAAGAAATTTGGAGAATTACAAACTGATGAAGAAAGGATTAGCAAATGTTTTTATGACGATAAGGTAAGGTATATTGAAATACTGTGTTTAACTGTAATTGCTGCATTAGTTTGGATGGTTTACTCTCAATAGCCAAATGTAGTTGATAAGAGAGCAGTACTTAAAATTAATAACCCCAATTATACAAAACTCGCTTAACCGTAAGCCACCTTAACAAAAACATCTGAAAAACTTTTTTTTTATTTGATTATTATTCAGTTTCAATATTCACTATTATAAACAGTACAGAATTTAAATATGCAGCTTCGTTAAAGTACAGAACAGTGTCGAAAAGAAGAATTTTTCAATGTAAAGAATGTGGAGAGTGATAGCTGTCTAATTGTTGAAAATTTAACAAGTATAACAAGCCACTGATTTACTATTTGCAGATGTCAATTAATTTGTTTTTACATGTGTTTAACGTAAAAAGATCGGGGCCTATATATGAAACTAATGAACTATGAAATACAATAAAAATATAAATGACGTATGCAGGTAATCATTTCTTTTGACTGGATCATTAATGAATACCGTATACTAATTTTTTTTATTTTATCCCTAATGTGTCTATGTTGCAATCTGTTCAATTCAGAACAATAAGCAACCCCATGACACAATGAAATGAGGATGATGTGTATGACGAGTAAATGAGGTGCAGTCTTATACAGTCCAAGGCTGACCATTACTGAGAGAGTATGGTTAATTGAACCCCAACCATCAAAGTACACTGGTAACCACTGTCTAAAAATATATATGTATTAAAATCCATATAAAAGTGACTACCTTTAGTTGGATTTGAACCAGGAACCTTCATCGCTGAAAATTAGCTATTAAACAGCTGACACATGACCATGGCTTTACCTCTAGACCAACACGATGGGTAATATTAAATTAACAAAAGAATATTGAATGCGAGTAATATGGTTCTGATGGTGATAAATCTTTTTTGAGGTGGATAACTCATTTTTATAGGTAACCTACAACAATAGTTGTACCAATAAACAGACTGAGCACTTAAGGCGAGACGGAAGTAGCAGTTTAATTACTGCAGAATGGTGAGGCAGATTCATAAGCCATATGAAATGGCAACATCTGCACTGTAAACTAACTTGATATTTCCACCAAATGGTTCTGCTGAAAATAGTAAATAAAATACAGATTTAAATTTGCATGATGTCTTTTTTCTTTGGCTATTACTTCATACAATCCCACATCACATCTGTAATGTCATCTATAGTTGAATTGATTACAAAATAGGACTGGCACCAGTTGGAGCGCGGAGAGAGGAGTGAGACCAGTGGCCAATCAGTTACAAGAATTCCATACACTGTTGCCACACCTGTGCTCTAGTCTCAGTCACTGCTCTGCAATCGAACTGCCCATTTCGCTGCTCACTGTGATAACTCATGAACTGCTATTATAGAGGTTTTAAACAGTCCTTTCCCATTCGCGTGCATTTTAAAAAATGAAGAAGTAATTACAATAAATAATGACATCAATTGAGGAAAGAAGTGTATGTTAATCAAACGTGGCTGTTCTGCAGTATACAGCCAAGTGAGCCAGGCGGTCAACGTGTCAACACCGCTTCCTCTCCCTTGCCGACCGCCAGAACTATTTTGTAATCAATTCAACCAACTGTAATATACCACATTGTACATTGACAGTAATATCTAAGCAGTCCAAGAACCATTGTACAGACATTACACTGTAAACAGTAATTGTTTTTAATCCCTAATATGTGTACATTGTAATCTGTTCACTTTAAGAACAATAAGCAACCCCATGACCCAATGAGATGAGGATGATGTGTATAATATGTCAATGAGGTGCAGTCTTGTTCAGACTCAGGTCAACCATTCCTGAAAGAGATGGTTAATTGAACCCCAACCATCATGTTTACCTGCAACCGCTGTCTAGTATTCAAATCCGTACAAAAGTAACTACTTTTAGTACGATTTGAACCACGAACCTTCATCTCTAAAAATCAGCTGTTACACACAGCTGATTTCTAGTGACAACTTTACCACTAGACCAACCTGGTGATTAAAACCAGTAATTAAGCTACGAATTTGATTGATTATTTGAGTCAAAGTTTGAAATTTAAATTTTTTTAATTGTCTATTATTGTCGTTCAGATATATGAAGCTGTTCATGGACCATTACAAAATATTCAATCATTATTTAGAAGTAAATGTGGCCGCATAGCTCAACAAAGAAGGCTGGAAGGAGAACGTACAGCACAGAAAAGTAAATTTGAAAAGGCATTGCAGTTGCTGTCACAGAGTGTAATACGAGCACCAAAAACAGGCCAGTTTAAATTTAGAAATCATTTTATTACCTATTTTAATTTTTGTTTTTTTTTTGTTTTTTCTCATATAGGGCCAATTTTAGATCACATGAGGTGACTTTAGACATTTCTTAATGCTTGTTTTGCAGCCCGTATTGTCAAAAATCGCTCACTGTAGGCTTTTCTCATTTCTTCTGTCCACCCAGTGTTCTGTTTTTGCTCTTCAAAAAAGCCATTAAAGTCCATAATTAGTTGTTTGAATTTGGTTCAGTTCATTAAGTTTTTCTCAGTTTATTCCAGTTTTCTCAATATTCTTTCTGACTTCTTTAAACAATTTATCTGTCACCTTAGGTCTATTGTTTGGTGTCTTTTTATTTTCTTAACCAGTTGTCATCCATTCTATACAGATATCCTTTTATAGTACCTAGTTAAATGTTTTTTTTTTGGTTATTTAAATTTTTTTATATGCTTATGCACGGTCATAACTCTTTATCAAGAAGAGTTTAAGTTTTAAAAATATTGTAGATAGCTTAACTTAGTAAGTAAATTAGAACGTGTCTTAACAAAATAAAATAAATAAATAAAACTCCAGTTCCATTGTTCATCAAAGAACTCAAAAGAATGACTCAAGACTGCACCTCTTATACTGAAGGACAGCTTTAGTAAAATCACAAAACAAATTTTCTTCTTACTGTGTGTGGTCATGCTTGAAAGTAGCTTCTTGATGGTGTTAGTGTGTCTTCATTGAGTGTCTTCAAGAAGCATTTACATTAGAGAACTAAATTGGTAATCATTTTAACATACCATAGTTTATGTTAAAATTTCGGAGCAAAATGATAGTATTTTATTTTTATTTATTGTCTTGATAGCTTTGTAATGGAGAGTTTTATGATGGTTCGATTGTTCTTTTTAAGGTTTGTTCACATCATTTCAGGTTAACACGGTTTTTCTTTTACCTTTTTCAATAATAATAATAATATAAATTTTTTATTATTTATATTTACAGGTGTAGAGAAAGATATAGATAATGGAATATCATTAGCATTGGCTCTGTGGGAGCGATCAAATGTACTGTTGGAACTAAAAGAATATCAGTTAGCGATTGTTGACATACAATTAGCTATAAAAGAAAAGCTTCCAGAATCATTGAGGTAAAAAAACCTAAATTTTTATACTGTAGTTTATTTGACTGATTCATACTGAAGTATTTAGCAAAATTATCCAATTTTGTAAGAGTATTTTTGGCTTACATCTATAATAATTTACGTATTATTATGTTTTAAATTGTATTCTTTTCATAAACAAATCTGAAAGCAAATTGAATTGTATTTTGGAGGGCCTTGAGATTTCAATCTTTACGAGGGTGATTTTAAAATATAAATAATATTTAAAAGGTGAAATTAATAATGGAAGGGATACAAAACAAAACTGATAAATAGGTTCCACTTGTACTACAAATATAAAAACATGAACCAATACTTCAAATAAAGTGTAATGAGAATTGCTACACATGGATTACAAAAGGTTTGGAAAGTTTATCAAGTACTCAAACAAACATAAATAATTAAGTTAATAAATTGTAACACATAACACCATTAAAATAATTAACAAGTGAACATTACATTGGTTTGAAATATTGTTACAATTTACACCATGAAATGGTTGAGAAAGAAATACGATGTCCATGACGTGATGCTGGTTGATTATAATTTTATTCTTGAATGTAATTGGTAATCAAAAATGAAGCATGATATCGCTGAGTTTTAATACAGAATTAAAAATGAATATTTACACATTTGAGATTAACCAATCATAATGTCACCCTTACCCATAAAAGGAATGAAACGACATAAAAGTATTGTCATACTCTAAATTTCATTTAAGTTGAAAAAACTATGTAAGGAACAAGAAAATGTACAAATACATTTTTTTTATTATTGGAAGGGAACAGAAAAAGAATCCAAGCACGGCGTACGGGAGAAGAAAAAAAATAGTACTAATGGATTGGGCTCGACATAGGAATTTGAATTTTGACAAACACTGAACAATATACAGAGTAGGTGAAAAGTCTGAGAATGGCTTATTATTTTGAATGTAGGGGAAATTTCATGATTCATGAAAATGTGAACCTCACTCGAATACAAAACACTATTTTATGATGAATCAAAAAATGTTGTCCACCATCTTGAATGTAACTTTATTTTTTTAAATGGGAAGGTGATCATGCGACGAATGATTAGTCCAAAATTTGTATAATATTAATATAATTTATCTAAACACAATAGTGGAGAGATGACTTAAATGCTAGTGTGAGACAAAGTGGGAAACAGGAAAGGTTGTCCTTAGATAGGACAAATGCCTCAATCGTCAAGGTGATAATATCAAAAAGTATAGTGGAGAGATGACTTAAATGTAGTATGTATGTATAACTTAAATGAGTGTAAGACAAAGTGGGGAACACTTTGTGTCACACTAGTATTCAAGTCATCTCTCCACTGTACTTATATGTTACATTAATAAAATTTTGTAGAATGGACCTTTTTTTTGTTTGTTAATTCACTTCAATATTAAAGCCTCCTTCCTTTTAACATGAGAAAAGTTTTGTAAATTTTTGTTTTAAACTCTTTTAGGATGTATTTGTTTTTCTTTTTTTATTTTTAATTATTATTTTGTCAGCGGATGGTGACATTATGTGGCGAGTTGAAACCTTTACATATTGGTGGCCCTGAAAAGGGCCGTTTAAGCAGTGGTCGTCTTGATGGGAAGCGTCGATCGTAGTCGTCATGGGGGTCGGAGGCTGGGCGACACGACATGTCGTCGTCTAGCGGAGACGTTATCTTTTTCCTCGCAGAAGTGCATCGATGGCTGCTTCGTAAGGTCCGGTGGGTGTAAGGCTCGGTTGAAGGACCGCTGTGGGCATCGCTCGCATCAGCGGGCAATGACAATCTGGTCGACGACTTACGGTGACAGGTCGGCAAGTGGAAACATCATCTTCTTTCTTGCAAGGTTGTCGATTACTCTTCGCTGGAGTCGGCAGCCATGTGCCAATGGTAGATGTCCTGTCGTTGCTGTTTGGATTGGAATTGAATCTGTTGGCTCAGTGGGGCGCTCTTTTTAGAGTCGCCAAGAGCGCTGTGGTAAAGGGCGGTTACTGGCTCGACCTTGATGACAAAGTGAACCGTCGCTCCCTAACTTAACCTTAAAAAAAAACTAAATTGGTTCAGAACTTTCATTCTGGGAAGAGAATCCCCAGAGATGAGATAATCACATGAAACTATAATAGCCACTTTGGGAAATAAATAAAACATTAAAAACTTTTATGCTGTTGACTTATTGAGAGTTTACTGAATGAAATCAAATTTAAAATACTATACATAAAATTGAAGTTAAGTTGCGGATCCAGCAACAATAAAATAATAGTTAACAACATATATAAATCACCATTATTTAAATAAGATTAATTGTCCATTAAAAGAAATAAAATAAAATACAAATACAATTTTACTTCCCCATTTATAAGAATCTCCATGACGGAATATTGGGTGAATACATTCATATTTCCTCTTCACAAGAATCTCCTTGGCAAGATCTCACAGCAACAAATATAAACACAGCAGCCAGGATCGACAATATCTCGATACATCAATATAACAATACATAGGATCGACACCATTCAATAAATGAAGCAATATAGGAACACAGGAACATACGAATACAGTTGAACATAGTTGAATATATTTGAATATAGTTGAATATAGCTGAATATATTTGAATGTATTTGAATGTACTTGAATGCATTTGAATGTATTTTTCTGAAACAACAAACAAATTTCTGTAGAAAACAGAAATAATAACACTAAGGGTTCCCACCCCAAAACGCGATTTTAATTTTTACTTCCAAGATTAAAACCAATATAACTAACATTATACATGAGTTTACTAATGAAATAATTTCTCTCATTCTATTGCTTTATTTGAATAAATATTCAGGGCGTAATTCCCCCAAGTTATAGCAGGATTTGCTGCTTAACTAGTTATACATAACCAAGGTATAACTCACAACATAATTTGCCAAAAGCAAATACAAGACAAACTAAAAGATAACTTTCCCAACGGTACTTTACTTTAGATTACATATTTTAGAATACATCAGATTACTTTACATTTTATGACGCAATTACAGTATTAAAATAATAAAAACTTTAGAACTCAAATTACAACGAGATCCGTGTGTCCCAAATACATAATCCATCCCTACTTTCAAAAGATAAATGACAAAAACAATACACTTTAATTTAATCAATACAAAGACCTTTACTTACCCAATAATTTCCGCTGCGTCGGGCTCACGGAAAGACAAAGGAAGCGAAACGACAAGACTCTACATAATGGTGAAATAACAATAAAATACTTTGCCAACAGCACTTGAAAACATTAATAGAACATAGACGATATTACTTTTACATCAAATAAAGAAACTGTTTAAACATTTTGATACCGCTTGGAATTTGCCTAAGAAGGCACTAGACCGACATCCTGCGCTTCTTCATCGTTCAACGTCCAGGATTCAACAGGCCGAACAAACAACCAGATAACCCCCAGCCAGGGGCAGAATGGAAGTCACGCGATATTAACCGACCAATCACAGCCCTTCTACCGATCATCCGATGTCTGACTACAGCCTAAACAGCACGTACGCACCCCGAGATGTTGATGACCTCACACAAAACAGGATAGGAGGGGTGGAACATATTCCATACCCGTACACAAAAGAAAAAATAAAATTCACTACTCCAATCCACAGAACAAAGACAAAATATCATTTGACCACAGGATCGGAAGCATTTTGAAAGAAATAGAAGAAATTACCAACAAAGAATCTACAATATTATAGAATTAAGTATTCGAGGAATAAAATAATGAAATATAAAATTAAAGAAATAAAACTAAATTTAGAAAAACTACTTATAAACGTTACAAAAGGCCTCTGTCGGTATGCTGCCACAAGCCTACCACCCCTCTCGGAACTATTGGCGGCTCACTCTGTCGCTACATCGGAAGCTTTGATAGCCGGCAGCACAGTACTTAATCAAAGGGACAATGGTGACAATTTTTTGTTTTAGTTAATTTTTAGTTATTTAGGTAGCTTAATTTTAAAATGTCAAATTTTTTGAATAGTTTATCTGTGTCAAACTATTTTCAAAACAGTAACTTGCAAAATATAAACATTTTATTATCCAACTATCAAATTATTGGTTTAATCTCATTTTATTTACAGAATTGATGCTTATTATCGTATGGCTGATTGTTATATCGGTCTAAAAGAAAAGAATAAAGCAATCGTCTCGCTTAATATTGTTTCAAAATTAAGCGACGGTGAATTTGACTGGAAGATTAAAATTGATAATAAAATGAAAACTATTCAAGATATTTCTGAAGAACAATCAACGAAAAAACAAGGTGAGCTTAAATTTTAGTTTTGGTAACTTTACTTCAATGATAATAGTATTTAAAGACCAAACTTTTGATAAACGGGATTCATTATTTTATGAAATTTTGGTGACTGATATAAAAATATAATACACAATAAAGTTTGTGGCCACCTCCATGGTGCAATGGTTAGTGTGTTTGATTACAAAGCGAAAGTTCCCTCAGGTTCAATTCCCAGCTTCGATCTGAATATTCTTACATGTTCACCCATCATTCCATAGCCTTAGTCAATATAACCAAGAGCTATTATGCAACTTTAAATAAACTGAAAAGATAATATAAAAAAAAATTGTTTTTCTTTCTGAAGAATTTCATTGACTCATTATTTTAGATCAATTATTCGTGTTATACATTAAATTTGATATAAAGTTTTGGTGGTTTATTGTTCTAAGGTTAAATCCAGAATTTTTAGTGCTTAACTCACGTAAACTTTTGACCCCAATATAAGTAACATTTATAAGATCTAAATAAGGATCTTATCAAGTTTGTTTTCCTGTCATATGATAATAAATCACTGGCCTTTCATAGATCAGTCACTTTAACAGCTAAGTTTTGAAATAGGTACTCGATCATAAAATTCCAAGAATTGAAGTTGGTGTAGTGGCTAGAACAACTGGCTTCTATGCCAGTAGTCCCAGGTTTGGCATTTTTCATCATCTCATATCATTACCTGCACACTCAAACCAATGGATGAAGCGTGCTATAAAAATTCATTCACCATTTTTTTTATCACACTTGTAGCCTATACAGACTTCTCATACAACATAAATATATTCCTTTTATTGACTATGTAGATGTGTGAGTATGAATATTAGGAATCAGTGATTAAATGAGACTGAAATGTTTTAAAACATTGGACTTACCTTTATGATTTTGTTAATCATTTAATCTTTTTACTTTCTCTTGCCTATATGAATATATAGGAAGGAAAGTATTGTTTTCATGTCGATTTTTCGAAATCGAGTTTTCACCGGATCTATACGTTTTCAGACCCCCTGAACCCAAAAAACATGTTTTTAGCGATTGGTCTGTGTGTGTGTCTGTGTGTGTGTGTGTGTGTGTGTGTGTGTGTGTGTCTGTGTGTGAACAGAATATCTCAAGAACGGAACATCGTACGAACTTGAAACTTGAAACTTAAGTTACATACCACTACCGGACGCGACACGAACATTTTCATCAAAATCGGTCAACCGGAAGTAGTAGTTTATTCGTGTAATTTTTCACTTTTTTGCGATTTTCTCAAAAACTGGTCCTACGATTTTTTTTTAAATCGCCTGGTTTACTCAATTTTTTATTCTCTACAAGATAGGGTAGGCGTCATGTTTGCTGAAATTCTGGGTGAGGCTGTTTTCACGTAAAAACGTTGTTTTTTTAAGATTACAGCTTTAATATGCATTTTAGCGCAAAACTTTATATAATAAAAGTTGTAGAGAATTAAAAATTCTACAACTTTTATTTCAAACAATTTTTTGTATAACGCTTAGTTTAGCGGTAATTTGCGATTTTCTGTTTTTTTCTCACGTAAATGTGTGAAAAATTGATTTTTTTAAGATTTCGGCCTTAGTATGCATTTTACGACAAAAGTGTATATAATTTAATTTATAGAAAATTAAAAGATCTACAACTTTTATTTAAAAAATTTTTCTCTACAGAGCCTAGTTTAGAGAGAAAGAGTGATTTTCCGTATTTCTAAGCCAAACTGAGGTTGATTTTCATTTTGCATCATTCACTCATGATTAAAATAAGGTTATGTTTTTGAGGTTAGTTTTTTGTTTATTTCTAATATTTTATTATTAATGTTAGGTTTATTGTTAATTATTTGCATTGGCAAGAGAAAGTTGTGTGAGTGTTTCACACCAGATTTTTTCTACTTCTACTACTAATCATTGTCACCTCATAATCGACATCATTATTATCTTCGTCATGGTGATTGTCATCTTCAGCTTCAACAACTTCATCTTTCAAGATATTAATTCACATATCATCAAGTTTAATATTATAAAAAAAATTTTCTTCACAGTTTAGTCTTTTCGAAACATACTTTTCATAAATATACTCAGTTTTTTCCTCATCTTTGCTTAAAGTTAATTATTACATTTGTTTAAAAAACTGATAGCAAAAGAATTACACTGTTAAAAATAGATCATTATATTTACATAATATTTCAGAATAACTATTATGGGATTTACTAATATCTAATTCCATATATAATTTTCATCAAAACAATTATAATTTACAATGAAAGGATAAATCATTCAAAGCATAAAAAATGGCTAAATGTTTGAATTGCTTTTTAATTTGTTTAATATTTTTGTGTGACAACTAAAATGCACATTTTCAAGTGATTGGCTATGGATATTTTCATCAATATACTCGTACCATGTGTAAATTTTAAACAGTCAATTGGTAAGCTGAACACAAAAAACTGGTTCATTTTTTTTTTAAATAAATTTATTTATTATTATTATTTTATTTGTTTTTCCTTTACATTATCTTGAATAATGAACCGTAATAAATTGCTGAGTGGTTTAGTTTAAAGTTCAGCGTATGTGTAAATGTTGTATAATGTGGCTTATAATCATATTGGCTTTCAGATACTAATAATCCATTTTTAGAGAACGTTCCTCCTGAACGTCAAGTTAATAACATTAGTTATCAGTGTTGGATATCAGGTAAGTAACTCATTAATTTTTCTGCATTTTCATCGACATTTTCCAGTTGTTGAATTCTACTTAACACCAGTATGTTGTCAACTAAATACTTGATGAATTATTCAGTGTCATTTATTTCAGTGTCTGTGCATTATCAGTGCAGAGTTAAAATCTTTATTGGTGGCAACTTTAATTGCTATCTATCATTTTTCCATGGCCATCTGCCACATACAGACGTCAAAAAATACAAGAGATAGCAACAAATGGTTTTTGGATTCGTAATCTACACAAAAAGTTAGTAAGCCTGGGTTTTAAGTTTTGGTTTCGATCGGAAGTGGCTCTAAACCAGAAGTCAAGAGATGAAAGCTGGAATTTGGAAACAAAAATAATGTCATTCGATTCCTCTTAAAGAGTAGAGTTTTCATTGATTTATTATTTTAGTTCATGTAATGAGTGCTAGAAGACAGAAACAGCAATAGAATAAATCAACTTATGTAATGAGGCTCTAAACCAGAAGTCAAGAAATCAAAGCTGGAATTTGGAAACAAAAATAATGTCATTCGATTTGTCTTAAAGAGTAGAGTTTTCATTGAATTATTTAGTTCATGTAATGCTAGAAGACAGAAACAGCAATAAAATAAATCAACATATTAAAAGAGCAACCAGAAAATGGGACAAAAAATTTCCTTTGAAAATATTAAATGCATAACGAACATAAAAAATTCTCCACGTCACATAAAAATACAATACAGAAAAATATGAAATGTTGATAACTTCAAGTACCTCAAGGAGATTGTACAACAGCCAAAAGGAAGTAAAAAACACTAGACAAGGAAAGATGGCCACTGCATTCCAAAGAATTCACCACCAGTATAAAAAGAAAACACCCGCAAAACAAACTAAGATCAGATCATTATTATATTCTGTGAAAAACCTGCGTTTCTGTACATGAGTGAGAATGACTGGGAAGGCTGGTCTGAGAGAAGCAGTGAAATGAGATAGAAGATCCTTTGCAAGTAGACATGTACTATAGATTACAAAGGCAAGAAGAACTGTGCAAGAAAATGAACAGTTAATGTAAACAATCAGTAAACAAAGACAAAAACTTTATGAACACCTGTGTAGGATGGATGGAAAACGGTTGACAAAACAAATTTTTAAGATTCAACCATTAATATAATAACAATTTATTGAAAAATTTCAGGAAAATGTACAAGGCACATACACCAGTGTGACACCATGAAGATACCTGGGGTTTTCCTCGTACTTTGTGGCTAATAAACATCCAGTAGTGCATGAAAGTAGTTAGTTGATTGTGTTTCCATGTGCCCTTTTATAGTATTTCTAATTTGGATCCTGTAGTGTTCTATTATATTGACTTTTTATTTAGAACTCCTGTAAAATATTTGTTACAATTCTGTATAAGTCTTTAGTTAGTGTTTAAAATTATAGTTTTTTCATAGTAATTTTTTGTAAATTATCGTTATTGGATACCTGGTACTCATACCGGCTACAAGAAAAGTGAGATGACTTGATATCCCATTCCCCATTCATAGAATTGTCATTTTGTATCATTCTAGCAAGAAAAGTAAGTCATTTCCAAGAAAAGTAGTTAGTGATTAGCTCCTCATCTGATGACTCACTTTATCTCAAGATACGGCCACTCAAATACGCCACTCAAGAAACAACCTCTTTTAGGAGTACAGATTATTGAGATGCTATTTTTGCTGTGCCTTTGTAAATTTGTGCAGAAAAATATAATGTGGCCGGTGTCTATACAAATTTGAAAAATGAATGCAGAATGCATAAAATGCTATTTTTTTATGGCTTTTGTAAGAAATTCAAATTTATCTATCAGATTTTCATTATCGTAATGATTCTTACATTATCTATCACAACTCATAATGCTTTCTTTAAGAGTTAACTTTTTCTAAATTAATTTTTAAGATTATTCATCAACTAATTTAATACTGTGTTCATGTGATTTCCTTTTAGAGCCACCTCAGCTGACAGATGGACCTAATGAATCTTTACCAAATTTATCAAATCTGTTAGCACTTGTCAGTAATGAAAAAGCAGGTAGATTTGTTAAAGCTAAACAACCAATCAAAGCTGGTGATACTTTAGCTGTTGAAGAACCATTTGTAGCTGCACTTCTACCAAATAAATTTAGTTCGCATTGTCTAAATTGTTTTAAAAGGTATGAAATAATCATTTTATAATATGTTGACAAAAATATTTTAAATTTTTGCGGGGATTCAAAGGTTGTACTCGGTTAGATAAAGTGAAAAAAAAAGCTATACGCCGAGTTAAATGTTCAGTCACTGTGGGAAACATTAAGAATATATAAGTGTAACTGGTCCAATCATTTACGTCGCATGCCAGCACACAGACTTCCTCTGCGAGCATGGAAATATAAACCTAGAGGGAAGCGAGGCTTGGGAAGACCTAAAAAGAGATGAACGCCAGAACAGGCCATTGAGCCTAATTTTTGACAGATGATGAAAAATATTTGCCATTACTACATTGAAATTTTGTTTTTAAAGTAAATATAAGGAAAGAAAACAATTCTCTGTTTTCAAGCGATCTACACATGGGTGTACAGACTTGGGAGATAAAAATGGCTGTCTATTATTGCAACTTAAAACAGTGCTTTGTTATTTACCACAAATTTATTGTTGGCAAAACATATTCAACAAGTGTAAAGACTTGAGTTAGTCAGAGGGTTGCTATTAGATTATTGATAGATCTTTTCTTCAAATGTTTGGTTAAATCCATATCTTACGTTAGTACTTCATTTAAGTTGTTTTTGTAACATTGGTTATATTATATAGTTTGCTTCCATACTTTCTCTGAAATGAAAAAGTAGTTAAAAGGACAGCACTTCCAAACTAACAAGGAGCTTCAAGGCAACGTCAAGACTCATTTCAATTCATTGGTGACAACATTTTATGAAGAGGGTATTGGAAAGTTTATCCGCAGATACAACAAATGCCTCAATCATCAAGGTGATTTTATCAAAACGTAGTCAAAGTGTTTACGCTTTTTATTAGTTTATTTAAAGTTGCTTGGTTATTAGCAACAACTTCAGGTTATAGAATAGTAAGTTTAAACGTGTAATAATTTCCACACTTAAGCTGGGGATTGAACCCAGGACCTTCCACTTTGTAGCCTAGCATGCAGACTACTACTCTGTGGAGGCAATCAGTGTTTATTTTATTGAGTTCAGTACTCTGTCTAAGATTTAAATAATATTTTTAAATCACAAAATAGGCTACATGAGAAGTAAACTGGTAAAATTTTTCAAAGTTTTATAAAATATGTTAATTAGATAACGCAATTGTTTATTGATGATCATACACTTCCACCATTTACTGAGTCAGTATGTATTATACTAAATTACTTGGTAATACAGCCATGCAGTGAATCAGAGTTCCTATTTTCTTCTTTTCAGTAAGTTTCTTTACATTTGCATCTTTACAAATCGAAAACAGAAGAGCTTTACTTCAGCTTTACTGACATGTAAGATGAAGAGTAACTTTTTAAATTTGGTTGTACAAGGGCCATATTTTTTGTTTCAACCTGTGATAGGCCATAAATAAAAGACAAATAAATATAGAAAAAATGTTACATTACTAGAAGTTATGTACACTTATGGCTACTTTTTGATAATCACCTTGACAATTGAGTCATTTGTCGTATCAGTGGACAAGCGTTCCAATACAATCTTTATTTAATATTGCCGCCAATGAATTTCAATGAGTCTTGAAGCTCCTCATTGAGTTTCTTGTGGACTTTATGCAGCTAGGAACCATGATGAATGGAGTTGTTCATTGTGAAACTTAACAAAGTTTTCAGAGAGCTATTCAAAACAAAAGAGGAGGCATACTGACTTCTGTACTTGTTCTGATCCATGACAACGGCCACCTTCACAGTACTGGTGCAACCCAATGGCTCCTTGAGTAATTTAAATGGGACATTTTCGATCACCTGCTCCACAGTCTTAACCTAGTACCAAGTGACTTCCATCTTTTCCCTGAAATGAAAAAGTGGTTAAAAGGACAGCACTTCCAAACTAACAAGGAGCTTCAAGGCAATGTCAAGACTCATTTAAATTCATTGGTGACAACATTTTATGAAGAGGTATTGGAAAGTTTTTCCACAGATACAACTAATGCCTCAATCATCAAGTTGATTTTATCAAAAAGTAGTGATAAGTGTTTGTAACCATTACAATTAGTTTTTTTAGTAATGAAACATTTTTTCTATATTCACGTGTCTTTTATTAATGGCCTATGAGAGGTTAAAAAAGCGGCCCTCGTATTTTCAATCAATGATTGCTGTCAAGAAAAGCACCCAGCTATTAAAAAAAGAATCAGTAAATCACTTTTTGGTCTGATCACCAAATAAACATGTTAGCATGAACTAAAAAATTATAATCTAACTCTAATCATCTTTTTTGTGATAATTTTCTCATCATTTCATCTCTTTGTGATCTTGTATCTTTGTGTCTTTGTGATCATTTTTCATCTCTTTGATCATTTTTTTGTGTAGAGTGAGAGCAGCAATTCCTTGTCCAGAATGCAGTGGAGTTGCATTTTGCAGTGATAAATGTCGAGATGTTGCGTTAAAGACTTACCATAAATATGAATGTCATTTCTTAGACATGTTACTTGGTTCTGGGATGAGCATACTCTGTCATATAGCATTAAGAATCTTTACTAGAACATCTCTTGATTACTTTTTAAAATTGAAACCTAAAATTGGTGTTGATGTCACATCGCATCCATATCTTAGGGTAAGTATTATTTAGTATATCAATATACTTAAGCAGAGCTTTTTTGCTTTCATGCTACAAACTGACGCCTGCCAGAACTATTATTTTTGTGAATTCAGTTCACGGGTGGCATAATTTTTGGCTGTACCTAACAATTTATTATTACTACATCAATATGTGATACAGTGATACACACTAGCATAAATTATCATAAAAAATCTGATGTGAAACACTAACAAAACTCTTTTGCCACTGTAAATAATGAATAATATAACCTACGTTTAATCATGAGTAAATGGTATAACTTAAAAACATAACCTAATTTTAATCATGAATGAAGAACGCTAAATGAAAATCAACCTGTCATGGATTAAAACTACTGAAAATCACTAATAGTGCTACACTAACCACTGTAAAAAAAAGATGCTTGAAATAAAAGTTGTAGGTTTTCTAATTTTCTATAACTTTGATTATATTATATACTTTTATTTTAAAATGCATATTAAGGATGCAATCTTTAGAAAAACCCGTTTTTTTACCATTTTCACTGAGCAAAATACAGAAATCCACTAATTGACGCTGAATTAAACACTGGGGAAAAAGTATTTGAAATAAAATTGAAGGTTTTTAATTTTCAGCAACTTTGATTTATATTATAAAATACGTTTGCCCAAAAATGTGTATTAAGGCTGCAATCTTTGAAAAAATATTTTTTAGTGCATGAACCCCCACAAATTTCAGTAGACATACTACTTACCCTGTCTTGTAAAGCACAAAAAAATTCAGAAAACAATGTGGTATTTAATAAAATTGTACTAGCCGTTTTTGAGAAAACCACAAAAAAGTGAAAAGTTGGTTGAATAAACTGCTACTTTTGGTTGACGAACTTTTATGAAGACATTCGTGTCGGATTCTCTTATGATACCTAACTTGTTCCAAGTTTCAAGTTTGTACAATCTTTTTTTTTACACACACTCATACAGAAATAAGATATAAAATCATGTTTTCTGGTTCAAGAGGTTTGAAAACGCTAAATTTCTTTGAAAACTCAATTTTTGAAAATCGACATAAAACAATACTTTCTCTCCCCTGCATTTCATAAAGCTATTTATAACATGTCTATGGCTATTTGTATAATTTATCCATAATGCTTGATTCTTAACGCAAGACTTTTTGTATCACATTTATGATATTGTGGCAAAATTTTAACCTTGACTTCTGTATACCAATATGAGTTGTATTTCTTTTTTTTGTTCCAGTTTTATGATCTAGTTTCTCATAAAAAAGTAAGAAATTCAACTGATTTTCTCCACAGAACTTTAATGGCTTTATTCTTATTAAGGAATTTACAATCATCTGGTTACTTTGGACCTACCTATAATAAAGGTAACAAAAATTTACATAATCTACAATCTTTATTCGCCCAGCCAATTCATCTGATTCAATTATAAAAAAATATGGTTCATCTGATTTATGGATCTCAATTATTTTAAATTATGTAATTCTTGATGGTTACATTTTTTTAAGTACCTACCAACTTTTTTCAGTAAAATTTAACTGGATTTTTTGATCAGATAACTTAGAAACAATATTTCAATGAAGATGCAACCTAAGTTAACAGTTTTACAAAAGTTTGATTTGATTAAATTTTAACCTATAAACAAAAATCAGAGCTCTTGCATGGAATATTAAAACCGCTTTGGATGAATTTAAAACAGTTTTGTCATGAAATAAATTGTTTTCTACAAATACAGAAGTAAAATTTTGTATAGTTGTAATTCGATTATAAGTAAAATTATGTACCTGGTTAACAGGTTTTCAACTTCTGATTGGCATTATATTTTTAATAAAGTCCAGTATGGTGTCAGAAATTAGATACCCAAGTGTTTAAATCATTGGTCTCATTCAAATTGAACATTTCTATTTAATTTTAGTTTTGTAGAATTATGTTAATTCATATATTGATTCAAATACGGTCTGTGTAACATCATCGTTTATTATTTGTTTTTTCTTTGCTAGTTTCATTTGTATCCCTCTGCTTCATGAACAATATAATCAATGTAATTTTCATATGTTACTACGGGTAAAATCAGTATAACTTTGTGGTTTGATAAAAAAGCATTATGACTTCTACCTCACAAGAAGGCACTGTTCTGATTTTGCCAAATTTCATAGGTTGTCTCTCCAAGGAAAAAACAATCATTTGGCCACCTCTGTAGTGTAGTGGTTAGTGCGCTAACCTACAACATGAGGTCCCGATTCCCACCTAGGATCTGGAACCTTGGTCCCTAATAACCAAGCAGTTTGTGTGTGATTTTAATAAAATAAATAAATTGATTTTAAATAAACCAAAACAAAAACAAAAATGTTATTTTATATTTTTTAATATTTTTTCAGAACATTTAACAGAGGATGAGAAATTTGTTGGCGGTTTATTACTTCATCATTTACAAGTACTGCAATTCAATGCTCATGAAATATATGAAACAATTATGAAGACAAAATTTAATTTTCAATCAACAAAATTAAATTATATTGCTGTTGGTGTTTACAATAGTGTGGCTATGTTTAATCATGAATGTTATCCAGCTGTAACAAGGTATTATCTAGTTTTAACTGGTAACATTCAGTTAAAAATATTTTTGATAAACTTTTCTTGTAGGTACTATGAGAATTTTATTTTATTTTCATTCAGATTTTATTTGGGTATTAAAAATAAATAAATAACAGTTGTTTTTTGTATAGATAAGCTTTTGTAAATCCGAACCAAATTAATATCTGTTCAGCTTATACTTTTCAGTATATTTATTTTCATTGATAAGAAAATTATGCTTTGTTTTTAATTAGTATATCAATGTGATATACCAATATCAATGTTATACTATTTTTCAAGGCTGATGAGCTCTGAACGTATGTATTGCCCCCTACCATGGCGTTCTCTAATTACTAACATAATTAGAGAACGCCATGCCCCTACCCACTTCATAGCTAGCAAATGACTTGCCAGCAACGTTGCCAATACTTGCTTTTGTAGCTCTGTTAAACATTTCGTCGGCCATTTTTTTGGTCTTTCAATAACAAATTATTATAACCTATGAACATACAATCAGCTGATTATATTATAAATTATTGCATGTTAACGTGCTCTATAACTGATGTGTTCAGTAGGAGATGAAAGACACGATTAAACGTCTGCGGCTCTTATGCACCCATAATGTTTGTCAGGTACAATCTGACAACGCTGGCAAACATTCTGATTGGTCTAAACATGTGGAACAGCAGAGCTCATCAACCATGAAAAGCATATTAGTCAGAGTTATCTCCACTGAGCGTAATGAATTTATTATTCAGTCAGACCCTATAGTGAATGAAGTGAAGATGTCATTTTACTCTTGACATGTCCTATACTCCCTTTGGAGTTTCCTGGATGCAAAAACAAAATTTTGCAGGGTGGAAAGTAGATGTTTTCTAAAGGGCCTAGCATGGTAATAAGCATACTTTTCCAGTCATTGACGAAGGCAATGGTAAACCACCTCACTCCTCGATTTACATAGTAAAGCCTCTAAAGGTTAAAACTAGCCCTTCAGCTGATGACCAAACCAACACAATACATCAATATAATGGATATTACAAGAGGATTGTTTGACATTTCTATACTGTATATTTATGAAATGATAATGTTCTGTAACACCTAAGCCTAGGTTTTTTGGGATCTTGGTATAATCTTTAATAAACTGACTTTCTTTAAACTTATAACAAATTTCTAAATGATGCACGGACTTAATACTCAAAGTTCATGTTTACACACTGTATAGCAGGACAGAGTAGATGTACGTAAAGTACTGTTAGTATAAAAATTAATAATGTTGTTACAGGGTAGCATAGTAGTAGCACGCTAACCTACCACGTGGAGGTCCCAGGTTTGATTCCTGGCCAGGGTCTAGAAAATGTTCACAAGTTAAAACCCACCATTCATTCATTCATTATAACAAGGGCGTTCGGGCTTCTCCAGCCCCTCCTCACCGCGACCTAAAAGATCTTTTGTGATTGCCCCCATTCCTAGTTTATGCAAGGCCCGCACCTTCGATAAAGCGCAGGGTCTGCCTAGGATTTAATGCACTTACCTGAGCAGGTGTTAACACATCCCCACCCAACAGTGCTATACCTTTGCAGCCACCCACAATGCAACTGCAAAAATATAAATGTGCGACCCACTGAGGCGCCTTACAATACGCCTCTCCGCACAGACCTCCATGGCCCATATTTCATCTTGGAAGACGGTCATGTTACACCCAAGGGCCAGGGAAGTCATTCCCCCGGACCCCCAGGCCCCCAATCCCGCTCTTCCACTCATCACAGGGCCTTCAATATACCAAAAGGTAGCCCCTTCCGGCCTCACCGGCCTACCCTCCGCCCACTCCTGATGATCAAAAATTTTCATCCTCAGTGTGTCGGAGAATTTGTATGATCTGCTCATACGGTCCCAAGGACCACATACCACACCCATCCCTTCAAACCTTGAAGATCTCAGTGTGGCCCATCTCCACTGATGGGACCCCGATCCCGTCCTCCAGCCTCAAGGCAGTTCCAATCGCCTCTCCCCTCACTTGCACATGAAAAGGAGGCAAATCAACCATCGCCTCCATAGCGGCCGTTGGACCAGTGCACATTGCACCACATATCCCTAGGCAGGCCAGTCTCTAGCTCCTCAGCCGATCCTGCGCCGTCCTAGATCTGTTGTTGGCCACCATACAGCAACTTCGTACGTGACCATTGGCAGAATGATGCCCACATAAGCCCATTCCACCATACGAGGCCCAAGCCCCGGAGTCCTCCCAGCAGACTCTCACATATCCATAAGGCCTTTATAGCCTTCTCCACAGTCCTGGACCTGTGGCCTTACCAGGTTAGGCCACCATCCATGACAGCCCCCAGATACTCTAACTCAGGGGAGTAGTTTAAATCCACTCCTTCCAGAGTCACAGCATCCATAGCTGTTTTTCATAATTTCAAATGAAATGGGTACCATCTGGTCCCCACTTGCAGCTAGGGAGATACTAGGTCCGCCCCTGCATAGCCCCGCGTACAGAGGTAAGGCAACATACTGTAGGAGGAGCCAGGTATCCTACAGGCACCGTTAAGACACTGATTAAAAGCCCCAGTGCCATCCACCCTTGGGCACGGTACGACTAACACCACTTGGGTTGGGCAAAAGCTAAAGTAGGAGAAGTTGCCTCTAGCACGGATAGAAAAAGTGCTAGATGCCGAGGACAAGGATAGGGATAGACAGACTGAAGCCCAGCATCTCAGCTCACCTCGGCAAGACCAATGCGTGGCTGAAAAGTAGCCATAAAAAGCCGAGGAGTTTCCAGAGGCACGGGCACGAAAAACTGCTACAAAAAGTAAGGGAGCAGGTGTGCTCTCTTGGACGTGATGCTTCGGCACATGCAAGCCAGCCGATCACTGACTTGCTTCGCCTCCTAAAACCCACCATAGTTGCTAATGACCGAGCTGTTGATGCAACTTTAAATTGTTTTTTTTATTCCTAATTTGTGTACGTTGCAATCTGTTCAATTCAGAACAATAAGCAACCCCATGACCCAATGAGATGAGGATGATGTGTCTGACGTGTAAATGAGGTGTAGTCTTGTACAGACCCAGGCCGACCATTCCTGAGAGAGTATGGTTAATTAAACCCCAACCATCACAGTACACCGGCAAACACTGTCTAGTATTCAATTCCATATAAAAACTTTAAATAAACTAAAAAAAGAAAAAAAGAAATATTGTATTACAATATACAGAATTATTTTATTAAAAGAGATATGCATTGAATTACTAACAGGTTAAAATTCTGACAGGTGCATGTAGATCCTAAATACAGATTTTTTTCTACATTAATACCATATTTTTAGAAAATAAACATTATTGGTCTAATTAATTCATTCAAAATATTTTTCATAAAACTATTGAATTGTTGGCAGATATTTTTGTGGTGATAAAATAGTATTGAAAGCTGTTCGACCATTGGAACCAGGTGAAAATGTAACAGAAAATTATGGTCCAATATTTACAAAGAAATCTTTAGCTGAAAGACAACGATCACTTCAATCTCGTTATTGGTTTACTTGTTCGTGTATTGCTTGTACTGAAGATTGGGGTACATATGAACAATTAAATGAGCATATTTATACAGTACGGTAAGTTTCTTGACTACATTTAAAATTGATTTGACATGACTCGTACAGTTATCAAAGATAGAAGAATGAAGAGCTCTTTAAGAATGGCACAATACAAAATCAATCTAAAGATGCTTAATTGTCCCTTAAAGGTCGGAATTAATTTTATTATTTGGCTTAAAATTACAATATTTAGATGGGTTTACCAATGAAGTAATCCGATAGAAAATCAGAACTAAGTTTGCCATTTTTTACAGCTAAAACAAAGCTATTTTACCAATGGAATGAAGAAAAATTGAGAATACTTGATATGGTTTGTAATAAACTAATAAAAACTGGAGAGCATTTAAAACCATATGTCTTCCAACTCAGTACCTCATTCAAAAATTAACGGATGAAAATTATAATTAATGGCTGCCTCTGTGATTTAGTCGTTAGCATATTAGATTAAAAAAACAGACGGCTCTGTGTTTGATTCCAGGATAGTTTTTGGAAATTTTTCACATTAAAACCCAGTATTTAAAACTGTAGTAGAAGCTAATTACTAAACTGTTAATGGGACTTTAAATTTAAAAAAAATTAAATTAAATTATTCAAAAAGTGCAATACTTAAGCACAAAAATAGTAGTTCTGTCCCTATTATATTACTTAAATAATTATTTGTTTTTAAAAATTTCACCTGAAACATTACGTTCATCACTTTACAACCAGTTTTAATACTTTAATATAAATATGCCTTAAATAAGAATAATTATAAGAATTATTGCCAAAAATCTCATTTTCTGACATTAAATTGCACATTTCTCAGATCCTATTAAACATTTATCAGTGTGAAGCTTTTAGTGTGTTCCTCACAGTACGATGTTAGTTTTAACACATCCAAATGTAAAAATATTGTATAGAAGTTAAAAAAAATGTTTTTAATCAGTAAGAAACAACAATTTTAAAAATATAACTATTACAATTATGCATAAAACATAAAATGCATCTGTTAAAATCTAGAGTAAATTTCATAGTTTCATGTAGAATAAACAGTAGTAAAATATCTTTAGTGATTCTTGAGAAAAACGCATTTTCATTAACATGGTTTAGTACAGGGTGAATCACTCCCCTTAAAGTAAATGGAAACATATCTCAATAAAAGATGTCCTTTGTTATGTTTTAGATGCCATTATAAAGAATGCAATGGTACTTTAATTGGATCAACAGAAAACATACCGAAAACAAAGTCAAAATGTCCAAAATGTGGAAAATTAATAAAAATGGAAGATTGTTTAATATTAATCAAATCGTTTATAGATGATCATACAAGCGCATTAATTGCAATGGACAGAGGAGAAGTAGACAACGCGGTAAATGCGGTAATGACTATTATATAAGATTTAATAGAGAGTAATTTCTGTTGTTTGGTGGAGCATCGTGTATCAACTCCAGCATCCTGCCTGAAAAATTGTGATGAATCTTCTCCATCGTAGTCATCAAAGTTGAATCTCCATTAATTCGTTGATTAAGTCTAGCTTGCATATTTTGTTTTGTTATTAGTAACTATTTTAAAATTTAATCATCTATCCTTTGGACTACCAACATATCCTTTACTATTTCAATATCAATCCTACCAATTATATTATTTACCTCGACTACTCTTAAAATTTAATCCGTTAATGTAGAAATACTTCATCTATCATATTTTTACTTAAATCAGACTAGAGCAGATTATGTACTTTCCTGATTGCAGATGAGCTTTGTCAAAATTAAGTCAAAAGATTGCTCCAACATTAAGAGTTTAAGATACCTTGGTTGTGGTATCAGTAATAATTATGGTAGTAGAACTCGTGCATTTTGCTGAGATCCGCGGAACAGACATGTGCACTAGCAGTCGAACGTTCTGTTCCGCGTCTTTCCCATCACGTACAGTCATGTAGGCATATGTAAACAATCCTGTGCTGAATCATCCACAACATCAGTATTTACAAAACCCAATGATTGTTTCTAAAGTCGACTGACTGATACCCATGATGCCATTTTAGTAATAGCGTCTGTTTTTTAAACAATATTTTTAGTTGCCCGTGGTGGCTAACTAAAGCATATTGTATGTGTACTTAGCACACAATTTTAAACTGTAATTAGTTTACCGTTTGTAATACTTTTCTTTGAATGTGATAGTTTCGTCAAATAGTGTATTTGTTTATTTATATTTGCGAAATAATATGTATATTAGTCACATTATAAATGTGTATAATTATTACAATATAATGTTATACTTCAGGTACAATAATACAAAAATGTAACTAATATAGAATAAGAATTATAAAAATAGTAATAAGTTCCGCATAACCAATAAATCCAAGTAATGCACGAGGTCTAGTTTAGCATGAGCCATACTGTACTGCATGTAGCAGTGTGACTCGCAAAGTCTGTTTCAGCAAAACGCATAATCTGTAAATTGAAGCATTTATTTAAGACATAAAAAGTTTTGATCATTGTGTGGTTCCGTCTATCGTACTTTAAAAGATTAAGCTTCATAAGATGTATAAATAAAGTTGTATAAGATAACAGCAGTGTTAACTATTCTACATGGCTTGGAAAATTCATAAAACAGGAAGATAAATATTGTAAATGTTTAAAGTCCATAGACAAGATTTTGAGAGATGTAAGATGTCAGGGCCATTGAAGAAGGGACCCTTTTCAACGGTCCTGGTAAGATGTAAGATGTAAGGTATGGTTGAGAGATAAATTAAGAAGCCTCGAGATAAGAGGGGACCTAAATTTACTTTCTGGTGACTGAAGAAAGGAGATCAAAATGATTTTGCCACATTCAGTACATGGTGAGCACTAATCTCTAATGGATGCTGAAGAATATTACGCTATAGGATGAAGGCGGTTGGGATGGCCACAAAAGAGATGGAGAAATATATTTTCAGAATGCAAAAACCTGTTGCCTTATTCTTATCAGGAGAGAAGAAGAAAAAGAAGTCAAAAGATTTCCTAATATTCCTTTTATTATCATGGATCAAATTGTTAGTTATCACTGTATTATACAACCAGAGAATGATTTGTTTTTAACACTACACATAATTTTTAAGAAAATCTGCAGCCATAACGTGCCTTGAATTTATTCCAATTTGTTACTGTACATAGTAGTTTTGATTGTTAAGATGACAAAGCATGTTTTATAAAGTACATAACTTAACTTAAGAATCTGATTTGTAGTTTTTGAATCCTAAAAATTGTAGCAAATTGTTTTTACATGTAAAATATTGTTTAAGAGAAACAAACCCCAAATTTTGAAAACAAATTTAAAATAGCCATCTCCAAGGCCTAGTGATTAGAGTGCTAGACTGTACTGCACACTGCATAGCAGAAGGGTTCGGGTTCACCTGGAAATTATTACACGCGAAAGTCCACCAGTTCTGTAAAATAACCCATCATAGTCACTAATAACTAAAGCAAATGACAACTTTAAATAAACTAAAAAGAAAATATTAAAATGTTTAGTAAAAACCTCATTAATAACTAAAGCAAATGACAACTTTAAATAAACTAAAAAAAAATATTAAAATGTATAGTAAAAACCTCATTAATTGAAATTTGGGAAACTGAAAAATTAGAAGAAAACTGGACATTAGCAATTATTCATCCATTACATAAAAAAGACGACAGAAGCAATCCTGACAATTACAGAGGAATTTCGCTCATAAAATGTGGTCATAAGAAAAAAAACCTTATTCACCTGACAAGTAGTTTAAATTTTCTTAACTTAAGTAAAATTAAGGTATATTCTTAGATTCACTAAAGAAAAGAAAAGAAGTATTGAGAACTTTGATTTGCTGTAAATCATAGAAAAATATATTATTTAAATTATTTTAAATTAATAGTTCTATATTCGAATGTTGCACAAAAAGAAACTTTCTCACATTTTTTATAGCAAACCCAAGTAGTGATTCATTGAAATAAGAAAAACACTAATGACAAAGAAATATTCTTAATTCTGCTCAAAATTTAAAACTTTTTAATCGAAAAAACAAATTTTCTGAAAATTGTTAACATAATCTGTTTTCTAATAAATAATTACTAGCAATTGCACTTCCGTGCAAGTGATTTGAAATTTTCAGGTCATGTTTTTTATGGTAAGGATAGAGTGTGGCCCACAGTGACATTTTCATTTTCTATGCCTAAAAATCTACAGAAACCTTAAATTTCCACAGGAATTCCCTAAAACCAGATGATTTATTATCCAAATTTTCCAGAACAGCATAATTTCATTGGAAACTAAGAAAATTAAGAAACAGCATAATTTCTATCTTACACCCATAATACTGCACCAATTATTCTTCTTAAAGGCTACAAATTGATTAATCAAGGCATCTGTTTGGTAAATCTTCAAAGTACCGTGTTATAAAAAATATCTTAAGTTTCTATTTTCTGGATAATTGATAATTTGGAAAATGGGTGGTGGCAAATCTGCACATGGAGCGCTAAATTTAAAAAAAAAGGTTGACCGGAATCAGTTACAGTAGGAGCTGAGACCAAACTCGATCAAAAAAACCCTTTTCCTTTTTAAATACATAGATCCTTTACTTCACAGTAACGAGACTATTAGTTGATACTTTTCAAATACATTCTAATTAAACACCAGTTCTCTTTCATTTTAAATCCAGGAATACCAATTTTTATGATTATTATTTTTATATATTTAAGATATACTGGTCGGTAAGTCTTGGTGTGGAGTAAGTATAAACTGTCTAGTGTAAGTTGAAGTACAATATGGGATAACTCCATAATATCATGAATTTTCAATGTGGGATTTTCTTTAGTTCTTCTGTTCTGAAGGATTCAAGAACCTGAAGGAATTATAAAACAAAACAAATATATCATAAGAATTGATTTCTATACACAATAACTGAAATTACTCCTGTAGATTATAATGATTTGCTTACTAATAAGCCAAAAATTAAATAGTCTAAAACGATAAAATATTCTAAATATTCAAAAGATGAAAGACAATTGGAGATGTTAAATGTCAGATGTAATTTATTTCTAATTAATTAAATAAAAGTGCTGGTAACAAAAATAATTTTTAAAAGGGGAGTCTATTTATTAGAAAAGATGTTCTGAAGAAAATGGTGTATTTATTTCCTTAATTACATTTTTGGTGATAAATAAATAAAAGCAACAGTAATGTTGTAGTAAAATCAACAATTTTTTGTGAAAATTTCGACTTATAAACTTTAATGTCTTGTTCAAAAATTTAAATTCATTAATTCACTTTATTTCATTTAAAATTCTGCTTTTCTTCCTACAAGTTTTGTAAGTTACATAGAAATAAGGACATTTAAAAAAATGTCTTTCTCTGTCAATCAAAAGTTTTGATATTGTTAGAAATTTTTTTATTTTAAATCTTTGATTTGAATGTTAAGAGAGTGAAATAACCATATGTGATGCTCTAGAGTAGAATTTCTCCTTTAATTATGCAGTAATTACATGGTAATTGGTCAAGTTACGATTTCTGAAACTAGTAGCTAAGTTTATATTTTGATCTTAATTTTAAGATATGAGAACTTCAAAATAATTTATATTCATGAAGAGAATAGCTGTATTTCAAGCACAAAAACGTTTTTACTAATAACACAACAATTTTTTGAAAGTAGTTAACTAAAACCTAAAATAATCATGACATCATAACAACACCCTGTTTATGCCTATTAAGAAAACTGTTTTAAAAAGAAAGCACAATTTTATAACAAAAATTTAAGTAAATTTTACACTTGTTATGAGAATATGAAATCTGTCACAATATTAAGATATTAATTTTAATTTTTTATGTTTTTTGACATTTCAGATAAATCTTCTCTGTCAGTACACCAATACAGTTCATTCTATATGCCGTCCGCCAAATAAAGATCTAAGTTTATGCCAAGAAGCGTTGCGTTCCTGTTGGGCTCTTGATGGAACAGTTTATTATATTCCTCAATAATTTTTTATTTTATCAAATAAAATACAGAAACAAAATTTATCGTTGAATTTTTTACTGTCTTTACCTCTGTCTTTTGTTGTTATCTATTTTTTCCTAAATTATTATCAGTTTTATGCCTTATTTTGGATTTTAAGATATTATCAGGGATTGAGTCTGTCTCATGGAGAAACCTATCTGAAGCCACTTGAAAGTCCATTCTACCATTTACTATGACAATAGACTGATTCTATTGTTAGATCTATTGTTCTATTGTTTGGTTGGTTGACACTCTTTTGTTGGTTCAACACATGTGGACACACAAATGTTCACCCAATAGACAGATTAAGAGACATTTTCATGTTGCATGTTCTTTCCAGATAGTAGTACCAAGGATTTTGTACTCATTTGGTTTCGTTACATTATGGTTTAGAAAATTTGTATAGAACATTATGGTACCTATAGAACAAAATGTATAAAAGAAATCAAATAAATAAGAAAAATAAATGTACGTAGCTACTATAGGAGATTGGAAAATGGATGACAAGTTCGATTAAAGGCTGCTTGTAGTAAGTTGGTTGGTTTACTGATAATGAATCAGGATTACTCATTTTCTGTAAGCGGCTTTTAATATCAACAACAATTAACAATAAAATAATTCAATTTGACGTCGCATAGAGGACGACCTATTCCAAATCAGTAAAAGTCCCTTTGACTGTGCGGTGGGGCCACACAGTAAGTACACACCACTAGTCCCTATGTTTGTACCTTTTAAGCGTTCCGGGCCATAAAATTTTTGGCCAGGTAAAGGCCCCGTGGGGCAGACTCAACCCTTATGCAAGTACTTACCGGTCACTAACACTTTCTATGTGTTTAAACTATCAATCACTTATAATTTTTGCAATTGTGTTTTTAAGTAAATGGGAAAGGTTGTTTTCTCAATTTTTTACTTCAAATATTTATTTAACAATCTCCTGTACTGGAACTAATACAAACAGGCAACACAAAATAAGAAACTAATTTAAATTCACAATACTGAAAATATGGATAAATTTTTGTAAAGTTAAATTAGAAAAAGAAAAAACATTCCAGAAATTATTAGAAAAATAATTTTTTTTTTGTCATCAGTCTCTCGACTGGTTTGATACAGTTCTCCAACCTGTTCTATCTTGCGCAAGTCGTTTCATATCTACATACCTGTAACACCCTACATCTTTTGTAATTTGCTTTATATATTCTAATCTTTGCCTCCCTCTACAATTTACTCCCTCAATATTACCCTCCATTATTGATAGCCCAATACCTGGATGTCTTAGGATATGCCCCACTAGCCTATCCCTTCTTTTGGTAAGATGCTTCCATATACTTCTTTTTTCATCCACTCGCCTAAGAACCTCTAAATTACTTATTTTGTTTACCCACCTAATCTTTAACATTTTCCTATAACACCACATTTCAAAAGCTTCTATCCTCTTCCTTTCTACAGCCCCTATCACCCACGTTTCACTTCCGTATAATGCTACACTCCAAACATAATGTTTTAAGAAATTTTTCCTAATCTGTAAATCAATGTTTGTAGTCAGTAAGCTGTTTTTCATTTCAAAGGCTTTTCTAGCTTGAGCAATTCTACTCTTGATATCACTTGTGCTTCTACCATCCTTTGTTATTTTACTCCCTAGATAGCAGAATTCCCTAACTTCCTGTATGTTTTCGTTGCCTACTTTTAAATTTCCCATCTCTTCTAAACCACTCTTGCTGCTGCACAACACTTTCGTTTTGTTCTTATTAATTTTCATGAAGTAATCCTTTCTCAAGATCTCATCCATTCCATTTAAGGCATCCTCTAGTTCTTTCTTTGCCTCGGCTAATACTACTATATCATCGGCGAATCACAGCATTTTTATTGTTTCTCCTTGAATTTTTATTCCTGCGTCAAATTTCTCCTTCACTTCATTTATAGCCTCTTCTATATACAAGTTAAAAAGTAGTGGTGACAAAGAACAATCTTGTCGTACACCTTTTCTTACAGCAGCCTCTTTTTCGTACCCTCGATTCTCAAAACAGCCATTTGATTCTTATACAGACTGTAGATAACTTTCCTTTCTTTGTATTTAATTCAATTAAAATAATAATAAAAGAAAAATAATAATAAATAGTTTAATGTAGTTACGAATTGTTTACTAATTTTGGAATAGGAAACTATTTCAAAATAGTGAATAAACTTTCTTAGTGAATTTAATTGAAATGCATTTGGAAATTAAAAATATATTTTATAAGTTTTTATTAAGTTACACTAAATTTGTTGTTACATATTTTCATAAATTAATTCAAAGATTATATTTTTACATGATCGTGCAGTGGTGGATGGTACCATCATCAGAATTCTGCACTTAGTTTTGTAGAGTAATTGCTTATCATACGGCATAATGAAAAAAACTTACATTCTGTTATTGAAAGGTCCACCATTTATTGTTCAGAGGTTTGAACTCAACAACTGAGATATGAATAAAAAAAATTTGTAAATCAAAAACAGGTAAGGAATTGAGTTTCTGGAAAATGCTTACCCCTAAGGTCATCAAGAATTTTTTTATTTATCGATTAAATTGAAGAAGGGCAACTGGTACTATGATTTGTGATGATTGAAAGAGAATAGGAAACCAAAGAATATTTGGCTATTGGTTCCTAGCTAGATACAGGAAGTAAGGATAACCTGGAATAGATAGATGGTGTAATAAGATATATGGAGAACAGGGTTTGGGTCTTAGGGATAAAGATATGTAGCAGGAAATTATCTTTTAATTTTGACAAAGTTATCCAATATATAAGGTTATATTGCCTCCATATTAAAAATTTATATGCTTTAATTGTATTATATCAGTGGGCCAAAGCAGCCCCAAAGTTAAGGTAACATTGTCCAAAATTCAAAAATTAAAATTGGTACTAGAAGGTTTTAAAATATGAATTAAGCATGTTGTTGAAATCCATGACACCCACATAAGTAACAAAAAAAATATTAAAAAAGAAAAACACAGTTTTTCATTTTAATTGAAGGGAAGCAAAAAAACAACTAAAAAAGTGGGCCAAAGTAATCACGGTTTACGATACTGAAGTATTTTCAATTTATTTTTAAGAACTGAATTATTTTTGTTCAATGATTTACATCGTCTTTTCCAGAACCAAATTAAACTGTTTCCTCTTTTACATTACATTATTCCCTCTAAATAAGCAAAAATAGATCAGCAACCGGAAATGACGTTAAAAGTTTATACTATAATGAAAACGTGCAATTTTATGTGGAATGGTAAGAATGTATGACGTAAGCAAACATACTTTTAATGATACAGTCAAAAAAGGAAGTACAATTATTTAAATTTTTAAACGAAAGTGATAATGTGACTCACAAAGACATTTTTAAAAGTGCATCATGCGAAAAAGTAGTAGTACGACGCCAGAAGATAATACTGTATAACAATAATATACAGATAAAAAACTTAAAAGAGTTGTGATTTGTGTGAAGCGGTATAATAATAGTAATAAAGATAAGTTCTCGTGAATGCGGCCGGCATAAGCGTCGTCGTCGGCGTCGAAGTTGGGTTATATCCAGAAAGAATGATCCAATAAAAAGATAGAGATTTTACCGCCGGAGATGGTGCGAGAGGGACAGTTTGATCGTTTTTATTCCAAGAGAGTAGTTCACATAACACCCACTATCACCAACACACCGCACTAGTAACAGCCGTAACCTTTTAACTGCTTTAACATTTTATCTAAAGATCAGTTGTGTACGACTCGTCACTCTGACCACTTCCTCAAAAGAACAACTATTCAGTTGTTCTTCCCGCGTTCTTTTCAATTAATTTCCTTTACAAGAAACACACCGTTTTAACTTATTGTTTTCAAAACTTTTAATTTTTTTTAAATACCTTATTTAAAATGAGTGGCGTTTCACTTTTGCCGGAACGGCTGTCCGATAAAGTGAATAGATTTAATCAGGAAATTAACAGACACCTTGAAAATCAATCACTTAATCCGTTCAGCGGACAGTTTAGCAGATCACCTTCACCTCGGCCTTCGCTTGGTACTGACGAATATGGAAAGTGAGTACATACCAGATTTTCAGTTTTTATATTTTTATATATTTTACACAATGAATTATAGTTTATAATCAATAGAATATAGTTTCTCTTATCAAGTTTTAAATTTATTTATGAAACTTTTAAAATTATACTGACGTATTAATTATAAAGTTTTATAGTTTAAAACGTACTAACCTACATTCATTTTTAAAGCAAGTTATATAATTTAATTTTTTGTAAAAGAAATTCTACGTTTGAAGTTTAATGTTTTCAATATCATTGATTTTTTTAAAGTATTACATGTGTTTAATATTAATTTGTTTTCTGTCTAGTATACAAACAATTTGAGAAAATATTCTTTTATCAAATAATCAGCAGAATTACTTGGTTTTTTTTTTTTTTTTTTTTTTTTTTTTTTTTTTTTTTAATTTATTTAACGTCGCATCAACATCAAGGTCATTAGCGACGACGTTGGGGTGTAACTAGTTATATACAATGGAGGATGAAATGAATTTTTGTAACGTATGAAAATATGCCGTGCCTGAGTGGGATTCGAACCCAGGACCGCATGATGAGAGGCGAGCACGTTACCAACTGCGCCAATGCGGCCGGCTGGTTTTTTTTTATTTTTCAAGAAAAACATGTTTTGTCGTATTTTTTCGTTAGTTCTTCCCGCTCTTCCTTAAATTACGTTTACCCTTAAATTGTAAATTACGGTAGCAGTGATTTGTCTTTGTTTTTTACAGTTCAGAAAATTAAAAAAGAAAAATAATAAAACATTTTCAATTTCCACACTAGTCTAATATTGAGTACCGTATTTTATGAAATCAAAAAGTTTTTTAAATTTATTAAAATTTTTCGATTCCGGTAAGCATGTGTTTAAAATTCATTAATAATGTAGCCCACGGAGTGTAAAAAATAAAATTACAAAAAATAATTTTATACTCGTATGAATTAGTACGTGTCTGTTCCTTGTTCCGCATTGAATAAGTGTGTTCTTATGACCTCCGCAAAACAATACTAGGTATATATATATATTTTTTTTAATTGTCAGGGTTTGACTGTTAAGAGATTGCAGTAGACTAAGAAATGGGACTTATTATTTTTGGTTCTATTTGAATGGTTCACGAGGGTTTTTGGTTCGCCAGTTGCTGATAAAAATTATGTTTTTATATTTCCCGCTTTAGAATAAACCACGTGTTAAAATGTATAACTAAAGAGCGTACAAGATTATAACACTTTCGTTAAAAGTCAATACTAGTTTTACAATTGCATAGACGAAAACGCTGATAGATCAAGCATGAAACAATTTCAAAATTTATGGAATATTCTAAAATTTTATAAGGCTAACATTAACGTCAGTTTTGTCACGTGGAAACAAAAATATTGTTTTTACATGTTTCTTTTCTGTTGAAGAAATAAATAGTACTCGTATGTTATAGAAAAGTTTAGTAAAGTTATTACTGTTTAAATATTCATCTTGAACACCAACGGGAAATTAACTTTTTTGGGTTAATTTGTAATAAATTCTCCTACCAAATGGTTTGAACCAAAATTATTATGAATTTGCAAAACGGTTACCAATATTAATCATTAAAATATAATAAGTGTTTAAATTACCCTACATCTAAATATTAAGCCTAATTTTAAAATCGATTTTAATATAACTAACATCTTAACCTATATTACGGCAATGATTATTTCAATCTCTTGCGATGTGACAGTTTTCGTATGTTAACGTGACATTATTGTAATGTAGCAATGATTTTATGAATTACAGTAGTACTCTTTGTGTTTCATTCTTTAGTAGGTTTGAGAATATTTTTTCTCCTAAACCTAATTGACATAATGCGAAACCTAATTCACGAATGCTAATTTTTCCATAGTAAGCTTCCAAGTTGCCCGTAACAGACAGTAGGAGTGTCAAATTATTTACACTCAATCTGTTCGTTGCAGGGCTAAAATAAATAGTTCTGTTTCTTATCATATGGTCAGCCAATTAAATGACTGAAACATTTAAGAACAGAAGAGGTAGAGGTGTAAAAAACACTAGTCACAGTTACTCGTATCTCCTCTGAAAGTAATGAATTTCATTATACAGCCAGACCCTGTGGTGAATTAAGTGAAGGTGTCATTTCCAGAGTCGAAAATATGTGCTTTTCAGAGGGCCCGGCATGCTGATAAGCGTACTTTTCCACTCAGTGAGGAAGGCATAGGTAAACCACCTCACTCCTCGTTTTACTTAGTAAAACCTTTACAGGTTCAAACCAGCTTTTCGGCTGATGACCTAAACAACAAGCTTCCAAGGAAAAATTCTTTAAAGACAAATTAAAAGTTGTAGAATGCTGAATTTTTTAAATTTATCCACTATTTATTTATTCACTATCGCTATTTTCACTAAAACATTTTAGTCATTATTTCTATAAAGAAAACTTTGACTTGCAGTTTTTAAAATGCCGTTTAACATTGTACAGCTCGGCACGTATTTTATGCAATTACTAAACATTAAAGTTTCTAACAATCGTACTTATAATATTGTCGTCATTAGATAATACATTTCTGAGGAAATCTTTATAGAATATGAAAAGAAATTTCATAACAATTAAATTTCCATAGAAAAACTAGAGAAGTATGAAAAATTTATTTGCCAATATCTACATTAAGTTTTCCGTTGCTGAATCACCATTATGACTTCTATGTCGGTTTCCCGGGTTCGATTTTCTGTCGGATCTGACATTTTTTCATCTTTATATCACCTCATATTATTGCATACATAATCCTTGGCTTATGTACGTATCATCCTACAGTTAAACAATATTTAAATCATATACAAAATAGATTTAACAGTACTTATAACTATTTTATATTTATGCAAAAATTACTACTGTGCCGAAGTACAACCAGCAAATCATATTAATTTAATTAATGTTAATGATTTGTAGTCTTGTGTGTAAAGAAGCCACCCAGCGGCAACCTACAGGAATGTTTTTAATGATTATTCCCTATTCAAGTGTCTCTAATCTCTACGTAGCTGATTATTGTGGCATGAAGTAGAAATGTGAATGTTAGGAGATAAGTGTCCCTGTTGTTGTTTAGGTCATCAACCGATAAGCTGGTTTGAACCTCTAGAGGCATTACTAAGTATAACGAGGAGTAAGGCGGTTTAAAATTGTCTTCCTCACTGAGAGGAAAAGTACGCTTATCAGCATGCCCGACCCTCTAAAAAGAATCTACTTTCCTCCCTGCAAATGACACCTTCACTTCATTCACCACAGGGTCTGGCTGTATAATGATGAAATTAATTACTCTCAGAGGAGATAACTGTGACTAGTGTTTTTACACCTCTACCTCTTCTGTTCTTAAAATCATATAGTCATATAATTGGTTGTGATAAGAAACAGAACTTTTTTTTTGAAACCCTGGAACTATTAGATCGAGTGCAAATAATTTAACACTCTCCCTGCTTGTTATGGGCAAAATTGTTTCCTTTTAATTTTATTTACAGTGATAGTGAGTAGTCAGAGATACTCAGCGAGTATACAAAGATATTCGCATCAAGAAACTGAAAAAACTATAAACAATAGGAAAACTATCAAAAAAATTACCCTTAATTCACGAAACTTCCTCAAACCCGCTAAGGCATCTTTCTAGACGTTGGAGTACAGACATGGCATAAGCTACATAATAATAAATTTATCTACAATCTGTGGGAGTTGTACTATTAAGTATTGTTTTCCATAAAGTAATTTTTGTGTCATTTTCCAGTGTTATTCAATTTACTCGTTATGAGTTGGCAGTTGTAAATATATGAATATAATAAATAATTAAAAACCGGTAATTCAAAAAATCTATGATGTGTATTAAACTGTTTACCGCCGTTAAAGAAGCAAAATTCAAAGAATTTAACTGATTATTTTTTATAAGGAAGATAAACTGGAGCAACCGTGAAAATTATACTGTTCTCGTTCTGTCTTCTCTTAGCATTCAACAGGATGTAACAAATTTTTCGTAGCGGAACAAAAGAAAAGTTACTAGTGCCAGTATTAATTTATTTAAAGTAACTTCTCTGCCTGAAAGTCTACCGGACCAAATTGCAACAGAAGAAGAAACAATTGTATTTGGCAAGTAATTGGGTGCATCTAACTCAACAAGTACATTCACATTCCTTTTTCGATTGTCTAGCCAAGATCTTGTGCATTTTTTTTATCTAATATCATCGTAATCTATTACTTCTTCCGGATAATTACTTAAAATTTTTCCTTTAACTAGAACTGCACGGGATATGTTCTATTTAATTTTCCTTTGTCTAAGATAAAACAAACGAGTCATACCAAAATGAACTTTCATTCTTTTTGCATCAGAAGAAAACGTGGTTCGGTTTTATGTAAAGTAGCCAAGAAAAATTTGGCTATGCTCTTAATAAAATAAAACAATACTTAGCCAGGACGTAGGTTTTTGTTATAAGTTTTATTTTGAATATTAAAATATTTATTGATATAATTATTGTATTGTAAAGATAATGAACTCAGAGAATTGATAGTAGGTACAGTACCTAATTTAATTGTTTTTATTACACTCGAACAAAAATTAACCAAACATCGCGTTATGTACACCGTTTCATAGCCATCGAACCTGGCACTGTTGTCTGCTTAAAAGTTATTACCGTTTAATTAAGCGGAATGGAATCTGTAGTGACTATAATTTTAAACCCACACATTGTTTTAAATACTTTGATGTCTTTTGTGTAAAATGAAATGTTGATTGTTAATTAAAAGCGCAATTAAACTTTATAATTTATACAATAAAATAAATACCTATAACATGAACTTTTAAATGTGTTGAGTTTTCTTTGTTAGTTTTTTTAAAACAAACATACGTTTTTAAATTTATTAGAATTGTATTTTTAAAGTTTGTTGGCTTAGATAAAAAATAAATTTTACGGTGCTGAATACTGGTTTTAAAAATGTAACTTTGTTCCGTTATAGTTCTTTAAGCTTTCTGCACAATATAACTAGGTCTGACTATCGTGCTATTTTGCAGTGCATAAAACGTTTCCGTCGCAGTTACTGCATTTTTTTATTTAGAAATAGTAGAGTAATTAAATTTTATAATATTACGTAGTAGTTTTAACCATTAAATCAGTTCTAAATAAACTGCGGAAATAACTCAAGACTACTACGATGTTACTTTTCGTTTACTAGTATTATTGAATACTTTAATACATTCGTTACTTTCATCAAAACTTAATAAGACGAATTTTATACCCACTTTCATTTAAAAGAATCTTATATAACATTGTACTAAAAAACTTTTAAAAATGTTTTGAATTTAACTTCTTTTTATATTAATCGATATTTAAAATGTATCTACGCTTTCTTGTACGAATAAGAAAATTTGAATTGCAAAATTTAACAAAAGTAGAAAAATAGTATAACTTATAATTTCGAAAACTATGGGACTTAACAAAAAAACCATATCATATGAAAATTCTGTTGATCCTTTCGTTATTAAAGTGGACGATTTGATGCCAGAGTAAACTAACGATTTTCTTCTATAGGTTTATTCATGTATAAAATACCTTTGTAGCTTTCTTATGACACAGTGAATCAGTTTCTCTAGAAATCTGAGAGCAGAATTTTTTTTATAGAAACATTTTTAAGTCAGAGTAAACGAAGTACGGTTCTTTTTTAAATTACAAGTATATCAGCTTGTTTTAAATTCAAAACTGTCCATAAAAAGCAGGTGGAGTGTTAAATTATTTGCACTCGATCTGCTAGTTCCAGGGCTACAAAAAAAGTTCTGTTTCTTATCACATGGTCAGCCAATTTTATGAGACTGAAGCATTTAAGAATAGAAGAGGTAGAGGTGTAAAAACACTAGTCACAGTTATCTCCGAAGTGCGTAATTAATTTCATCATTATGCAGCCAGACCCTGTGGTGAATGAAGTGAAGTTGTCATTTGTAGGGTGGAAAGTAGATGCTTTTAAAAGGGCAGGGCATGCTAATAAGCATACTTTTACACTCAGTGAAGAAGGCAGGTAAACCACCTCACTCCTCGTGTTTCTTAGTAGAGGTTCAAACCAGCCTTTTGGCTGATGACCTAAACAACAATAATACTAATGGATAAAAAAAATAACTGACCTACCCAAACGACGGTTTTTCCAAACAAATAAGATCAAAAATCACTTCATTTTATTAATTACAATTATTTTCAAAATTTAATAATTACAGCCAATGTTACTTCGGAAGCTCTGTTATTTAAAACTATGAAAGAATTTTTTGACATGGATATTTTTCTTAAAACACAAACAAACCTTTCTTCTTTATTAGATTACTACAGGTAACTGAAAAACAGTTTAAAAAATATACATAAAGAAATACATTTAACATTTTACAAGCTTTTCATAGTCGTAACTTGAATTTTTTCCCGATAAGCTGCGAGAAATCCAGTTGAGTTTTAATTGAATGTAAATTGGAAACTTCCTAATCTTTGATAGAATCAGAAGATGTGAATCGAAATTTCAAATTAAGAGAAACGTAGGGCAGAAATAGTAGATTCCACTAGAAGAGAAGCCAAAACTAACAAAAAGGTCATGTAAAATAAATATAACTAGTACTATATATTTTGAAATAATGCTTTAAAAGTTATTAAATACTCTAATTTTATTAAATAATTACATTATTATATTAAATCAGTTAATAAATTATTATAATACATAAATTTCATCAATAAAAATACCAATTATTTCGTTTTTCCGTGGATGTAATAGTTTTTCTGTGGAATTTTTTCTTATAATTTTCATAAAACTGGCAAAAAATATCATCAGAATAAATACGGTTTTAGAAAGTGACGACCAGAAAGGAATTTTTAATTACGTTATTTCCAAGATAAGAAAAATATAAATTATTATTAAATAAATATTTTTGCGAAGAAATTCTTATAAATTATGAAGTTAGGACCATCTGTTTCATTTTTGCTATCTATTTGCGATATTCGCATTAATTTAGGCTGCTGCTTATCTTAGTGACGTCAGTGGAGTTATGCGAAACTTGGATTGAACTTCTTTTTCAATTTATTGATTCTAAAAATGAACATACGAAAATATCCGGTGAAGATTAAATCTTGTAATAAAATTAATACCAAGTTATTGAACTTAGAAAATAGTTTACATTAATAATTTTGTCTGCAACCTACGGTGTCCCATCAGTTACGCCATTTTTTATTTATTTTGGTCAGTTTGTTATTTATTTTGGCCATTTTTTAAAAGATTTTATTTAATTTTAACACACTTCTAAACTAAATTCCGACACAGCAAAATATTCTTAGCAAAAAATTTATCAAAACATGTCGTTTTCGAAGGTTTTCTGTTTTTATTGGGAAATTAAAAGAATATTTGGATAGGATGTCCTAACAAAGGTATTTAAAAATAATTAACATTATATCAATGAATTGATTTTTCATACTGGAAGATAAATATTTAAATTCATATTCGTACCATGGAATTTGGGTAAATTTTTTTTTTTTTTGTAAAATCATCTGCTTGTAGCCGCTTTAGATAACTTACATTAGTAGAAACGTTCCTCGTCTTCCTGACTTTCTCTCTTTTCCTATGTTCCCTGAATAATCAATTGCAGCGGATAGTATTTCTATCCATGGATATAACATATCCGAAATACACCAGTTTTCGTCTCTTTATCGTACATTTAATAATCATTTCTCGTTCTTTATGTATCAGATGTAAGAATTCCTCTTTCGTCTTTTCCCCGTCCATGATATCCTCAACACTCGTCGATGACAGTAATTCGGAAGCTTGAATTTTGCCTATTTCTCGTTTCTTAAGAGTCCATCCCTCTTTTCCATACAAAATAATATAGACTCCCTCAAATCTGAGTCAAAATTCTGTACTTAGATTCCTGCTACAAAAATATTTGACAGTTATTCTCAATTGTTATTTTCCGCAAATGTCTGTATCTCTTTACATGTTCAATGCAACTGTTGTTTATTGTTAAGTTCACATCATTCTTAGTTCGGACACGGCCATAAATTTTGTTTTTTTTTCATTTGCGTTAACCTTAATGTGCATAACAGTTGGACGTAAAGCAAAAAAAAAGTAAATTTTGTTTTATTTAAGTTTACGAATAAACGATATGATTTGCTAAGTCTATTTACACGTTCCATCGTCATTTGAAGATCCGAGATGTTTTTCGTTATTATAGTGCATCATAATAAAAAATAACTGAATCCAAACAACATAAAATAAAATTTTCTGATTGATGGCACAATGTCACTTTTATGTAACTAACGACGCACTATAAAATGACTTAAACGTTCCACTTGGCATAACTATTGTACAAAGAAAAGTACTTAAGTTCAACAAATACACACACCAACTCTCTTGTACACAATAAAAGCCTACGTCTGCTATTCATCTCGGATAACCTTGCAAGAAGGCTTAAAGGCCATTTGCCAAGAGATT
The DNA here is from genome assembly GCA_035578175.1 of Catonia carolina. Taxonomy (NCBI): domain Eukaryota; kingdom Metazoa; phylum Arthropoda; class Insecta; order Hemiptera; family Achilidae; genus Catonia; species Catonia carolina. The sequence goes on from JAQMRL010000002.1 coordinate 134,382,068, forward strand.
TCTCCGGGTAAACGCTATTTGCCAAGAGATTTCGCTGGGTAAACGCATCTGCAAGGCTTTTCTCCGAGTAAATCAATAATAGAACTACGGTGCTGACTGAAAGCTCTCACAAGTAATTTCAAAATTAATGTACATAGATTTTCACATTTACTAATTGTTGACATATTTAACAATTATAAATGTACACAATAAAAAAGAAAACAATGAATAATAAACCGGGTTTAAAAGCAACCCATTTTACAACTTTTCAAAAGATAATTAAATCTAAAAATTTTAAAACAAACTAGTAATTACGCCTGCGCTGCGCGCGAGCTTATGAGCTGATAAATATGGTTGATATACCCAGAAAGGGTTGCTGGAACATTGGAGTTGAAAATATCACAGGGGTTCGTTAAACCACTGAAATTATCAAAATAAATTTTATAAAACAGGGGGTATTAGACCTAATCGTCACAATTTTAGATCCAACTATCTTTAGTAATTGTCAGCAACTTAAAAGGTATGTGAGTTAATATGGGGGGGGGAGATATAACTTAATACAGTAGAGTACCCATTTTCCGTGGATCGTTTAACCGGGGTTTGGATTAACCGTGCGATCACTAGAAATTTTTTTTTTTTTGTTTAACGTCCGACTGTTTTGCAAATTGCTGCTAATGCAGACGGTGAAGGATGAAATAAATTTTTTGTAACGTGTGAAAAAATGCCATGCCCGTGTGGGATTCGAATCCAAGACCGCGTGATGATAGGTGAGCACGTTATAGGCATCGCCAACGCGGCCGGCTAGAAAAATTAATTATGTATGTTCTGTATAACTTTTACAAATTAAAACTTTTCAACTCCCGACATTTTCGTCATCGTAATTATCACAATTTATTGTGATTTACTACGATAATATTGTTCGATTACAACAACAATGAGTAGGTACATTAATGTAGACATAAACTAATTTCGTATCGTAGTATCCTTGTTTCGTATCCAAACAAAGTAAAATAACAGATTTTTTGTGATTTTTTTTGTTACGTAGTTTAAGGTAAGATTTATATAAATTTATGTAGTAAATATTTTTATTTCAATACAATTTGTTTATTTATTTCCGATATCCGATAGTATTAACATGTAAATCAGTAGAATAAAACATACGCGTAACTGGTGGTTTTGTTTATGACGTAGGTGGTCTCGACCGATTGGGTTGTATTATCCGTGTTTTCCGGTTATCCGGTATAGTTATCCCCCCCAATTACCACGGATAATCGGTATTATACTGTATATAGAAAACTAAATGTCAAAAAAAAACAGAAATAAAAATGGAAGAAAGAAAAAATTATACAAATAACAGAGTAAATTAGTTTCCAAACACAGCATAAAACGAATAAAATATTACTTGAACAAAAAAGAGGTAAAAAATGAAGGCCACTTTGCTGTCGTAATTTTGGAGATAGATTTTGATGATAAGATCCCCGAACATTTGTTTGGGGATCTAATAGAGGGTACTTCGGAATAAGTATAGCGATTTTAATGGTTTTATGGCAAGGGATTTTTTACGTTGAACACGGGCTTGGCAGAAATATCTTCATTTTCTATTCTCAAAAATTTATAAAAACTTTGAAACTCCGAATGGTCTTCCAAATTTTTAAAACGGTATAATTTCATCCGAAACACATAAAACTTCTATAAAACTTAGTCTTCATGGAGGACACAAAGTGATTAGGAGCTATCATCGGTGCCGAAAATCTTTGAATGGTAGCCGGATAAGAGAAACGATAAGTTTATATTGTCTGCGTCAATTGGTAATTTGGAAATAATAATAGTGGAAATCGCTCACCTGTACGTGGAGAACATCGTTTTGTAACGAAGTTAGCCGGAATCAAACCAATAGGGCCTGAACCCAAAATGTGCAAAACACCCCTTATCCTTTTTTAAATTAATATTTTATAAATCTGCATAGAAAGATTTTTTGAAAGTTTATCCAGTTTTTCGGTACGGTAAATCTTTTACAAACCGTTTTATTAATATTGTTTACGTTAATCAGGAATTTTGAAATGATCATGATCAGTGATTGCAAATCTGCATGTGGAGCTTCAATTCAAAACAAAATGTTGAACGAAATCAGTCCAGTGGGTAAAAACCTCATCCTTTTAAATATGTTGTTGTTTAGGTCATCAGCCGAAAAGCTGGTTTGAATCTCTAGAGGCTGTACTAAGTAAAACGAGGAGTGAGGTGGTTTACCATTGCCTTCCTCACTGAGTGGAAAAGTACGCTTATCAGCATGCCAGGCCCTCTGAAAAGCACAAATTTTCCACTCTGCAAATGACACCTTCACTTCATTCATCACAGGGTCTGGCTGTATAATGAAATTCATTACTTTCAGAGGAGATAACTCTGATAAGTGTCTTTTACACCTCTACCTCTTCTGTTCTTAAATTATTCAGTCATTTAATTGGCTGACCATGCGATAAGAAACAGAACTATTTATTTTAGCTCTCCAACACCTCTTAAATACATAAATATGAAAATAAATGGATTCTTATGATATTGTAAAAAGATTTAGAATTCAAATTGTGAAAAACGCCTTATCCTTTTTAAATTTACAGTTTTTAAATATGTATAGGAAAATTTTTTGAATTTTTTTTTTTTTGTTTAACGTCCGACTCTTCTGCAATTACTGCTAATGCAGACGGTGAAGGACGAAATGATTTTTTGTAACGTATGAAAATATGTCATGCCTGAATGGGATTGCCAAGACCGCATGATGAGAGGCGAACACGTTACCAAGGAAAATAGGAAAATTTTTTGAAAATTTATCCAATTTTTCAGTGCGGTAAATCTTCCAGAAATCATTATATTTTTCTCGTTAATCAGGAAGTTATAAATAATAACGATCAGCTATTACAATTCTGCATGTGGAGAGCTTCATTAAAAAAAAACTGTTGTGGGCAAAAAACCGAACTGGGTAAAAATTCTTATCCTCTTAAATATACAATAAATAGATATGAAAATAAGTGGATTCTCCTGAGATTGTAGAAAAAGTTTGAATTCAGTTAAAACTGTTTCATGCGATGTAAAAAGCGACCTACTGTTCCTTTAATTTACATATCCGTTCTACTCTTATATTTTGTAAGTTGATGTAACACAACAATGTCTACTAATGGTAATTACCCTTTGACTTGGCTTTTAATAAAACAAACGCAGACAGACCGACTGTGTCTTTTGTAAAGTTGGCACCGTTCACAATGAAAAAGTGCCGGTAGGAAAGTGTGCAGATGTCAGATGACAGAGAACTTCATTGTGGTCCAACTAATAGAAATGTGAACGTGTATCTGTATGCGTTTCACTAAGTCAAAGGAAGGTTGAAGAGGGGTGGGGGAGTTATGTTCACTTGGCAGTCACCTTGACTTTTGAGATACTCCTTGTCAAGATGATTACGCTTGCCTTTTCTGTGGCAGTGACTTTAAAAGCGGGGCTTAATTTTAGTGGTCGGGTGGGGGTGGTAACGAACGAACACACAAAATTAGTGTATTCTTAGTGTCCATTGTTCAAAACAAAGAAAAACCTTTCTTCACTTGTATCACGTGTATTAATAAATACATAAAAAGATGCTTAAATTACATTAACTTACTGTTTGCCATGACTTCTAATACTGTACGAGACGTCCGTGAAAATGACAACCCCCTCGTCGCCGTTCGGTTAATTATTGTACCACATGGCGCCACGCTTCTCATACATCATACATTCTCAACAGTATACATAACCGTTTATTTTTTTAAGTTTTATTTTATCAAATATTTTTAAAAAAATAAATAAACGTTTAACCTTCTCAGCTATCAGTTCTGAAGAGGACACTACAAAAATAATTAAAGAAACTAAGAATGTTTAATTAAAATAGTTTAAACCTCGATAAATCATTCGTTAAAATAACTCAGTGGTATGCCAAAAATCTTGTTTAAATTTCCGGGTAAAGTACAAAAAATTTACACAGCTCTCATCATGTACGTATCTTAGTAGAAGTGATTAATTACAAAACTTTATTGGATTCAAGTAAAAAACAAGTAATAGTTTTCAAAAACTATTAGTTTAAATATAAACTAAATGTCACTATCTCGATGGCTCGATACGTAAATTAAACATGTCCTAATTAAAAGATCCCTAGTTCTATTCTTAAACAGGTCTAGCAAATATTTTATTATATCCTTTCATGTAAAAATTAATGGTTAATAATTAACCAAGTAATAATTATTTTACCAATTTAGTAAAAACTTGAAAGGGTCCATTGCACACTATAGTCGTTAATAAATTGACACGACTTATTAGATAAGTTGAAAATATTTTACCGGGAAAGTTTCTGTAACTAGAAAAAAATATGTAAAGTTTTTCTGTTTCAACTTTCGTAAAATTTTGATTATTACTGGAGTAAAGCCCATATCAAAAGGAAAAGAGGGGAGCTCGGGTAACGGCATCAGGAACTGTACTGAATGCTGAGGAAGAAATCGTTATTACCAGATGTTTAAATCTTCTGCCTTACAAACACATGGTAAAACCTATCTGATATGTGGTATGTAACTCTGGGGACGTAACAAGTAATATTAACATTAATCAACGCTTTCAAAACAGGATGCTGAAAAATATCTTCGACACACGCTGATTTATCAGGCACACGCCCTCCACAGAGACCAACGAATGGGTTTAATTTCCAGCGACATCCGGAGGTTCACAATAAAGCATGATAAAAACACTACAGCGTCATTATTATATAATAATAATACAGCAATATATCTGCTTGAAAAAGAATATCTGATGCTAAGGCTTTCTAACAGAAAAAAATAATTTGAGCTGGTGTTGTTAGGTTCGTGATAAAAATGTCAAAATACTTGGAAAAAACATTTTAAACAAAATCTGGTGTGAAACACTCACATGACTTTCTCTTGCCAATGCAAATAATGAAAAAAAATATATATAACCTAACATTAGTAATGAAATATTAGAAATAAACAAAAACATAACCTTATTTTAATCATAAGTGAAAGACGCAAACTGAAAATCGACCTCAGTTTGGCTTAAAAATACGGAAAATCACTCTTTCACGCTAAACTAGGCTCTGCAGACAAAAATGCTTTCAATGAAAGTTGTAGATCTTTTAATTTCCTATAAACTTAATTATCCACTTTTGTCGTAAAATGCATTCTAAGACTAAAATCTTAAAAAAAATCGATTTTTTTACACGATTTCGTGAGAAAAAAACAGAAATACACTAATTACCGCTAAATTAAGCTTTTACAAAAAAAATGTTTGAAATAAAAGTTGTAGAATTTTAAATTCTCTACAACTTTTATTATATAGGTACATGTTTGCGCTAAAATTCATATTAAAGCCGCAATCTTAAAAAAAAAAAACAATTTTTATACGAGAAAACACCCCCCTTCAAGAATTTCAGCAGACCTGGTGCCTACCCTATCTTACAGAGCATAAAAAATTTAGTAAATGAGGCGATTTTAAAGAAAATTGTAGGAACCGTTTTTGAGAAAATCGCAAAAAAGTGAAAAATTACACGAGTAAACTACTACTTCCGGTTGACCGATTTTGATGAAAATGTTCGTGTCGGGTCCGATAGTGGTATCTCTACACATACGCACACACACACACACACACACACACACAGAGAGAGAGAGAGAGAGAAAGAGAGAGACTAATCGCTAAAAACAAGTTTTTGGGTTCAGGGGTCTGAAAACGTGTAGATCCAGTGAAAACTCAATTTCGAAAAATTGACATGAAAATAATAGGCCTACTTTCCTTCCTATATGTTCATACAAGCAAGAGAAAGTAATAAGTTTAGTAGAATTTTACAAATATAATTTAAATCCTACTGGCATTACCTCAATGCAAATACAACTAAATAATAATTAAATCGGTCGTTTCAGAAAGCCCATCAAGTCAAAAAAATAATAATTTTCAGAAAAATTAAAAAACTGGTAATTTACTACGTTTAATAAAATGCAATATTAAAACATATAATTTTTTCTGAGGGCTGTCTCTTATGATGTAAAATGTATACTTTTGTATTTTTTAAGATAACCCTCTTGTTATTTTGAAAATTTAGATTAAGGTGTTTCTGAAATAAATTGCAGTAAATTGCTAACTTACGTTGTTTTCTGTAAAATACGTTGTTAGAGCAGAAGAAAAATGTGTCAATATTAGTTTATTTTTTATTTATTGTACTAGTTTACAAATTAGTGACTTGAATAGCTTTTTGCAATAATACAAATTGAAATCCTTAACTTTGGGGAAAAAGTTGGTTTCCAGTAATATTCACTTTTTTTGCCGTCACAAACAATAGTTATCTCCCTTAAAAATATTTTTGGATAGAAATTTTGTGTCGCCTCTTCCACTAAAAAGTAGAGCTCAAGGTTCAAGAGATCATCCACATTAATTTTTTAATTAGAAGAAACACTTTATATCCTTAAGGATTAGCCTTCCCTTTGTGGTATATTACTTAAGGAAAGCAAAACGTATGAGATTTGTATAGGGATGCTGTGTTTACATTCAGTTAGTCCTAAAATACACTAAAGAAAATATTGTAAAATTTGTTTTTTGAGCTTTCTGAAGTGACTGACTCAATTAGCAATCGATAATTTATTATTAAATTTATTTTCCTTTTTTTACTTAGACCCATAGGATCACTCTAGTTCAAGTTTAGGTCTGTTCCAGTGTTGAGTTTCTTTAAAAAGCGCGCTCTCCTAAGCGTGGCTTCCTTTTGTTTGGCCCACATTTTCTTAAAACGTTCCGATCTTTGTTTCCGGTCTTTGTCGGTAAACACCCTGTTGTACACTCTTCTGGTTTTTGGGTTACCATATTAGTCTTGACTAGTTGGTTGTACTTAGCTGATTTTGTTAGCAGGTCTTGTTTAGTGATTCCAAGTTCCTCCACATCCCGCTGTACATCCTTGAGCCACCTAGGTCTCAACACCTTTTCCAAAAATGGTTGATAACGAGTCTGAACTTTTCGGCTCTGAGTATGTGTCCTAGGAATGATATTCTTTTCTTTCTAAAGTTATTTGTTAGTGGGGGGATTAGTTTGCAGATTTCTTTGTTTGGGATTAACCGCCACTGGCCTTGCACCATGTGCCTTTTGTTCATGCACTTCTTAAGTATTTTTCTTTCTATTTTCTTAATTCTATCGGTGTCTCCTAAGCGATATGGCCCGAATAACGTTTCGCTGGAATAAACTAAATTAAATTAAATTAATTAATTTTTATATATAATAAATTTATTTTTGTTTGGTTTTAGGCCTTTAGCTGGTTCATTAACAGAGGTGAGAGGTAAGAAGGCACAGTCACACATAACAAAAGAAGTATTAGAATTGTGCGAAATTATTCAAGATCTAGGTGAATATAATAAAAAACAGAAACAGAAACATCCCGATCCCGACGAAGAGGAAGAAATACCAGATGATGGAACCATTATTGTCACATTCGGCGAATTATTCCAAGTAAGTTTCTTTAAATATTATAAATTATTTTTATGTGACTGCTGAATGTTGTTGTATACGTCATCAGCCAAAAGGCTAGTTTGAACCTCTAGAGGCATCTAAGTATAAGTTTGGCTAAAGTACCTGTTTTCAACCATCTATTGGATATATTGGATGCTACTACACATTCCATAATTTAAATTAAATTACTTAAGGGAAGTCGGAACTGATATCTTAGCCCATATTAATGTTTAACCCATTTTCTCCGTTATCTATGGCCAGAAAATTTTCAAATTTTAACCAGTTATTCATTAATATGTTCCTGACAGATAGGCGGCGTCATTTTAAAATATATAGATTATTAATTTTTTTATAATTTGTTCCGTGAATGCCTACTCCAAAAACTTAAATCGTATAGAAAAAATTTTATATTGTTTTATAAATTAAAATAACGTCAAATGCCCCCGTCAGTTGATGTAAATACATGTAAGGAATGTGCCATTAAAATTTAGAGGAAAAAGCTTCATTGGTTCTTGAGAAAACGGGTCTTTTGTATGAAAAACACAGTTTTTGGGAAATGGCGATTCAGATTTATAAACGTATTTCTATATATTGTAACGCGCCGGAAAAAACACAAACAAAAGAAAAACTTTCCAGAAACTAAAATTTTCCAAAAAACTGTCAAATTTACAAAATTTGTAGATTTATCCCACGCTGTCCAACAACGCCATAAAAAACGGGGTTCACTAAAATAAAGCATAAAAGGAAGGTAAGACCCTTCACAATTTTGAAAGACAAAATTTTAAATGAGATTTGAACTGTGTTGTCCCTAAAAATAAAATGAACACAAGTAAGACCCCAAACTTTATCTGACCAACTATCACCAATGGAATTAGGTGTTACATTAACAAGAATCGTACGCAAAATCAAAATTAATGAGAATTTATTTAACGTAAAACAAACACCAAGTATTACATTATTCTTGTGGGCGCCATCAAATTTTATCGCTACATTTGAAAACGTAAACAATTGAAAAATACGACAAATACTAGTTAACATGAATTTAGTGACAACACAATGTTTACTCTTTATTCTCAGGGTTGCAGATTCTTTCTGCCGTATACTTGCGTCGCATAAACATACTGATCAATCATATAACCTAGTTCTTACAACTAAAAGATCCTGAAAAGTACAATAACATACATGGAAATATACATAAATTATTTGAGCTCAAAATAATTTAAAAATTGTTACTTATCTCTTTAATAATCCATTGAATAAGGGTTGTGACAATTTCGCGCACTACACATAATCCTTATGAGGGACTCGGTGATCGGTATGCATCCCGCAGTACAGGGACTCTTCGGCGCAGACCTGGATAATGCAGTTGGCGTCCTCGGTATGGGCGACAATTCGGCGGTGATGGCGATGAACGTGGCTTTAGCGATTTCACTTCGTTGTTTCACTATACGCTATACACGCTGTCTTTTCGGACTAATACTTCATCATTATTACTGTCATTATTTATTATTTATTTGTAGTTTTTATCAAAACCAATATTTAATTATTCGTTTAGCACATCATGTAAAAATTTGTTATAGTTCTCAAATGACTTTAATTTGATCGAGCACCGGCTGAACAAATGCGTTAATGAAAACATTAACATTAATTATTTTTAAATTTATCTTCCGACCTTTTCATTTTCATGAAAGCAAACTGTTCAACGTTACGGCGATATTTTTAAGGTCAAAATGCAAATTAAAATACAAAGAATATTCAAAATATTACAAAATATCCTCGGGAATTATTTTCTAAAAATAAAAATAAGTAATTTAAGTCAATCGCAGCACTATGTATCCCACAATGAATGCACTCAAAGTCACACAATGAAGTATCGCACTATATCACGCGTATGCGGCACGACATGACTATTGCCATGTTGAAATTTCCACTAAGTACTTCACTATAAGTTAGAAAAATTATAAAATCGAAAATACGTGTTACACGCATTAGATCTCAAGGTGGACTCTCTTAGATTCTTGGTGCAAAACAGTTCACGCGTATGCGGCACGACATGACTATTGCCATGTTGAAATTTCCACTAAGTACTTCACTATAAGTTAGAAAAATTACAAAATCGAAAATACGTGTTACACGCGTTAGATCTCAAGGCGGACTCTCTTAGATTCGTGGTGCAAAACAGTTTTATGATCTAAAAATTCCCTGACGATACCAATTCTAGCACCCGAATTCTCGTATTTACCATGGTTGATAATTTTAACAAATTTGTTTAAAACATGTTTTAGATTATTGAATACGCTATAACTAACCTTCAAAATATTAGAAAGGCATCATAGGTAAAGTTTCTGGCACTTACAAACATTATAAATATTTTTAAAATGTAATTACAGATTTTAAAAACTACCCTCTTTTATCGGGAAAATTAAGATTTATAGGTTGGTCATACACATCAGAACCAATTTCATCCCCACCAACCGGTTAATTTTCTCAAAATCGAAAATTTTGGAATTCAGCGTCCGGAGTGGTGTCAAAATTTTCAGCTCTTTCTGCTGAATCCAATGCTTTTTATCCGAAGTAAATCGCTTCGTCGGTTCAAATTTTATCACGTCTTGAAAAACACCAATAAATGTATCCATAAAATCGGATTAAAGCCGACGAGAAATTTGTAAAAAATAACTTGAAATTTAGCGTGTGCAACTAAAGTGATGCACGAAATTACTTTAGATTCTGAAAACACACATGTGAGTATTAGTCCCATGTGGAAATTGTAACTGGTTCGTTAATTATTAACTAATTAGCAAATTTGTAAAATGCGTAACAATACGTCAAAATAAAACTTTAATAAAATCTGAACGACGACGAATTTTAACAATCTAAAATTATTTTTCTATTTCCCAACATGTGGACCCTTCGATTCCACACTCACACATACCATATCTTAATCGATTAATGAGTAATTAAATTAAATGTTGGAGAGGGTTCTCCCATTTGAATAACATGTAAATGATTTTTATAACATTTTTGGCTGATTTCAGCCGCTGAAATGCCTTAAATTTAAAATTTCTCTTAATGAACTATACTCATCTGAGTAGTATCTAAAGGCTAGTGTGAATTGATTTACAAAAATATCATTCATTCTCTTATAATTAGCGATCTAAACATTGCTGTATTTAACATAGGTTTATTAACTTATTCAGCTAAAAACGGTTTAAATTTACGGATTTTCGTGCTGTTTAGACTTATTTTAATTAGAATTTCAGCCTGATCACGAATCTGTGATCAGAATTTCAGTCCGAGGACTGTAACAAAAATTTCAGTTAAAGAATCTGGATCAAAAGTCAGGTAGTGACCCTTACATCTATTGTCTGCTAGTAAGCCGATATTCGTCGGACCAACTCCTTTGACATGAAATATTACTTTAAGCCTAAAAATTTTTCAACAAAGATAATCGTAATTTGAGGTAAAATTCTCAGTTACACGTAAAATCTTAAATAAAAATATAGGTAAGACCATATAAAACATTAAATTTAAATTACATAAAAATTCCCGAAAACCCGTATTTGGAGATTGCCAGCTTATTCTACGGTGTTTCCAGAGCACAACACTTTTTGAATTTTACTTATAACTCAATTTTAACCTGAAATGACAATTTTTACTAAATCATACAAATTTTTCCCTTTGGTGTATTCACAGGAGCATTACATTCCCCCCCAATGGTATTTGTAAATTGGAAAGCATTGGCAAATAGCATTGCCCTTTGTAATGCGCCATGTGATTACTACATTAATAATAATTATTGCAAATGATATGCTACATAAATTTTTGTTTGGCTGCCCACATTTCTTATTATTATGATAACTATTTTGATGCTTCATTTTTATTACTCATAAATTATCAAAGATATTACTAAACTATATGTTCATTGAATCTTCAAAAATTATTTTTAACAACTTTTAGCGAAATCTTTCACCCACTGGCTCACTAAAGTTACGCTTCAACGTTCTCTATACTCCACATAATGCCTTAATGATTTTTAACATGATTTTAAAGATAAATTTTCCTTTTACTTATCCTATCTCCTAAAATACTCTGCACACCATTTAGCTAAATTTCTAATAGATTGAACTACAATAATTGTACGCTTCACTGATCTCTGTACTCCACGTATTACAACATATGCTAAATTTAAGTTTACAATAATAATGATTCTATTAACTATCGCAATGGATAACGACCGCAATTCGTTAATCCGTTATTCTTATTCTTTTCTTGATTTATCTTCATTATAATCTTCACGAGTATACAAGCGAAATTAATATTTTTATTTTCGTAGTTCGCAGCGGCGATCTCTTCATTAAGCAAATCCTTCATCACATGATGACGGAATATTACGTTTACCTGTAGATTCGAGTGGTCGTGTGCATCGACATCCTCTTCTTCCTTATCTCCATTGGTTGCTTCGATGCAGTGTGATTCCTTTAACTTGCTAACGACAAATCTTTCCACTTTTTCATTCCACACAGTGATTCGGGCAACGTCATAATCAATTATGGCCCTCACTTCACTTAACCATGGAACTCCCAATATAATTTTTGAACTAAACGCAGCCGAAATATAAAACTTACACTCGAATATTACATCTTCTAAATAAAATTGTAACAAAATCCTTCGATTTATTACTACGGGTTTCTTGCTAAGAACACTACTTAAATATCTTTCCTTAATTACTTCAACTATATTGTCTTTCCATAATTCTAATTTGTTTACCAAGTCTGCTGAAATTATACACGCTTGTGAACCTGTATCTAGCAAGAAATAGGTGATCTTGTCCCTAATTCTGCCGCTTACAAATTGTAAACACTTGTCTCGTTTACATGTGTTTGTCAAAATATTGTTGATCCATAACATTGGATATTGGACCATCCTTATTATTTGCCATTTTTCTTCGTCATTTTCTGATTGTGGTGTATTACCACCCTTGTTTAAATCGTTTTCTACTTCGTTACTCCAGGGGTTATTTTTGCCCTCTGGTAGGTGATTTTTGTTATTCAGGGTTGGCTTGGTGTTTGCACATCCCTGTAAGTGTTTTGTTGGGTTGAGCCCATTCTTTGAGGACTCACCAAGGTGAAATGCGTTTTCGCTGCACTCATTACTAGTTGAACAACTTTTATTTTTTCTAACCCCCTTAATAGACTGCACACGGTCCGTGTCGTCAACCTTAATTATCGGACTCTTCTGTTCCGTTTCTTCTTCATAACTAACTACTGCATTATTTGTACTCTTCTTTAACTTATCTCCCCCCCCAAGTTGTTCATTCGAGACCTCGTCTCTCTCATTACGCGAGTGGATATTATTTCTATCCCGTTTATATTTTAGCTTTTTGTTTTTAATACTCTTAATTGCGGTGTCCTTTACGACCACCCGACCATTTATTATAGTATAGTTGTCAGGAGATGCTTCAAGGCGTCCTCCTATGTTATTCATGAGATCGTGACTGTACACTGGAATCTCTGCTTCCTTTTCTTTGAATAGTGAATTGAGTGATATCAGGCTATTGTCTGAATCGATTTTATCTTCATTTCTTTTCACAACACGTGAATTCGGGTGTTGACTTTTCCTAAGCGTTGCCGGAACATCCCCATTTATAGGTGTCGGTTTAAATATTTTATTCTTTCTTATTGCCCTTGGTTTTGGAGAAAGGTCGCCTCGACTGTTGCCAGACGAACTTGATTTATCTGAAGTGCATGCGGTGGTACTCTTCTGGTAAGGGTGTATATCGTGCTTATTACCATCTCCTCCTCTTCTGCTGCTACCAGCTGATCGTTGGTGCCCCTCTGTTACTTGTGCTCTAGCGTTAACCGTCGGTAGGGTTGGCTTGACGTACCACGTTTTGGCTCCAATATTCTTATTAACATTATTTCTATTATTTTTATTATCAATCGGTTTCCTTCCGCATCGATTTTTATTATTTAATTCCACACTTTTACTTTTAATATTACCACCGCATTTATTATACCTCTGTTTATAATTAGCACAATTACCATCATAATTATCATTACGTTTATTATTATTCTTTATTATTTTACAAAATTTACTAACATTCCATTTTCCATAGTCTCTATTATTATTATTAACGTTCCAAAACCTTTTATCTTTATTCTGTGTTACCCGAAATCTACGTGTTGGTCTTCGTTGTCAGTTTTTAATATTTGATGAGCTCGGCGTTTCCTCGTCCCAGGGTTTCTCTGGTTCAACGCTTTGTATTGCATTAACCTGCTGGTGGCGGTTTCCTCGTTGGTTGTACGGGCGTTCCGCTTGCTGATTTTGCGTGCGTCCTCCTTCATCTCTCCTGGGTATCCCGGGATCTCCTCTCCATGGTGTACGTCGTGTGTCTGGGTTTGTTTGAGCCCGTCGCGTATCTTGGTTATTGCCCATGTACGCGAATTTACCGCCTCCTAGGTGATTGTCTTGTGAGAATGGTAATCTCGGATTGTACCCGTTGTTATTGTAATTAGGTCGTTGACCATTATATCTTCTACTATTATTATTGTTATTGTTGCCATAGCCCGTGTTATAAATTTGATTGTTGGCGTATGGCCTCCCGCCATAACTATCATTGTTCGTGTTCGCGTTATTATGATCATCACGCGGTGCATTATTATTATTTTCTTGATTCAAATTTGGGCGAATCGGTGTGTTGGCCTTTCTCACACCAGATGATCCCTCAAGTCGGCAAATTATCTCCTTAAACTCATTTAAATTTTTAGGTGGGTTAACGCTCAGCAACATAGAAATGTGCGCTGGGAGTTTCCCAATTATTGTTAAAATTAGCGCGTCTTCGGACAATGGTACGCTCAAATAACAATTTTCTCTTTGAATTTTATCTACAAAATCGGCTATTGACATCCGACCATCGTATACATTCCTGACATCTACAATTTTGGATAACGCAATCCGCTCATGAGATTCGTTCCAGAACTTTCTTTTAAATTCCGATTTAAACGTGTCGAAATCATGGAAACTTTCAATATACTGACGGTACCAGTGTGCCGAGTCATTTTTGAAACGTGTTAGGAGTGACACTCTCACATCCTTCCAACTCAATCCGCACGTATTTATTACAAACTGTACGGCTTTTAAGAAATCAATAGCATGAATATCAGAGTAACGGCCACCGAAATTTGGTAACGATGTGATCGCACTCTGCACCGTCATATTTATTTGACATGGCGACTGTACGCCACTATTACCAGGTTCTGACTGTTTTAAATTTGCTACCGCGTTATTTAATTGGTTATATTTCTCATACACTATGGCCGTTAAACCGTCGACTCGCTCTTTGGTCGCCCTTGTTTCGGTGGTAACCGCGGCTAAACGCTCACGCACCTCACTATTTTCTTCATGTACCACTTTTTCTAAAACTAGGTTACGGGTCTCACAAGTTTTTATCGATTGATCCACCCGTTTATTTAATGTGGTCGCGGTAGAAATAATTTCTTGACTCGCATTTCTTTTAACCTCTTCGATTTTATCATTTATCTGAACGAATTTAACCTCCATAACGGACGCTAAATCTTCAATTTTGGCGCTAATACCCACAGATTGTTCTGCGACCGTTGTCAAGCGCGATTCCATGTGTTCTTCAAAACTTTTTAAACCAAAATTAAACGCTTCTCGTACATCATTTATTTGTTTAGTGGTCTCTACACGCGATTGATTAATGCCTGCGAGCACCGAATATAAAAGGTCAGTAACATCAGTACCACCTGCGATACTCCTGTGTAAATTCCCCAGTGATGACGTTCTCCGCGACGAGTCTATTCTATCCGCTAATTCGGACGTTTGAAGATATTGCGAATCAAATGATGGAAATCGTGGCCGAGTATCCTCTGGCCCTATATTCGAAATCATGGTACTTTGTTCTTGAACTTCCTCCCCAGCTGCTATGGATCGATCCGGTTGTTCGGTATCCGTGCTGTCTATTATTACAACCGGCGGTTCAATTTCTAGTTGACCACCCGTATTTTCCCCGGTATTAATATTATTATGTTGATTATCGTCGGTGGACCCGTTTATAACCTCTTGCTGTCGGCCGTTATCCATTTCCGATTTTAACAAAGGAATTTTAAAAATTTTATGAAAAATTTAAACAAGCGACCTATTCCAAATTTTGCATCTGCCGTGGCACGAAATTACTATTACAATACAATATAAATACGCAATTAATTTATGATCTACAGCGACAACGGTTTGTTGTTTGAAATAAAAATTATATAAACAATTGGGCAGCTGTTAATTACCCTAACAACGTATACAAATCTGTGAAATAATACGCGGAAAAATCACACACTATAATTCAAATTGTATAAACTTAACCTCAAAATGAGATAACACGTCTGTCAAGTACACATATTTTCTAAAATATACTAAAATTAATACTATTACTATATTAAACAAAAGAAATTTCATTTGTGATGCTTAACCTATGCCAGAAACTTTCAGTAAAATATTCACGGAATCACTAAGGTTGGGCTGTGGTACGAGTGGTTAAGGTTTGAGGTTATAAGGTCGATGCCTTGTATATGGTTGATCAGCTGTTTAATTGACGCGACGGGTAGCCTGTGGAGCTGAGTCAGGACAACCAAACACCAATGAACCCCTTTATCTTATACGAACAATCAATCAAATGAAAACTAGCCACTTTAAAAAATTCTACTTTAATGTAATTACCCATTCAACAAACAACCTGTATAAAAATACACACTGAAGTATTCCCAAATTAAATCAATCACGACTCTATTCAAAATCTTATTGAAAATTTTCAAATTTAAAATCTTGAAAATTTGTGCGAATGGTTGCCGCTCAGCCCCACGTTGGGCGCCACTTTGTAACGCGCCGGTTTTTCAACGTGGGCAAAATAAACAATAAAAAAAAATAATAAAATATAAAAATAAAAAACTTTGTAACGGTCGCTTTTCAACGTGGGCTGAGCGAGATTGCCACTTTGCCCCACGTTGGGCGCCACTTTGTAACGCGCCGGAAAAAACACAAACAAAAGAAAAACTTTCCAGAAACTAAAATTTTCCAAAAAACTGTCAAATTTACAAAATTTGTAGATTTATCCCACGCTGTCCAACAACGCCATAAAAAACGGGGTTCACTAAAATAAAGCATAAAAGGAAGGTAAGACCCTTCACAATTTTGAAAGACAAAATTTTAAATGAGATTTGAACTGTGTTGTCCCTAAAAATAAAATGAACACAAGTAAGACCCCAAACTTTATCTGACCAACTATCACCAATGGAATTAGGTGTTACATTAACAAGAATCGTACGCAAAATCAAAATTAATGAGAATTTATTTAACGTAAAACAAACACCAAGTATTACATTATTCTTGTGGGCGCCATCAAATTTTATCGCTACATTTGAAAACGTAAACAATTGAAAAATACGACAAATACTAGTTAACATGAATTTAGTGACAACACAATGTTTACTCTTTATTCTCAGGGTTGCAGATTCTTTCTGCCGTATACTTGCGTCGCATAAACATACTGATCAATCATATAACCTAGTTCTTACAACTAAAAGATCCTGAAAAGTACAATAACATACATGGAAATATACATAAATTATTTGAGCTCAAAATAATTTAAAAATTGTTACTTATCTCTTTAATAATCCATTGAATAAGGGTTGTGACAATTTCGCGCACTACACATAATCCTTATGAGGGACTCGGTGATCGGTATGCATCCCGCAGTACAGGGACTCTTCGGCGCAGACCTGGATAATGCAGTTGGCGTCCTCGGTATGGGCGACAATTCGGCGGTGATGGCGATGAACGTGGCTTTAGCGATTTCACTTCGTTGTTTCACTATACGCTATACACGCTGTCTTTTCGGACTAATACTTCATCATTATTACTGTCATTATTTATTATTTATTTGTAGTTTTTATCAAAACCAATATTTAATTATTCGTTTAGCACATCATGTAAAAATTTGTTATAGTTCTCAAATGACTTTAATTTGATCGAGCACCGGCTGAACAAATGCGTTAATGAAAACATTAACATTAATTATTTTTAAATTTATCTTCCGACCTTTTCATTTTCATGAAAGCAAACTGTTCAACGTTACGGCGATATTTTTAAGGTCAAAATGCAAATTAAAATACAAAGAATATTCAAAATATTACAAAATATCCTCGGGAATTATTTTCTAAAAATAAAAATAAGTAATTTAAGTCAATCGCAGCACTATGTATCCCACAATGAATGCACTCAAAGTCACACAATGAAGTATCGCACTATATCACGCGTATGCGGCACGACATGACTATTGCCATGTTGAAATTTCCACTAAATACTTCACTATAAGTTAGAAAAATTATAAAATCGAAAATACGTGTTACACGCATTAGATCTCAAGGTGGACTCTCTTAGATTCTTGGTGCAAAACAGTTCACGCGTATGCGGCACGACATGACTATTGCCATGTTGAAATTTCCACTAAGTACTTCACTATAAGTTAGAAAAATTACAAAATCGAAAATACGTGTTACACGCGTTAGATCTCAAGGCGGACTCTCTTAGATTCGTGGTGCAAAACAGTTTTATGATCTAAAAATTCCCTGACGATACCAATTCTAGCACCCGAATTCTCGTATTTACCATGGTTGATAATTTTAACAAATTTGTTTAAAACATGTTTTAGATTATTGAATACGCTATAACTAACCTTCAAAATATTAGAAAGGCATCATAGGTAAAGTTTCTGGCACTTACAAACATTATAAATATTTTTAAAATGTAATTACAGATTTTAAAAACTACCCTCTTTTATCGGGAAAATTAAGATTTATAGGTTGGTCATACACATCAGAACCAATTTCATCCCCACCAACCGGTTAATTTTCTCAAAATCGAAAATTTTGGAATTCAGCGTCCGGAGTGGTGTCAAAATTTTCAGCTCTTTCTGCTGAATCCAATGCTTTTTATCCGAAGTAAATCGCTTCGTCGGTTCAAATTTTATCACGTCTTGAAAAACACCAATAAATGTATCCATAAAATCGGATTAAAGCCGACGAGAAATTTGTAAAAAATAACTTGAAATTTAGCGTGTGCAACTAAAGTGATGCACGAAATTACTTTAGATTCTGAAAACACACATGTGAGTATTAGTCCCACGTGGAAATTGTAACTGGTTCGTTAATTATTAACTAATTAGCAAATTTGTAAAATGCGTAACAATACGTCAAAATAAAACTTTAATAAAATCTGAACGACGACGAATTTTAACAATCTAAAATTATTTTTCTATTTCCCAACATGTGGACCCTTCGATTCCACACTCACACATACCATATCTTAATCGATTAATGAGTAATTAAATTAAATGTTGGAGAGGGTTCTCCCATTTGAATAACATGTAAATGATTTTTATAACATTTTTGGCTGATTTCAGCCGCTGAAATGCCTTAAATTTAAAATTTCTCTTAATGAACTATACTCATCTGAGTAGTATCTAAAGGCTAGTGTGAATTGATTTACAAAAATATCATTCATTCTCTTATAATTAGCGATCTAAACATTGCTGTATTTAACATAGGTTTATTAACTTATTCAGCTAAAAACGGTTTAAATTTACGGATTTTCGTGCTGTTTAGACTTATTTTAATTAGAATTTCAGCCTGATCACGAATCTGTGATCAGAATTTCAGTCCGAGGACTGTAACAAAAATTTCAGTTAAAGAATCTGGATCAAAAGTCAGGTAGTGACCCTTACATCTATTGTCTGCTAGTAAGCCGATATTCGTCGGACCAACTCCTTTGACATGAAATATTACTTTAAGCCTAAAAATTTTTCAACAAAGATAATCGTAATTTGAGGTAAAATTCTCAGTTACACGTAAAATCTTAAATAAAAATATAGGTAAGACCATATAAAACATTAAATTTAAATTACATAAAAATTCCCGAAAACCCGTATTTGGAGATTGCCAGCTTATTCTACGGTGTTTCCAGAGCACAACACTTTTTGAATTTTACTTATAACTCAATTTTAACCTGAAATGACAATTTTTACTAAATCATACAAATTTTTCCCTTTGGTGTATTCACAGGAGCATTACAATATAAAAACGTACTTAGTGCATTTCTGCTTCATACGAGCAGGAATGCACTAAGTAATTTATGCAACATAAATTGCATAACCTAAACCTTACAAACAAAAATGCCTTTTCGATTGAAAGAGAAATAAGTACTAAAAAATTCATAAAAATTAGTGACAAAATAACTAAAAACCATGTACACAATATGACTTGTTTACGAAAACAGGAAAATTTCACATGACTTGTTTTTATAAAAAATTTTAAAAAAATATTTCTAGTTGTAGAAACGTGATTTTGGTACCATTGGAAAGCGCTAATTTCAACCTGTGTAACACAGTTAAAACCTGAAAATCGATATTTTTTCAATTTTTCGAGTCCGACTCCCCTTTAACGTAATATACATGAAAAAGAAAACTGAGAAATTACATAAATAATTGATTAATTACATTTTTTGGGAAATACAGAAGACAAGACACGTATAAAACTTTCTGTTCAACGATAATAATAACGATAAGGAAAATTCTTTTTTTCATATTTTACCTTATTAGGAGAAAGAGTCAACAAAATTAACGCGAAAAATATAGCAAATATTAAGGTAAAAGCATATCTAGTATTTTTATATCAGTAGTTTAATCCCACTGTGAACGTGTTCAATTAACAGGAAATTAATTAAATAATTAAAATTAAAAATACCATTCAATGGAATAATTTCGGCCGTCTCCATAGCCCAGTGGTAGAGCGATTACTGCGCTCCACAATGCAAACAGAAGGTCCCCGGTTCAATTCCTGGATAGGGTCTGGAATTTATTACATGTTAAACCCACTGATTCTATACCGTAACCCATTGTAGTCGTTAATAAATGATGTTGATGTAACTTTAAATTTATAAAATATAATAGGTCTTACATGTGTTTACCTGATTTTTAATATAATAATTTCATTTTCCACGAGCAGAAATTATATCTCGGGATTTGCCACCAAAATAAATTTTAGCACCAGGTAATTTTTGAAGTTTTTATTTGCTTAAAAAATTTGTACAATTACGTCGCCGTACATTTGTGTCAAATTAATAATAATTTAGTATTTTATTTTACTAGCACAATTACATGTTAAATTGTTTACGGTTGTTAGAAACTATCTCAGTGAGTTACGGCTGAAAAGACCTAGCAAACTTAATAATTTCCGGTACATTAGATGTCACGGAATGAATAACTATTTTAATAAAAGAAAGAATGAGGATTTTTAGAAAATAGGTGAGTAGAAATTTATTTTAAACAGTTTCTCCTTTGTGCGAAATTCTAAAATGAAACGGAGTTACAGAATGCAGGCAGTACATGTGTTTAACTGACAAAAAGTATGACTCCTAGTTTTTAATAATATCTAAACAGCACATATGTAACATATAATGCAAAAGAAGGAGTATATAAGTTGGATGAATTTCAAGGACCCCAAAAATAGATCAAGGAATGTTTGGAATTTACATAAACAACCAACCATCCCTGTCTGTCATCGCTACATATTTAACTATTATAGTAGACGAAACAACTAATACAATATAATGTAAATTGAAAGAATGCGATGACGAACTAACAACTAAAACAATTTTTAGTACAAAAATTTAAATTCCTTTCTAGTGTTCATCTGTATGTTAAAATTGTTTTAATTTTTAAAAGCTTTTAAAACATGTTATTTTGCCACGTGCTAAAATTTCTCTGTCTTTTCAAAAGTACCATTGGAAGGATTATTAGAATTACGTTTTAGAATAGATGTAGGCTTACTAAATAATCTACATTGGCCATATTTAATTAGTCATTTCAGAAAGTCCATGAGTCAAAATTTTACATTTTTTCTTCAGTGCATTTTAGAAATAACTGAATGTAAACACACCATCCCTACAAAGTTTGGCTTTCCTTACGTAATATATAACGCTAAGAAAAGGCTTATCTTTAAGGATGTCAAGTGCTTCCTTCTTATTAAACAATTAAAGTGGAATTTGTTTTGAAGCTTAAGCTCTACTTTCTAGTGGAAGATGCCATGCAAAGATTCTATGCAAACATCTTTTTAAGGCGTATAACTATTGTTTATGACAACGATGAAGAACGTCAATAGCCCTGAAAATCAACATTTTTCTTTCTTAAAGTTATGGAATTCGATTTTTATTATTGCAGAAAGCTATTTTAAGTCATAATGTAAACTACTGAAATAAATGAATGAAAACTATTGTACAGCACAATTTTCTTCTAGTCTAACAACAACGTATTTTACAGAAAAAAACGTGAGTCAGCATTTTACTCCAATTTATTTCAGAAACACCTTTAGTCTAAATTTTCAATTTTTTTTTTAACAAGTGGTTTATCTTTCAAAAGACAAAAACATATTTTATATTAAAGGGGACAGCCCTCTGAACAATTTAAAGTTTATTCGTATTTTTTTTTTAATTGAACCATAATAAACTAAAAGTTTTTTAATTTCTCCAAAGTTAGTTTCTTGACTTATGGGCTTTCTGAAATGACCGATTCATTTATAATTCCGCTCAAGTAATCAGTTTTGTCGATATTAAATTATGTACCTAAGAAGTAAAAGATGTTAACTCCATTTTGGTATTTTTTCCAGGAGAGCCAAAAAGTTTAAAATAATATTTTCTTTTCATTATTACAACAAAATTTCTGTCGGTGTTAGAAAATTGAAATTTACACCCAATTTCTACAGAATTTTTTTTATCTACAGATTTATTATTTCCTAACTTTGTTAATTTCTATACTCCTTCCCACCTAAACAGCACTTACCTTTCTGTGTTTTGTCACTTTTTTTACATTCTGCATTGGTTTTAACTCCAGCGTAAGATTGATAATTGTAGTGATTTTAAAATATAAACCAAAACTTATTTTGAAATACCTAGTGCTAACAATACTTTTATAAAGAAGCAGCATTTTATACACGTTTGAACAAAATTTCAAAATTTACTCAGTAGCCTACTGTTTAGTAACAGATGAATAAAATACCAAATATAAGAAAAATTCAAGCAAAATTTGAGCATATCAGTAAAACATTCAATAGTGATTTTTTTAAAAGAAAACCTAGTACATCAGCTACAAAATCGAATTTAATACGGTTATTACAATCTCTAAAATTGCAAGTTCGGCAGGAAGGAGTTAATACTGAATACCTTTAGAGCATTTCTTTCTGATTTTAAAGGTAGTTTCAATTCGCCAAAATTGGAGTTAACACCCTTTACTTTTGTGGTAGAGAATTAATGAAAAATTTTACTTTTTGTAACAACTCATTTTTTTTAATACACGTAACAGTTTTTTTTTTTTACTCTATTTATACGCCTAACCGTCAAGATTGGTCTAGTAGTAAAGTGGTCACCGCGGTCAGTCCCCCTCGAGTTAGTTCAGGATTATCAGGATCATCCTCCTCTTTCTGGGTTTTCCTTTTTGTACTATATTTATTTCTGTAATCGGTTTGACGTCCTTAGTTGCTTTCTTGATCCGTGTTTTGCTCAACTACATGCCCGAACCTTATTTTTACACAAATTGATGCCCAAATTTTTCAGAACTTGATCCTTCGCTTGCTTCCATCATTATAATATATACCCCAATATATATCATCACCATCATCATCATCATCTGTCAAGTATTAGGCTCAATGGTCTGTTCCGGTATCCATCTCTTTTTAGGTCTCCCAAGCCTCGCTTCCCTCTAGGTTTATATTTCTATGCTCGCAGAGGAAGTCTGTGATGTGGCATGCGAAGTAAATGATTGGACCAGTTTCTCTTATATATTCTTAACGTTTCCAACAGTGACTAAACATTTAACTCGGCGCGGATAACTTTGTTAAGTACTCTATCTAACCGGGTACAACCTTTGACTCCCCGCAAAAATCTCATTTCAGCAGCCTGGATACGAGATTCATTCCTCTGTAATGACACCCATGTTTCACTCCCATATGTTATGAGTGGTACAGCCATTGTTCTATAAAATGAAATTTTTTAGAGCAATGGCTATATATTATCATATTTTATCATTATTATTAACAGGAGAACCAACCGATAATTAAGATAACAGCACTACATCGTACACACCGCATATTAATTTTACAAATCCACAAAATCTTTTTTGATACAAAAGACCAAATAATTTATTGTTTAATGATTCGGTTGGTGTCTGTTTGGTTCCGTGTATACATTCATCAAAATTTCAGAAACAGCCAAATCATTGTAAATAGGTTTTATTACTACGAGGGTAGGCTGATAAGTAATGCACACATGCTTGTAGAAGACGAACAAAAAGAAATAGCAAGATGGGGTAAATAACAAATTAAAGTACAAATCTTAACCTACCAAATTATCTATTTATTTTTCAATATAGTCACCGTTAAGCATTACACATTTCTCCCAACGTTTAACAAGTTTTTTCATTCCGTCACTGAAAAATTCTTCCGTCTTTCCTCGAACCCAGGACGCAATAGCTGCCTTCACCTCATTGTCCGAGCTGTAATGATTACCCTTAAGGTCTCTCTTCAGTAGAGGAAAAAAATAAAAATCGTAAGGCGCAAGGTCGGGAGAATACGGAGGGTGTAAAATTGGTTGAAACTTCAGGTTTCTCAGAGCCTCTCCAGTTGCACGCGAAGTGTGTGGACGAGCATTGTCGTGTTGCAAAATTATTGGCGCCAGGTTGCCTCTAACACGACAAACTCGACGTCGGAGGTGTTTCAGAGTCTGTATATACTGAGCAGAATTTACCGTTGCCCCTCGTTCCAGATAATCAGTCACATAAACTCGGCGAGCATCCCAAAACACAGTCAAAAGAATTTTTTTTGCGGACGGTTGTGTTTTGAACTTTTTCACAACAGGAGAATGTGGATGACGATATTCAGCGCTCTGCCTTTTTTCTTCGGGATCGTAATGATGAACCCATGACTCGTCCCCCGTCACAATATTCAAAAGAAAGTCGTCTCCTTCGTCACGGTAGCGCTTCAAAAGTTGTTCACAGCATTCCAATCGACGCTGTTTATTCTCGTCTGTCAGACGGCGTGGTACCCATCGTGCACAGATTTTACGGTATCCCAATTGTTCAATAATGAAGCCAACACGTTCCTTAGATATTCCAATTTGGTTTGCGATACGCTGTTGAGTGATTCGCCGGTCATTTTGAATCAAATCATCGATGAGTTTGCGACGATTATCGTCTGAGGCAGTGATTGGTCGTCCACTGCGTGTTTTGTCAACAATTAAGGCTTTTCCAGGTTGGCAATCACGAAATTTTATTACCCAACGATTCACAGTAGACCTATCAACAGTATCGTCACAATAAACAGCCTTTAAACGACGATAAATCTCACTAGGATTCACTTTCTCAGCAGTTAAAAATTCGATAACAGCGCGTTGTTTAATTCTCGTTGACATAGCACCAGAACACGACGCCATACTTCCACTACTCAAAACAAACTGAATGAAAGCAACGCCTTCAAACTGCGCAGGCTTGTAGAGGAGAAATAGTACTTCCACATGCCACCAGGCGCGCTACTGAAGTTTATTTAGTTGTCTTCTACAAGCATGTGTGCATTACTTATCAGCCTACCCTCGTAGTTCTGCAACTACTTACTACTAAGTTAATTGGTGGAATAGGTTCTTTACGCACATATTTTGATACAGATTTCTGTACAATATTATACTTAAAACAGCCAATTATAGGGATACAAAAGTCCCTACAATATATCAATTTTCATACATAGTAAAAAATAAAAATCTGTGGAAACAATTTTAATTTTTTGCTTTGCTAATACTTTTTTAAAATTGAAAATATTTTTTTTTTAATTATTTTCAAGCCAAACTATTAATACTGGTGCATATAGAAATGTAAAGAATTTAAAAAACCACTGAATTTAAATATTGATTTTTTTCACGAAAATCATGGTAAGAGTTTAAGTTAAATTTTAACCTGTCGTTTATAGGCTACGAAACTATAAAATAAAATTCTGAGTTAGTTATTCTGAAATAGTTTTACTATTTCAGTTATTTTTCTGTTGTAAAAAGAAAATTAATAAGCATTAAATTGGTTTTGAATAGGATAATGAAAAACCTAATCGCTACATTTGATTTCAAAGCTGTAAAATTACGAAACAGTTCCTGTGTTAATTGATAATTCCAGTTTTTGGTGGCGCTATGTAACTAAAGTTGATTAAAGCAATGAAATAGTTTTGAAAACACGCGGTTACTAATAACAACACTAACCCCTTATGACGCAGTGGTTTAAATTGTTAGATTATGCTGAAATGCAAAACAGCAATTTCGCGTTCAATTTTTGGGCCAGGCCTGTGTTAAATTTTACCAAGGAAACCCATCCATATTTAAATTGGTGCAATTGGTTATAATTGGTAAAATTTTTAATTTAGAGTTTGATAACATTGTATGCAGCGAGGCTAGACCGCTAAAAATTAATTGAAAGATATATTGTGTGGACTTTTACGAAAAATTAAAACTGATAAGGTGTTCCTTGGAAAAGTACTAACCATCTAAGAAATATTACACCCGTCCAACTCCAAGGCAAAAAATAGAATTCTATGATACTAACGTAATCGCAGAACCCAATTCTAAGTAAATGTTTGGATGTTTTTGTGCCTACTTTTAGTTAATTAAAATCATTATTCTAAAAATAATAATTTAGAAAATAATTAGTTAGAAATCAAAAGTAAATCAAAGTATTTCAGTGAAAAAAATAATTAGGTATTAAATAAACAAAAAATATTTTGTATATTATTTACTAAAAAACAGCCCCTTTACAAAAAAATATCTGGAATTGAAGTCTAGAAATTATGGTAAGCCTAGTAAAGAAAAAATGGGAAGAAAGAAACGCAGGTTCCAAAATAAGAAATTAACTACAAAGATTAAAATATAACCTCATGCATATAGTGCTAAGTTGACGGAAAAATATTTAAGCATAATGTACTTCTAACGGGTGTTTAAAAAATGACACAACCGTAACATTAAGTAGGTAAAGTAACCCATAGGTAAATTTCATGTCTCCTTATATCTCAGTTGGCTGCACTGTATTCAAGGTCAACAGCTTGTAACAATTTAAATGTCGTTATTGTGCACCAGTGCTGCTTCAGTATCTATTCTTCTTAATTGTGTCAACGATGACGTTTTCCAAAGTCGAATTTTTGTTCATTCATGAGATTAATTTCACGCATAAATGTAACAAACGCATAAAAGACGAGTTCAGTTTACATTTTCCAATTATTGATTCAAAAAGGTCTATACCAACCGTATTTTGCTAAATCTCTACTTGCCCGAACCATATTTTTCACAAATTGATGCCCAAATTTTTCAGAGCTTTATCCTTTATCTATCAAACTGATGATAAGTAAAGACTACTGTTCCGAATAATTAGATAATTTTACATTTGTTAAATAAATTCCGTGAGACTGGGGGTGTAAAAGATCGCAAAAGCATAGATCTCGGCATCGTGTAATAGGGCCTTTTTGACAAATCTGTGGTTGGTGTGATTCATTGCTACTTAATCGATTAGTTTATTGCAATGTTAGATTTACACGAACGAGAATATTGTTTCCAGCAGAATAACGCAACTTACCATACTCCCAATGGCACACTAGACATGTTTCGGGATTTTTTACTGTTATCGTTTGATATCGGAAGGGTTGTGACCTCCAAGATCCTCAGTTCTTACACCAGGAGACGTTTTCTTGTGGGGTTATTTAAAAATATCGTTTTTAAATAACAATTCTTATATACCTGACAAATTGAAGGCGAACATTTAACGTGAGATTTCTAACATAATAAGCAAACTTTACAAATATAGGGTGGGGTACAAATGTTACGAAACGTGTAGCTACGAACATTTGGTTCTCAGGGAATCATTTGAAACATCTATTATAAGGTTATTAATAGTAAATTTATTGTAATTAGAATATTTTCGCATAAAACTATAATAAATATTTCATTAATTTTATATTTTTTGCACTATATTCAGATCATCTACAAACGAGTTGTGACCTTTTTTAAAACACCCGTTACTTTCAAATTGTTGAGCTTTTTATATTGTTACAAGTAGAGCCAAATATTTGGGAAAATATTATTTCTGTACGTTGTGCGTTGTTATGACGTCATTATAATGATAATTATCAAAGTTGACATCGCATGTAAACTAATTTTAAATTAAATAAAACAACGGTAATAAAGTATGTATTAAAACATTTAAAAAATCCTAATAGTCAATAAAAACTTGTTAATACTCTTTCTAAATAAACTTCTCATTTTATTATTTTGATAACATTTATTTTTCTTTATTTATAACATTTTTTTATTATTATAACAAGTTATAACGTTGTAAAAGAATTCATGCGTTGTAACACACACTCTTTATAATCTTGTTTACTGAAGCTCAAACATACCTTTAACTACGTCAGTCATCAGAGTTAAGCAACAAACAATATTTTAAACTTGACGTACGTAGTAATAGTGTAAGTAGTAAACACTCACCATCCATACATATTTCTATCTTTACTAACAAAATAATCCAAAAATTCCTCTTCTTTAATTTGTACAAAACTATTTTTAGAATCTAAACGCATTTTCTGTTTTAAAATGTAAACATGTTTGGTATTCTATTAGTATCTGTTTCTATATTCATTCATGTTCATTCCATTCATAAACTATCTACAAACACCGCGTACGATAAACACTCAATTAAATTACTTTGTGCAGTACGGCGTAAAAGTAAATTGGTAACCACTCCGTACTTTCAAAACAAACAACAAATTAACTCTTTATGAAATCATTCATCAGTAATTTCATTCATTAAATTTATAACGGGTTGTGTCTTCATTAAAATACATAAATATAATTTTTTGACAGATTGAAATTAATGTCTATTAGAGAAATAAAATATTTTTGGAATGCATTCCTAATCTAAGGTCACGTGAGACATTGAAGTTTCTAATACTCATAGTGAAAGAATTTATTTTGTTACTTCCGCCCTAAACTAAATTTTTTATTTTATTTTATTTTATTCCACAACTTTGACTACAACCAGTGAAATACTGATAGATAACAAAATTACAAAATCAATGACTTAAATTAGGCACTTACTATATGAGAGCAGCGCTCACTAGCCATGTTCCAAAAAGAAAACAAATTTATTATGATAAATTACTTACATTATATTCGCTAGGCTAATAATTACGATTTTCTCGTAATATTTTAAATTGATGGTTTAAGGGAAGACTGTACTTTGTACCCTGACAATGTTAAATTTGCTATTTTTAGGTACATTTTTCACAGGATTGATAAACGATACGAAAATGAAACCTTACTTACTTGTAGATGTCGGGTTTCTCTAGCTATTGACATTTTTTCAATTTAATCTGTTGAACCATAAAGTTAAAAACAGAATAACGAATAATATTACGGTATTTTTTACATATTAATAATTTTTGCAGAATTTGAGAAAGTCTTAAAAAAGCCAGAGTATGTGCATATGCAAGATAAATAACTGGTAAAAATTTAAGCCTGATAGGTTTAATGGTTTCCGAGAAAAATGTACCTAAATGTTAAAAATTTAAATTTGCGGGAACAGGTGAAAAAACAAAAGGCAGAAATAAAAAACAAAATGTACACAAACAAGTAAATTTCCTATCAACATTTGGTTAGAAAGCTGAACCAACAGCTGAGAGTATTAAAAACAGTAATGCAGATATTTAAAAAAAAAAAATTCCCTTTGCCCTAAAACGATCAGTATAAAATTATGAAAAATATTCGTTCTTAGTGACACGATACTTTTTCTGGGTAAACCTCCTAAAAACTTAATTTTTTCACGTAATTTAATGTTTTTGTGGTTGATCTCGGTCTGAACTATTGAAAAACATAAAAAACCGAAATTCAAAATTTTCAGTTAAAACCATCATACAGTCTCACCTTAAGAACTGTATCGTGTTTCTACTCCAGCGTCGTTTCAATCTTCGTGTTGGATTTCCTGGCAGGAGATTAGAACTTAACTCCCGAATAAGTGGATTTTCGTTTGAAAATTAAAGAAAGTTTCGTTAACGTAATGACGCCTTATCATAAGATCTCGTATTGTCTAATATTTTAATATAAATAATCAATAAACTTCAAAGCCTATAACATTTATAAAATATAATATTCTTCTTTTTCAGATGTACACTAAGATATCAAATAAAGTAGTTGGATTACTCCTCGCAGCCAAGAAAAAAGGATTCGTTTATTTTGAAGGAGAAATGTTATTCCAGGTAAGAAATAATGAAGTGTTTCTAATTAAAGTTTACAGTATCTTGTTGATTATGCTCCCAATTCTACCATATTTTAGACAATTTGGAGTACTGTATTACGAACTACATAACTGTATCACGTTGTGCAGCTATAATAAAATCTGATGTATTAGCTATACAAGTAGGCAACAAATACACCGTAAACTGAGATTATTGTTTTAGATTTCTTCTACATTTTCTTCAATTAAAATTGAAAATTGCAACATTGTTTTACAGAATTTTTTTTACTTTTATGAGAGTCATGGTTTTCAACAAAACGCCTAGTTAATTTTTTATAATCATCTCTAAGTATAAATTTTAATTTTTGAAGTTTAGGCCAATGTTACCCCAACTTGGAGGCTATTTTGGCCCATTCGTACAATATCATTCAGATGATTATAGTTTTGTAGCCTAGGGTCAATGTAACCTCATATAATGGAGTAACTTTGTAAAAAATTAAGTCACAAGATAATAGGTATTTAAAAAAAAATTTATTTCAAAAATTAAAAAGGGAAACTTTCAAAAACTTAGATTAACTAAAACATAATTATTCTACTTTTATTAATAATAGATTCTAATTTTATTTACTCTAAATCTGTAAGAAACTATTCATTTCTGATTTACCAAAATGTCCTCGTTCAATTTAAAATTTTCTTTTCTTTTTGAGATCAACCCCTCTCAACTACTTTTAGGAATATAAAAATATAACAATCTTTTTGTGAATTATGAGCCAAAGTCTGCCCATAACAGACAGGTGGAATATCAAATTATTTACACTCAATCTGTTCGTTGTAGGGCTAAAATAAATAGTTCTGTTTCTTATCACATGGTCAGCCAATTAAATGACTGAATCATTTAAGAACAGAAGAGGTAGTGGTGTAAAAGACACTAATCAGAGTTATCTTCCCTGAAAGTAATAAATTTCATTATACAGCCAAACCCTGTGGTGAATGAAGTAAAGGTGTAATTTGCAGAGTGGAAAATATGTGCTTTTCAGAGGGCCCGGCATGCTGATAATCCACTCAGTGAGGAAGACAATGGTAAACCACCTAACTCCTCGTTTTACTTAGTAAAACCTCTATAGGTTCAAACCAGCTTTTTTGGCTGATGACCAAAACGGGCCAAAGTAACCCTGATTTACTGTACAGAATGAATAAATGCCGTGAATACACTGCTTTTATATTACCATCTCTTTCTATGTATTATTAAATTATATTTTTATTAAATATTATATAATACTATGTGTATATTATAATATTATATGTATTATTAAATTAATATTGTTATTAAATTATAATTATTCTATGTATTATAATATTCCCCACGCATAAAACCAAATGCTGTTAACGATTTAATATTTCACTTGGTTCGGTAATTGATCCTGAAAATACTTTAATTTTTTATAGCAGGATAATTTTTGACTAGTGGGTCAAGTTCAATTAATTTAAAAGTCCACCTGCCTGAAACGGGTGTACAATGAGACTGTGACAAGTATAAGATGAGAAACACACAAGTAAATAAAAGTTCAAAGGAAAGCAAAATAAGTTTTTTAAACGGTTGAATAAATCTAATGATCTCGTTGGAATGTATGACTAATTTAAATATTAATATAATTTAAAAAATTAAAAATTATTAAAGAAAAATTTAAATTAAGTTCCTACCTACCGTAAATACATAAATAATGTAAAGCATTAACTTGATGAATAACTATTATTAAAGAAACCTTTGGAGTGGGAAGATGAAAAATGAACATAAAAGTGTAGAAAATTTGTTATTTACCGTCACTAAATAATATTAATCTTAAAGTGTTATTTGGCAAATTAGTACTTTAGTTGGCAACTTGTTTAAGAAGTGGTGAGATCATTCTTAAAACATGCCATGGCACTCAAATAATATAAATGTACTCTTCGATTATGTTTGAGTATGATTCCAAATAAAATATACTCTCATAGCAGAAGTAACTTGCCATTAATGAACATTATAATAAAATATTATTTTAAATTTTACACATTTATATTTTTTCTTAATTTAAACCGTGTCATTTATATATGTTGCTGTCAAAAAAATTAATTTGTGAACACTTAATATCCTTCCTTAATCTTTTTGAATAATTTCAAATTCTTTGATGATAAATAAAACCTGGGTCAAAAATCTGGTGTGAAATACTCACACAACTTTCTCTTGCCAATGCAAATAATTAACAATAAACCTAACATTAGTAATAAAACATTAGAAATAAACAAAAAACTAACCTTAATAAACATAACCTAATTTTAATGAGTGAAAGATGCAAAATGAAAATGAACCTCAGTTTGGCTTAAAAATACGGAAAATCACTCTTTCACGCTAAACTAGGCTCTTAAGAGAAAAATTCTCAGAATAAAAGTTGTAGATCTTTTAATTTCCTATAATTTTAATTATTACACTTTTGTCGTAAAATGCATACTAAGCCCGAAATCTTAAAAAAATCGATTTTTCACACGTTATCGTGAGAGAAAAAGGAAAATCGCTAATTACCGCTAAACTAAGCGTTATACAAAAATATGTTTTAAACAAAAGTTTTAGAATTTTAAATTTTCTACAACGTTTAATATAAATTTTTGCGCTGAAATGCATATTAAAGCCGCAATCTTAAAAAAAAAACAATTTTTTTTACCTGAAAACAGCCTTACGAGGAATTTCAGAAAACATGGCGTACCCTATCTTATAGAGCATAAAAAATTTAGTAAACCAGGCGATTTTAAAAAAATTGTAGGACCCGTTTTTGAGAAAATAGCAAAAAAGTGAAAAATTACACGAATAAACTACTAGGTACTTCTGGTTGACCGATTTTGATAAAAATGTTTGTGTCGGGTCCGGTAGTGGTGTCTAACTTAAGTTTCAAGTTCGTACGATGTTCCGTTCTTGAGATATTCTGTATACACACACACACACAGACCAATCGCTAAAAACATGTTTTTTGGGTTCAGGGGATCTGAAAACTTGTAGCTCCGGTGAAAACTTGATTTCTAAAAATCGACTTGAAAACAATACTTTCCTTCCTATATATTCATATAGGCAAGAGAAAGTAAAATTAGGTACGTAATTAATTTTTTTTTTCAATTCATTTCATTGAAAGAATTCAAGTATATCTGAACCTGATGGGAATAGTTTTTGTCTTAAATGGCTGAAACCACTTTGGTAAATTCATTTATAGGCAATGATGTAGTGCCAAAAGCAGAGTGGAAGCGCCTGTCTGGTTCTGAAGGTCGAAACGTAGATGTAAAAAGGCGTCAATTTGGGGAGTTGTAAAAATAATAAATTCCAAAACAAGTGGAATGTAACATTTGATTTTATTACATAGACTAGAGAAAAGCGAACAGTATAAAATAAGGCTTAATCTAGCCCCCTTTTCAAAACCAGTTGGGATCACCCGTACCTCCCGCTCCCGAACCACTGCATCACTCTTTGTGGGGAATTCAACCAATTAATGTTTCCAGCATTTTCTTTTTTGTTCATTTAAGCTTGAATCAACTTTTCGGTCATTAGAGCATACAGACGGTTATAGATATAGGACTGGGATATGTTAATATAGGGTTGTAGATGTTTGACGGAATTTCTTGAGCTGTGAGACAAACGAAAAGAATTCTTAATTACCCACACTACTTTACATTACGTATGAGTTTCTCCCACAATTTCAATGTTATGTAGAATCTAGCCTTGCACTTTTAACCTCGAAAAGAGGTTTCGGTTTAATGCCCATCTTTCATCATAAGTTCAAAAACGAGTTACTGGGGGTTATTATTTTATAACGTGTTACAATTTCGCAAACCCTGGTCAGTTATTGAACCAAGGACCTTATGTTTTGTAATATAATTTATTGCTTTGAACCCCTTCAATAAGGAGGTGGCTTTCAAGCAATTTCGTTTCTCATTTTTTGATACATTGAAATTTAGACCCTCAGTAGTTACTTCTTAACACCACACAAAAATTGGTTATACTGATAAAAACTGTTTCTATAACACTTAAGGATCTGTTTAATCTCAGGTCCTATTGGACTGATTCAGGTTAAACTGTTTTAAAATCAAGTTGTCCACGTACAGGTTTGCGATAACGCATTATTTAAAAATTCCCGATTAACTTAGGAAATAAGAATTTAACATTTTTTTTATAACCAGTTTAATTGAAAATTTACCGTACCAATGCCGTATCTACTGAATATAATCGCGGCCTAAAAACGACTAATTGGTACTGTTTTGCGAAAATTCTCTTTCTTCCGGATGAAATTGTACATACAGTTTTAAAAAACCGTTAAAAGTGGAATCGAAAATTTCCAAATCGCTTTTTTGTCATAAGTCTCTCAACTGGTTTGATGCAGTTCTCCAAGCTGTAAATAAATAAATCGCTTTATTTATTCATATAGATATATATTTAATAACATTCTATAATTGAATGTTACTGAACGACTGTTCAATGTTAGTGGAAATTCTATTTATTAGGTCTAGTATTTTATGGGAATTGTGGTTCACAGGTTCATTTTATAAAAAAAATAATGAAATCAAACTGTTATAACTGATTATTAAACAATTTTAAAAAATTGTATTGTTTCTTAAAATTTAGGTTAGAAGTAGTATTCAAATAAACAATATTATAAGTATTGTCTGTCTACAACTTGATGGCCTCCCGTAAAAGTGAGCAATATACGGATTGTAAAACATTTCAGAAAACATATAGTCTATCTATTTTTTTTTTTTTTTAAGTAACTGGAACTTTTCGGAAATAATGTATTTGTATAAACAAAGTATTTCGCATGTTTTTTGTTCCAGAAAATTATTTCGAAAAACACACGCTGAGATAATGTATAATTTAGTAAAAGTTTTGTTTTTAAAGAAATCCCCGTATTTCAAATACATCGTGATTATTCAACAACTATTTCACGGATTAACATAATATTTGGCAGGTTTTATCTGTAATAATTATGAAAAACGATAATACAATAAAATTTAACAGAAAATCATTACTTTTTAAGTAAGAGGTATTTTCATAAATTTTTTTTATAAAATTCCGAAACACGACATAAAGAAGTCAGCATGCGTGTGTTTTTCAAAATAATTGTATAGAACAAAAAACATGCGAAATACTTTGTTTTATAAAAATACGACATATCCGACAAGTTTTAGTGTTTTAAAAAAATTAGAAATGTTTTCTGAAATGGTTTTACAATCCACATATTGCTCCCCTCTGCGGGAGGCCATCAAGTTGTAGACAGACAATATTTTCCCACTTAAAGATTTGTGTCATATAACACATTATATTGTATAGCCAAATTAGATATTGTACAAATTGGTCACGTTTAGAACACATGATTAAAATTCTATGTAGTACTCGATTTATTTGACATTGATAATTTTTTATACATGTATAAAGTGACTGGTTAATTTATATTACACACTCTGTCTTTGTATTAAAATATGAAACCAACTTGTAGTAATAAATTAAGGAACTTTTTTTTAAAGTGAATTGTATTTTTTTAATCTTTTCTATGGTATTTAGTGTTTGAATTAACTTGACATTTTTGGCATGAAGAGAAAGCACTTAAATACAGTACAATAAAAATGTATACCATTGTATGTAAGATATATACATATATGTATAGGCTACTATGTCTGGCTGATTTTGTGCCAAGTTTTATTAAATTTTTTACTGTTTTACTTTGTTGAAGATTCTGATCCATTTAATTCACTAAATTTTTTAATTCGTACTCGAAAAGCTTTTTTTAATTTAATGATGAGACGTTTTCTTTTTTATATTTCTTTATGATTAATTAAAGAAGAGACTGTACTTTGTACCCCGCCAATATTAAATTTGATATTTTTAGGTACATTTTTCATTGGTAAAAGATAGAAAAATGAAACTTTACATACTTATAGTTGTAGGGTGGTTTTAGCTACTCACATTTTTACAATTTAATCTGTTGGACCATAAAGTTTTTAAAAGAATAATGAATAACATAACATTTTTACAATTCTTTTCTACGGTTTTTGCATAAATTACTAATTTTTTGAGAACCTGAGAAAGTAAAAACAATGTTGGTGAATGTGCATGTACATGATAATTAACTGGTAAAAATTTCAGCCTGGTAGGTTAAACGGTTTCTAAGAAAAATGCACCTAAGTGTTAAAAATCTAAATTTACTGGAAAAGACACAAATAAAAAGCAAAATGTACACAAACAATTTTAATTTCCCATCAACAGTTGGTTAGAAAGCTGCACTAACAGCGGAGAATATTAAAAATAGTGAAACAGGTACTTTAAAAAGACTAAAATTCTTTTTGCACTAAAACAACCAGTATAAAAATATGAAACATATTTGTTTTTAGCGACGTGTTAATTTTTCAGGATAAACCTGATAAAAACTCAATTTTTTTTCATTAAAATAATTTTTTGTCGTAATTTAATGTTTTTGTGGTAGATCTAGGTCTAAACTATTGAAAAACATAAAAAATCGAAAATCAAAATTTTCAGTCAAAACCATCATACAGTCTCCCCTTAAAGTTATACTATAAAATAAAATTTTATTTTATTCTAGCTTTTGTTATTGGGAAATTTATATCGTTGATATTTACCCAATTTGATCATAACTTTCTGCTGGGTTTTTGGCTTGAGGTAGACATGAACAAAGATGTTTGTTCATGTATGACTATCAATTAATTTATGTTAAAATTCATTCATGGAACAAATGTAATTTAACGATATGTGATTTTACCTATTGACTAACTTAATTAAAAGAAAAAACAAAATGATGCTTTTGCACTGCAAAATTTTGAAAGAAATTGTGGTGTTATAAGTAGTACATTTGTGCAACTCTGCACAAAGTAAATGAGTGGACTGAAAGCAAGTCTATAGTTGTCACGTGATGAGTCGGGGAGCATAGCACCACCCACTTCTCCTTATTTCTTCATGTTTTATACTTTTACATGTCTCCTTACCAAAAATAATAAAACGTATTTAAAATAGACAAAACTAAAAATTCATTTCTGGTTTTACCAAAATGATCAAATTTCACCTCAGTCCTGTTAAATCTGAATTATTGTAAAGCAATTTACAACAAAAAAAATTTATGTGATTCTGTTCTTATTTTTTCAGAGAAGAGACGACAATGTATTAATCGCATTAATTAAACCAATAGATGAGATCAGAGCAGCGTTACAACCTGCGTTATCACTAGCACCATCAAGTGACAAAGGCGAACAAACAATATCATAAAATGTTAACTTCAACAACAAATGAAGTAACGATAACCTCATACCAAAAAAACATTATGTCGACAATACCAACATCTCTATAATTATAAACGTGAAATAACAGCTAATAAATAAAGGACATCTTAACAAATTTAGTTCTAGTCATTGTGTGCAATATTTATGTTTTAAAATAAGTATTTTTTTTTTTAATATGATGAAAGAAAACATAAAAATGTAATCCATGAAAAAATTATCTATTTAATGTTATTCCAAAATATATAAGAAAAAATATTACCGAGTGATAAAATTTTAAATATTCAGAGATGTCTATAACTCCATAATTTTATAAATTTAGGGTAGAGTATTTATAGGATATCCTGATTAGGTTCCCAATCCTACAAATATCCTAGGATATATAATTGTTAAACAAATAAGACTAACTCCTGTGGTATTTATCAGTAAACATAAAAGGATACTTTTATGTATTAAAATGACTTTTTAATGAGCCTAGGTATCTTCAGATACCCATATACGTACATTAATCAATATCATACCATGTAATAGATTTCTCATACAAGGTCAATCGGTAAAACTTCCTCATGGTCAATTAATATCTTTTTCTTCTTCTTCTTCTCACAATCAAGAATTAGGCTCCGGCCTGTTCCAACTCATATCAGCGACAAACTATTGAGTCATTCCTATCTTTTCTGTGGCCTCCCAACATCTCTCCTCCCCTCCAGTATGTATTGCAAAACATTAAGGCGGGTCCTTCCCTCAGGCATTCTCTCTACGTGCTCCCTCCATCGATTTTGATATTCTGAAATCTTCCCATTCAGGTTGTAAACATTCAGTTCCATTCTTATGTCCCCATTTTTTAGTAAGTCCCTATGAATGCAACCCTTTGTTCTTCGCAGGAATCGCATCTCTGCCACCTGTACTCCACTCTCCTGTGGTCTGATATTAATCCACGACTAACTTCCATAGAGTAGGACTGGGGCAGCCATCACCTTGTTAAATTTTATCTGAGTTTCTTTTCTTGTTTTCTTGTCTAGAGTTCTGCTAATATTGCTGCACACTGCTTGGAATTTGCCAACTTTCTAATATCCTAATTTTGTTCAAACCCGAAGTCACATTGTAATACTTGTTTAAGCTTTACATAATCTACCACAATTTTAGAACTAGTAGGATATTTACCAGTAAATACCAGTCATGGGGAGGGTATTAATATCTTTTTAATGTAATATTATTAATGACACAAAGTTATCTTCACTGAAATATTTCAGAGAACCGATATTTACAGTTAAAAATTACTGAGAATACCTGTAAGGTACGTACAAAAAGCAACTTCATAAAATCCATACATTAATGTGTAGTTAGTATTATCAGAGGATATTTATGGGATAATCCTAAGATGTTCTGAATTTTCTCAGGACATCTTCAGAACATCCTTGTACTTTGTAGGTTAGATAAATTGAAGATATTTGATTGCTTAAGTGTTCAGAAGGATTGTTTACCTTTTTTCAATTCAAAAATCATTAACCTGTTGTCTCTCTACAGTTATTAAAAGTTCATCAAATCCAAATTTCATCAATAACACTCTTATTTCATTAACATAATTTATCTATAATCAGTTCATTAAAGAAAAATAAATTAGAGAGAAAATAACTCCTAACAGATTATATCTTTAAAAAAAAATACTGTTCACGTAATCTGAACAGTTTGATACTTATTACAGTTATTTTGAAAATAATAACCTTAAGTAACATACTTTCTCAAAATTACAACTAAATTTTGCACAGTATGTAAGTCTACATTTTTTGTAAATCTTAACTTACAAATATCCAAGGAACTTTAAAATGTAATTAAATTAAAGTTGTTAGAAAATGGAATTGTTCTTAGAATGAAATCTGATATTAATAATACTGTTTATTCTAAATTGGAAATACAACTTTAAAATTTCTTTCAAATTTAGGAATTTTTAAAAGAAACTAGATACTTAGTTGTTTACTAAGTTGCTCAAAACCCATGTCCATTTGAACAAAACCATGTGAACACTTTAGTAATTTAAAAACTTCAATTTCAGATTATGGAGTAATAGATTTCTTTGCAAACAGTATAAGAATTCTTGTTAAATTGTCATTTAAAAAAATAATTGAGTAAACATTTTCTATGAATACCATAATTTAATGATTCTTTGTTTACTAAACTGTTTCAGATTACTTTGATAGTATTAATGAGTATATATAAATTTACAATTCTTCTAGTTATAATAATTACTTTTGTGAATAATTTATCACTGAATAACCAAAATTAATGAATGTAATATCCTTAATAAAGAACTACAAAATACTAATAGGCATCCGATTTGGCGCCTGGAAGTGGGGTCAAATAAAAGCTATTTAGAAAGTAAGTACCGATAATAAAACAAAATTCTAAAATGTAATATTTTTTGTATCGTACGATGAGCTAATAAATTTTTAGTTGATATTGTTTTGGAGACAGAATGTAGATGCTTCACTAGAATTGGCGAGGAACATGGACAATGTAGTGATTACACTTTGTAACCAAACACCAGATTGGATGCCTACATCTGTAGAACTATAATACTCTGTAATATTCTATATTGCAATTAATCAGAAAAAAATGCTTTTGTTTTTTTTAAATGTAAATATTTATTCTTAAAATAGGTGTATACATAAACTACAGTATTCATTAAATTATTTTTTTTATTAAATAAATTATTTTATGTAATAAAATATTATTTATTTACTGCGTAAGATCTTTCTGTATTATTTATTTAAGTTACAATAATGTATGTGTTTGTAAATTATTTATTATTTTATATGACATTGTGATAAAAACGAAGTAATGATGATGCAAATAAAATTGTTGTATTTTTTAATTTTATTTTGTTTTTTTTTTATTACCATCCAAATGATTTATTATTACATTCTTTTAAATAAAAATCTGGTATTTGTAAACAAATGAAATGAACATAAATCAGGCCGGGGAATGTTGGATATTCTACAAGGATATTGATAAGAAAAACAAAATAAAAAAATATGTGCTTCTGTTTTTATGTATCAATACTCAAAATAGAATATACATCAACAGCACCCACATTTGTTATTTTATAAAATAGCCTTCCTCTTGACTTTTAATTAAATCGGATTAATCTAGCCATCTGTTATTTATCCAAATACATTTCCTATTTTTCTTCACCGCCTGCATAAATTATTAATTGTGTCGAATGATAGGCAGGATTCAGTGGTTTTGTTTTCTTTTTTTATCTTGCCATGTGTAGTCTTGGTAAATGTCAGATGGTTATAATACAATTATAAATATTCTTTTTGTGTTTGTTCATTTCAATAATATTTAAATCCTAATTTTTCATTGTAAGTTATATTAAAGTAATGTTTTTTTTTTAATTTATATAAAAATACTTTTTATATTTACCCTTCTTTACCGTTTTCTTAAAAATTAAAAAGGGTAAATATTAAAAGATTTTTTAATCAAGTAGAAACCTACCAACTTCTATATTAAACACTAAATTTGTAGGCCTGTTGGGACTTCTAATTGGTCAACCCACCTCTTTAGTGGTTATCCAACCTGTGAAGCTCCACCAGGAATGTAATGTATTATTCTCCTTGACAGTTATTCTCAGACATCTATTCTCTTCCATTCTAAGGACATGGTTAAACCAGCTATAATGAAGTGTAGCTATTTTGCACTTAAACCAAACACATCAAGCCTACTTCTTATAATTAAAGTTATTAGTAAGCATCATGGCAGCAGCATCCATACAAATGAAATATTTCCTTATATTTATATAAAAACCTTTTAATATTTATTTTTTTACTGCTTTCTTTTTCTAGAAATTTGTACAAATACTTCCGGAGTGAGCACCGCTTCTTCAGGTAATAACATACAGTTTTTAAAAAATATTTATTGTGAAGATTGCATCTTCCTTTGTTGGAGAGTTTGAATCAAACCTTTAACAAAGGATGATGTAATCTTCACAATAAAAATGCTCTAGAAACTCTATGTTATTACCTGAAGAAGCAGTACGCAATGCCAAAGTACTCATAAAAATTTTGAGAAAAATAAAGAAGTAAAAAAAAGTAAATATTAAAAGTTTTTTTTAAAATAAATATAAAAAAATTATATTAATCTTGTCTCTTATGTCTGAATTTTCAGATAGTTTTTTTGAAACATTGAGAATCCTACATGAAAAGTGCATCTTCACTGCTTGCACTCTTTAGATATCAAAACCCATATTTTGCTACATGAAGAGCTACAGGGACAGCCTGATGAGTAAAATTTCATCACCTTTTCTTTACAGTTTCATTTTTCTAGTTATTCCACTCACATGATTAAACATCACTAGCTTGTCGACCATTCTCAGAAAATAAAAGTCAGAATTGAAAAAGCAAGGACAGCATTCAGACAAATATCCAAGCTGTTCAGAATTGGAATTTAAAATTGGAATCAGAATCCTCTGATACTCCATATTTTCCATCTCATTATACGGAGTGGAATCTTGGACCTTAATGGACACAACAATGAAGAGACTGGTAGGATTTGAGTTATGGACTTACAGAAGAATTCATAAAATATCGTGGATGGATAGAATATCAAACATCAGTGTATTTCAAAAACTTGGTAAAAAAAAAGAAATAATACAGCAAAAAGAAGAAAATTGGAATATCTAGGACACATCATTAGAAATGAAAATCAGTACAAGTTGCTGAAATGCATTTTGCAAGGAAAGGTACAGGGTAAGAGAGGTGTCAGAAAACGACGAATATCCTGGCTAAAGGACTTAAGGACCTGGTTGGTAATTTCTACTACAGGACTCTTCAAAGCAGCAGCGAATAGATTTATCATTGCCAGAATTATTTCCAACATTTGGTAGCAGATCAGCACCAGAAGAAGAAGCTTATGGTTTACATCCATTTCACCAGGATACAAAATTAAACATCCAAGGAACGTAAATTTCCTGACCTGTTCAATATATTGACCATTCTATTTTTATCAACCTTTTTCTTTTTTTACACTTTTTTACTTGCCATCTGAGGGATAGTTACCGAGAAATTTTATTTACTTAATTTTCACCACAGATATAACAAAATTGTCCACTGAAGAGAATTTCAGTAGAAACTTTTTTTGAAATAAAATTCTCTATGTTGG
Organism: Catonia carolina; assembly: GCA_035578175.1. NCBI lineage: Eukaryota > Metazoa > Arthropoda > Insecta > Hemiptera > Achilidae > Catonia > Catonia carolina. Next base: position 134,424,363 of record JAQMRL010000002.1, read on the forward strand.
TCTGTTCAAAGTTGTAACACTCTGCACTTCTTTTGGCCCTGTTTAACTGGTCATGTAAATTACCTATGAGTATAATTCTTATACAATAAAAGTAGAATGAATTGAAATAGTCAAGTATTTATAGCAGGTATGCAATCAGTATAAACTATTTTGAATGAAATAATATCAAAATAAACATCAGCAAGGATTTTAAAACTTAACGTCGTTGAGAGAAAAACAAATACGTATTATTATAATCGTTAAAATGAGTGTTATTGAAATGACATGTGTTTACATATTATTATAATACAAATGGTAATAAGCTGGTAATAGTCAACAGCTGTTATGTTATGTTAGCTCAAAAGCAAAATAATACATATAAATAGCTACAACGGCTGAATGGCAGCAGCTGGGCTTGAAATAGCATTAATAAGTGGGTGGGACGATCAAGTAAGCGGTGGAAGAAAATGGTTATTTGAACAGTTATAACCTGGCCGCAAAATATATTTAAAAAAAACTTTCAAATTTGCCAAAATTACTACCAACATCGTCATCATAGCGGTAGTTCATTACTAGATTTTTTGCTAAAATATTTTGGAAGTTATCCAGAATTAGATTTATCAGCCAAAAGAAAAGCTACAGCAATTTCAACTGAGCTCCTGTAGTAATAGAGTGTGATTTAACATGGCCTAATCTAACACGTTTAATATTATATCAGCTAACATTTTCTATTTTGTTCATTCGTTGCCAACTTTCATCAGACAGTTAATAAATGAAATAAAAATCAACTAACCAAAATACTTGTAAAGTTATAAAAAATCAATGAGGCACTCTTACAACGAATTTATTACCATAAATAAATTGTTTTAATTCTTCATAGTTTATGGGTTTTGTCTTACATTAAGCGCAAAAATTCCTATCAATAAACGTAAAAATAAGACTGCAACATAGTTATAAAACCAGAAGTTACATTTTTATGCAGCAGAAACACTTTCATTTAAGCAAACAACTGAAGACCAACAGACCTCAGAAAAGGGAAAGAAAAATTGTAAGTATGTGGATTAATGTACCAAAAAGAGAATGGTGGGTGACAAACAAATCATGTACAGGAAGCTATACCCCCATGAAACCGTACAACACGTCAAAACATAAATGTATTAAAATTGTGATTGAACTTAGCACCATCCATTCGAGCAACAAAAAATGTTCTTTGCTTATCATATGAAACTTATTATATACTAATTGAAACATATACTAAATACAAATACGACAGTACCAGTAGAAGGAATTCATATAGTAGACCTATAATAATACAACCGGTTGTTTTGACTGAAGGTGTTGGTAGAGTGAAACATGGTTACACATCCTTTTTACAGACTTTAAACCCATAGTCTGTTTATATCTGCTGCATGGTACTGTGGGATATACTATAGAACCCGTTACCAGGCACATAGCCACAATTTTGGTTTGAGCGTGCTGAATCTGGAAATTTAATTTTTTGGTTTTGACAGATTGCTTATGAGTATTGCTTGTGTGCTTCAATTAACTAGCCCTTAATTAGTTTCAGTGTTACTTGAAGCTAGTTAAGGGTGATAGATGAAAATGAGAGATAAAAAATTACCAGAAATCAAACCTGGTAACCTCTGCAGTTATACAAAATTTGCATGCAACTTTTTTTATACAAAATTTTTTCTGGTACAAAATTTACATTTTCAGTTCAGTATGGGGGGGGGTCGGTCTGAAACCCTTTAAGCCCCTTCCTGGATATTTGCTTGCCTATTATGGATACCATAAGAGGAGACTGAAATTCTTTGAACATATGATAAAGCAAGATTCGAGACTTCTGAAACAGCTGGTACAATACAACTTCAACTCAAAACCCACCAAGACAGGAAACAGATGGATCAGAGAAATAGAAGAGGATCTGAACAAAATTGGCCTTACACCAGAAGACATCACAGACAAGAAAAATTAAATTAAAATTGGCTGGTCTGTGGTAGTGCTCAGCACAACTGGCTTCTATGCAGAGGTTCCGAGTTCAATTTCTGGTCAGGTCTGGAATTTTTTCATCTGTATATTACCTCATATCATCATATCATTACCTGTGCACAAGCCAAGGGTTATTTTAGGCATCATCAAAAAAAGGATCCAGGACAAAAAAATCTGCTTCACAAGAAGGAAACTCACAACACAAACATTTTCAATACCAGAAAGAGCAAAATGATCAGAACATATGAGAAAGTACATAGAAAGAAATTTGAATAAGGAACTGACTAAAGTGATCCTACATGGCCATAAAATATAATAAAAACAACAAAAGGACAGAAAGACAATACTCTCATTACTGCCATCTTAACTTTTATTTTAAGACAAAGCCCTACTAATTTTATTCTGATCCCAGATATGCATTCTCTACAAAGGGTACAATCAGCCTGGGGACATCTACAACTTCCTGGGGTTGTTTAACTGCTTGAAATTTTCTCTGATAAACTTGTTCAGCCTCCTAATTCAATACAATTTGAGAACTAGCTATCTCTATATACAAATAGACAAGTTTCACAAGAAACTAGAAAATAGTCCACTTAGGAAGAGATGGTAGATTTACCAAAGGCATCTTCATCTATACCACAACCATGGTAAGGCTTTACCTTGATATTTCTTTATCTCTGTTGGTGTACGGGTAAACACAACTGGCTTCTATGCCAGGCATCCTGGGTTTGATTCCTGGTCAGTTCTGGAATTTTTTCATCTACCACCAACTATTATCTGAATTATCATTAAAGTGCAAAACATTAGACTTGAAACCAAAAAAAATCTCTGCCATGTCTTGTTATATTTCTGAGGGAAATCACCAGTCTTCCAAGGCAATTTAAGAAAGAGATATTTCACCTGCACTGTTCGGCAATCGACACAAAAACAAGTACACTATTTTAGTGACTTTTCATAACTTAGTGATCAATGATTCATTAAAATATAATATCTCTACGATATTTTATTTTTTTTTATTTTTTACACCTCATAGGATCACTCTAGTTCAAGATTTGGTCTGTCCCAGTGTTTTTTTTTAAAAGCGCGCTCTCCAAAGCATGGCTTTCTTTTGTTTGGCTTACATTTTCTTAAAACGTTCCGATCTCTGTTCCCTGCCTTCATCGGTAAAGACCCTGTTGTAGACTCTTCTGGTGTATAATAAATCTCTACAATTTATTATAATAAATTTGGATTATCCACTTATCCTGTACAAATATGCGTTATTTGGAAGGAGGAAACTTACCTTCCAAATTTTATTATACCGAGCAACAATATACCAATAGAATGCAAGCTGGTTCTAATTAGTAAACAAGTAGGGCAAGTGTAAGCTAATCTGTTACAATCATGTTTGAGACGAGCAATTTAACAAATGGCAGCAACTAGATTTTAAGTGGTTGGATACTTGAGGTACTACTATAACTATACTATAACTACAGTCTGGAATGGTGTGACCAAATTATTTCATGATACAGAAAAAATTCAAACATTCAATTATCTGTACCTAATTCAAAATATTTTTTATTAAAAATCATTTCAATTTTATAAAAACATTTTTTTTACTTTTAAATCAGACTTACATTTTATAATAAAATAATCAATTTCAGACACCTGATAAATTCCTGTCACTTTAAGCTATCTAACAAATGAAAATTTCCCTTTAGATTACTATGAGACATCTCAGCTTTCTCTATCATGAGAAATTTTTTCACATGACAAAATATTTTTTCAAATACTTGCCAAAATATTTAATGAACGACAGAGGTGTTTAAATTACCTATAATTCTTTTTGTATTGCAAACAAATGAGACTTAAACTTTTTCAATCATCCTCATCGCTTGTCTTTAACACAACTCAATCTCATTAAGGCCTAAAATATATTACAAATAAAACCTAAACCAATTATGACAATTGCCACTACTTCTGAGAAACAAAATAAAGTCTCTTTAATGTAACGCCAACATCCTGTTTGAAAGTTCAATAAAGAAAAAATATTCATATTAGTCAATCAAACAATTTCAGAGAGTCAGTCAAACAAATTCTTATTTTTAATTAGTATGAAATATAAATCTACAGTTACTTTTATACATTCACAACCGAAATAAAAATATTAAGAAATTTTTTTTATTTCAAGATACAAATATTTCTATTATTAAATTAGTAAAATATGCTAACATATCCTTTAGTAGGCTACTCTATTTTATATAAACAAGTGTCTAGATAATTTGCGAAGAAAAACAGGAAGAGCCAAAATGTCATGTAAAGAAATATATACAGAATTAGAAAAAGACATCTCTATAAAATAACTGCATTAGAGAAAGAAAGAAAAGAGATATTTATCGTTTATATTATTTTTGGATATCCGTAGAGAAGTAGTCTTGTAATATTTTTTTAATTTAAAATAACACATTCCATTCCAGCTGTGTATGCCAATAATAATAATAATAGTAATAATATTTCAGTATCATTAGATCCAATGATTTCATTGTTATTATTACTAAAAATAAATATTTCTGTTGAATTCATGACATGAATAATATTAATCATTGGTTAAATTTTTCAAATCACTGTTGACACAGTTTTCAAATGGCAAAAAAATAAAAAATGCTCAAAAAACTTCCTTCAAAGAGTCTTCACAGCATTGGCCCTTTATCCAGTTCTGACATTGAAACGTCTCATTTTTTATTAGTGTTTAGATCATCAGCCAAAGGGCTGGTTTGAACCTCAAGAAGCTTTACTAAGTAAAATGAGGAGTAAGAGTGTTTACCATTGCCTTCCTCACTGGGTGGAAATTTATGCTTATCAGCATGCCAGGCCCTCTGAAAATAACTACTTTTCATCCTGTAAATGATACCATCATTTAATTTACCACACGGTCTGGCTGTATTCATCTGGCTGAAATTCATTACTCTCAGAGGATATAACTCTGATTAGTGTCTGGGTAGTGGTGTAAAGTACACCACTACCTTTTCTGTTAACTCAAGTCATACAATTGGCTGACCATGTGATAGGAAACAGAACTATTTTTTGTAGTCCTGGAACTGGCAGATCAAGTGCAAATAATTTAACAGTCCACTTGCCTTTAATGGCCATTATTTTTTATTAGAAAGCTGTAAATAAATTAATTACTACCAGCGTTGTAGGGGTCTTCCCAAGCTTTTTTGGAATCCTAGCGCCCTTCATTCTTTGAAGGTGCTCCATCCATTTATTGTGATTACAGATTTTCTCATTTACTTTTATAAATTTCATTCCTTAAATCACAATTTCAAATTTGATCTTCCCTTGTACATCTCTTGACTCTTCATAGAAAGTGCATCTCCACAGCTTCCTATTTTGTTTTCTTATCCCTGTAAGAACTCAAGATCCATTACCATACAAAAGAGTTGGAGAGTCTATTTTCAAGAAATGTTTTATTTTTTAAAAGAAAATTCACAATTTTTGTAGAGGAAATTATTCTGAATAAAATTTTATTACTACTTATAAAGAGAAGTAAAAAAGGGAGGAGGATACTGGGAAGGCAAGGGATTGAATAAAAAGTGATGGAATTACGGAACTGGAAATGGACAGCCTGTTAAGGGGTGTTTTTTTTTTTTTGGTTTATCTTCCGACTGTTCTGCAATTACTGCTAATGCAGACGGTGAAGGATGAAATGATTTATTTATTTATTTAAATGTTAAGGAGGGTTGGGCAGACAAAACTGAGATGGTTTGGCCTGTCAGTAAGATGGAGGTGGGAAGACAGTTGAAAAGGATGCTGTACTTGGAGATGGAGGGGAAAAGACCCCGAGGTAGACCAAGAGTGAAGTGGATATATGTTCAGTTATAAATGAATTGGGAAAAAGTTGTGATGCCAAAGAGCAATGGAAGAGAGATGGTTCAGTGATAGAGAGGACTGGAGAGGAATTGTATTATTAGTTATTTTATTAATATTTTGTTTTACTAATAAATAAACAAAAATGGAAGTAATGTCATTCAAAATCAACAATTTCTTTCATAAAAATGTCAAATTTTTAATTTCAATAACTCGTACTAGAATTGAGATATATTACCTAGAAACCATAACTCAACCTACTAACTAATTTTCAGGATTTGTTTTTTTTTTAATTATTCAGAATTTGATTCTGTAGAGTTCCTTTGTATGGCAAAACATAATTCTGTTTTAAACATTTTTTAAATTATTTTGTTTCATTGTTGACCAAACTTAGCAATAATTGCTAAATTATTATTGCTTAAAAATTATTTTTAAGGAAAAAATTAAGGAGAGTATTATGTAACTATTGTAACTATACACAGTGCTTTAGAATAAGATCTTTTTCAATTTGACACCTTTAAAACTGAAGCTCATATCCTGATATTTTAATTCTGGATGACCAGGTGTTTGAAAAAGTGGCACTGAACTGATCTAACATAGGAATTATGAATCCCATGGTTGGGGGAAAGGTTAATTTCCCTCTTTATATGTAAATTAAAAAGTAGAGAAATATTCATATGTAAATTTAAACTTCCTTCCTCATATAGGGCCAATTTTAGATCACGTGAGATGACTTACGACATTTCTGGAAGCTCTTTACAGCCCAAATTTTCAGCATTCGCTCACTGTAGGCTTTTCTCCTTTCTTCTGTACACCCAGTGTTCTGTTTTTGCTCTTCAAGGAAGCCCTTTAAGTCAGTAATGAGTTATTTGAATTTATATCGGCTTATTAAGCTTTCTCGGATTATTCCAGTTTTCTCAATATCCTATCTGACTTCTTTAAACCATTTATTCTAAATGTAGTGTAGGATTATTCTTAATGTAAAAAAGTTTTTTGTGAAATAAATTAACATTATCTAGAGCCCAAAACCACTATTGGCAACACAGGTGACCTATCAAAATTTTATGAGATGAGTTTAAAAAATATCTACATAAATTCTCCAAACATTATAAACAACTCAAAATATAAAGATACATTTTGATTTCTGTAAGAATTCTTCATGTTTATTGCCGGTATACATCATACTGAAATAACATGAGTTGCCAAATCACAATCACAAAACACAAATGAACCACAAAAAAATAAAACTCATAGTTAAAAAATAACAATGTTACTTTTTTTATTAAGATTTTTATGGTAATTAAGACCATAAGCCAGCTGCATTGTCATAGTTGGTAACGTGCTCGCCTCTCATCATGCGGTCTTGGGTTCGAATCCCATTAGGTATAGCATATTTTCATACGTTACAAAAAATCATTTCATCCTTCACCGTCTGCATTAGCAGTAATTGCAGAAGTCGGAAGCTAAACCAAAAAAAAAATTAAGACCATAAAAATAAGAAACTGCAATATCTCTGTCATGTTAGGAGAGAACAAAATAGCCTCCAATTTGGGTAAAATATAGAAAAAGATAAATCTGGGAAGATGATGGGGCTGCTTCTCCATAGATCTATTTGGATAAAAGGTGTCCAAGGTCAAAACTGGCATTATGATACCCAAAACTTCTAATTAGATTAAATGAAATAATGGATAGAGGAAGAAGTAGTAAAGGCAAACAACTACAGTCCCTAGGTAATAATTCTATTAAACAAATTTTAAAAAATGATAACGTAAAAATACTTAAAAAATTATTATGTATGTAGATGTATCAATGAGAGTGGCCTGCCTGGACCACATCATTATTAAAATTGATACCCCAATTTCATAAACTATAAAACTTCATCAACAAACAGTCACCAATAAAAGTGATAAAAGGAAGTATTAGGAGCGAGAATAGATGTTAACATTGAGTAAATAACACAATAACAATTACTTGTCAAAAGTAAAACATCTGTATTTGACAAAATTAACAATATATTAAAAACCTTTTTACAATAAGATCAACATATTTATAGAATTATGTTTATTTTATTTATTAATTAAAAACTAACATAAAAATATAGTAATACTAATTTATTGCAGAATTTAATTTAAAAAATATTATAACTAAAATTCAAATGCTATAATACTATAATCCTATATTTTACTAAGATGCTTTATAAAATAACACAAAATATTAAATTTTAATAAATAAATTACAAACATTTTTACAATACAAACATACTTTCTTAAAGAAAAGAAAAAAAAATTTAAAAACATATTGTGACAAAACAAAAATTTCAAAGGCCACCTCCATAGCGTAGTGGTAGCGCGCTAGCCTACAACCCAGAAGTCCCGGGTTCGATTCCCAGCTAGGGTATGGAAATTTTAACTCATTAAAACCCACTGTTACAGTACCAAAACCCACAACGTCGATACGACTTTATATAAATAAATTTTCTAAAAACTTTTTTAATTAAGAGTAATGAAACTTAGTCATTCAACTCCTCCTAAACGCCTGGACCGATTCTTATGAAATTATTTGCGTGAGATTAAGTTGATTCGAGAATGCTATAGATTCACAATTCGACCCGATAGAATAAATTTTTTATATTAATTAACTAATTTATAAATTTTAGTTGATTTTAGGTTAGCTTAAAGTTCACACTGTATCCTGTACACGGTGTTTCGATCGTGTTTTGGTTAGCTTAAAGTTCACAATTGTATCCGGTAGGTGGGACTCCGACCGTGTTTACAAAACTTTTTGACAATTTCTAGCATATTAGTCTGACCCAGCAGTATTATTGAATAATATTATATTATTTTATATAAAACAACTATTTATAGTGTCATTAAAATTACTCATTGTGCCAGCCATAACGTGCAGTATTGATGTATTTTACATGATTTTTTAACAATTTTAATGATGTATACACGTGCACTAAAAATGAACTTAACCTATGAATCTAAGAAGATAAATTCGCTGTACATGAGTAGATTTAACTATAATTTATTTTTTATAGATTGAAAAAAATATACCGGTTATAAAAATAATTAAAGTTTTTTTTCTTGGTACTATTTGAGTTAGTTTTAAGTTTTCATCCAACACAAGTTAGTTTATAGTATACGATTCCTCTCACACACCACACAATTTTAAAGTCAAGTTGTGATAACTGTACACGTAGTGGCGTCAGGTATCATAGAAATAGATTCATAAAAACATCCCAAAACATTTATGATTGATTAAAAAAGTTTATGACTTTTGGAGTTACGTTTCCACAGGATGTCTGTCGGGTCCGTTAGTATATTATAGTAATAAAAAGGTACCTGTGTTTGATACAAAAATCATTAACAATTTTCTTCAATTACTACAATACAAAAAAAATAAACAAGTTACCATGGATTTTACAGTATTAGTATTATATTATTATTAACGGAATTATTAATAGTAATGGAATGAAATCCAGAGAGAAGAAGGAGGAGGGGCAGACCGTAAAGATCATGGAGGGACTGGGTGAACGAGAGTCTATGCAGAAAAGAAGTTTGAGGTTTGGGAATTAGGAAAATAGGGGTGGAATGGAATTCTAGTTAAGGGAAGGTATAGATAGCAATAGCTGTAGAATCCTTAAAAAAATATTACTGTATAAATTATAATTATTATAAGTTATGAGGTTTTATTAGCAATAAATTTGGGCCTTAATGAGACTGAGTTATTTCAAAGACTGAGCAATGAGGGTGATCAAGGAACAGATTTAAATAATAATTAATCTATCCTTTTTGTGTAACCAAAATTGGTTTTGGCCGCCTCTGTAGCGTAGTGGTAATGAGCTAGCCTACCACGCAGAGGCCCCAGGTTAAATTCCCGGCCAAGGTCTGGAAATTTTCACAAGGTAAAAACCCACTGTTCATTTCCCACCACAGTCGCTACTGACCGAACTGTTAATGCAACATTAAATATAGTAAAAAAAATTTGTTTTTCTGATATTTTAAATCATAAATAAAATCAATCATACATTTAAAATACAAAATTTTATCCAATGTATTTAAAATGGATATTCTGTTTACCCTTAATATTGCAGATTGTACCAAGCATTTAAAAAATTTTTACATGGTTATAAAGAAAGGATGCTTTTGGTGATCTGCAACAACCCAAAAATGAACATTTGTAGCAACTGTAACTAAGATTTTGAGAAAAAATAACCAAGAAAATGAAACTATTTTAATTAACAAGCAATTTTAACATGTTTTTTCTGTAGTTCAAACTGGTCAATTTTTACAATTCTTGGAATTATAGGATCCCAACACCATGCTTAGCAAATAGTGTTAAGTACTAAAAATTGGAATAGCGTACAAAATTTTTAAAAAACAAATTGTAAATCTACTAATGATCACCTTTATCCAGTGATTTTGAAATTATTAAACACAGTATGACTTTTCTAACTGTCCTATATTTTATATTTTTAAAACAGATATTTAAAAAGTAGTTTAAAGAGTAAAACTACAACCAAATTAAACTAAAATCTGGCTTCATTTAATCAAAACAAGGCTATGGTATTTGCTGTTCTAATTAATTAGAAGATAATTAAAAATTTCTACACATTTCTGGCTGAGATACAATCTGGCTGTTAATAATGCCAAGTGACTTTCTTTTCTTTCACTGCATTCAGCTTTAGATGCATTTCTTCTTATTACATAATACATGCTGTATTGCATTATGTAATAAGGTAATTTGTTACATGGTAAGTGGATGACATTAGGGATAATTTGTCTTTACCACGTTCATACTAAAAAAGTAGTCTAAAATAAATACTAAAATAGGTGACATTAGTAATCTAAAATCTTATGTCAACTCGTTGGCACAAATTTATTACAGATAAAGAAATTAAAGAAAAATTCATTAAGACCTTTAAAAAAAGTAGAACATAAATATCACAGAAAAATCTAAAATCTTAAGGTGCGGTTTCGTTTGAGCGATCATCGCATGCGATTACTGCATGCAGTAATGACGCATAGGTCGGGTAGTTTCGTTTGTGCAGTGAAACATGCGATCCAACTGCACGTCCGGGTTAACTGAAACCCAGGTAATCCAAGACGTCAAAAAATACTCAGTATTTTAAATGTAATTTTTCTACAAATAACTGTAATAAAAACAATATATAATAAATACGGTAAATTGTATTTCTGTACCAAAATACTGTTTAAGAAAACTGAACTGTAAATTATAGCATGTAAAGTATGCCTACATGACATTCAAAACTGCAGGCAGGATTTTTACCGATAACGTGAGTATTTTCCTTGGAGCGGTAGCCTACTACTAGGTTTACTGTTTAGTTTGACTACAACACCTTTGCTGCAAACAGCCAATTAGTACTGTATTGTGGTTGAATGGGTACGGTAGTGTCTTGGCCTTAATGTAGTTTTCATTTCGTTTTGTGGCCAATTAGTTTTACGTACTGCTAGTGGAAGTGAAATGATATTTAACAATGTCATGTAAACGTAAACACGTGGTGAAAACCAATGAAGCGACGCCCACTGATGTACTTTTAGTTAAACGTTGGCAGGACATTTCGGTAAGAAAACGAATGGAAAATAAAACCAAAAAAAAATTTCTGACTTTAAAAAAATAATTAAAATGTACGAAAAATATTTAACAATTAAATTGTACGAATAAAAGTTTAGGACACAGTAATATTTTATTTACAATAAAACGCCATTTTCTTGTTATTTAAAAAACGCAGCTTATCCGAAAATCGGCTCACCCCAATTATTTCAAATTACCACGAGTTTACTGTATCTATTAGACGATGAAAGCAAGTTGAAAGGATCAAATAGTTGTAGTTTTTCTGCAGCTAACTCAATGAGTTTTGTGTCATCGTCTTTGGAAAAACTTATTTTCAACTTCCAGATGCATGCGACTACTGCAGAAGACTGGTTCCCAAAGCAGTCGACACATGTGATCTCTTGCGTCGGACCCATAAACGGAACCACTTCTTAAGAAATCCATTTGATGAGTAATGGCAGTGATGCATGCAGCGGCTGCATGCAGTAATCCCATGCGACGATCGCACAAACGAAACCGCACCTTTAGGTATCAAATCCCTGGAGGTTACACTAGACCATCCCAGAAATTTACAAACATTTAATTATCTCATTACAATAAACCTTTTAACGGACAATTGTTCAAAGTCCAAAATTACAAAATATTCAGAAATCTGAAAACATTCCATTGCACCCGTCCATAAAACCGGGGAAAATTCAGTTTTCTTCATTTATTGTAGAAACAAATGGCAAAGTTAAATTTTTTTAACTTATTTCATATAATATAGTCTTTTATAAATTAAATAGGGAACATAATAACTGGAGTAACAGCACAGGTGTCTGAATTACTTTTATAAACTTCTTTTCCCTCAGAATTGATATTTTCCTGGCCATTCAAATAAATATTAGAATACTCAATGAAATTAGTAAATTCTGGCTTTTTAAATTTGTCTTAATTTTACAATTCTTTTCATAATAAAAGCTATTTGTTTACAATTTCTTAAAAATTAAAGATTATTACAGGTTCTAAAATTTCAAACCACCGCATAATATGCTTCAAATAAATAATGAATCATTAAATACTTTTTGTTTTGGGATAAATTATAAATAGCATTCTACTCTGTACGTAAGAAGTAATGTAATAAAATTTATTATTGATATTTACATTTTTATTATATATATTGTGCAATGCATAGTTGCACACGCCTATGATTATCTGTTACTTTTCATGTATGTGAGTTAAAAGAGACGTGCGAAGTAAGAAACAAAAACTGATGTGGTAGGATGGGCGAGGCAAGATGGTGGTACAATAAGTAGATGCTATAAAAGTCTCTATTTTTACGATTACAACTATAGTGTTCACAACAAACTGCCCTTAATTTGTGAATACCATCATTAAATCAATTACAACCTTAAAATTAAAAAAAAAATATCAGTACTCAGCAAATTTATAATACACAAGTACCATGTCAATTGATAAAAAAGTTACAGTAGAATCTCGGTAGTCTGGCCGTGCAGTAGTCCGGCCCATAAAATATTAGGCCTAAAAGTATGAAACCTCACCCAGGACAGTCTTTTGGTAAAAGATTTAAATTGAATTAGGGAAATCAACTCGACCTAATTACGGCGTATTTAATATAACATGTATGTTTACGATTTGATTAAAGAAATGAATAAGCAGACCTAAACTATTGTTAAATGGAATAATTTTTGGCCTTTTATCCAAAACCCAGAACTGGGTCATACTCTATACTTCATGTTGAATTGACAACGAAATTTAATTCTTAGAACACGAGCACCCCCACACCACACTAGGCAATGTCAATAGCCGATAATTATGTTAAATACAATGACTACAGAAGTACTCAGCAAACCTTTTTTAATTAATCACATAGAAATCAATGCATATTCATTTTTTGTTTAAATTTATAATTTATAGTTCCAAAATTCCAACATATCCAGTAATCCGGCACCCTCTCGGTCCCGAACAGGCCGGACTACTGAGATTCTACTGCATTTAGTAAATAAAGTACATCAGAACAGATTTATTTAACAAAAAAAAAATTGGAGAAAATAATATTCATTTCGTCAATTTATTGACTTTTCTTGAGCAGACTGTACTTCAAATTAATAAAAAAAAAACACCTATCATATTTAAATGTAAAGATAATTCTGTTTACATTTAAAAAAAAAGAGTCACTACTATTGTTTTATAGTTTTTGTAGTGACTAAGATTGTTCATCATCATTTGTTTTAAATTTCTAGATGCCATTTTGACAGGGCTATATTTTTTACTCTCTCAAATTATTTTTTTTGAAACACAGATAATTTTGACTTTAACCATACACGTGTAATAATTAAAACAATTTTTAACAAATTAATTATTTGCAACATGGAATAAAAATTGCATTGCATTGAAAACATCAGCTGACCTACAACCTAAATTTATAACGTAACAATAATTCACGGAAACTGTTTTTAAATTACTAGGTGATGTTTTCAACATGGCACAATGTTAGTCCTACGCTGTAATTAATAGCACTGTCATCACACAAAAATTATTCACCTGCACTTATACTAATATTTATTAAAATACAAATAACTGTATTTCCTCAAATGTAATCCACACTACAGAGGATTTTTGGAATACAAAAATAAATTTAATAGAGTGCACATTAAAATTAAGTAATGCTATTCCTCATTTTCAACCCTTAGACACTAGCCATTTTAGTAGACTTTAGTTTTTAGTGTGTTCTTCAAGGTTATTGCTCTGGTCCTATCCTTTCAAAAGAACCTTCTTTTGCAACAGTTAATGGTAGCGTGAGTAATTAATAGAATAGTCATTTTATTTTTAATAAGGATAGTAGACAGCATAAAAAGTCAGACAAACTTCTTTTAAGAGCAAAGTTATTCTTCTCATCAGGAAGTATGAAAATAAAAAAGCTGCAAGGGAGTTTAATGTAGCTGAGAGGAACATTCATGGTGATTGTGTAGACTGTCTGTATTTGCTTACACATCACTAAGGAACATCTTTGAGAATTCAAAAGAAAAATATTGAAAAATCAACAGTAAAGTTTTAGAGTTTGTATATAAAACAAGGAAAAATGGACTACCTATTACTTTGGATGTAATTAAAAATAAAACCAGTGATAACTCTAAAACTTGGGATATTCTTCACAAAACTTTAAAAGTGCATAAGAAATTAGGGGAAGCACTTTATAAGGCAAGCAGGACTGTACTTACACCATCAAATCACAAAAATTCTTTCTGTGTGTCACAAACTTCAAATTTTAAAAAAACAGACAAAAGATTGGTTACGTGATTAAAAAACACACAACTACGTACGGTTTTATCAAAAAACTTTGACTACTCACAAAAAATGTTAATTTTGCTGGTTAAGAAATGCAGTGTGAAAAGATTCAATGGCACATACCATTCGAGGAAATATAATTGGTTTTTATTTCAAAAATTACAAAACTAGTCTCTTTGTCAAAGATGAAGATATATATTTATCATGCTATCCTTGAGATTGCGTGTACCTATGCTGCGGAGTGTGGGTATTGACAAAGAGAAAAAAGGATCGCCTAAAAGCGGTGGAGATGGATTTCTGGAGGCGGAGCCGTGGTGTGTCACGGATTGATCGAATTCCGAAATTAGGAGAAGAATCGGTGTTTGGAAATATCATGGATACCATACCATAGCAGTTAAAATGGTTGGGCCATTTGTGGAGGATGGAAGATGGTAGGTGGCGAAAGAGGGTATGGGAGTGGATGCCAGCCGGTAGAAGGAGAGGTAGGCCAGAAGTGACATGGTTGAAAGGGGTTCAGGAGGAAATTTCTTTAGCGGCGACTCTCCAATGGGGACTGGTGAGACAAAGAGAGGTGGTGCTTAGGAAGCGAGATACGGCTGGGGCTGTAAATCCTTGCATATTAAAAAAAATTACTAGTAAATAATTCCATTTCTCCCAAATCTATCCTAAATAAACACACCACCAGGAGTTCTACAATGTCATGATAATGCTTTATAATAATATTTTGCAAAACTATGTACAGCCAAGGCATGCTTGATACCCTTGTTATAAGAGAGAAAATCTCTAAAAAATATACTATCATAATTATTAAAATCCCTATTTAATTGCATAATCAATATACAGATACAATATTACTAATCCATTTTTTCATAAAACATTCTATAAAAGAACTACTTTATTTTGATACAGACATAATTTGTTAAGGTCACCTAATTGGTTTACTTTTACGTTCAAGCTCTGACGTTTTATGCTGAACAAAATAACGTAGAACGGCTGGAATATTTTTTAATTTTTTACGAACTCTGTCTGGAATTTTATCTGAATCAGACTGTTGGTATCGAAATACTTTACCATTGTCGGTAAATATCACATTACCGGTTGAACTATCAAATGATAGTTGCGATCCATCTGGATAAAGTACAGTTATTTCACCCGAAGACAACTGAAAAAAAAAACAAATAAAATTAGTTGTTAAGAATAGTATTTAAAGAGCTGAATAGATGAAGATGTTATGTAACTTTTTTTTTAAGTTTAGTGATTGATAAAGGTGTTATGACAATATTAAGTTTTACATGACATAAAATACTCTATCTCTATAGCTTAAGGAATTACTACGTATGAAGGAGCTATTCCATATGCTAAATTTTATGTTTTATACAGGATAAAGGTATTACGATCACTTGACACCTTCCTCCATCAGAATGCAAGATGTTATAATTTTACAATAATAACAGTTAATTGTGGTAGTAAACATTTCATCTTTACAGAGGTATTATTAAATATTTCTCAAAAGAAATCTATGATAATACTCTTGTATTGTAATACTGTTCATCCAATCTCAGATAATACTGGTCAATAGATATCACAATAGATATTTAGTGGATGAAGAAGGCGTTACATACCTAAGAAAAGTGATGTTAAAAAATACAGTGTAAGGAACTATTAATTGCATTATATTAATTTTTGTGTAGGGATATGATTTATTTATCTTGATTTATTTCATAATAAATAAGACAATAAATAAATCAAGACAATTCACACAAAAAAAATTAAGAGGCTTAAAATCTGATTGCACTTTTCTCAATTGTTTCTCCATAGTACTTTTATCCACTAAGCTCTTCAATTATTTTAAAATACCATCAATATTACAATAATAAAGTTAATTGAATTAATTAAACACTGAAAGAACCTGCTTCACAAAACCTTTTACAAAACCTACTTTTACTTTTACTTTGTTTTACAAAACCTGCTTTAAGTTGTAATAATATTAGAATGATTCAGACATCGTCAAATGCTGGGATTTTGTAAACTGGATCTATAACTAAAACGGTGTTAAAATTTATCAGATCTTAGACAGTAATCAAACTTGTGACTTTTGGCTAAGCAATCAACTGTGTTACCAACTGCACCACAGATATATTAATCCTCATTTGCATATCTCTTAATCTGAAGATATGAAATTCAAACAGTAATTAGTTACCCTTAAAAACTAGCAAAAAAATTGAATTAAAACTTATTGTTTTCTGGTTTATTTTAAGAAATATCAGCAACTAGGTCACTAGCGACTACAACGAGTTATGGTACAGTATCAGTGGGACTTCTTCTTCTTCTTCCAATGCCTGTTTGTTTAGAATATTGGCGATGATCCTGGCTATGATGACATTGTTGACAGCTACTCTAAATAGTTCCGTGGTAGTCTTACAGAGAACCACATTCTCAGATTTTTTAACCATGAAATTTTTCTCCTTCCGGTCCTTATTTAGTTTTATTATTCCCTGTAGCATGGATTGTAGAAGTAGGTATTTGTACTCATTCCTTATTATATGACACAGACACTCTAGTTTTCAGAGGGATTTAATGTGTTTATCCAGATCTTGGAAGGAATTTTTTTTGTTTTACATTCAACTTGGAAAGGGAATCAAATTCCACTTTACAGTTCAGCATAATTTGTGCTGTAAACTACAGCACCATGTAATTGGCCAAACATAATTTAATAAAAGTATTGTATAAATTAAAATAAACTTCATACAAAACTATGCTTTTCACATGTATTTTTTGTTAACTTTGTTTTAATAAAGTTTTTTTTAAATAACAACAGTACTTTCATTTTTCATTTAAAATACAATAAAAATATTTAAGTTAAAATAATGTTCAGTAATTTTTTTGTTTAAAATATGAATTAATACATTTGAGCTCTATACATAATTAGGTTGTGAAGATGAAAGTTTTAACAGATACTGGTCTCATGTTAAACCAGATCACGACTGGATTTGGGTTCATCAATTACAAGTTAATACTGGCAATTACTGGTTACTGAGAATAACATTATCATTTAACACTAATGCTCTTCACCTTGACAATCATTAAAAAAAGGGTTAGGTAAAAAAGTTTACTGACATCGTACGTGTAACACAACATTGAAAATACACATTTTCAAACACAGGCAACTGAGTATAGATAAAAATAAATCAGTAAATTCTCTTAATCCTAGACAAATCCTGTTATTTTTTTAAAGATTTTTTTTGTACTTTCAGAAACCTAACAAAAAACTATTACCATTTAGTCTCATAATTAAATGAAATACAAATTTAAAGAAATTGAGTCATTTCTTCCTTTTTGGTTGAGTGAACTATTTAAAAAATATATTATGAATGAAAAGTTAAATCAGATGAAATTACTAAAAATATATTTTTTTTAATGGTTATCTCATTTTGTAGAAGTCATTGTCAATAACCAAGGTCTTAATTATAAAAATTTTTTTTTTCAATTTTATGGCCACAAAGGACCACTTCAAACCAATCTTCGGAGTTCTTTTTCTGAGCTGCTTTTCTCTTTACCCAGTATCTTTTCATATTTTCGGATCTTGTTTTTCTTTCCTCAACTGAATAAACCCTCTTCCTCTTGTTTCTTCTTTGGATTTAAATCTTGTATTTTTAATAGTTTAGGATTTTTATTTCCGAGATCCTCTTCCATTATTTGTAATTCCTTCATAGTTATCTTCTTTTATCCAACTTGGTAGGTTTGTTGTTCAATTATTTGTCTTAAAATTTGTGTTTTTGGTGTTCTTAGAAAATTACCATAGTATGAAATTTTCTTTTTTCTCATCACATCTGTTATTGGGTCAGTATATTTATAAACTAGGTCATTACGTAATAGTACCAAATGTACCATTTTTCTGATGTTTTTTTACCTATGCATGTCCTTAAAATTCTTCTTTCCACTTTTACAACCTTTTCTATTAAATTATTCAGTTTTAATTTTGAGAGTTTCACTACAGTAAAAGTTACTGTTGGTTTTGCTTAATTATATTAAAAAACCAAAACTAAAATTTTTAAAAACAAGTAGTAGAAAATATCTACCTAAATTCCTCTTGGTTAAAATAATGTTTGCAATTTACCTACAAGGGAAGACTACTAAAAGGCTGAAATAGCTACTTAATATTCTAAAAATTACACCGGTAAACATAAATATAAACTGACATCATGTAAAAATCACAAAAAACATCAGAAAAAATAAGTTAACATGGATAACAAATCCCATCACAAAACGCAACATAAACAATTGGGATAAATTCAGAAAACATAATCACAAACTTGAACAAAAAATTCCAGTTACAGGAAAGGAGGCAAACGGACCCCTAGACTAAAGATGGAACACAGTGAATGCATGAAGAGGGTTAGGGAGGACTTTAAGAGAAATCTAATGACACTATTTTTGTTTCCAAATTCTGACTTTGATTTCTTGACTTCCAGTATTGGGCAACTTCCAGTCGAAACCGGAACTTCAAACCTAATTCAGGCCCACTAACTTTTTGGGTAGATTACAAATCCAAAAACTGTTGGTTGCTATCTCTTGTAGTTTCTGACTTTGATTTCTTAACTTCCAGTTTTAGGCCACGTCCAGTCAAAACCGGAACTTCAACCCCAATTTAGTCTAACAACTTTTTGTGTAGAATACAGATCTGAAAACCGTTGTATCTTTTGTAGTTTCTGACACCTGGGTGTGACTGACGGGTGGGTGGACTAAAGAAAATTTTAAAAATTGCCACCAGTAATAATGAATGAAACTAAAATTTAATAAAAATAAAGACAAAAATTTTTTCACCTGGGTTGCAATACCAAGATCCGGTATATGAATTGTCTGAGGTTTACCACTATTACTAACAGTCTTTCGTTTCACATTCTGACGAGATTCAAATGTAGTAGCATTTGATATCGCAGAACGTTGCTGCTAAAACAAACAAAACAAAAACACCAAAATATTACCATTTTTTTAAATGATAGAATAAGATTTTACCATAAAATCTTTCATTCATTTATTTATAACTGTTTTATTTTAGTTTTTATTGTTTATAACTATAAATAGTTTATAACTATTTTTGTTTCCAAATTCCAACTTTGATTTTTTGACTTCTGGTTTTGGGCCACTTCCGGTCAAAATTGAAACTTCAAACCCAATCCAGGGCCACTAACTTTTTGTGTAGATTACAAATCCAAAATCTGTTTGTAGCTATCTCTTGTAGTTTCTGACATCTGGGTGTGACAGACAGACGGTCAACACAAAATGATAATGACAATTTTAAAAATTGTGATCAGTTAATAGAAAACATGACAGTATGATATTCAATAGTAACGGAACTAAGTAAATCATGCAAACGCATGATAAAAAATTAATAATTTTTTTGCTGAATGATAAAAAAATTACAATGTATCAGTACAAAAAAACCATCACTACAGAACCTATTTTAACACTAGGGGCATAAATTAATGCTTTCTGGAATCTGAAAAAATAAAGTACCTTACTTAAAATATCATGATGAGTCAAATTTTAATTCATCTAATCAAATTTTCATATGCCCTTCCTTCTCAAGTACACGTTCAGACCAATTGTAAAAAAATAATTAGAACCAGTTAATAAACACATCAAGTATTTGGCTTTATACAAAAATCTAGTGTTTCACACCAGATTTTTACGAAAATTTACCAATCAATTTACGAAAAATCATTAACTGACACTAAACTAGGCTCTGTAGAAAAAATTCTTCAAATATATATTGTAGGTTTTTTAATTGCCTGTAACTTTGATTATATACACTTTTGTCATAAAATGTATCCATTTTAATTACTAAGGCTGCAATCTTTAAAAATTTCAAATTTTCAACCAATTTTAATGAGCAAAATACAGAAAATCACTAACTGACGCTAAACTAAGCGTTGTAGAAAAAAAATGTTTCAAATAAAAGTTGTAGATTACTTATTTTCCTATAACTTCAATTATATTCACTTTTGCCCTAAGAAGCATATTAAGGCTGCAATCTTAAATTTTAAAAAAATTTTACGACGAGAGCACAGCCTTTTCAAGAATTTTAGCATATATGGCGCTCACCTTATCTTGTAGACAACAAAAAATTTAATAAATGACTCAATTTCAAAAAAAATTGTAGAAGCCATTTTTGAAAAAATTGAAAAAAGAGAAAATCACAGGAATAAACTATTTCCAGTTAACCGATTTTGAAGAAAATATTTGTGTTAGGTCATGTAATAGGTAGAACCTAACTTAAGCTCCAAGTGTCAACTTTGTACGTTATTCCGTTCTTGAGATATTTTGTTCACACACACGCACACACCAATTGCTAAAAACATGCATTTCCAGTAAAAACTAATTGTGAAAAATTAACATGTAAACAATACCTTCCTTCCCTGTATATTCATATAGGGCAAGAGAAAGTAAAAATATATAATTTTTATGTACTCAGGTTAGTCACCATAAACAATATTTTTTTGTGAATTCCTTTTTACATCTACTGAAAAATTTCTAGAATAAATTTCTTAAATTACTTTCTTGAATTTAAATAAATGATGTTTATACATATTATATTTAAACTGAAATTATTAATCTGAATTTAAATATTTTAAATATTTTTACAGTAATGTAACATTTTATAACAAATTGCCTTTTAACAAATTATTTTCGTCCCTATCAGAGCATGCCAACAATAACAAACTTTATACACTTATAACTCAAATTTTTTCTGGTTTCTTGAACTCTGTTACTTGAAGGTGATTCAACTAGGTTTTGTCACACTTATTAAAAGAGTAAGCACTATTTTAGGAGAAAGAATCCTTCTAGTTCATTCTAAAAAAAGTTCAACAATGACATTAAAATTTATTTATAATAAACAGTTTTTTCAAGTATTACATTTCCTTGACACATTACTTTTAACACATTGGAACCAACACCCTCTTTATCATAAAGTAATGACACCAGATCCTGAACATTTTTATCTATTTTCAAAAGTTCATAGTAAATAACAACAAGATTTATCTCTTTAACAATGACATCTGCTGTTGTTTTAGGTCATCAGCCGAAAGGTTAGTTTGAACCTCTAGAGCCTTCACTAAGTAAAACGAGGAGTAAGGTAGTTTACCACTGCCTTCGTCACTAAGTAGAAAAGTATGCTTATCAGCATGCCAGGTCCTCTGAAAAGCATCTACTTTCCACCCTGCAAATGACACCTTCATTTAATTCACTACAGGGTTTGGCTGTATAATGATGAAATTCATTACTCTTAGAGGAGATAAATCTGACTTGTGTCATTTACATTTCTACCTCTTCTGTTCCTAACAAGCCGACAGAAATGGAATTCCAGCACTGCTTTCAACAATGGAAATTTATATTGCGCGTTGTAGGGATCGGCAAGGAGATACATTGTAATGTAAGGTGATCAATAAAATTTTTTGTAGCTCCAATCCAGTTTATTTAATTGCCATTATTTGGGGAAAATTAATTAGGGAAAAGTATCAATGAAAGAAAATTTATTAAAGTGGATTTTTGTACACAAGCTCGATAAATTTAAGAGTCAGCAACTAAGATTGACCAAAGTTGCAATTCAGCAATTCAGGTAAACAACCCTGACTAATCTAAAATATCGGGTAAAATGACAAAGCCTCGCAACTGCAAAAATGTCACATTCCGGTGATTTTAATTATAGTAAAAAATGTATTAATTTGAATGAATACTTACATTTGAAGTAGTTGGTGACACATCTGCAACATAATTTTCTTTGCCTGACAGAGGTAAAGGCGCTGAATTAGGTCTACGTCCAACAATGACAGGGAAACAATAATTGTTGGAAGAATTCAACGAAGTGGATGAGTTACCATTTAGATTTTCTAATACTGATTCCAAA
The DNA here is from genome assembly GCA_035578175.1 of Catonia carolina. NCBI lineage: Eukaryota > Metazoa > Arthropoda > Insecta > Hemiptera > Achilidae > Catonia > Catonia carolina. The sequence goes on from JAQMRL010000002.1 coordinate 134,446,951, forward strand.
CGTCTGCAGTGTTCATATGACTAAAAAATTAACAGTATAATATTATAATTAAGTGTAAATAAAATAATATATTTTTTAAAATAATAATAATAATAAAATTTGTCCGTATTCCAAAGGTTTTGCCTTGTCACTGCAATCATGAGTTCCCTTTCAGTAACCATTTTTTTCATCTCTACATACTGTTTGAATCTTCGTAACTTTTACTGGTAACGCAATATAAGTTGACGATCGTCAGCGAGAGTAAGACTGGACTATGCGGGGTGTGGAGGTGCTACTATATGTGCTTTTCGAAATACATCATAGCGACAGCTCTAACCATGATATCATGTTGTAGTTTTACTCTTACATTGATTTATTACACTACGTCTTTTTATAAACATCCCATTGTATTATTTATTGATTCTTAATAATTATCCTAAATAATAGACATTCATTCTAAATAAGCCATAATACTAGGCCTAAGCTATATTTAGTATCCTATTTTGGTCATCAGCAGTAAACTGGAGTTCCATCGATGTGAGCTTATTATCGTGAGTAATACTAGTTTTATGGTAATTTCAAAATGTTATTGTATTTTTAGGGTTTTCATATTTAATTATTTTCAGTAAAGTTATGTTAAATTGCAATTGAATTTTAAACAATTCACTTTCTTTAAATAGTTATATTATTCCTTACTTATTTAGTGTGACGGGTCATGAACTGAATTTTATTACTTAAGTGTTTGTGGTGGTTACATTTTGAGTTACACACTTGTTATATGTCTTATGCTTTCAGGTTGGCCGACGTAAGTAGGATAGATAGTATACTGTCCTCTGCATGATAGGCGCAATTGTCAACTTATAGCGCGTTACCAATACTTACTCTTCTAAAGTTCTGGTTCCTCAGCCTTTCTTTTCCTCTCACACCCAGCATCAAGCAATGAAAAATATTCAAAATGAAATCATTGCATCTCTTAACCCTGTGCTAGCTATGCCAGAATATACTCAGGATGACCTATGGTGCAACGAGAGGCCATGCTCGAGTATATTCGTTTTCCAGTTTTGAATTCCGTGGTCGTATAGTACTATCGATGTACATAAATTAACTATAGATATGCACTCCTATGGTCTTTAGCTGTCTCTACTGTATAACTCGTCGATATTATTTACCTACTTGGAACCGTGATAGTACAAAATACAGGCAGCAGTGAACAGTTGATTTCTGCGTTTCATAACCTACGTACAGTTTTAGTTTGTTTAAGAGTTGTTGTTGTTTGTATTGGGCATTTTTAGGGCTATTAGGTTTATTATAACTTATTTACTAGTGTTCTTTATAATTAGTGTGTTTTGATAGTGCGCGCATAAGTGTTTTTATATTTTGTGTAATTTAACAATGGCTTTGAAAGAGAATGAGACTGAAATTTATTTGGGAGAATATTCGGATTGTAAAAGTGATTCAGAAAGTGAATTTGTATTCAATTTTTTTTTAATTAACCAATTTACAAAATGACTTTGTTACTGATGAGGCTGTACAAAACCTATCTGGTGTTTATGATCCGTTCACACCAAGTCCCAGAAGTGATGATAATAAAATTCCTAACTATGCGAAAACCCGGCTTCAGGGGACACGTAGAAAAATATACTCGGCCGGCAAAGGGTTAATACATCCAAAATATTTTGCCTTATTTCTGTTCATGCTCACAATGAGTTCTTATTAATAACAGCTTGAAATTAATACAAATTTAAAATTATAATTTTTCATAACATTGTTTACTGCTGCTTTAATCTTCCTTACACGTATTATTCTACACGCTTAACATGTTTCAATGGATCCGTCATCAAAATTTATAAGAAACACAAAATTACTAATAAAAACTTTTACAGAAGATGTTATATCTTCAGTCACTTATATAAAAAATTGTTATTTTTTTACTTTTTATACAAATGACTGAAGGTACCAAATTTTCGGTCAAATAAGTAAACAGAGTATTACTAGTTCTTACCTGAACAAAATGATCCCATAAATGAGTAACATGAGATGGTAATTCATTTGTTAATACAACAGGAAGTTGATGTTGGTTTGAGTCACTTTCAGTTGTAATTTTTTTTGTTACATTTACTTTAACTGGTCTACCATCTGCATCTATTAATTTAATTTCACCACCAGTCCATGTTATTTTACCACCTAATAATACAACAAACAAACAGATTAATAAATTTAACTTTACAACCAAAATTCATACAGTTCCTCAACTAAAACAAACATTTACGCATTTTTTATGTTCACCAATAAATTTATAATAAACTGATTTAATTCTATACTTATGAGTTTCTGTATTAAATAATACAGAATTTAAATAACTTCATAAAATGCAAATTGTTATTCACAAATAAAAATTTGTTTAAATTTAATTTTCATCTGATAGGTTGCAACAAAAAATGGATAATGTGCTTCTTTCAGTCACTTAACACTGCAGTTCTAAAAAGCCTATTATGTTATCCTACACTTTTTAATTCAATCAGCAAACAGATCCCTCTCTCATATAAGATTTAGGAGACTGCTGACCAAGTCCTTTTGTGGACAATTGCCCTCAAGGTTTACTTACCCAAATATTGAATACCTCCAATTAATAAATACTTCTCATTAAAAGAGAATATGGGAAGCGACTCCCCTTCTCTACACAGTCCACATACTAGGCCATCATCAAAGATCCACGTGTTACATAAAGGTTTGCTAAGCTGACAGTGCCTTGCTAACAAGCCCACAGCCAAACTACACTGCTTCCTGTTCAGACCAAGTACACCACAAGCAAGAGTATGGGATATGACGTCCATTCTCTTATTGCGTCTCAATCCAACAATTTGGTTCCAATACCTCTTGTATCACACTGATACACTTAGAGATGGGCCCATGTATCAATGATTAGCTGATATGATTCTGATCAGCAAACCATCGTATAAACTTTAAACAATCTACAGTATCTGCCTTTTCATAACCCACAATCCCTCTGTGATCTGGCACCTACACACCAAGCTAACTCTTGATTTGTCCAGTCAAGTTATGTGAGGTTCATTAAGTATACTGGGAATCTCTCTTGAAGCTGTCACTGCCACCCCCTTCTAATTAATTATTTACTGTCATGCCGGCCTTTAATGCTTCTCCCGGCCCTAGTCGGTGCAGTAGGCCCTTTGGTGGCACACCGACAAACCTTTCGGCTGCATACCGACAGAGGGCTTTTTTGCCAAGGCCGAGTGAATAACCACCCTCTACCACAGCGCTCTCAGCAACTATATAAAGAGCATTACACTGAGCTGAAGGAATTCAATTCTGATTGAGACAGCAGACGAGACATCCACCATCAGCAACACCTCCAGCAAAGACTAATCAACAACCCCGCAAGAGAGAAGATGATGCTTCCGCTCACCGACCCGTCACCGTAAGCCGTCAACCGGACCGTCATCGCCCGCTGATGCGAGCGATGCCCACAGCGGTCCCTCGACCGAGCCTTATGTCCACCGGACCCAACGAAGCAGCCATCAACGCCCTACTGTGAGGGAAGAAGATGATGTCTCCGCTGGACGACGACACACCGTGTCACCCAGCTCCTCGATCGCCACGACAACTACGACCGACGCTTCCTATAAAGACGACCACTGCTTAAACGGTCCTTTTCAGGGCCATCCACCAAAAATTAAAGGTTAAAGGGTAACGGTAACTCGCCACTCAAAGTCGCCATCCAGTGACAAAGCAAATACCATTTTCATTTTCTTCTTTCTTATAAACTAATAAAAAGCAACTTCTTGGTGATTTTTCTATATCTACATTTTTTTATACACATAGGCCCTACATACATTTTATAATAAATATAAGAAAACACTTTATAAGAAAAATATGAATATTAAATTTACAATACATGTTCCTGAGTAAATACACTAATGACTGGAAACCATTAACTTTCAAAAATAGCTTACGGATGATGTGCAACAAGTTATGGTATATATATTTTTTATCGTACACGTGATGTAAAGTAAATGTAATTGTTTACCAGTAACTAAAATTTTTATTTTAAATCTGCAAGTTTCACATGAACCAGAAAGCTGTAAAACATGGAACACATGTCCACGAGTACAAACTTTTCATCCATACTAATGATACATACAGAATTAATCCTTATCTCTCTATGAAAGATTTAACACAATGTACAGAATTATAAAATACAAACTGACCATTATAAAAACTGCATCCACAATATAAACGAAAGCATGAACAATAAAAAGTGATAATTAAAAACAAATAACAGGTATACATAAACTTTGTCCAATTTTAAAAATGCATAGAAAAAAATCTCATAAGATTCCATTCATTTTATAATTAGTTATAAAACATAGTTTACAGAGTAAGCTTTCATGCGTTAACAGGCTAATGCAATCAGTCGCTTACTATGAACAAATGCACAGGAACTGAATCTGATCATAAAATTACATGTAGTTTTCTTCTGTTTGTAGAAACCTTACTTAATTCTAGGAATTTGTTCTCTTTAATTAGAAATCAGGTGCAGAATTTTGAGCAAATAGTGAAGTGCATAAGACTTAGATACAATAAATCACACATTGAAAACATCTCCTCTTCTTAGAAAGGTACATAAGTGACAAAGTAAACAAATAAAAAAATAACTGAGTACGTATTAACAAATAGCTATGTCCACACTCATGCGCTTGCGCTAAGCGCATGCCTCTTCTCATACCATAGCACATACCTCAACACAAGGGACGCATGCGTCAAGGCATACCCGACATGAGTCAGAAGTAGCAGATTTTCATAGCACACGGCATAGCGCAAGAAGTTCCACCAGCCTTAGATTTCTGTGCGTTTCAACGTTCAGTTTGTAGTATTTTATAGTGTGCATTTATAATTTTATAGTGTGTATTTTATTTAGAAATTAGTCGGAGATACAGCAATTTATGCATAAAAAGTACTCAGTTTTTAGGAGGTTTTCCGTTAATGTACTTTTTAAACGTCTGTTACTCCGTTCAGACTTTATATAAAAAAATTGGCGTTTAAGTATGTTGAAGAGTTTTTCTATAATATGAATATTTTAAAAGTGAAATCTGATGTTCCGTTTAATACCCCAGCTATTTTTTTAAATTGCTGTTTTGGCTCCACCTCTCTCTATCGCTGAACACTCTCTCCTCTATTTCTCTCTCAGCATCGCATCTTTCTCCAAATTTATCCATAACTGAACCCATCCACTTCATTCTTAGGAAGCCCCTTTAATCTTTTTCCCTCCATCTCTAAGTACATCATCTGTTTACACAGCCTACCCTCTTCCATCCTAGTGATATGTCCACACCATTGTAGCGATGTCTAACTCTCTTTGTCAAGCTACCCAAACCCAATTGTTTCCTAATTTCATAATTTTTCACTCTTATCTCTTCTTGTCTTTCCTTGCATATTCTTCTTTACCTTCATTTCTACCATCTGCATTCCACTCTCTGCCTTTCTTCCACTCATCCACGTTTCTAATGCATAAGTCAATATTGGTACAAAAGAAGCATTATATAATTTTCTTACTGTTAACGCCATTGAACAGCTGCTATTTAGTCTTTTGTATTTGCTTATTTGTTTTCAAATATAAGCGCCGCGGCAGGCGTATTCTGATTTATATTTCAAATACTGCAAATGTCATGACTGCCTTCTGGATCATGTATGGTAACTCAATCCTTCCTCCATCCATGTCTTCTCCTCACCCACGATGTATGCTACAGTCTTTCCGCTTACTTCACTTGTTCAATTGAATTTGTCACGGACACTTGCGCTCCTTTTGTTCAAGGCTTGACTATTTCGGCCTACCACCTAACAGGGTGATGGCAACTGCTGACTTATTCGAACCGAGGCTTTAATTTTTTATGTGCTAATGCTTGTACAATATTGTGTTTGTTGTGTATTTTCTAAACTGTGTAATTATTACTAAAAGTGTTCTGCAACGGCCAAACTGGACTTTTGACATGTGTTCTGCTACTGGACTCCATGCAATTGTATTTGATACCAAGTAAGTGGACATTTATGTTTGTGATATTCAATTTGATTGTTTAGGTGCTCTTTTCCCTATTACATTTGTGTCCCTCTGTTTTTCCTTTCCTTTTGTTTGTTTCCTACTTCGTTTTATCGCTTTTAAAACTTAACCGCTTGGTCTTGTACACTGACTCCTGTAAATGCATACTGGTTCTCCGAAAAACGCCCCAATTAAATGGATTATTGATTTATTATATTGTTTTTGCAAGTCCAAGGCTTGTGGACTTAACACCTACAATACATACTTAATTCCTTTACAAATTTTAGACAAAATGGCATCACTACATCACAATTTCTGCGTAACATAAAACAAATGTAATGCTTGTGAATCATAAGAAATTTACAAATTTTACTAACAGCCATTAATCCAACACGTCCTTATGTATTAATTCAGTAACTTTTTTATTTTATGGCCCCGATTAGACTACTTGAGTCAATTTTATAGGTAGGGTTCTTTAGTTTTCTGTTAGCCCAGTACTTTTCATTCTCTCAGATCTTAACTTTCTTTTTCTGTCTGGAATCTCCCTTCCTACTGTCCATTTGTTGACCTTCATTTTAGTGTGATTTTTTAGCCCTTGAGTCTCTTAATTCTGTCTGTTTTTGTTCAAATCATCTATTGTAATTTGTAGTGCACTCATAGCTGTAGCAGTCAGTAATTCTGCAGGCAATTAGACCAGCTGTTTTGAAAATATTTTTGTAGTGTTTATAATATAGACATACAGGTATGGTTGATATTTTGAAGTTATGAAAATGGATTGAGTATTTGTTAAACCTAGTTACAAATGAAAATAAATGAATGTATTAAGTTGGTTATAGTATTGTTCATTTATTTGCTTGATACCTTTATTTGGTACTAAATATCTTTCTTGACTTCAGTACTCCATTTAATGTTGCTCATACTGATCCATAAGTTTTATATTTTTGGAGTCCTAATTAGATAACCAAAGAATGAGTTCCGTCTTTTTTAAATCGGGCTTGTTACAGATTCTATTTTTCTGTAGACTATTTCATTGAAAGCTCGTCTCCTGATGTTATTTTTTTTTATTCTAGTTTATTTAATATTGCATCAGTAGTTTGGTCATTAGTAGACGAAGGATTAGAAACAGAACCAGTGGAATTTAACAAACATCATCCAAACTCTAGCGGGCAAATAAACCTATAACTTTCATTCAACAAAATTACAGATTAACCATTCCAAAACAAAATTATTTTAATTTAACATTGTAATATAATGATCTGATTACCTTGATAGTAGATAGCTTCAAAATCAGGTTCTGGCATATTTTCCATCAAAAGACACTTAGCTAAATCACTGTAATAAGTTACTTTAGGAGTCTTAGCCCTGACTAAATTCACAAATCTAGATGCATAAATATACTTCTTCCAGTGTTTTTCTGGTAATGATTCATAACTATATATAGCATCAGCTCCTTGTGTTGGTAATGATGGAGGTTCATCAGTCAATGGCACTCCTTTAGTAGAATTAGGTTGATAAAATATCACCTGTACAAAGAAAGAAACAAAGGTGAATTATTGGCCATCATTTGAAATAACAGGTCAGTACTACCTAACATTAACATACTATAATCCATTTGAAATCAACGTGCGGGTGAAGGTCATGCCACTTCCTCACCTCGCCTACCCCACCAGTCGTCTGAATGGTGCAGCGCGGAGTATGTGTGTGCACTACTGTGCCATCAGGTTCAGGTTTACTGTGGTCATCAGGTTCACATTATTTCACTTCGTGAAGTAGCGTAAAACATCTGACGAGACCAACACATAAATGTGTTATTTAAATCAACTTAAACTTAAACTCATTCGAGAAGTTTAATTACAAACAAAAGAAAAACTGCAATGGAAAAAATCTAAATCCAGTTTTTCTTTTGTTTGTAATTAAAAAACCTTCTCAAATGAGTTTAATTTTCATAGATGTTATTTATATCATTTTTTAGAATAAAACTCTCTACAATTTTCATTAAAATGGTTCGTGTTTTTATTCACAATTTACAAAGTTATTTTACGCTAAACTTAAAAAGTATATTTTCTAAGCCTACTCTTTAATGTGTTCACGTAGTTTTCTTAAAAACTAAAAGCGATACAGTTCTGGGACTCATTTCTTTAAGTTTTCCAGGTTAAATAAAAACCATAAGAAACCACTAAAAATTTTCCTAAATTTACCTTCTCAAAATTTCAGTATTGCTTTATTTCACTCTTTGCCCAGGAATCAAGGCAAAATCTTTCGCCAGGCATAACTCGCCAACGAAGCATTTCCGGACGTATATTTAGACAAACATTTTGTTACATGTAATAACATTAGTATATATGTAGTGTAATTTGTATTATATTATTGTTATAATTGTTATTAATATTGTTTTATGGTTATTATAGACATTATATGTACGCACTATTACAACAAATAGTGTATTAACAACTTAAGAAGTTTTTTACAACGTAATATGGAATAATATAAAAGTCACTGAAATAGAAACACGGTCATTATACTATGCGTCAGCAATGACTCTGTGATATTTTATGACTTTATGAAGCTTACATGTATTGTTTTAAGTAAACAAACATGTTACAGCACCTTTGTCACCACACACAGGCCTATTCATTTGATTTTTTATACTCTTTCGACCAGTTCAGATTAAAGTTTTATATCATACAGATGTGAAGTTTCTTTGGCAGGCTTGTGTAAGTTTAGTTAATTCAATTGTTTAAGCGTGTAAGTTAAGATGGCTGCAAACAGTCCTAATCTTCGCAGATAATCCAAACAAATAATTTATAGAGTATATAACTATTTAAAAGAACTTGTGTGAAATTAATTCTTTGCGAACGGCGCTCAAGATTACATAAAAGGTAAGTGACAGTTTATTTCTCAGTCGTATACAAATTTGTCCCAATCCAGTTTCTGTATGCATGCTTTAAAACATAAAAGATAAATAATCATCTTTTTCTTTTAGGTAAAAAGGTTGGCGATGTTTTTATTAAGGTGCAGTTTGTATAAAGAAATATTAGGATAGAACTGTTCCAAGGATCCGAAAGTTAAGCACAAAAATTAGGAAAATATATTGTGTAGAATAAAAAGGTTTCACATATCATAGTAGGCCTAATGTCTTATGTGTATCAGAGTAACCATTAAATTTCTTGTAGACAAAACTTTAGTCCATAAGGAGAAAAGAAGCAGTTCAATTCAGTAATGTAGAAGTAGTATAAGGGGTATGAGGAGAAATCTTGCGGAAGGGAAGGGCAAGAAGCGCGTGACCTTCACCCGCACGAAGAAATCAAATGGATATTAGTCATTACAAGGATAAACAGATAGAATAAAAGTAAAAGACATATCTATAAATAACATTAGATATGCAGACGATACAGTAATAACATTGCCCATAACAGACAGGTGGAATATCAAATTATTTACACTCAATCTGTTAATTGCAGGGCTAAAATAAATAGTTCTGTTTCTTATCACATGGTCAGCCAATTAAATTACTGAATCATTTAAAAACAGAAGAGGTAGAGGTGTAAAAGACACTAATCAGTTATCTCCTCTGAAAGTAATGAATTTCATTATACAGCCAGACCCTGTGGCGAATGAAGTGAAAGTGTCATTTGCAGAGTGGAAAATATGTGCTTTTCAGAGGGCCCCCGGCATGTTGATAAGCATACTTTTCCACTCAGTGAGGAAGACAATGGTAAACCACCTCACTCCTCGTTTTACTTAGTAAAACCTCTACAGATTCAAACCAGCCTTTTGGCTGATGACCTAAACAACAACAACAGTAATAATGGAAAATAACATCTTAAAACATTTAAAGGACAATGGAACAGCTGAATAATTAGTCAATCGTATGGTTTGTGCATATCAATCCAATTCATTAAACAACGCATCTCACAGCTTGTGGCAATTGTTAAAAAGGTTTACTATTGACCTATGGCAAAAAATATTAGCAACTTCTATATCTACAATTAGAGGAATTTAACACTATTTTTGTTTCCAAATTCAGATTTTGATTTCTTAGCTTCAAGTTTTAGACCACTTCCGATCTAAACCGGAACTTCAAACTCAATGATTTCTGTGTCTACTCTTTAAGAGGAATTGAATGACACTATTTCTGTTTCTAAAGGCTAACTTTGATTTCTTGACTTCTGGTTTTGGGCCACGTTCGGTCAAACCGGAACTTCAAACCCAATTCAGACCCAACCATTTGTTGCTATCTCTTGTAGTTTCTAACATCTGGGTGTGACAGGCAGACAAAGGAAAATGACTGACAATAAATTTAAAAATTGCCACAAACAAAATGTATCATGGTTGTATCCAAAACGAAAAATTATTTAGTGAACTTAACAATAAACAACATTAATACTGAAAGAGTAAACAGATAAAGATATTTGGGGACAATAATAACCGACAAATTATGCCCAAAACGGGCAGGTGGAGTGTTATTTTAATTGCACTCTATCTGTTTGGTCCAGGGCTAAAAAAATAGTTCTGTTTCTAATCACATTGTCAGCCACTTATATGCAGCCAGACCCTGTGGTGAATGAAGTGAAGGTGTCATTTGCAGGGTGGAAAGTGAATGCTTTTCGGAGGGCCTGGCATGCTGATAAGCATACTCTTTCAACTCAGTGAGGAAGGCATTGGTAAACCACCTCACTCCTCGTTTTTACTTAGTAAAACCTCTAGAGGTTCAAACCAGCCTTTCGGCTGTTGACCTAAACAACAACACAATAACCGACAATAACGATCATACACCAGAAATAGTAGATAAGAGTGGCAAAGTTCGTCTTTATAAAGATGATGAAGTATTTGGTTTATCACACCGATCTAAGTATAGAAAACTGAATCAGGTTTATGAGATGCACGTCTTTTCTGTTATTTTTTATGGCATGGAGGCTTTTGGATATATCGACATGTGTTAAGGATATCATTAACAAAGAAATGAACGAATGAGGAAATCTTACATCAGATACATAAAAGAAAAAGACAGGACTTCAAAAGAAACTAAAAAAAGTAAATCCAATGAAATGAATGCTTATATGAGAGAAAAGAGAATCAGAGAAGGTAAACATTAAGAAAAGAGATGTGGGAAGTATGATCAATGTTGTAACTGAGAAATGTACTGAAACTGAATACTTGAAAAAGTCACAAAATTGAATTATTAATCCTCGTAAATAAACGGGACAGGATTATGAATACGTACATCCAAAATTTTTAGAAAATTGGAAATGGAATCTTAATAAAAACAATAAATTATATTATAAAATAATAAAATTATTTTTAAGACGAGAAAAATGGCCGATGCACTCCAAGGAACTCACAACATGTATAAGAAGAAAATACTCTCAAGATAAGCCAAGATAAGACATTATAATACTGTGATAAAACCTATGATCTGTTTGCGAGCGAGTGCCTTAGAATGATTGTGTGCTGTGGTCTACGAGAAGCAGAGAAATTTGAGAGAACGATTCTCTGCAAAACAGTGCGCCCAAAGATTGCAGACAGACAATATAGGTTACGAGGACGAGTAAAACAGTACAAGGAAAATGAACGATTAATGGGAATAATTAGAAAAAGATTAAATTTATGTGGACACCTGTATTTGTAGAATGGATGTCAAACATTTGACAAAATAAACTTTTAAGGCACTAAACAATAAACCTAAGATATCGGATAAACGGTTCAAAGAAGTCAGAAGATATTGGGGAAACCGGAATAAACCAAGAAAACTCAATGAACCAAACCAAATTTACACAACTATGTAAGTAAATTAATAAATTGGAATGAATAAAAATATTACTTACTCTGAGACCATCACTTGATATCCTGCAGACATCAACAATACGTTCTTCCTTAGAAGCCCCTTTTCTTTTAATTAATTCAATACAAACTTCACCAGTTTCAAGAATACTTAATACTGCACTTTTTGTTTTGTGTCGTGTTGGTTGAAGACGGATTGAGCACAATGGTGGCACACTTAATTTTAATTGTTTATTAAAACTATCGATAAAATCATCATTACAAATATCATTTTTATTGACATCATCTTGTTGAAAATTACGATTGTCAACTGGTGTATTAACTACAGGCGGATCAATTTTTTGACACCAACTTAAACATTTTTCTTCAGTTCTTCTCACATCATCTCTTAATGGTAAAGGTGACAAACACGATTTGATTTTTTCACGGTTTTCTCGATCCGAATTACAATGATCCAAACTGTGTGATGAACTGCACTGTTTACTTTTACAACTGTTTTCAGAACCGCTCACCATTTGCACAGTATTGTGTCTGGAAGATGATGATGAAGAAGGATGATTCATGACAACATCAGAATTCGCAAAACATCTTTTATCAAGATTATCATTACAACCGCATCGCGATCTGGAAACACATTTACTTGTTGGGCAACACCAATCACTCGGTAATGTTTCAGATTCTAACGCTTCAACTCTACGACACTGCCAACACTGCGAATGACTTTCGTCACTCTCATCACTGTATCGCATATCGCAGGTTCTACAATTATGACATTTTTTAACTAGATATTTATTTTCGTTACTACAACATGATATCGAACGATTTCCACCACTTGAACAACTTTTATTTGCTTTCACCATCAATTGATTCTCCGAATGACTGTGACATGAATTATAACCGTTACACGAATGATTAGAATCGTTATTATTATGCCGTGAACAATACGATGTCTTGTTCTCTGATCGACAACCTGCACTCAAAACGCTAGGAGGTATTTCAGATGAGTATTCAGTTGAACAAGACATTCCTTGCCGATTGGGCAAAAATGAACCACTAATGTCAGTATCATGTAAACCTGAACCTTGAGAAAATTTTGATCTAAGTGTATGCCTACTATTAGAATTAGAATTATGAAGAAATCTGTCTTCAGACCTAAAAAAAAAACAAATAACCAATTACACATAAAATAAGAAAACAAGTACAGTCGTTTCCGGATAATTGGTCCACTGGTTAATTGGGGCAGCCGGTTTTTTGAGACAGTTCTTTAATGAACAAAAACAGAACGGGATTTTACATTGATAAGTACTCCATTTATGCGGTCCATATGCCACTTACTGGTGCCAATCTGATGTATGTACATACATGTTTTATTAAAACCATTACAGGCCAGGGATGAACAACACGTGGTTCTAAGGGGCTAGATAAGATAAAGGGCAGGATAGAGGTAGTAAACATTTCGACAGATAAACAACAATTATCACACATCAGACATAATAAAGATGTTATTTACAGTACAATGTGTAGGCTACATAATCGTCATTGCACAAAGTTCAGCGAGTCATATCCACTAGTAATGCCCAACCTTACAAGCTGTATAGCCTCCTTGTAACTTATGGTTAGTTGTCACTTGTCATAAGTACATAGAACATTCGTAATTCCAAGCTTCTCATCATCAGTTTTTTGTGATTTCATGGGTGTACTGTAACACACTGTTTTTCAAGTCTGGTTGTTTTATTATCTGCAGGCATACTTTTTTATTTTTATTTTTAATTTCCATTCACATATTTTGTTGATATTTTTATGCGTAGGCTTACAGTACAGTACCTACTATCAACGTTTTTGTGAGTTAAATGCCGCGTAACGATATAACTGTGTGAACGAATAAAGCTTCTCGACAAAATAAAAATGTATCCACCTAAATTAAGCCAACGTAAACTATCAGAACTAACCGAAGTACCAAAAATTACGATAGCTTGTATCGTGCTCCGAGAAAAAAAAATAAGCAAAGAGTGGGCATTAAAAGATCATGGAACATCTCAGAAAATAAAACGCGAAGGAAGGATCTACTTGTTGAGAAGCATTTAGTGAATGGTTCGCCATTGTAACTTCGTAAGGTGTTAGTGTCAATGGTCCAATGCTTAAAACAAAGGCAAAAGGTTTTGCTAAAAAGTTAATCATTGTTCTGATACACTTTGATTTGTTTCGTACATATATGGATAGAACTTGCTTGTAAAATGTATGTATATGATAATTTTAATAAAATGCAGTATCGTATACACCACAGTTTACGAATTCGTTTATAAGGGCCAACCGTTTAATTCAGTCAAAATGCTCCGGTCCCGATTTGTCCCAATTATCCAGAATTGACTGTCTATTCAAACCATCAAGTTTGTACGTCACAGTAGTGTTGAACCAAGTGAATAATTTAATCACTGGTGAAAAATTTTTATTGAAATAAAATACTACAATATAAATGATACAGCAGACTCCCGTTTCTTAGCGGTAATTACTGGCACTACAAGAGCCAAGAATCAAAATCACAGATAATCCGCACTATATTAAAAATACTCGTACAATACATAAATATGTAATCTTCAGCAGTGGTTTCAGAACTAAAAGCATTTGGTGGAAGTAGTCTTAATTTCGTAAACTTTGAATTGGTGTAATAAGTTGCTTAATTTTACGATGTCATCTGCAAATGTGTGCAATTGTGGCTTAGTAGAATTTTGTACAAAAAATTATGTCCCACGGTAGTAATTATTTAATTTTAAGTTTATTATTATATTACCTACGCACAAACAAGGGCTTATGTAAAGATGCTTAACCAAAAAAATAAAATAGAACTTATTTTATTCATTTTAAGTTCAGTAATTATTTAAGTGTTGAATTATTTTATGTTATTTAACGATGAAATTCGCCCAGCTTTTGTCGTAATATATAAATAGGATGTATTAATTGTTGTTACTTAGGAAGATAATTATACTTTTAAGAGAATTTTCAAATAAAACCATTTTATTCACTTAAGGAAACATTCATTTTTGCTTAATATAATGTAGTGAATACAGTATTGGATTGACAATGGTTTGATGGCAACTGAGAAGTAGCAAATGCATGCACAATATTTATAATCACGCGTTTGTAATACGTCAGCACTAACAAGAAACTAAAAACAAGCACTTATAAGGTTTCTTTATTTTTTTATCTATAATTATGTACTTTTATACACCCTTTTTAATAATGTACAAAAAAAGGTCAGTATTGTGTTATTTATTACATTAAATGCCTTACAAACTATAAATATATGATTTTGACTGTGAACCCTGATTGGGTATTAACAGTGCCAGCCCAACAGGGAAAAATGGTCAGCGGTGATCGCAAACATCCATTAATGGATAGCAGACAAAGAAGAAGAAGAAGAAGCAACCCCATGACCCAATGAGATGAGGATGATGTGTACGACGTGTAAATGAGGTGTAGCCTTGTACAGACCCAGGCCGACCATTCCTGAGAGAGTATGGTTAATTAAACCCCAACCATCAAAGTACACCGGTAACCACTGTCTAGTATTCAAATCCGTATAAAAGTAACTACCTTTACTAGGATTTGAACCAGGAACCTTCGTCTCCGAAAATCAGCTGTTAAACAGCTGATTTTGGCGACAACTTTACCTCTAGACCAACCCGGTGGGTAGTACTGTACTTAATATTCTTTTATTAAATATCAATAGAGTACAAATATTTACAAAGAAATTAAAACAGTAAATAAATTCAGAAATATTTTTTTTCTAAAAGCGAATCGAATAATTGGGCGTTCTACTGCAAAATACAGAGAAAAATAAGAAAAATTTATTGACTTTGAATACAGACCTGGATCGTATTTTTGCATGGGAGTACAAATGAGGCACATTTTCACCAGAACAGTGATTGGATTGACGTGAAGTAGTGGTAACATCACCTGTTGCAGTCGTAGTCATTGTCAGAGAACCCAAAGCACTATCATCTTGTCTTTTATTCTACAACAGAGACAAACAATTTAACAATAAATAAATACACGAATACAGTTCACGCACTAAACAATACTTTTCATCAAAGACCCCATTAGTTTAAAAAAAAACAGCAAAGGTAAGTAGAGGGGTCCCTTACATTTGAAACATTAAACCGTCCTCAGACTTTTCACCTACTCTATAAATGCTGAAGATGGTGTAACCACTGAAACACGAGAAAGTAATCAAAATGATCAAGGCAGCTAAAAAGTTCAGTGAAATTTATTCAATAGAATTGATTTCAAGCTGCAGAATGCATTGTAAAGATTTATAATTATTTAAGTTATTTAGTTAGCATCATAGCAGTAGAATCCATATACCAGGTGTGATCAAAAAGTAAGGTGACTTTTTGAATTTCACGCGCTCTGTACACTCTAATTTCAAAATTATTTTTTTGTTGTGTTGGTACACTCGTCACGATCATATGTTCAAAGTTTTGACTATATAGCACGTGTTGTTTTTATGTGAGAGGCATAAAGGTTAGACTCGTGTTTACGTGCTCGGCGATATTTTTGCTGTTGAAAATAATGGAGCAGAGTGTAAAAAATGGTATAAAGTGTTCAAAAACTCTTGAAATGTTGACAATGAACCTTGCTCTGGACGCCCCAGCACGTCAAAAACCGACGAAAATATTCAGAAAGTGAAAGAAATTGCGTTGAAAAATCGTCGAATCACGATTAGAGAAATAGCTGATGATCTTAACATGTCGTTTGGCTAATGCCAATAAATTTTAACGGATGTTTTGGGTATGACACGTGTGTCAGCGAAATTCATTCCAAAACTGCTTAATTTTGATCAGAAGCAGCATCGCATGAACATCGCCCAAGACATGTTGAACGACGTCAATGATGATCCTGATCTGCTCAAAAGGGTTATAACTGGTGACGAAACATGGGTCTATGGTTATGACGTCGAAACCAAAGCCCAATCATCCCAGTGGAAGATCCCAGGCTCTTCTTTGGTAAGGCTGCATCGCTGGAGGAGCTCAAGGAAATACCCAAAAGTGCATTTCAGAAATGTTTTGACGACTGGAAAAAGCGCTGGCACAAGTGCATTGTATCAGAGGGGGATTATTTTGAAGGGGATAACATAATTTTGGATGAATAAATGAATATTTTTTTATAAAAATGAAGTCACCTTACTTTTTTATCACACCTCGTAAATATTTTTGTAATACAAAAAACTTTTTAATTTACCTTATACTGCTTTAAAAAATTCTTCTACAAGTACTTTCACGGTGTGCACCGCTTCTTTTTCAGAGTTTGATTCAAACAATTGACAAAGGAAGATGCAATCTTCATAATATTCTAGAATTTTTATTATCATTACCTCAAGAAGCGCTGCGCACCGTGAAAGTACTCGTAGAAGAATTTTTAAAAACAGTATAACGATTTATGTATTATTTTTAATTCAGATCAACGTCTATCTTGCTCAGTATCCTTTACCGTGGGATTCAACTTCATGACAACATATTATATTTGTTATAGATGCTTGAGGGAAGAGAAAATCTGGCAGTGCTGCCAACCTCAACTCTGAGACACTATATTTCACTATCGTGTAATTGAAGACTCCATGGAAAGAATGGAATAAGTCACATTTTGTAAATTTTTCAGGAGAATGTATATAAAATTTGCCTTTCGAACATTCTTTTATTTTATACTCGTACCAAAATTAAAAACCTTTGTATCTCAGTTACTTACGTTGTTTGCAACCAAGTTTAACTAGGTGATAGTAGTTTTAACTGTCTACCAGAACGCGTTAAAACCTTATTTTTAGAAAAACGGCAGTTAACCCCATTCTTTTTTGTGGAGTCATCAATTGCAGTTTGTTAACCACATGGAGCCTTTCAAAAAATCTACTTCGTTGTGACTGTCACTTTTCCATTAAACCCCATTTCCTTTACAAATTTTCTTAACGTACAAAGTTTCAACTAAAATCTAGCCTTTCTTTTAAAACCGGTAATAACTTTACACATGTCAGCTACACTTTCTTATTGATATAAAAATCCACCATAATTATGACAACCCCACGACTGCAAAAGCTGTCCAATAAAACATTCCTACACTCTGGCCATTTCCCTTTTTTTACCTGGTGTCAAACTGTTGATGAAGAAAACTATTAGCTTCTTCACTGTCTTTAACTTCCTTCTTTATATTTCAAAATGTGGAAAGAGAAACAGCGCAGTAGCTCAGTAGTTAGCAGCTTGCTCATGGCTTTTGTTTAGAGGCAAGGAGAGGCATTTTTAATTAGCTTCAACTTCACAAAATTTTATTACACTGCTTATTAGATTTCATTCAGCAAAGTGAATAGTCCGAACACATTTTCGAGAGACCCACATTCCTGTTTACAGTAACAAACAGTTACACTCGTACAGTTAACCTACAAAAGGTTCCACGATATACTGAGTGTTGTTGTGTTGAACTGATAACAAAGCAGTCCCGTAAGCACACTGATGCTTTCCTCCCTTTACCTCTTGTTAAAATCAAAGGCATTCTTGAGAGTTAAGTAACTATAGTATTTATTAGTTGTTTATTAGTTACTCTTGAATAGTTAATAGTCTTGTTAGTTGTAATTGCATTTATAAGTACTAGAGTTAAAAGTTTAATAATTAAATGTAATAATTATCAACTGAATCAATAAACAACTGTTACAAGTTTAAAGAGAGTCTGTTTGTTATTTATTATACCCAGATCTTGAATGAACCTAGGCTTAGATGTTACAGTATTTTGTGTAAACTATTTATTTTATAGTATTTGTGATTGAGAGGAGACTTACCGAAGAAAACTGAATTTTATCAAATTTTACATTTTAAAATATATTTTGAAATTCCCTCTTTTCAATGGTACCTAAATTGCATTTCTAGAAACAATAGAAGTATTTTTATAAAAACTTTTAGCAACTTATGTTATGCAGTTACCTTCAGAATGTCTTAGTTACAACAGAAGCAATGGTTATGCTGGGTTTTTTATTTTGTGTCTGTTTCAGATTTTTACCTTTATACCCTACATATTTTAATGTTTTAAATGTATTTTTAAATTATATATATGTTATTAAATATGTATATTTTAATGATTCAAGAAATTCTTCTTTTTCCCACATCACTCTTTCCCTAAATCTTGCCTTGTATTATCAAGCAAACCATTTCATATCTTGGTTCACGCATAATATAACCCAAATATTCCATTTTCCTTTTTACTTTCTCTTGCCTGTATGAATATATAGGAAGGAAAGTATTGTTTTCATGTCGATTTTTCGAAATCGAGCTTTCACCGGATCTACAAGTTTGCAGACCCCCTGAACCCAAAAAACATGTTTTTAGCAATTGGTCTGTGTGTGTGTGTGTGTGTGTGTGTGTGTTTGTATACAGAATATCTCAAGAACGGAACATCGTACCAACTTGAAACTTGAAACTTACGTTACATACCACGACCGGACCCGACACGAACATTTTCATCAAAATCGGTCAACCGGAAGTAGTAGTTTGTGTAATTTTTCACTTTTTTGCGATTTTCTCAAAAACAGCTCCTTCGATTTTTTTTGAAATCGCCTCATGTACTAAAATTTTTATGTTCTACAAGATAAGGTAGGCGCCATTTCTGCTGAAATTCTTGGGGAGGTTGTTTTCTGGTAAAAAAATTGTTTTTTTAAGATTGCGACTTTATTATGCATTTTACTGCAAAAATAATATTGTGAAGATAGGATGGTACATCTTCCCTTAAGAACACAGATAACAAGATCACAAATAATAAGAAACAACAACAACAACAAATATTTGAAAGGTTTCTTTGTTTTCAAAGATTCTATTACAAATATACTAATAACAGAACATGAGTTTGATTTTTAATTTTTTTTAAATTATGACTTGCGGGATTTTTTTGGTCGACAAGGACTAGAAGAGCGTTTTGTTGTAGTAGATCTATTTCGTTTTCTTGGATTATTTTTATATTGTTTTCCATATTTCTTAGCCATATTGCTACTATCAGAGGAGCTCTCAGTCAACAGCTCGGAGGTATCTGAGGTATAATCAGAACTGGCACAACTATCGGTGTTACTTTCGTAGACATCACCTCCATCACCGCTATCACCACTCTCCACCTCATCACTATCGCTAAGCCCTTTATGTTCATCTTCCCCTGAATTACTCCTTTGTATTTTTTTCACTTTAGTGTCATTATGTTGATTACCGGTTGCAGAGCTTTTAGATTGTTTTGTACTTCTCTCTGTTTGTTTTTCCTGTTTATTACTGATATGATTATTCAACTCTTTAATAAAATTTCTATTTACAATGTAGCGATTATTCTCAAGTTTGATTATCAATCGTTTCTCGACTGCGCTATCCAGTGCTTGTTTTAAAAGACTTAAACTGCAATTTCCATCGAATACTTTGTTTTCTTTAAGACGAATTAAAATCGAATAAAGATTTGATCCTTTCGGATCGTCTATCTCAATCAGTGTTTGTACGACCACAGGTAATAACTTTGAAACATAATCTTGTTCAGCCGGTGTATTTGAACTGTTCATGTTTAACTGTATTTATGTTTAAAAAATTTATAAATGTAAATGAAAGTTTGTAAGAAAGTCTTTGATGTTACATTGTATTGAAATTGTAATGAGAATTTGAAACTACATGAGAAATTTTTAACTGTCACATTTTAATAAAAAATTTTAACTTTTAGTCCACTACACCATTATAATAAAATAATTATCACTGTTGCATAGTAACATTTACAAACAATTTTTTGTTTTTTTTTTTTTATTTCACAAATGCATCCAGCAGACTCCAATGAGGGAGTATAGGACGTGTCAAGATAAAACTGATGAGCCTAAAATTTCATTACTAAATAATTAATTTACATTTTACATTCTATTACAGTCAACTCTTGATAATTTGTAACTTTTTCCCCAGACCTTTGAAAAATACTCGATAAACTGAAAAAAAATTCAATGTGTTTTGCTCCCCTTAGTAATTTAAAGTTTGTAGCGACGACATCTTGCTCACAAACACTTTACAATTTGAATTCAGGGCTCCTCCACTCTCTATAATGTGAAGTCCCCCATTTCTGAGACTGGTTTGATCATGCACAAACTTATCGTTTGTTTAAATCTCCTGATTACAATCACCTGTTGTTTTCATACTGTCTGCAATCAACCCATGCTTTTTGAATCTGTGAAATTGAAATGAGCTTTAGAAAGAGCAAGATGTGTCTTTCAATGCATGAAAAAATGCTTGGTATTGAAGCTACAGAAAATGGTGTTTTAAAAAAAAGATGTTGCCGTTCAACATTTTACCATCTACTTTGTCGATGATTTAAAAAAATAAAGATTGTGACACTGAAGTGTCTCAGGTACAAGAAGTAAAAGGTCACTTCAGAATAAGTTTCCCCATTGAGAAGTCCTTGTTGTTTTTTTTAACCTCAGACTGTTTTGCAATTACTGCTAATGCAGACAGTGAAGGATGAAATGATTTTTTTGTAATGTATGAAAATATGCCATGCCTGAATGGGATTCAAAACAAAGACCACATGATGAGAGAAGTGCTTGTTTAAGTAGATTAAGTAGAGGACAAAATGTTCCCGTGGGTACGTTTTAGGTCCCCTCATGGCACCTAAGTTTCAAGTTTCAGCTTCATAAAATTCTCTATATTTTAGCTATTTTGTTAAAACACATGCCCCTGCACGCACGCACACACACGCGCGCGTGCACGCACACACACACACACACACACACACACAGGCCAATTGATAAAAAATGGTTTTTGGGTTCAGAGGACCTGAAAAGTGTTTTTCTGGCAAAAGAATCTAAAAGAAAACAATACTTTCCTTTCCTATATTATCACATAGAGCTAGAGAAAGTAAAAATTATGTTAGAAACTTACCAAAAAATTTTGAGGTTTATCATCTGTATTAAACTGGGTGATAAAGGGATGATTCAAAATGGCAGACAACTTTATTCGTTCCCTTGGATTCTTTTTAAGAAGTTTCTCAATAAGATCTTTTGCTTCAGGTGAAAAATGTTTTGGCATCTAAAAAACAAGAAAAACATATTTTTTTAATAAACTAAAACAAATTTTGGGGAGTAGTTACCCAAAAAAATTTAATTATTTGTAATACCTATAAACCAATTTTTTCAGTTTATTTAGTCGAGCATCAACATCTTGATTATTAGTAACTACTTTGGGTGTGAACATGTGATCATTTTCTTGAGACCTCTGTTGCTGACTTTTTCCATCCACAAAATTTTTAACATCCTTCTGTAGTACCACATCTTGAACACCTCAAGTAGTCTCATGTCATCATCATCTTTCAAAGTCCAAGCCACAACAGAATTGAAAACATATAGCAGCAAAGTAACCAAATTTTGAGGTCTCTATACATACGACTGCCCATTTTCCTGAATGCTATACAAACTTCTTCTATAATTCTTTATCGTATCTTTCAGCTGTCCCTATTGTTCTTTACCAGACAACCAAGATATCTTAACTTTCTTTCTCATTTTTATTGGGAAATTTTGCATAAGCTTGTGCATAGATAGATAGATATGATGAGACAAAGATGAAAAAATGAATTTTTCACCTTAACATCTGAACCCTTACCACAGAAACCAGGTACACTGACCACTTACATTAACAGGGCGCCCAACTTAAGAAACTTATTTCCAGTTTTGTGCCCTTCACAGTAATATGAGCCCTCACATTCTGCTACTTATTAAATACCAGGCCTTGATCTTTTTGACATTTACTTCTCTAAACCAGCTTCTACAAATCTCTCAATAAGACAGTTGAGTACAGGAAAGTTTTCAAAGACAGGAAACCTTTCACTGATAATAGTAACAAATGCTTTAGTTAGCTCCAAATTAATATCAAATGTGCTTTTGTATACTTGAATGTAAATGAATTTGAAACACGATTTACATTGAATATCATTACAAAAACCATTTTTTTCACAACAACTATGTCTGAATTACAGGACAATCTAAAGCACAAATAAGAGTTTTTAGGTTATTTATATTTGTCCTAGAATATTCATGTCAAGAACTAGCATTTCATTGTCATTCACTGTGATTTTTTTTTAAATTTAGTTAACTAAAAGTTTTCACAATATTTCTCATCAAAGTCTAGTCACTACTTCCAATCGCATTCTCACTTGAATTACCTGATGGATCCAGCCTCAGAATTATCTTCAAAAATAAGTTGGTGAAAGTGTAATTTCCATTTTATGACTATCTTCTTTGAGTAACTAACTTAACTTTTTTTGTCATATCCTTTCCTACACTTTTTATTACTGACTAGCAAACCCCACCCCACTTGTTGAACTTCTTGAAAAACTAAACTTAAAGCGATTAAAATTTCACACAATCTTACATGTTGAAAGCCAAATCCTGACTACAATAAAACCAATGAATACTGGAAACAGGAATGTTGTTGTCATCAATACGAATTGCCGCTGGAAAGGGAGAAATATTACCCGAGAATGACTGGATATTAACAATAAGAAAAGTAGATAAAATATATTTCTTTAAAAGTAGGCCTAAATTAGCTTTGATTTTTGGATGGTTTACACAACAATCTATGCATTGTAGGTGATATTATTTTTTGGACATCTATCCCATAAAGTTTTCAAAAATTTTGAAAAAAGGAGAGTGCAAAGGATGATATTATATTGTACGGTGGTACTGTACCAAACTCATACTTGACTGCATAATACAAAAGGTATAATATGGACAAATAAAAAGAACAATAATAAAACAGATAACCACCCCACATAACCTAACACCAAATAAATAAAATAAAAGATGACTTAACTTTACCAATCAAACTTTTGTTTTGAAATGTCAATGCCATGTAGGCTACAGTACATAAGAAGCTCAAAAATTTTTAAAAGTGAAAGAATTTTTGAAATTGGTAGGGTAGTTTCTGAGATTACCTGGTGTACCGAAAAACAAATATTTTTTTCTTTATAACATTCATATAGATTTAAGGGGTGCCATTAAGACGCAGTTACTTAGTTCTAACATTTAAGTTAAATTTGAACAAAATGATTTACAATGTGAATAACCTATAAACTCAGCCTAGAACAATATAACCTACAAACACAATAAACAAAAACCAAAGTATAGTTTCAGGTAATAACACTGAACTTGTAAACACATAAAATATTAATAGAATATGCAGTATTCACACAAAAACTCAAATAATTGACTCAAATCATAAAACAATCCCGAGAAGTAAAAATTTCTGTTGTAAAAACATGAGCCACATCAACATATGTTTATTAGCTCAAAGCAGTGCTGCTATTAATGAAAAAATGTCTAATTAATAGCTGTAGATTCAAGTTTTAAATTAAAAAGTTGCATAATTTGTTTACTTCACACAAATCTATTCAGATAGCAATGATTATGCAATATTAACCAGCGAATATTTACAAAATTAATTCAGTAAACATGTGTTAACATAACATAAATAACTCTGTTTCTAGGAAACCTATCAAAAAAACAAATATAATTTTATTCACAATATAAAAAAGCATAATTTTAATTATAATTTTTTTTAATGTACTTTAATGGATATCTACTCCCTTAATGAATATTTATCAAAGTAATATAGTACTACAAAGGGTAAAAAACAAATATCCCAAGTTGAATTTATTGTGTTGAATTCAACAATGGATTTGGTACAGACACAAAGAACTATTTCCTAGTGATAAAACTAATGAACAATTTGGCAACAAAACAACAGAAATAAAAATGTATTTTGAAGAAAGATATGGTAGTAACCCACATTGATCATCGAATCAAATGCTGACTTATGAAAGTTTGAAATATTATTCCTACAGGCAAACAAGAGTATTTCATGGTAATAAAATACTAAGAGGCTGCATCCGTAGTGTAGTGGTAGCATACTAGCCTACAACACGGAAGTACCAGGTTCGATTCCCGGTAGGGTCTGGAAATTTTCACAAGTTAAAACCCACTGTAGTCATTAATAACTGAGCTTTTGTTGTAACTTTAAATTATTATTTTTTAATTACTAAGAAAGACAATATTTTGAAGTATTAAATTATTACTAATATGTAGGTGTCTCAATTTTAACCCATGTTCTTCACAAAGCCACTTCAGTGGCTGCAGAAATGGGTAGTGTAGTACGCGATAAAACTTGTTTCAGTGAGGTCAATATAAGTCTGAAATCTGTCACTGTTATATTTATTTTGTAGAGAATTCTTCAACACAACTACTAACATTTACAGAAATAGAATACATTGACAGGGAAATATCTTATTATCGTTTTAGTACGGTGGGTAAGTTAGATTGTTGAAAAAATTTTATGTAAACAGATATCGCAAGCAAGTCGTCCATAAGTCAACATACAAACACAATTCTTAGTTTGTTTCAAACCTGTGACGTTTTTCTATAGGAATTTGCCCTTGTTACAAACGGTTGGATCTATTGTACGACATAGCAAAGAAGGGAAGGGAGTGGCGCACAACAAAATACTACTTGCAGTGTTCCCAAACAAGTCACCCACATGTCATTCTCCTGCAACCTACAGAATTGTGAAATATACGTATGTATAGATAAAATTATACTTTACAAATGGTTTTTTACGAGTAAAATCTAACCACAAGGTTTCGCTATTAAATAACAAGACTGACGTAAAAAAATTTATTTTAATTTTATACATAATCACTTGTTGTCACCTTTAATTAACACTACTTCTCTATCCCTACAACGCTCCATACAAATTTTCCATTGTTGTAAACAGTGCTGGAAGGCATCTTCTGTCAGCTCCTTCAGGACACATGCCGCTTTCTCTTTTACAGCTTCCACAAACTCAAATCTTGTCCCTTTTAAGGCAGATTTCACCAAAGGGAACAGGTAGAAGATAATAACAAGTGATGAAACGTGGTTTCTTTTCTTATAATCCGGAAACGAAGGGCCAATCCATGCATTGGAAGAGCCGAACTTCACCAAGAGCCAAAAAAGCTCGAATGAGCAAGTCAAAATTTAAAGCAATGATGATTATTTTTTTTTTATATCCATGGGATTATGTACCTTCACTGGGCTCCTGAAGGTCAAACAATTAATCAATATTACTACCTTGAGGTACTTCCTAAACTACGTCAAAGAGTAAGGAAAAAACGCCTCGAAATGTGGAAGGACAAATCATGGGTTCTCCACAAAGAGAATGCGCCAGCTCATTCCGCGTTATCTGTCAAGAGGTTCCTAGCAAAGTACAGCATTTCAGTGTTAGAACATCCACCTTATTCACCAGATCTTGCACCACGTGACTTCTACCTGTTCCCTAAGGTGAAATCTGCATTAAAAGGGACAAGATTTGAGTCTATGGAAGCTGTAAAAAAGAAAGCGGCACGTGTCCTGAAGGAGCTGACAGAAGATGACTGCCAGCACTGTCTCCAACAATGGAAAATTCGCATGGAGGGTTGTACGGATAGAGAAGGAGTGTAAATTGAAGGTGACAATACGTGTTTAGGTATAAAATTAAAATTAAATTTTTTACAATGTCAGTCTCGTTATTTAACAGCCACACCTTGTACATGAATGTGTGTGTGTGACGTCATGGAAAAGGAATGTAACACGGCCGCTGTGTATTAGAAGCGGAACAATACAGAACAACCTTAACGGTTAAAAAGACATCCATACATGGTAAAAATTGAAAGTATAAAAATTATACAGAGAGAAAAACTATTGTTTACATCAACAGTACTTATCAAGAAATGTCAGATAATGATTATGAATAAACGTATAAATTAATATATAAAATGGGTAAGTTTCAGTTAAAACTTGCCTGATAGTCAGCCATCACAACTCTTGTCAAAGTACTACGAACAGCTTCAGTATCGAAAGGTGGCTTTCCAGTTAGTAAAGTATACAACATACATCCAAGGCCCCACACATCTGCTTCAAGACCATGTGAACTACGCGTAGCAACCTTAACAAAAAAAGTTAATTAATTAAAATATATAAATGGCTATGTGTTACAAATTTTCACTAATCTACATGCCTCTTAATGCTGGTTTAATTTTTTCTAATTTATTTATACAGTATCATGATCAAAAGACTAAAATGGGGGTTTATCCCACTGCTGCAATGTGCTCAACTACATCACTCGTGTAGGTTTGTCAGGTTTTCACAATGACTTTAGATCTAAAACTGCACAGATAGGCATTTTTAGGTTAGCTCAATCAACTGATACCGAATGCTAATGCGATTGAAATTGTAGAAAAAATATTTTGTAGAACACTGAGAAATATTTTTATGAACACACCTGCAACTCAACACCACAGAAATATATATGGCTGAACAATGCGAACAAACAATGAATATGAACGTGAGTTCTGTTACGGTGAGATGATGGTTGATCTTCCACAGTAACAACACAACACGAAAGCATTGGCACATCCATGTATTCTTTCCAAGATGATTCGCTACGAACACATTTATCTAAAGTTAAAGGGATCAAGTCCGATATGAATAAGGCAAAACCTATATTAAAATCTTATTTAATATCATACAAGGTATCAGTTGGATAGATTTAGGGGAAAAAAATGTTTAAAGGTTTTATAAGCTGCCACTTTCTAGGCACAAATGTGACTACAGTGCGGCACATGAACTTTCTGGAATACTAATATTATAATCTCTTACAGAACTTTATATAGCATTACTATACTATAAACAATTTTAAATACACGTATATGAGTCCTCCAGTTTCAAAACATTGTCCATTATTTTGAAAACTGAGAAAAATGCACAAAACTGATTTTACAGTTTCTAATGTACAAAATTTCAAAGTAAGTACTTTAGGTGTTAGCTACTGTGTAAAATTAATAAATAAAACTTGTGTCACAAAAGTAATGTTAATGTATTTGAAGGAAAGTGAAAAATAATTTTGGACAAGGCGAGGTTTGTAGCAGTTACATGGACATGGTCAGTTTTGTAGCTTTTCACATGGGACAAGTTGAGTTTTGAAGCAGTGTTGTTTTATTATTATTTTTCAAGGAAACACAGTAGCATTTTTAGGTGATAAAAGAATCTTCCTGCAAGACAAGGATTTGTAGATGGTACTTCAAAAATATTTTTACCATATTTTAAAATAAAAAATTGCTTTAAATGATGATATTCCCAGACAAAAAAATCTACACCCTAACATCGACATCTTCCATTGGTTGATCATCTTCATCTTCAGATATGTCATCACCAGAGATTGTACCCTTGGTCAATGGATTTTTCATAAAAAGAGAAGTTTTCCGTAGCTCTCCACTCATTATCGTAATGTTTACACATAGTTTGTTCAAATCTATTGCCTTGGCTGCTTCTGGTCTCAATTCTAAGTTGTAAGACCTATTAAACCTTCATTGGTTAAAAGGCTAAAAAGCCAGTAGGCCTATTTTTTTTCAAAGGTTAAGCAGGGAATTGGGAAAAACAAATCTATACATTTTGATTCTGAATAAAAAAAATTAAATTCTGCATTTCTTTTCTTACCATCAATAACTTTTATAATCTTCAAAAAATATTCAAAATTACCTCTGGAGATATATAATTTGGCGTTCCACACATAGTTAGATGTTTCTCATCAGGCCTCGACAGCTGTGTTGCTAAACCAAAATCTGCAATTTTCTGTAATAATTAAAAGTACGATATAAAAAGAAATTATAAAATAACCTAACTTATAAAAAACTTTACTAAAACTGATGAAACCAGCTAAAACTTAACTGCACTAAAATTCATGTACCTTTCTGCCGCAGTGAAATAGGAAGACCAAAACTAAATTAAATTTGTTCTAGAAATCTACAAGAAAATTGAATTTTTTTTAATGATTAATCCCTTGACTGGTTTGATGCAGTTCTCCAAGCTGTTTTATCTTGCACAAGTGATTTCATATCTACAAATCAGCAACACCCTACATCATTTGTAATTTGGTTTAAATATTCTAACCTTTGCTTCCCCCTACAATTCACTCCCTCAATATTATCCTCCATTATTGATAGAGCAATACCTGGATGACTTTAAAAAGTCCCACTAGCATATCCCTTCTTCAGGTAAAATGTTTCCATACACTTCTTTCATTCATTCGATTAAGAGCCTCTAAATTACTTATTTTGTCTGACCCATCTAATCTTTAACATTTTCCTATTTAACACCACATTTCAAAAGCTTCTAAACTCTTCCTTTCTACAACCCCTATTACTCACATTTCGCTTCCGTATAATGATTACATTCCAAACATACCGTTTAAGAAGTTTTTCTTAATCTGTAAATCAAAGTTTGTAGTCAGTACGAAAAAAATTATACATTCTTAATATTTCCAGCACTCCCTTTTCGGAGCCTCCTGGATGCAGTTAACAAAAAAAAATCAATGAAAACTTTATAGAATTTCAGCATGTATAATTCTGGCTTAACACTTTATAGTTCAGTACAAACAATGTAATTGAAAATTTTTAGTGATTACATCATCTAGTAAAAGTTGGAAATAAATTTTTCCAATTTCATATTGAAGAAAACATATTACATGAAAACTTTTTAAAATAGAAAAAATTAGGATAGTACAAAATATGACAATTTCTTTATTCCATATTTTTGGCAAGTTTAAATGAAGTGACAAGACTGTTTTTCAGCTGCCATAGAAAAAGCAGTGTCACCGGATGGCGACATTAAGTGGCGCTTTAAAACCTTTAATTTTTGGTGGCCCTGAAAAGAGCTGTTTAAGCAGTGGTCATCTTGATGGGAAGCACCGGTCGTAGTCATCATGGCGATCGAGGAGCTGGGTGACACAGCATGTCGTCATCCAGCGGAGACATCATCTTCTTCCCTCGCAGTAGAGCTTTGATGGCTGCTTCGTCAGGTCTGTTGGGCGTAAGGCTCGGTCGAGGGACCGCTGTGGGCATCGCTCGCGTTAGCGGGCGATGACGGCCCGATCGACGGGGCTTACGGTGACAGTTCGGCGAGCGGAAGCATCATCTTCTCTTTTGCGGGTCATTGATTAGTGTTCCCTGGAGTCCTATAGCTGTGTGCCGTGGTGAACGTCTTGTCTGCTGTCTGGATCGGAATTGAATTTCTCTGTGTCTGGATCAGAATTGAATCTCTCGGCTCAGTGTAGTGCTGTGGTAGAGGGCAGTTACTGGCTTGGCCTTGATGACAAAGGCCGCTGTTGGTACGCAGCCGAAAGGTTTCACGGTATGGCACCAAAGGGCCTACCACGCCGACAAGGGCAGGGAGAAGTATTGAAGGCCGGCAACACAGTAAATGATTAATTAGAAGGGGTGGCGGTGACAGCAGTAAAAATATTTTTCTTAAAATTTTGAGTGTATCCTGAACATCGAACACTATGATTCAGATACAGCACTGATATATTTTATATTACAGATAAGTTTCAAGGCTACCAAGTAACTCTTGTTTACAAAATTTAAACTGTTTCATACAAAGGTAGAAAGTGTGTGTCCCGCTTTGTTTAAAAATTTATAAAGACATTATGTTGTTTAGGTTATCAGCCAAAGAGCTGGTTTGAGGCTTTACTAAGTAAACTGAGGAGTGAGGTGGTTTACAATTGCCTTACTCACTGAGAAGAAAAGTATGCTTAACAGCATGCCCGGCCCTCTGAAAAGCATCTACTTTGCACCCTGCAAATGACACCTTCACTTCACTCACCACAGGGTCTGGCTGTATAATGAAATTCATTATACTCAAAGGAGATAACTCTGACTAGTGCTTTAATACCTTTACCTCTTCTGTTCTTAAATGCTTTCGTCATATACAGTAGCGTGCAAATTAATCCGAACACAGATGTTAATTAATAAAAAGTAACTTTATTTACGAAAAACATTATATATATACGTACAATTTGTGAATATTTAGGAACTAATATGTTTCCCTTTATTTTTTATCACTTCACGTACACAATTTGGCATAGACTCAATTAATGTACTACAAAATTTTTAATTTGTTCGTGTCGAAACCATACCGAGATTATTGCTACACAATGAGGTTATTTTTGTAGTAAAATCCACTTTTGAGAGTCGGTTTTTCACTATTGCCCAAAGATTTTCAACTGGACTTATATCTGCGGAATTACCTGGTCATGACAACACTTTAACGTTTTCATGTTCAAAATATATTTTCACTTTCTTGGCAATATGGCGTGGCGTTAAATCGTGTTGGAACACTCCATTGCCTTGTGGGAATTTCTTATGAAGTTGTGGCACAACTATTGACTTAAGAATTTTGATATATCCATCGCTTTTAACATACTGTCTACTGGAATTAATGAACAGGCACTTCAAATCTTAAACAACCCCAAAACATTTTTTCTTGGGATGTTTAACTGATTGTTGGATATGAGCTGTGTTTGGATTAATTTGCACGCTACTGTAATTGGCTGCCCATGTGATAAAAAACAGGATTATTTCTGTAACTCTGGAACTTGCAGATCGAGTGCAAATAATTTAACACTCCACTTGCCTGTTATGGGCACATGAAGACATTACAGACATGATTGATGGTAGTAGACCTAAGAGATATAAAATAATCTGTACACTGCTTTACTTACCACTCTCATATTGCTTGTTATTAGCAGATTGGCTAGACTCATATCTCTGTGCAATATGTTATGCGAATGAAGATAGAGTAGCCCTTCAACAACCTGTCGCAACACGTAACTAGCTGTAACAAAAATTGTATTGACCTGATTAATTAGTGTAATAAAATGTTGCATCAACTATGCCGTTATTGATAATTTTGATGGAAACTACAACAATACATGAAATCCATGAAACAACAGTAGAAATGTATTTGATAAATTACCAAACCATTCAAAATTCTATTTAATGTATAATAAAGTAATTTCTTGCCAACTCAACCAAAAAAATTTATTTTCAACCAAACCACCTCAGATGTTAATGAAAATTTCAGGAATTATTCTTTCCAAGTTTCTAAACATAAAAATAATATTTTTGATAATTTTCATTTCCTTTGGTTTTTGAGTAGCCCTATTTAATTTTCAGAATTTGAAAAAACAGTTTTTATATAAGCTTGTTTTACAAAATTGTTAAGAATTCCAGTTCCAAAAGACTTAGAAAAGTGTTTTATATTAATTTTAAAAAGAACTTCACCAGCTTAATTTGATAAGCGATTTGAACATGTTTGGTAGAACTAAAATATTTTTGAAAAATTTTTGAGAGTTTCAAAACCTTTTTAAACTATGTGTATATGTTTTATTTTAACAAACAAATACTGAAAATTCTAGAGGACCTGAATGGAATGAGAAGTTGTGTCAAAAATGTCATATTGAAAAATGACTAAAATAAAATATGCCTGTCAAGTAGGATTTGTTCATTATATTATAAAAAAACACATAATTTTCAAAATTTTGAGTCACAAAAGATAACATACTTTCACCAAACATATTCAAGTAATACAATAAATTAAAGTTCGAGAAATTTTCTTGAAAATGAGATAATGAACACTTCTCTAGGTCTTTTAGAACTGTAATTTAATAATAATTTATTAATTTTTTTAATAATTTTGTAAGACAAACAAGGAAGAAAAACTTTTCCAAATTTTGAAAATTATAATTGTTCATTTAGAAACAAATCAGTATAATGCATCCTGCAGTTTGTAATTAATTCTAAAATTAAATATTTAAAATTCCTTAACTGAACTTTTTGTAGCTCCATCAATTTTTATCTATTTACGATTTTACTTAAAAACTTACATAAATTCTGATGGATCCACCATCATTAATAGAAAAATTCTGTAAAATTTTAATAATTAGTTGTAAATCATAATTAAATAAAAATCGAGGCAGCTACAAAAACAAAAACAGTACAGAAATTTTAAATATTTCAACATTAGAATTATATTTGTGTATAGATCGCTAGAAAGAATATTTTTTTTAATTTTCTAAAGAATCTGAGTTGTTCAGGTTGACTGCCTGTTTTTTTTTTTTTTTTTTTTTTTTTTTGGTTTTAACGTCCGACTCTTGACTGCTTGGTTGATTTGGCTTAAGTGTTCTTAATAGAAGTTTCAAGTTTCAGAGATCTCTATATACTTTATACAAGAACGTACATAATTTTAAACTGTGGTTATTGAAGAATTGTAGGAAATGTGGACAATTTCCAAAAAGTAATGAAAAAATAAATAAAAATATAAAATTCAGATACCACAGTGACAAACATATTTTTTCCATTAATTAGGCAAAAACATTGTATATTTAAATACAAAGAGCAATATTATAAGTCCTGTTCTTTCTGTCGAGTTAGGTGACAATTTATAAAAAAAGTATAAATATTATATTTTTCAACTTACATTCCTTCTCAGTAAATATAATAGAATTATTTTTAATGTATCGTTGTAATTCTCCATTGTGAGCTAATTCAAGTACTAGATACACATAGTTTGAATCTTCAAAAAATGTATACAACTCCAACACAGACGGATGTTTTAAGCGAGAGTGTATGGCTACCTCCTTTTTGAAAGAATTATTGAAGAATTGTAGGAAATGTGGACAATTTCCAAAAAGTAAATGAAAAAATAAATAAAAATATAAAATTCAGATACCACAGTGACAAACATATTTTTTCCATTAATTAGGCAAAAACATTGTATATTTAAATACAAAGAGCAATATTATAAGTCCTGTTCTTTCTGTCGAGTTAGGTGACAATTTATAAAAAAGTATAAATATTATATTTTTCAACTTACATTCCTTCTCAGTAAATATAATAGAATTATTTTTAATGTATCGTTGTAATTCTCCATTGTGAGCTAATTCAAGTACTAGATACACATAGTTTGAATCTTCAAAAAATGTATACAACTCCAACACAGACGGATGTTTTAAGCGAGAGTGTATGGCTACCTCCTGTTTTACTCTGTTGACCATGCCATTAGCTGCCATTAACTTTTTATCAATCTGAAACAAATGAATAATAATAGTATTGTATCTTATGGTAACATTAACTTACGATTGACATCTAAATAATGTTTAATCTTACATTTAACAACAAAACATACCATCAATATATTACATATTTTAATTTAATAGTACGTATTGTGCGTTTCCAAGCTCGTTGTAGTTGCGGGGTGAAGGGTACGGGTGAGGTATAATGAATGAGTGACGCATGCTGGGAGAACGATTGTTGTATTACTCTGATACAAAACATTCGCATTTAAACTTTCTGTATTTAACATATGTGTTTGTATTTATTTACATATTTTGGTATAAATTGATATTGTCGGATTATGAATCCGACCAAGTTAATAACCCGGTAGGTATTTGTTAAATTAATGCGCCAGATGATAAAAAATTTTTTAGTCTAGTTAGTAGGCTACATGCTACCACTACAATGCATCAAGCTGTGAAACACTACTAACTCATTCATTCTTCCACTACTATAACAACGCTCTTTCCTTCCAACTACACAGAGCTGGGACTCAAGCAATACATATTAACACTCTTTTAAGAGAACAGAAATCATTTTTATCAATCCACTATTGATATGTCTCCATGAATACCATTTTATCAGCTGATGACCAAGTTTTAACAGCTGAGTTAGAAGAGAAACTCCAAATAGCTATTTTTCTTTTCCAGAATCTGATGAAAACTGATAAAATGACTTTTATATGAAGGGACCCTGTAAGATCCAAGATTGTTATAAATAATTGTCTTAACTAAGCAGATCAGAATAATTACTTGAGATGTCAAATTGGTGTTGATACAGAGCTTTTTTTTTTTAGTTTTGGTTTAACGTCCGACTGTTCTGCACTTACTGCTAACGCAGACGGTGAATGATGAAATGATTTTGAGCTTGGTATATGATGATGATGATATAATAATGATGGTATATAATGATACAGAGCTTGGTATCAACAAAAAATACATCGCTTTATTGGAATATGCAGAACAATACTAACTACATTGGAGAACAGAGTTTATTAACATACTTTTATGAGATTTTATAACATGATGTAGGTTCAAATTCTTTTATATAGCAGCAAAACTTGGGCGCTAACAGCAAGAAGGGAACATACATTTTAATCTTTACAGATGTGTTTTTTTACAAAGGGTCAAGACTTATATGAGGGAGGACAGAATTTGAATTTGTGATATAAGGAAAGAGTTGCACTTAATAATAATAAATGAGAGTCTGTTGGAAAAAAATAAATGGATGATGCATCTTCAAAAAATGAAGAGAGATGGAAATAAAATAATTTCAAAAGTGGTTTTAAATAATTTCAAAAAGAATAAATTCTGAAAGACCTCAATAACAACAGGAGTAATTTACTTTAATTAGAGCTTTTTATTGCAAACAAACAACATTTTGATGCTGGAACTGGCTAGATGCTCTATATTGTGACGATAAAAAATAAGTCAAGAATATCTTTTGCTGAAAAACTTGAATTCAGGTAGAATCAGCATAGAAAATCAGTAACTGAGTCAAATAAAATTCAAGTTGTAGCAGTTCTAACTAATGGATTTATATTCTCCAAAGAAATAATTGGTGAAGCATTGAAAATGAGTGATTGAAATAATATCTCAAAAACTAAAGAACATAGTCCACTCTTAAAAACATGAAAAATTTCTTCAAATTTAAATCAGTTTACCAAACCAATAGATGTTGACAATTTTGGTATCACAATTATAGTTCAGCCGTTCTTATTTTGCTCCTACTGTCAACAAACAAAAACACCTACTACAGGGTGCACGCTAGAGTCTGCGACTTTACAGATGTCAGATTCCTATTAAGTTAACTATTTTTTAAATTATAGGTACTTAAAGTACTAAAAACATTAGTCATGATATGATGTAGGCCTAACAATTTCATTTATGAAAATACTTTTAAAAGTATTTTGTTGTTACTTTTTAATCAGTGTGAACACATTTTTATATAATGGGCATGCTCAGTGACGTCATTATTTGTTTACATTAGGAGCAAACTGAGAGGCTGGACTATAAATAGAATAAGTAATAACTGGTAGCAATTGTACTGCTGTAGGCTTTATAGTTGATGA
The DNA here is from genome assembly GCA_035578175.1 of Catonia carolina. NCBI lineage: Eukaryota > Metazoa > Arthropoda > Insecta > Hemiptera > Achilidae > Catonia > Catonia carolina. Next base: position 134,482,824 of record JAQMRL010000002.1, read on the forward strand.
AAAAGTGTAATAACTATAGACAGCAAATCTAAAATTTTTGATGTAAGGTTTTACAAGGTTTAATAAATCAACTGCTGGTTAACTACAAAAGACTAAAAAATGAAAATGTGTAAATAAAACAAAAGATTTCAGGTAAGCAACTAAATATTGATTTTTAATGAATATCCCTCTGTCAAAGACAGTTTTTTGCTGTACGCTATGCACCACAAAACCTTATTAAAAATGTGGTAACTTACCATCTTGATGGCAACTTCCATGCCAGTTTTAAGGCATCTTGCCCTATAGACACTGGCAAATCCACCTTTACCAACCAGGTTGAGGACTTCATAGTCCTGGAAAAAATGAGAATACAATTTATTCTTTCATACAATAACATGTCTTAAGAGATAAATTAATCTACTAAAATTTTCGAAGTCTAAAGTTTGCAACAACATAACTTTTAAAAATTCTGTAAATTACCATTTACCTTGGTGAATGATTTAATTTCACTAATTTTTATGAATAGTCGACTTCAAATTCTCTACAAGAAATGATAAACTCTAGTATTCCTGTTAATAACTAATTATGCTGTTATGCTTTCACACTCATTAGCCAAAACTTTTAGTGATTCAAATAAAACGTCACAGTATATTTGCTTAAATTATAACCTTACATGAGAGATTTATTTTTAATACCCAAAATTAATATATAATTTGATGGTATTAATATCAGTCTTAATGAATGAGATGCTTCAATATAAATTTACCAAATTTACATTCAGTAGGCCTACAATTTTGGCAATATAGATATTACACAGATCATTATAACCCAACAAACTAAAAGTTTTCATGAAACAAAAACCATCTGAATACACTGGTATTCTACAGCCACATTTTTTAGACATAATAAAACCTAAATACTTATCCTAATTAAACAAAAATGCTGCTTTGCTATTAACAAAAAAAAACATTACTAATAAAATGGTATTACAAATACCATAATAAAAACCTGACATTTACTTAATGAAAGTTAACCTAACTAATCAAAAAATTTAATAATATGCTGCAGTCTTAAGCATTGCCAGTTTATAAAACTTGAAATTTCAGTACTAACACTGAACAAATAAAAAAATCTAATTAATTAATAATACAAAGGGTACCATACAAAGTTAATTATAATTATAAAAATATAATAGTATAATTAAGAGTATCTAACCTCAATCTGTTCACCAAAACTGGATGGTGAAGCATTATTAATAATAGGCATTCTTTACAAAAACATCGAAACTACGAAAGTTTCACTTATTACGGTACACTGAACTGTAAAGTCATTTTTTAAGTTTTAAAACATTTTTAAAAGCAAAAAGCAACCTGTAACTGCCCATGACATAAATCGTAAACACAAACATTAATTTCCCGCTAAAACCGTTACTGTGACGTATACAAACAGCGGCAAACTTTTGAATGTACCATAATACTCAACGCCGATAGAAATATGTTGGACAATCATTTGAATCGATACATAATATACAACGCTGATCGCAGCTTAGAAAAATATAATGCCACTTCAATAAACTTTATGGCATCATCTAAGGAACATTTTTCGGTAACGTTTGAATTGTGTGTTAATTTTGAGCATTTCTACATAGAACAACAAAATTAAACATTTTGAGAGAAACTTTCTTGTTCAATTTATTTTCGAATGCCGTAATGTCATATTCATGAATGTGTTTATTTATTTCAGTTCTCAATACATAAAAGAAAATCATCATCTACCACGGCTTAGGCCATTGGGGTTCATTTTCTACCAGGACTGGCATTTTTGCATCACACATTAACATTTTTATCATCCTTCAAAATCTACATTAGCGATAATGTGCAAAACAGCAGATGTATAACCAAAAAATAAACATTTTAATTTGTTCTTCATAATAATAAAGGTAGCAGGAATATTTCAAAACAAAATGGACAACCTACCTAAAGTGGTTAGGTTAGTCACAGTTTACCCAAGGAGAGGAAGACTGAAGGCCATCATGTTTTTTTTTTAAGCCTAATGGTGTAAGTTTTAATCTCTTCCATTTAAGAACATAAGTAACCCTGTGGCCCAATGAGATGAGAATAATATATATGATGGTAAATGAGGTGTAGTCTTGTACATACTCAGGTCGACCATTCCTGAGAGTGTATGGTTAATAGAACCCCAACCATCAAAGTACATCGGTAACCACTGTCTAGTATTCAAATCCATATAAAAGTTACTACATTCACAAAAACTTGAAGCAGACCCCCTCATCGCCATAAATCTACTGTAAAACAGCTGATTTCCTGTGACGACTTCACCACTAGGCCATTATCATTATTATTTTACCCCTGATTAACTCAGTGAAAAACAAAAAAAACTGAAGCATTTAATTTGGATGATTCTTGCTGCTTGGAAATTTCATTTGAAAATATAGGGTAAAAATATTTTATGAATTAATAGGAATCAGGCTACTTAACCAAGCATTATACATTGTGCTTGACAAAAATAGTATGTTTGCAGAAATCCTTTAGTGGTGAAGAAGGATCTGACACTTCATCTTCATTTTGATTATCTCTCATTTCTATGAAATAAACTTCTAGAAAATGAAATGTGACAATCATCTTACATTTTTCTTACTAATTTTCATTATTATTTTAAAAACTTCTACAAGTGAGGTAATGTACTGCTATCCAATTATCAACAGTGAGATCTGTTTATATAATAATATTTTTTATCCCTAATGTGTATAGATTGTAATCTGATCATTTAAGAACAATAAGCAATCCCATGACCCAATGAGATGAGGATGATGTGTATGACGTGTAAATGAGGTGTAGTCATGCACAGACCCAGGCCGACCATTCTCTAGAGAGTATGGTTAATTGAACCCCGACCATCAAAGTACACCGGTAACCACTGTCAAGTATTCAAATCCATATAAAAGTAACTACCTTGACAAGGATTTGAACCAGAAACCTGGTTCAACCTCTGTCTAGTATTGAAATCCATGCAGAAGTCAGCTGTTACACAGCTGACTCGCAGCAACAACTTTACCACATAATTATGTCATCGATCATTATATTAGACCAATCCAGTGGGTGTAGATGATTTTTTTTTTTTGTTCTTATTTGTCATTGGGAACTGTACATTATTGACTACCAGCCAGTTTGATCGCTGCTGTTTGCTCTATTATTTGACGAGGATTTGTCATGAGTTTCAACAGGAACATCCAGTAGAGTTTGTTCACTGATAGCTGTTAGCTGATCACCATACAAATTCGCTTGCCCAACCGGTGTTACTTAATAAATAATAGTACCTTCAACCAGCTATTTCATTGGGCTGTCCCAAAGGCCCAGGTAATAAAACTAAATTACTTAAGATCATAGCCAGGATTCAAGCCAAGGACCTCCACTTTAAAAGTACATGACACTTATGACACCATTATCTTAAGGTACCATCTTCTGTCACATCGAGCTTTGGCAACTTTCTTCACGATAATGTATTTAACGGAATTTTTAAAATGCTCTAAATATTTGAATTTATGCCAATGTAAAGATGGCGTCCGGTGAACGACGAATGATAGAGGGCCCAGTGCAGTATTATAGTTTTTTTACTAGTCTACAAAACAATATTAATTTACAAGATATAAATTAATTGTACTATACTTTGCTTGATTAATTTAGTAATATATAATTAATTTAGTGATACTTGATCTTAATAGTGCGTTGCTTAGAATATACTCAAACTGTGTTAGTGTACTGTGACAAATAGTAACATATAACGAAATGCAAAAAATGTAATAATGCATAATATTATACACAATTATTAAAATATCTTATTATCAGTACAGTTCTCACAGGTACTGTTGTACAAAAGACAAAATCTACCTTCCCCACGTTACCAAAGCCCTCCCAAACAGCGTTACATCTGTAGTCTTGTTTTGACAGCTCGGATTTGATTATTAGTGGAAGGGGAATGTTATCGAAAGGATACTATGATTTTGTGAGATTTATTGAATTTTGATGTGCGCATTATTATACAAAAAATTATAAATATAGTTTGTTACGGTTGATAAATTTATCAAGAGCAGTAATTTGTTCAATAACATAACCAATTCGGTGAATATATTTACAATTTCTAGGTAAAGTACGTCTTAATTCATTATAATAAACAATTGCGTTTTATTTTTCTACCAAGTTACTACAGCATTTTTTATTTTTGCTTGGTTTATTCTTTGTGTCAATCTAATCTATTTTCTTGCTTTTTTTAATATTTGCTGTTGTGATATATATCTCGAATAATATTTTTCTAAAGGAGTTACTTGTTTTTATTGGTTAGTTTTGAATGGGTTGTTATCTTTCAAAACAAAAGACTCGAGTAATTTTTAAATGACGCGGTAATGGTAAACTAGTTTTTATAACTGTTATTAAGTGTGCGACTATGTGACCTGTCTATTTATTTCTTTGTTTAATGATTGACGCATTATTTTGTTATCGGGAATCATAAGGTGTATGTGAGCTAGAACACATTAGCAGTTTAAAATGCATTGACCGTGCGTAATAAAGTGATTTTATCAGTTAAGTTTTAGTCGTATTTATATAAAGCATTCGGTTCTATTGTACTTCAAAGTTTGTTGTTTATTACCGTTGCAATTACAATTATTTCTATTGTAATGAAATTGAACTTTTGATATGGTTAATAAAAATAAAAATTATTCTGATCATAACAATTCATTGCTCACAAAGTGTTTAACAAGAGGTATGTTTGAGTTTAAAATTAATATATGAATAGGCTGTAAATTTTAAGTTTTGTGCAGTATAAATTTACCTGACTCAAAGGTTGTAGAGGTGCGAATAAATTTTTTAACATATCTTTCTTCCCTGAAAAGCTAAATCATTGAAGTAAAAGGGTCAATGTTAGGATGAAGTTTTGGGTGTTTTATTGGACAGAATTAAGAAAATTTTACTTGCTAAGACTTAGATTATGTGTAACCTGTAATTAATCATTGCAGATTGTCAAATTTTTATTTTTATAGTCGTTAATAGACATTTATGTTTTTTTTTGTGTGTGTGATTGCATAGGAGCTCATGATAGTGTTCTAGTGCCTAACACAAACGTGTTTCAGTTTTTTTTTCAGGTGGTCAAATTGTCAATAAATTATCTAGAGGTAGCTAATAATAAATAATATTTTCTTAATTTTTAATTGCAGTAGTCAAACTCTGTTAGATACATGTGAGGAAAGCAATTATTGCAGTTAAATTATACAGACAAAATACATTACAAATTGTATGTAGAGTTCAGAAGTATGTTAATATACATAAGAAATTTTCTTTCTTTATTTATTTGTAAGTATTCGTACTATGCTAGCTCAAGACTTCAGTTATGCTACCTGCAGAGTCAGAGGGTGGACATTAAAATTTAATTTCTAAATTTGATTGCCTCCATGGTATAGTAGTCAATCAGTGATCCCAATGACAAATTGGGCATACCAGATGTACTCAAGGATATCTCATTGATTCTAGTGTTTCCTCAATGTGTACCAGATCTAACATTTCATCCGTTGTGCTGCTTTACATTGTTGATTTCAATTACCTGAATACATCTGCTGTATACTCTGTGCCAATAATTCAAGTTAGGATGCAACTCTTAAGAGTTCCTTCATTCCATCAGATTTTACCGGGCATTAGGAAGATGTTTTTCTGTTATGTTACATATATTGTGGACTGTTATTTGAGTTGTTTTTGTTTGTCTTGTCATTTTAATGTATCTTTTTCACGTGAGATTTTCTTCTTCTTCTTACTATTAAGGATTAGGCATAAGCCTGTTTCGAACTCACAAACCATCCTATATGTTTACACAAACACAAGACACTCCAACCCGTACATCTCGATTACTGCCATATTCTTCGAGGTCTTCCCACCTCCCTTCTTCTAACTGGAACATATTCTGTCAATTTTAAAGGTAATTTCTCCTCTGGCATCCGTTCCAAATGTTACCTCCATTGATTCCGGTACTTCTCCACTTTTTCATTTAAGCTAAATACACCCAACTCTGATATAATTTCCTCGTTATGTATAAGATCCAGCTTTGAGCAGCCCTTCACCCTTCTTACAAACCTCATTTTAGCTGCTTTGATCGAGATTTTCTAAATTGCTAAATATTTTTATTTCTTGTCTGCTGGTCCCTATACACCTCTTTTTGTGCTCTCTTTGTATCGATAATATTTGTTTTACCAATTAAGTAAACCCTGCATTGAGGCCTTATATACCCCAATACGGTTTTCCAGGTAATGGAAAAACTTTAGTTTTTTATATATAACAAACGTGGTCAGCATAGTAAACTGTAGAGCAGAAGGTCCCAGGTTTGATTCATGGTTAGGATCTGAAAATTATTTTAAGTTCAAACCCACCAATCCTTGAACTAGACTGTTTTCTTATTATGAAATTATTGATATGACTAAATAAAATATTTTAAAAAATCAAGATTTAATGTAAAAATAATTTTAAAAATCTTAAATCAGTACTATTGTTTAGGTCATCAGCCAAAAGGTTGGTTTAAACCTCTAGAGGCTTTACTAAGTAAAATGAAAATTGAGGTGGTTTACAATTGCCTTCCTCAGTGAGTTGAAACGTTTGTTTTTCAGCATGCCAGGCCTCTGAAAAGCATCTAATTTCCACCCTGTATATGACACCTTCACTTCATTCACCACAGGGTCTGGCTGTATAATGAAATTCATTACTCTCAGAGAAGATAACTCTGACTAGTTTCTTATACACCTCTACCTCTTCTGTTCTTAAATGCTTCAGTCATATAATTGGCTGACCACGTGATAAGAAACTGGATAATTTTTTGTAGCCCTGGAAATAGCAGATCGAGTGCAATTAATTAATACTCCACCTGCCTGTTATGGACAAAAAAATCAATACTATGAAAATTAAACAAACCACTGCAATTATTGGTGTGTTTTAAATGACCATTACATACTTAGCATTTTGTAATTTCTAATTATTGGTAATTACTTAACCTAGAGGTGAAGGTAATTTATTACTCATGAATAATTAATAACAAAAAATGATATTCAATCCGGTTTAAGTAATTACCATAATAACAACTAACGCTTCAATATTTTCTAGAAATTGATAGCCCTATTTATTTTATTGATTTAGAATGCTATAACAGTTACTTCGGGTGATAGTTATTTGACCTGGCTTTGTACAGGGTGATTTTTTAGTCCTGTTACCCAATTGTTAATGTCTGGTAATTTTTTTCTAAGAAAGGGATATTTTGTTTTGTGACACAAAGTTGGTAGCCCTACTCAACCGGTATAGATAGGACAGTTTGAGTTGATTCTCCTTGAGTTGCGTAAAATTTTGTGCTGTTTCCAGTTGTGTTACGAACAGAATGTCTTTTACCCTAGAACAATGGGTTTTCATTCTTGAACAACATTTTGCTACAAAATCGTATGCGAGTGTAAAAGAATCATTTCAAATAAAATTTTTTGGTGTTCCTCCACTCTATTCTAGTCAATTTCTAGGCTAACTAACTGATTTTTAGCGGCAGGTATTGTTTGCAGCAGAAAACGTAGTGGTCGACCAACTCTCTTGACAGATGACGTTAAGAGAATGTGAAAACAAGATTGCTCAATTCTCCATGGAAAAGTTTACAAAAACTTTCCTCGCATGTTGATTTGTCATGTTCGAGTGCTCAGAGAGCTGCTAAAAAATTGAAATTGTATCCGTATCACATACGATTAGTTCTAGAGCTTCAGCCTCCAGATTTAAACAAGAGATTGTTTTAGGATAAAAGACATTCTGTTCGTAGCACGACTGGAAATGGCACAAAATTTTACACAGCTCAAGGAGAATCAATTCACACTGCCATATCCATACTGGTTGAGTAGGGCTACCAACTTAGTGTCACAAAACAAAATTTACTTTTTTTAGAAAAATATTACCAGACATTAACAATTGGGTAACAGGACTAAAAAATCGCTCTGTATAATAAGGGCAGAATTTTAGCTTTTGTTTTGCAATATAGGTTTAACTCAGATTCATTTTATCTCAAAAGTTTATTCAAATATTTTAAGCAACAAAAAAGGATTTTTTTAAAAGTACTTATTAATTAAATTAACAGATATAATAGGGAATTTATTTTAAGTGCTCTTGTACAGCGCAATAAAGTTTTTTTATTTATTTATTCGACGATCATTGACTTTAGGAATAGGCTACAATTGTGTAGTCTTGTTATAAAAATGTAGGTTACTGTTTTAATGTTCACGTACAATTACATGCTTTTTATATTTATAAATTACATACTAATTACACAGTAGCTACTTAAGTATATTAATAACTTAGTTTAACATTTATTATATTTATCATTTATTTTCTAATGGATAAAGAAATTATTAATAAAGTAGGCCTATTATAACAATACTTCTGCGTGTCATTTTTCTTCTCATATTCACCACTGTCCTTTGTTTAAAGTGTTGCAAATGAAAAACCCCGCATTTTTAACAAGCTAATAGGAAATGTAAATAAGAATTGTTGGTAATTGAAGAACAATTATATTACTGTCAGGAACTTGATAAATACTGTGTAAGGAATTGTAAATGTTATATATAATTTGTCCTACTTTATTAATTTTTCTTCTAATGTTTTACATTCCGTGAGTTTTTTTTGTCATGAACCTAGCAAATTTAAGTATAAAATCTAAGAAAGAATAGTAAAACTGAAATCAAACAGGTGGTTGTTTGAATTTGAAGAAACTGACACTGAATGAATGGTTTCTTTTATACACATTGCGTATTCCATAATATTTTGGGGGGGTCGTATATTAGTTAGCTTGAGATCTTTTTGATGCAGAAATGAGTAGTCAGGTATACCTTGGATAATTTGAATTGGCACAAGCAGCCTCGGTGTTTGTCTACTCCACTCTTCGCCCCTCGCCATGCAACGACGGTACAGTCACAAAATTATACAATCGCTACCGTAATGTGCGACTCGCGCACGGTCACTACTCTTTGTTTTCACTGTTGTTATTAATTCTATTAAACATAATCATGTGACTAATTTGTTTTCATATGTTTTAAATGTTATTTCTTATTTAAATTTCCGTAAATATTTGACAAAGTTACAAAATGTTCAACATTAGTCCATTTACACATCACAGGGAAGCATGAAGGGATGGTATTTTACATTCTTTACGGTGATGTCACAGAACCACTATTGTATTTAGGTTACAGCTGTAAGCAAAGCAATGTAGAAAAATCTTTTCCCTACAACCACGTGTTTTGAAAAATTCTGTAGGTGCGGTTAGAAGGAAGCCGTTACACTTTCTTTGCAACCCGGCAGTGTTGAATTTTTTGCCTCTGTGAAGGTAAACCCTCTCCTGAAAAGTAAAATGGACTCTTCTTCTCTTTTTAAGGGCAAACGCCTTAACAGAATCGTCATAGCTTCAACACAAACTAAAGAACGTGCATGGTGTTGACTTACACACGAGCTACACGGATTTCCATTCAAAACAAACAATTCCCACCATCAATGCTACCTACACACTATAGAGGGAATAAAAATTTTCCCTGTTATGGTATTCTATTTCTTTAAACACTATTAGATGCGTTAAAGAATTCCCTGCTAGAAAAGAACAATATTAACCGGTTTCCGACTTACACTGACCTTGCAGAAGCACGTTTTATCCCCCAACCACAATCCATTCGGCATCATCTAAAATTAGATTACCAGTGTGAACAGGGTTAATGTTTATCCACAACAAAACAAAGTTAAGCAGTAACTCCTTCATCAAGTAGTATTTACTTGAAATGAAGTGATAGATTTTATTTTATTTACATAACTAAATAAGCACGTAACACATTCATCTAATACAAAAACTTTATTTTTGAAAAAATGTTACTTTGTACTTAGCTCTTCAATTGTATGATCTGGTTAAAGTAAACCACCTAAATTTTTAAAACAGTGTGGCAGTTAATCTTAAGAAATTATTATTTACCAGTTTTTTTTTAACTTTTCTTGGTAAAAGTGTGTTTTTTTTAAATTCCTATGTATGTATGTTGCTATCCATTCAATTTAAGAACAGTAAGCAACCCCATGATCCAGTGAGATGAGGTTGACATGTATGATGTGTAAATGTGTTGTAGTCTTGAACAGACTCAGGCCGACCATTCGTGAGAAAGTACATGGTTAATTGAACCATAACCATCAAAGTATTCCGGTAACCACTCTCTAGTATTCAAATCCAAATAAAAGTAACTACTTTTACTAGAATTTGAACCAGGAACCTTCATCTCCGAAACTTTACCACTTGACCAACCCGATGGGTTAGTTTATAATAACCCAAAAGACGAATTAAAAATCAGATACCTAGACAAAATGTTTGTAACGAAAACTTATTTATTAATATTTATTTAAACAAATGTGTAAAATGAAATTAATTTTAGAAGAAAATGATTCAATTGTAAAACAGCCAGTACATGTTACGGAATAATAGAATGTATTATTAAATACATTTGGCAAGCATTTAAAATATCCAATGAGGTTTGGTAAGTCGCAGTTAATTACCTGTTGTTATTTATATTTATTGTTACACTGCGCAGTAAGTGTTCCATAAATACTGTAACTTACTACCTACTATTTAAATACAGTAGTGTTTGATATACCTTTATTTATTTATTTATTTATGTAATTATTTTCCCTTTACAAAAACCATTATAATACAAAGTTACTTTCCTTATTATAACGTAAATATCTAAGTTTACTTAAATTAATTTTATGTTGATAAAATTAATCTACCCAACTATGGTTTCCTATGTTCAAAGGTAGATAAATTTAGTGCTTCTGTGTTTATTTTATACTGCTGCAACTGCTATAGTACTGCAGTATAATACGCATTATGTATTATGTATGCGTTACATATATATATTTTTTTGTTTAAGTGAACTTAGGACTATAATCATGCATGTGTTGCAACTTCAATTTTCTTGTAGAGTTCCTTGTCTTTTGATTTTTTTTTGTTATTTCCCAAAATGGTTTTTTTCTTTCATCCGATCAGTACCTATGTTGTTGGTGCCAATATTTAAAATTGTCGTGGATCATTTTCCTTTGTCTATTCGTCAAACCCAGATGTCAAAAACTACAAGAGTTATCAACAAATGGTGTTTGAATTTGTAATCTACACAAAAAGTTAATAGGCATTGATTGGGTTTTTAGTTCCAGTTTTGACCAGAAGTCAAGAAATTGAAGTTGGAATTTGGAAACAAAAAAAAAAATCTGGTGTGAAACACTCACACGACTTTCTCTTGCCAATGCAAATAATGAACAATGTAACCTAATATTAGTAATAAAACATTAGAAATAAACAAAAAACTGACCTTAAAAAACATAACCTAATTTTAATCATGATGAGTGTAAGACACAAAATGAAAATTAACTTCAGTTTGGCTTTAAAATACAGGAAATCACTCTTTCATGCTTAACTAGGTTCTGTAGAGAATAATGCTCGTAGCAAAAGTTGTAGATCTTTTAATTTCCTATAAATTTGATTATATACACTTTTGTTGTAAAATGCATACTAAGGCCGAAAGCTTAAAAAATCGATTTTTCACACGTTTTTGTGAGGAAAAACCAGAAAATCTCTAATTATCGCTAAACCAAGCGTTATGCAAAAAAATGTTTTGAAATAAAAGTTGTAGGATTTTAAATTGTCTACAACTTTTATTATATACACTTTTGCGCTAAAATGCATATTAAAACCACAATTTTTTTTACCTGAAAAAAGCCTCTCCAAGAATTTCAGTAGACATGCCGCATACCCTATCTTGTAGAGCATAAAAAATTTAGTAAACCAGGCGATTTTTAAAAAAATCATAGGACCTGTTTTTGAAAAAATTACAAAAAAGTGATAAGTTACACGAATAAACTACTATTTCCAGTTAACCAATTTTGATGAAAATGTTCGTGTCGGGTCGGTAGTGGTATGTAACTTAAAGTTTCAAGTTTGTACAATGTTCCGTTCTTGAGATATTCTGTTCTCACACACACACACACACACACACACACAAGACCAATCGCTAAAAACATGTTTTTTGGGTTCAGGGGGTCTGAAAACAAGTAGATCCGGTGAAAACTTGATTTCAAAAAATTGACATAAAAACAATACTTTCCTTCCTAATATTCATATAGGCAAGAGAAAGTAGAATGTTAAAGCAGAATGTTGAGGATATCGTGGATGGACAGAGTGACGAATCAAGTGGTAATGCAGCGGCTAAACAAAGAAAAAGAAGTACTTAATATCATAAAAAGAAGGAAATTAGATTACTTTGCCCACGTGATGAGAAATCCGAAATATGGAATGCTGCATGTGATCATCCAGGGGAAGATAGAGGGGACGCGCGGCCCCGGACGTAGGAGAACGTCCTGGCTTAGGAACCTTCGCCAGGTGTCGTGAGCACCACGACACTATTTCGGTTGGCTGTGGACAGAGTGAAGGTCATGCGACTGATCGCCAATGTTCTAGGAGGACACGGCACTTAAAGAAGAAGAGAAAGTAAAAATATGTTTAGTTGTGATGACTTTACATCTTCATTGTGCTTAACAGACATTAATTATGTTGTTTACATTTTAGTGTTTATAAAATTTATAAAAAATTAATTACGTGTCTTTATATTTATTTATTTATTTGTAATTTTGTGAAAACAAGTGATTTAGTATGGATAATAATAGCAAGTATAATTGTATGCACTTTTTTAACAGTTTCTTCAAATGGATTACTTCTTATCTTGAATTGCTGTATTAGTACTTGTGTTTTATTATAATTATTGATAATATCAAGTAGGTACTATTCATTTGGTTGTTTGTTTACACTTTTTTAATTGGTTCTATTATTATTATTATTATTATTGATATACTTTATATGCGAGTTCATTACATAATTTCCTGTAACATGACGTGACTGCTTTTGTGTTGTTCTAAGAAAAAAAAACCATTTTTGTTGTTACGTAACTATTGTGTATTCTCTCATTAAGGAATTACTTATTATGTTATTATTATTCGTGTAAATGTCATGCTGAATTTAAATTTATTTACCTATAATATTATTAAAAAATTACGTTTGTTTATTACTTTCTCTTGCCTATATGAATAGATAGGAAGGAAAGTATTGTTTTCATGTTGATTTTTCGAAATCGAGTTTTCACAGGATCTACACGTTTTCAGATCCCCTGAACCCAAAAAACATGTTTTTAGCGATTGGTCTGTGTGTGTGTGTGTGTGTGTGTGTGTACAGAATATCTCAAGAACGGAATATCGTACGAACTTGAAACTTAAACATACCACTACCGGACCCGACACGAACATTTTCATCAAAATCTATCAACCAGAAGGCATTCGTTTAAAAAATTAAACTAAACTTCGTTTAGAAGTTTATTCGTGTAATTTTTCACTTTTTTGCGATTTTTTTTAAAAACTGGTCCTACAGTTTTTTTTTAAAATCGCCTGGTGTACTAAATTTTTAATGTTCTACAAGATAGGGTAGGCACCATGTTTGCTGAAATTCTTGGTGAGGCTGTTTTCACGTAAAAAAATTGTTTGTTTTAAGATTACGGCTTTAATATGCATTCAGCGCAAAAATTTATATAATAAAAAATGTAGAGAATGCTTAGTTTAGCGGTAATTAGCGATTTTCTGTTTTTTCTCACGAAAATGTGAAAAATCGATTTTTTTAAGATTTCTGCCTTAGTATGCATTTTACGACAAAAGTGTATGTAATCAAATTTATAGAAAATTAAAAGATCTACAACTTTAACTGAAGCATTTTTTCTACAGAGCATAGTTTAGTATGAAAGAGTGATTTTTCTGTATTTTTAAGCCAAACTGAGGTCGATTTTCATTTTGCGTCTTTCACTCATGATTACAATAAGGTTATGTTTCTTGTGGATACTTTTTTGTTTATTTCTAATGTTTTATTACTAATGTTAGGATTCATTGGTCATTATTTGCATTAGCAAGAGAAAGTTGTGTGAGTGTTTCACACCAGATTCTTTTTTCAAGGTAATTTCAGAAACTGAACTATTCGAATTTAAAAATTCTTTCACTGTTGGAAAGCTTAGAGCGTCCTGAGTTACATAGGCTATATGGCTTTATATAGTTTCTAAATTTTGAAAAAAAATTATAATTTGTAAAATGAAGCCGATCTTTTACTCTATATTAACATATAAGGAAGGAAAGTATTGTTTTCATGTTGATTTTTCGAAATTGAGTTTTCACCGAAAATACATGTTTTTCAGGCCCCCTGAACCCAAAAATATATTTTTAGCAATTGGTATGTGTATGTCTGACGTATCAATCAGTAAAAACATGTTTTTTTGGGTTCAGGAGGCCTGAAAACTCTTAATTTGAAAAATCAACATAAATACAATACTTTCCTTCCCTTTATATCATGTAGGGCAAAAGATAATAAAAATAATGTGTTATCTAATTTCTTTATAGAAATTTTTTAAAACCTTTCAAAAATCACAGAGATTGTACCCTTTTTTTAAGAAGTAATTTTTTTTTCTTTAATGTTTGACTGTTCTGCAATTACTGCTAATGCAGAAAGTAAAGGATGAAATGATTTTTGTAAAGTATGAAAATATGCCATGCCTGAATGGGATTCGAACCAAAGACCCACATGATGAGAGGCGAGCACGTTACCATAAATTAATGAATTGTGACCTTAATAAAAATGTATTTTAGTTTATGTGACAAATGTTTATTTATTCATTTGCTTGCCAAATGCGAAATCTATTGTGACTAAATAAAATTTTAAATGATAATATCTTTATCATAAGATAATACCGCCATCTGTATGGTACCAAACGGAACAATATAAGTTTTTGTAACAAAGAACTTTGCATACGACAGTATTAAACTTATACCTATAATTAACTTTTTGTTATCACTTTTGTTTTGTCTAATTTTATTCCTCATTATTGTAATCGATATCTGTGAGTACTAAACATAATTTAATGTATTTATCTTGTTTACTTTTAAATCTCTCCTTAAGAAATACTTTTGTTTAATTCCTTTGTTTGTATTTTTTAAGTGGATAATTTTTTCTTTACATGTTTTTGTTAAGTGTGTTACTAATTATTATTTACGTTAAAAATACAGTGATTGTAAATAATTGTAAGTAAAATTTTCATAGTTTATTGTAAATAAAATTTAAATATTTCATTTTCTATAATAGTTTACAGTTTTTTTAATTTATATTATTACAATTTTGTTGATGAAACTTTGTAAGCCATGATTATTAATAAATTGGTATACTTTTATTTCTAAACAATTAAATAGTAATATTTTTAAGATATTTTTTTAGAGTAGATTAATATTTTTGTAATGACTTGATCTGTGTTGCTTGTATGCTTTGTAATTAGATCTGTCAAATATTTATTTTTACTTTTACCCAAAATTTAAAATAAAAATTGGTTTTAATATTTGTTAACCCATCGGGTTGGTTTTGTGGTAAAGTCATCACTGCAAATTAGCTGTTTAACAGCTGATTTTTGGAGAAGATTCCTGGTTCAAATCCTACTAAAGGTAGTTACTTTTATACGGATTTGAATACTAGTCATTGGTTACAAGTGTACTTTGATGGTTGGAGTTCAATTAAACATACTCTCTCTGGAATGGTCGGCCTGATTCTGTACGAGATAACACCTCATTTTCACATCATCCTCAATTCATTGGTCATGTTCTTAGATTGAACTGATTGCATGTACACACATTAGGGTTTAAAAAAAACATTGTTATAATTTCTTACGCTATTATTGACACCTTTTACGTGATATATGTTAAATTAACTATACTGGAACTAATAGTTTAAAAACCATACACAAATTGTTCTATTTCTATTAAAAATTACTTTGAAAGTAATGACTTACTTGTCATTTCAATTGAATCAAAACAGTACATATGATTGTATAGGCAAAAAGTTTTATGTGTAAGATCAGTGCTGTCAATTACGGTACAAGATTAAACCCTTTCTTATTGAAACAAAAGCTGATTTGAGGAAAAAGTATAATAGGTCTCTGAATATATTTTGAAATTGTTAGGTGATGTTTCGATGGATCATCTGATGTTAACACGACGGCATGATTTTAGTTTCGCATTGTTAATCATATATAAATATATGTTTATGGGTGTACCCATTATACTGAGCTATAGAAGAAACTAATTAAATATAAATTTTAAAAAACTATCAATAACGTCTATAAATAACTGATCTGTTTCATTTCTTGAGTTATATTTAACTAATGAGTAGTATTTGGGAATAAAAATAGTAGTTTGGAATATTATTAATTTTGAAGTAAACTGATTCTGATAACTAACAAATATTTTTTTTTAGAACAAGGAACATCAGGTACCATGATGTCATCTGATGATACTAGTAACAGCAATAATAAGCCCAGTGAAAATGTTAAAAAGCCACCTCCTCCAACATCTGGCGCCATTCGACAGGATTATACATTGCTTTCGCTTCTTACCAGTGCTTTATTTCTTATCAGCTCTGCGCTTATTGTGTTTGCTGCGTTCCGTAACACTTTGACATGGTAAGTTGTTTATTTATTTATTTATTTATTATTATTCTTCGCATAACACCTTTTTTTTCAGAAACTCTGAAAAGGTTGGGGAAATGTCAATTACAGAAATAAGATACAATATAATTAAAACTTATTACAATCAAACAATTACAGAAATAAGATACAATATAATTAAAACTTATTACAATCAAACAAACATGATAAAACCATCAACATGAAAAAACTAATTTTTTTTTTTTTTTTGTTTAACGTCCGACTGTTCTGCAATTACTGCTAATGCAGACGGTGAATGATGAAATGATTTTTTGTAACGTATGAAAAAATGCCGTGCCTGAATGGGATTCGAACCCAAGACCGCGTGATGAGAGGCGAGCACGTTACCAACTTCGCCAATGCGGCCGGCAAAAAAAAAAAAAAAAACAATTAAATCAATAAAGCATGACATGTTACAGTAGGGGGTCAGACAAAATCTTCAAAATTACTTGTATGGTATTGCATGTGATATTATGATATTGCTTCTGTGAGGAATTCATTCACAGAATAGAAACACTTAGATACCATTTACTCAAATAGGCGTTTCTTGTACATTTGAAAATTTTCTATAATTCTGATACTAATTGGAAGATGGTTGTATAACTTAAGACCAGTATAATAAGGCCGTTTTTCATAAAAGACGGTCCTATGAATTGGATATTGTAATATATAATTTTTGTTTCTTGTTTGATAAGAATGTACTTGCCGCCTCTCATGGAAGACATCAGGATGAGATTTGACGAATAAAAGCAACTGAAATGTATATATTGAGGGAAGATAAAGGATATTGAATTTTTTAAAAATAGGTCTGCATGTTTGTTTGTATTTCGCCTTCCCTATAATTCTTATTATCCTTTTTTGCATTTTAAAAACACGATCACTATATTGGGAGTTTCCCCAAAATATAACACCATAGGTTAAATGGGAATATACGTTGGCGTAATATACACTAAGAATAGTTGCCAATGGACATATTTTCGATAAATTCAATACAAGATAATAGGCCTTATATAATTTCATTCATAAATTATCGACATGTGGTTGCCATGATAAAGTGTCATCCAACACGACTCCCAAAAATCCTGCTGAATTCACTAGATTCAAGGAATTTAAATTATTGAGAAAAGTGTTTGATGGATTGAATGTCTTTTTGCGCTCCGTGCTAAAGTCTAGAGCAAAAGTCTTTGTCTCATTCAAGGACAGTCCGTTCGCATCAAACCACTCCTTCAGTCTTGCAGTATCTGTCTGTAACTCCTCCTTCAAAGAAATGTAATTGGGGTTAACAAAGAGAGCTGAGGTGTCATCAGCGTATAACACCAGTTTGCAATGTTCCACATGGAAAGAAAGATCATTTATATATATTAGAAATAAAAGAGGTCCGAGGATTGATCCTTGAGGAACCCCTGTGATAATCTTTTCAAAATTTGAATTAGCCTTTGGATTGTCTTTATGATTTATTATGACCTTCTGCTGACGACCTGTTAAGTAAGATGATAACCATCTATGTGCATTTCCCTTTATCCCGTATATCTGTAACTTTTTTAACAGAATATCATGTCTCACACAATCGAATGCCTTAGACAGATCAAAAAATATACCAGTAGCGAAGTTAGCGTTATCTATGTTGCAGACAATTTTATCAATAAAATCAAAAATAGCTAAGGTTGTGTTTTTGGATTTTCGAAACCCAAACTGATTCTTGCTTAACAGACCATTGCCCTCAAAATAGTCAGCTAATACATTACACATTGCTCTTTCAAAGATTTTGGAGAAAGATGGTAAGAGGGAAATTGGTCTGTAATTTTCCATTAACCCCTTATCACCCTTTTTAAATAAGGGTTTTACTACTGCATATTTTAAAATGTCAGGGAAAGTTCCTGAGTGAAAGGAGTGATTCACCAAATACGACAATGGAGCCGCCAGAAACTGAGCGCATTGTTTCACTAAAAAGACTGGAATTTCATCCCACCCTGATGACTTTTTATTCTTAAGACCTTATGTTGTATTTTAAATTAATGATAATTGGCTGAGTCTATGTTAACATTTTGAAGCCTAGCCTTTTTTTATATACGCTCAGCCTTGGTAGGTGCCTGGGAGTTTTGAGGAGTTTTTAAAAGAAATTATATGAACAACATTTTATTATATTTAAACAGGCTGTGTGTGATTTTTAAAGAGCAAATTATATATTTTGCAGTTTATGGTAATGTACACTTGCATAAAGTAGAGTATTTACTAACAATATTATGATATGATGAAAGTATGGTAAAATTTAAGAAAAAGCAATCGTAACAGCATTTTAGTTCATTGTCTTACATGGTATGTAATTGAAAAAATTAATAATGTTACTACCTAAGTCACAATACTAAAACGAAACAGAGACATACGAGGTGTGGCTATTAATTAACGAGACTGAAGTAAAAAAATTTATTCTTATTTTATACATAGTCACTTATTGTCACCTTCAATATACACTTCTTCTCTATCCCTACAACGCTCCATGCGAATTTTCCATTGTTGGAAACAGTGCTGGAAGTCATCTTCTGTCAGCTCCTTCAGGACACTTGCCGCTTTCTCTTTTACAGCTTCCACAGACTTAAATCTTATTCCTTTTAATGCAGATGTCACCTTTGCAGAAAACCATTAGTGGTTTCTGTACATACTCTTTAAGAGTAATATAATAACACAATTTTTGTTTCCAAATTCCAACCTCGAATTCTTGACTTCTGGTTGAAACCGAAACTTCAAACCCAATGATGTCTGTATCTACTCTTTTAACAGGAATCAAATTTTTCTTCTGTTTCCAAATTCTGGCTTCAAGTTCTTGACTTCCAGTTTTGCTCCACTTCCGGTCAAAATAAGAACTTTAAACCCAATCCAGGCCCACTAACTTTTTATGTAGATTACGAATCCATAAACTGTTTGTTGCTATCTTTTGTAGTTTCTGACTGTTTTTTCGACTTCCAGTTTTGGGCCACTTCCGGTCAAAACAGAAACTACAAACCCAGTTGAGGCCCACTAACTTTTTGTGTAGATTACAAATCCGAAACCCGTTTGTTGTTATCTCTTGTAGTTTCTGACATCTGGAAGTGACAGATGGACAAAACAAAATGATAGATGACAATTTTTAAAAATTTCCACCAATAAAATGCAGTTAGATGAACAATATAATTTTTTGGTTTTCACAATCATTAATATTGTAAAAAAAAATCTATTAACTTCTTTTACAACACAGACGTAAACAATACAATGGCCGTTAGTGAAGCATGAAGATATGTTGTTTAAGTTAGTAAATTTTTGCTGCAATTAAAACATCTAACAAAAAAAGCCATAAAACACATAC
Organism: Catonia carolina; assembly: GCA_035578175.1. Taxonomy (NCBI): domain Eukaryota; kingdom Metazoa; phylum Arthropoda; class Insecta; order Hemiptera; family Achilidae; genus Catonia; species Catonia carolina. Next base: position 134,502,788 of record JAQMRL010000002.1, read on the forward strand.
ACCATTGGAAATTACTTCATTATTCAAAATCATTAATATGAGTACTAATCTATTATTTTTAATGACTAGGCTGTAGTGGTGATATTGAATGTTGGAACAGCAGAAATACATGTACTATTACAGAATTAAGTTATGATTTTTTTCTGGTATAATTTATTTTCTGAATTACCATAAAAGATTAATTTTAATTAATAAGTTTAACAATAATTATGTTTTAGTCGAGCAGTTTTTCAGTTCTTACACTTTACATTTATACAAATATTTTAATCATGTATTTTTTTATTTCTCACAGAATCAATTTAAATATAGTTTTACAATTTAAAAGTAGATCTATTTAACATATTTAATTACAGAGGACTCTTATATAATGTTTTTGTTTAAAATTGTGATTTGTACACTCAAATATAAAGAATAGTTGTTCGGCCTGTCTAACTAGTTTTAAAACATGTTTAAAAACCAATTTTCTTGTTTGTTTTGCTGTGTTATATTGTAAGTACATTGTTAAAGTATGGTGTTGTAATGTAAGTTTAGGTGTTATAATTTTAATCAGTAATTTATTTATTTTTTTATAAAATGTTATGATTGTGCTTATTGTTGATCTTAATAATCAGTTGGTTAATATCAGCCTTTGCTGTTATTTTTGTTAGATATACATTTTATTTATATTAGGAAGATTCAAAGAGTTCCATAAAAGTGAACAAATTTCTTATGGTAAGTGGATTCATAAAAATGACTTTTTTATGAATACCCTTTCCGCTCTTATACTATCTGTACCTCGACAGACAAATGTTACCGTTCCACTTGTCTGTCAGTCGTACTATAATTTGATTTCATGTTTGCCACCTTGTTTGAACTTTTATTATTTGTGTTCTTCTCTGAAGGATGAAATGTAAACCTTTTAGATTGTATTCAGAAAGGTAAAAGATGTCTGTGTGTTGTTTATGTTTTTTAGTTTATTTTAAGTCACATTAAAATCGGAAGCTTGGTCATTAGTGACTACTGTGGGTTTTGTTACTGTAGCAGTGGATTTTAATGTGTTGAAATTTGAAGACCCTAACCAGGAACTCATCCCGGGACCTCCCACTTTGTAGGCTAGCGTGCTAGTCACTACGCCACAGAGCTGGTCTGTTTTTCTTTCTTTTTATATCAAAATACGAAAAAAAGATAAACTGACTGATAATACATTTTAGGTGAATCCAGAAAGACAGAGTACTCAAATTTAAAAAAAAATTAAAAGCAGTATATTATTGAAAAATTTACAAATTCGTATACACACATAAACACGATTTTGTCGCCTTCCTTCTCAATGCACTTTGTATAAACTGAGGGATAAATTTTTTATATTTTCATCAAAAAATCTCCCGTTGCCTTTTTGCTCATTGTTGTAGGGCACTCTGGACCTTGTTGTTGATCAAAAACCTTTTCTCACCAATAGTTGACTTCAGAGAGGTGAAAAGATGAAAATCTTAAGGTGCCAGATGATGACTGTGATTTGGTTGGATGATCTCCCTACCGATGAGTCCAAGAGTTGCTATGAATCATTGGCTTTGTGGGGACATGCATTGTTATGCAATTAACTCAGTTCCTTCGTTAACATTCCCCTTTCTTTTGTTCTACATTACCCTCCATTGTTTGTGTTAGTATATTACAGTACTGTGTTGTACAGAGTGATTATAAATGAAATAGACACTTTTGACAGCTTCTTAAACATCAAAATTGTGTATTTGAATATAGTAAATGATATAGGTTTGTAGGGAATTTTTTAAAGTTTATGTTGGTTCAACTGTTGCTAGCATTTTGTTGTTGGCTGCTGTTACAACAACCAGTCTAGCAAAATGGTTGCTACTGAAGTGGAGAAAGCTTATTGTGTTCTTGAATTAAGCAAAACAAACTCGGTTACGGTTTTGCAACATCATTTCAGAACAAGATACGGTAAACCACTACCAACAAGGCAATCAATCTATGACTGGTATAAACATTTTGAAAACTGTGGATGTCTGTGTAAAAGGAAAAGTACTAGAACACCTTCTGTTACAGAAGAACAAATTGATAGTGTTCGTGATGTTTATGTACAAAGTCCAGGAAAATCAACTAGATCGGCAAGTTTGCAAAGTCCTCAACCGACTGTGTGGAAAATTCTGCGGAAATGTTAGAAAATTACACCTTATAAATTGCAGCTAGTACAAAGTTTAAATACCAGTGATAAAGTTGCACGTAAAAATTTTTGTCTGGAGATGCAACATTGTGTTGAAAATGATGACGCATTCCTTAATCGCGTAATTTTTAGTGATGAATTTAATTCACATTAGTGGAAAAGTTAATAGACATAGTGTTAGAATATGGGGCACAGAAAACCCAAAAATTACTTAACAGCATACATGTCCTGAAGGAGCTGACAGAAGATGACTTCCAGCACTGTTTCCAACAATGAAAAATTCACATGAAGCACTGTAGGGATAGAGAAGGAGTGTATATTGAAGGTGACGATAAGTGATTATGTATAAAATTAAAATAAAATTTTTTACGTCAGTCTCGTTATTCAATAGCCACATCTCGTATATATTTTAAGTAAGATTTAATCAACGTGGTGAGTAACTAGCAATATAATTTCCCCTTTTTGTGTCTTCTAGGTTCATTTTTCAGAAAAAACCTAGTTGTTATATTACAATTTTCCATAGTATTTGCTAATAATATATAAACATCATTCTTAAGGAGGATGTATTTAACTGTATACTTTTATCTGTTTCCAGGCACCTGCAGAGATTCTGGGGAGCATCTGGTGACTTCTGGCAAGCTGGATGGGATAGAATATTGGATGCTGTGGGTGAAGACCCACTCACATTTTGGGTTTATGGTTAGTATTTGAGAAATGATTTTCTGTAATTAAACACTTGTTTAAGATGTTATAATTATCAGTTTTATTTTTGTTGTCCTCATTGTATTCTATTCATTTTTTCTTTTTTTATTACTGTAATAGGAACTAAATTGTTTTTGTAATGGTATTGTAAATAAATATCTAGTTCAACAATTCATTTGTTGTATTGTGTAAGCTTTTGAACCAAATATGAACACTTGTATGACTTTTTTACAATTTTGCATTATAATGTTTGAAAAATCATATGCGAATTTGTCGGGGGTTAACAATAGCAAGCTAGTCCTGACTAATAGATGTATTGACTCTGTAAATGAGGATGATGAAAAGACTGACTTTTTGAAAAAAAAGAAAAACCTCAGGAAGAGGAGAAAAAGTAAATGTTTTCTGTTACAGTATTCCGGTGGTTAGAAATAAATATTTCAATTTTAAATAATATGGCTGTTGATAATCCTACATAGGATGTTTGATAAAAAAATAAAAAATGTTATGTATGAAGATTATACTTATGTGCTTTGTGTTTTGCCTATTTTCATATTTACATGTTGTTTAAATTTATGTTTTAATGTTACACATAAGACCTGGTTATATGAGCGTTTGTAATGTTGCGTTGATAGCGCAGATAATAATCTGTTAATTTGATCAATTATACTGGACGCTGAAAACGTACCATTGGTTCTGCAACGGAAGCAAGGGCCACATTTACACATTGCCGTATCAACTCAGCGCACGTTTGGCATCACTTTCAGTTACAGTTTAAGAAACACTAAAAAAACAAAATAAGATGTTTTCAGCAGGACTCATTTCATTCCAATTCTCATGCATTGCCTCACCGACTTCTATCCAACATTTGGCCTTTGTCTGCCTGTTACTATAGTCCTTCTACTTTACATCATAAAGGGGTGGCTGCTTCTCCACTAAATAAATAAACTTTTCACAGTCAAACATTGCACACTGGATTGTACACACAAGACAACCGCGCTGTGGGTACTTGTTGACAAGAACAAGACCATGCGTTCACAAGGCACTGTATAACTGTGTTCAGCGTTGCCAACAGAGCGAAATTAATGCATCTGGTTGTGTTGTCAACACACGTTCTGGAAACACTGATATCGCTCGTATTGCCAACACCATGGTACTGTCATTGACCCAGTTTATCGACGCTACTGCGCTATTGAAAACGCAACGTTTTTTAGGCTTGTATAACTAGGCTTAATATGAATATGTTTTTTTTTTTATTTATTCTGGCCCTGTATGAATATAAGTAGGGAAGGAAAATATTGTTTTTATGTTGATTTTTCAAAATCGAATTTTCACTGGAAATATACATTTTCAGGCTCCTTAACCCAAAAAAAATCATGTTTGTACCAATCGGTATGTTTGGACTCCTACGATATTGTGTAAAGTTGCCTCATTCACTACATTTTTGTGCTCTACAAGATAGGGTAGGCAGCATTTTTGCTAAAATTGAGGGGGGGTCCTCTGCTCTCATAGTAAAAAATGTTTTTCTTAAGATTGCGGCCTTATTATGTATTTTAGGGCAAAAGTGTAGATGATAAAATTTATAGATTAAATACCTACCTTCAATTTTTATTTCAAGCATTTTTTCTAAAGCGCTCAGTTAACCAATTTTCTATATTTTTAGTCAAATAGAGGTTAAAAATATTTAAAAGTTTTAAAGTGAATTTTCATTGGTAGATAACATTTATGTTATCTGCCTGCCTTCTTAAAGCCTTTTACCTTTATTAAGTAGTGGCCACTGTTTCAAAAAGACTTTGAAAATTAGAATCAAGTGTAGTAAATTTAGTATATTAAGGAAATTATTATGTTTTAGAATTGTTAGGAAATATTTGTGTTTTAATTATTAATGTTTGTTGTGTAATTATAAAATTCTCTTTAATTTCAGGGACTGTTATTTTGACAATGTCAGTTTATTGGATATTAGGAGCAGTATACACTGTATTGGATCTTATTAATAAGCCTGCAGCACTTCGTAGGTATAAAATACAGCCTGGAACAAATGAGCCAGTCGATACTAGTAAACTTATTAAAGTAGGTATTAATTAACTTAATTTAATTTGAAATCTTATTATATATTACTAGCAACCTCCTTCTCCTCCTCCCCCACTTGCTGCACTTCATGGCAAAGTAAACATTTCCTTCCAGTGGTAACGTCCCTAACAGACAGGTTGGGTGTCAAATTACTTACACTCAATCTGTTCGTTGCAGGGCTAAAATAAATAGTTCTGTTTCTTATCACGTGGTCAGCTAATTCAATGACTCAATCATTTAAGAACAGACGAGGTAGAGGTGTAAAAGATACTAATCAGAGTTATCTCCTCTAAAAGTAATGAATTTCATTATACAGCCAGACCCTGTGGTGAATGAAGTGAAGGTGTCATTTGCAGAGTGGAAAATATGTGCTTTTCAGAGGGCTCGGCATGCTGATACGCGTACTTTTCCACTCAGTGAGGAAGGCAATGGTAAACCACCTCACTCCTCGATTTACTTAGTAAAACCTCTACAGATTCAAACCAGCCTTTCGGCTGATGACCTAAACAACAACCAGTGGTAACACTAACCTGACTGCTTAGTTAGGTAACAGGGGTGATGAATCACCCCAGTATTTTCTCAAGAAAAACAAAAAATGTTTTCATTATAGAACAATTAGTAGATAGAATTTTGTCATGTTATTTATGTATATATTACAGAATGTTTATAAAGGACATAAGATGCTCTTAAACACATGAGAAATTATTTTTCAGAACAATTTGTTCTGATATTTGGGACAACTCGTTTTCCAAATTTTGTGCTGGCTGTTTTATTGTTTTTGTTTCTTGACCTCCGTCAAATTTAATACCTACACTTCTTTTGAAGTTTACTTAGAAAATTATGGCTTTTGTCATTATCTAAATCATGGTTCTGTCCAAGAAAATCAGGTATATCTGGGGATAATTGACAAGGTGAATTTGTTATAACCCAACGTGACGGTGCAAAGCTGGGATGTCTTTTATATAATCTTTTCTTAAAAAATGTTCCCAGTTATTTGCTATACTAAAAGAAATCTTGTGTGTTAATTCTGGGTTGATTGAGAGTTCCGTATTACATATGAAGCAGCCAGCAATGAATACACGGAAGCACTATATTCATGTACCATTTTTTTAAATGTATCAACTGTAAATGTATGTAATTGTAAATTGTATGTCAGGACAATTAATTGAAAATTCAAAAAATTTGGATCCTTCACTCTGATAGTTTGAGATGTTCAATCTCACACTATTAAAATGTTACTATTAACAATGGTAATGGGGTGAACCATCACCCCCTTGTTTATTAATATTGTTGGAAATAACAACAAAATTCAAATTTTAAGGATATCCTCTCAGTGAATGACTTACGTAAAGAATAGCTGGAATTAAAGACGCAGCCAAACAGTTTTATGGGAACAATGAGGCAATATAACCCTCCCTGGGGTGACAAGTCACTCCTGTTACAATTTGAAGGTGAAAACATTAAACTTCTCACACAACCTTATGCATTGGAAACTAGATCTTGACTGTACAAATAAAACCAATTAGTACTCAATCAGTATGGATCACTAGTGGAAAGTGAAAAATAAATGGATTTGTGTTACCAGTAAAAGTAGGTAAAATCTCTTCCTTAAAAAAGTAGTACGATATCTTTTATATTTGAAAGGTTTTTATAACTTCTATATGCATAAATTGGATGTGACATTATTTTTTTGGATATATGTCCCTGATAGCGTACCAGATACCTGACTGCATAATGCAATACATTGTATGTAATAGATGGTAAAATAGAATTGTTGGAAGAACTAACTTTCCAAATGACCTTACCAAACAAATAAAATAAGAGATGACTTCATTTTACTAATCACATATATTTTTTCAAAATTTAAAAATTACATGTCATATAACCTATGTTACCCAGGAAGCTCTAAGTTTTCCAACAGTTGAAGAATTAATGAAATCAGTTGTGATGGATTTGAAATTACCTCCCACAAAGAAATATTACTTTTTTATAATATTGGTATAGATAAAATTCTGCTGAACTACCTTATTGCTATTGTCATGTTTTTTAATATCTTTAGTTGGACCACCTTTTCTGGATATCACTTACAGAATAAGTATATCAGTTTTTAGAAACTTAGTTCTTTAGGATGATATAGAAATAATAAATTACAGGATAAATGAAATTGATTACCTTACCTTTGGTTGCTTTTTGAGTTTAAAAAAACTTAACCCGGGTTTCGGTGGTACCACCCTCTTCAGAGCAATATTATAAAATTAAAATTTAGAATAAATGACTGAATGGAAACACCGTTCTACGTTTTATTTAAATTTTAATAATATTGCTCTGAGGAAGGTGGTACCACTAAACATGCGTAAGTTTTTTAAATTAAAAAGCAACCAATGGTAAGGTGATAAATTTCATTTATACTGTAATTTATATTAATGGTTGGCAGGATGCATTTCAAAAATGTATTTGTGAATAGAAATAATAAGTATAATTATTTAAGTGAGTTAGCATCATAGCAGCAGAATTGAGTTTTTTAGAAAGCTCATTATATTAATTAATTAATTAATAAGTATTGCTTTAGAGTAGTTTTTCACCTCTTAGATACAAGCGGTAAAGTCCAAATGCTCTAGTTTTTGTGTTAATTCCTTATAAAACAAGTTAGCTAAATTTTAACTCTCTAGATGCTCAGAAGTTTGAGAATAAAATATGTACGAGTCAGAGAGGATTTCACATTTACATATTTATTTAAATATTTATTTATCCGAGTAATTATATGGTAATGTATTTTGCATATTTAATGAGAAAAAAAAATAATTTTATTTTAATGATTCATTAATAATAATAGTGGATGAGTAATTAAGTATTTGTTACAATAAGGTTTTTTTTTATTAATTACAGCCACTGATTATTATCAGTTATTATATAATGCACTGTAAACTATTCAACATAATTTTTCCAGGCTGTTGTTATTTTGTTAAGCCAAGTGTAAAAATTTGATAAAGCTTATTTGTAAAGAGTTTGTTGTTTTTGGATTGTCAGATTTTGAAAGAAATTTATTGCAACTATTATTATATTTTTAGCATTCCGAACAACATGCATCTATATTCTTTCAGTCACTCTCCTGCAGACGTCTACTGGTTATTGGCTCCTTTGTTCCATTTATCAATTGCTTTACATGGTAAACGTGCTCTACATGGTGGTCTTCATTTATTCGAAGCACTTATTGATACCAAAACAGTGCCTTTTTTCAGTTCCATCTAATACACTGTTTGATCTTCCTACCTTTTCCAGATTGCTTTGTTCCTCATTAGGGCCATACTTGAGATCAGACAACGTTTGTTTTCGTCGGAATTTCATCTGCATGGCTGCAAACATCCTCGTACCTCTTTCTGTCAATTCCCACGTTTCTGCACCATATATGAGAATAACTTACTGTTGTTCTTCCAATCATCTCTTTTGTTCTGATCCGAATATCCTTTGAACTTAAAGGACAAAATATAAAATCTTCTGTTAAATTTATTCTGTCTTCTTCAGGCTTGCCTAGTTAATCTGCATGCAGAAATTCTTTAAGTGATTAAGGTACATCAATTGGGCAGATTATTTGATCACCACCAGATATAAATATAGCCTACAGCACTGATTAAAACTTGCTGGTTCTAGGGCTGTAAATTAGTTCAGCTTTCCTCTTGAAGCCATTTATATTTATAATTTTTAAGGCAGCATTGTGAAATAGATTAAATTATAAAAGATGAATAAGGTGTTCTGAGTCTTTAACAATGCAGATCTAGAGGGGCTATTGTATTATCTCATCCCTTCGTGTACACTCAGCAAACAGATTCATCCCTTGTTATAGTTTCAGGAGATGGCTTAACTAGTCTTTCTGTGTAGTATAGCCATTCAGCTTTATTTATCCAAAGATTTAATACTATCAGTCAATGCTTTGCATTCGAAGATAATATAGGTGACACATTCCCTGTCCTTTTCGCACAATCTTTTAGGTCACCGTGAACGGTCTCCATATTGTGTAGATGCTTCCTGAGGTGAATGTCCTGTCATCAGTTTTACAGCCTCTGTTGTGTCCTGAACAAACTAATTATTTCATGGACAAGAATATAGGATATGGTGCCCATCATTCTTTTACTGTGCTTCAGTCCAGAAGTTTGATTCCAATAGCTCCAGTTCGCTGCACTGATCAAATAATTAATTTGTTTCTTTTTTTTGTTCAGGTCATTGGATCAGTGCTGTTAAATCAAATCATAGTTGGATTGCCTGTGTCATATTTTAGTTATCATTTAATGAAATGGAGAGGTTTTCCTCCGTTAAGAGAGTTACCCACTTTCCATTGGGTACTTGCGGAATTAGCTTTACATATTTTAGTTGAGGAGATTAGCTTCTATTATTCACATAGGTAAAGTAATTAAATAAATCACTTTTTTTTATTAAATGTAAGCTATATAAAACCATCACATGAACTTGTAGAATAATTATTTTTATGTGCGATTAATGTAAACTCAGTGAAGTCATCAATGTTTGTAACAAATATAAAAAGTTATGAGAAAGCAAAGAAGCAATTTGAGAAAAAAAACTGAACAGTTTTATATAAATGACTGAAAAAATTACATTTTCTACAAATTTTAATTAGTTATATAATGTTATTTTATGTACTCTGATGATGGTGGATCCACCAAAACGCATATGAGTAAAATTAAAGCAATAAAAAGTCAAGGCAACTGAAAAGGTTGGTAAAATAATTTACAATATTTATACGTTTTAATTGATTGCAGTGTCCATTATAAGTATTTGTTTTTTAGTATAGTGAATCGTTAATTCATTTAATGAAATTGTAGTTGCATTTAGTTGTATTGTAGTTGTATCAGCTACCCTAGGACATAGCTTTCAGCTATGTTGGGTATGTCAATTATCTCCATCTCGTGCATTGTGAATTGTAAACGCATTATAGCTTTTTGAAAAAGTGTGTATGGGTGGTTAGTATTAAAGGAAATAAATAAAATTTTATTATTATTGTGTTGAATAAAAATAAGTAATTGGGTCAATTTTTTACTTTCTCTTGCCTATATGAATATATAGGAAGGAAAGTATCGTTTTCATGTCGATTTTTCGAAATCGAGTTTTCACCAGATCTATACGTTTTCAGACCCCCTGAACCCAAAAAACATGTTTTTAGCGATTGGTCTGTGTGTGTGTGTGTGTGTGTGTGTGTGTGCGCGCGCACGCGTGCGTGTGTGTGTGAACAGAATATCTCAAGAACGGAACATCGTACGAACTTGAAACTTGAAACTTAAGTTACATATCACTACCGGACCCGACACGAACATTTTCATCAAAATCGGTCAACCGGAAGTAGTAGTTTATTCGTATAATTTTTCACTTTTTTGCGATTTTCTCAAAAACTAGTCCTACGATTTTTTTTAAAATCACCTGGTTTACTACATTTTTTATGCTCTACAATATAGGGTAGGCGCCATGTTTGCTGAAATTCTGCGTGAGGCTGTTTTTACGTAAAAACATTTTCTTTTTAAGATTGCGGCTTTAATATGCATTTTAGCGCAAAACGTTATATAATAAAAGTTGTAGAGAATGTAAAATTCTACAACTTTTATTTCAAACATTGTTTTGTATAACGCTTAGTTTAGCGGTAATTTGCGATTTTCTGTTTTTTTTCTCACGAATACGTGAGAAAAATCGATTTTTTTAACATTTCGGTCTTAGTATGCATTTTACGACAAAAGTGTATATAATTAAATTTATAGAAAATTAAAAGATCTACAACTTTTGTTTAGAGCATTTTTCTCTACAGAGCCTAGTTTAGCGTGAAAGCGTGATTTTCCGTATTTTTAAGCCAAACTGAGTTCGATTGTCATTTTGCGTCATTCACTCATGATTAAAATAAGGTTATGTTTTTGAGGTTAGTTTTTTGTTTATTTCTAATATTTTATTAATAATGTTAGGTTTATTATTAATTATTTGCATTGGCAAGAGAAAGTTGTGTGAGTGTTTCACACCAGATTTTTACAATAATTGTTTACAGATTGCTTCACAGTAAGATGCTTTATAAACACATACATAAACAACACCATGAGTGGACGGCGCCTGTGGCAGTTACAGCTATTTACTGTCATCCAATCGAACACATATTTAGTAATTTGTTACCACCATTTCTAGGAGTAAGTATTCTTTACCTGTTAGTATCAATTATTATTAATTTATTTCAGTTGTTATCCTTAAATACATGTTCCACTCATTTTTCAAGAAAAAGAAAATATATATTAGTAAAGTAGAATAAGGTACCTGTAAGAGTTACCGTACAGATTGTAGTATTTGGTTTTCTTTCACCTCTTGCCGTTTTTTGACGTAATACGAGGTGTGGCTATTTAATAACGAGACTGACGTAAAACATTTTATTTTAATTTTATATATTAATCACTTACTGTCACCTTCAATATACACTCCTTCTCTATCCCTACAATGCTCCATGCGAATTTTCCATTGTTGGAAACAGTCCTGGAAGTCATCTTCTATCAGCTCCTTCAGGACATGATCCGCGTTCTCTTTTACAGCTTCCACTGACTCAAATCTTGTCCCTTTTAATACAGATTTAACCTTAGGGAACAGGTAGAAGAAAATAACATGTGATGAAACATGGTTGTTTTTACTTATGATCCGGAAACGAAGCGCCAGTGCATGCACTGGAAGAGCCGAACTTCACAGAGAGCCAAAAAAGCTCGAATGAGCAAGTCAAAAATCAAAGCAATGATGATTGTTTTTTTTTTATATCCATGGGATTGTGTACCTTCACTGGGTTCCTGAAGGTCAAACAATTAATCAATATTACTACCTTGAGGTACTTTGTAAACTATGTCAAAGAGTAAGGAAAAACGCCCCGAAATGTGGAAGGACAAATCATGAGTACTCCGCCAAGTACAGCATCTCATGGTTAGAACATCCATCATATTCACCAGATCTTGCACCATGTGACTTCTACGTGTTCCCTAAGGCAAAATCTGCATTGAAAGGGATAAGATTTGAGTCTGTGGAAGCTGTAAAAGAGAAAGCGGCACGTGTCCTGAAGGAGCTGACAGAAGACTTCCTGCACTGTTTCCAATGATGGAAAATTTGCATGGAGTGTTGTAGGGATATAGAAGGAGTGTATATTGAAGGTGACAATAAGTGATTATGTATTAAATAAAAATAAAATTTTTTTACGTCAGTCTCGTTATTTAACAGCCACACCTCATAGAGTGAGTGAACCAACTAAGTTAGTTGCTACACTCTGTTCTGCCTTCAGTACAGCCATGAGTGATCAGGAGTACATCCATCTGTCGTGCAACGCATCGTTATAAAGTTTTTAACTAGTGAAGGTGTCAAACCATTGGAGATTTTATCACTTTTAAGGGCACAGTTCGGGAACGCTACACTCTCACAAAATTGAGTGCATTCATGGGCTCAAGAATGTAAAGGTGGGCATTATACTGTTGAAAATGACAGTCATGATCGACACCCATGGACAAGTTTAATGGCTGACAATATCAGTGCAGTTTGAGAGCCAATTAAACTTGATCGCTGGTTTCATATTGAAAAAATAGCATCAAAAGTGGGTATTACCTGTGGGAGTACCTAATCCAATATCACTGATAATCTCGGCTTCCTAAAAATTTCAGCGATAAATTCAGTGAAAAACCTTCTTATGTATGTAAACATTCGTCCACTAAAAATCTTAATTGGACACTATATCCTTTGAGAATGTTGCCTCTGAAAGTTGCGATACCAAGAGTGCAGAGGAGGAGAGATGGTTCAGAAATAGAGAGAGGTGGTTGGAGAGGAATTTTATTGGGTCTGACCCAAGGAAACTTGGAAGAGAGATTAAAAGGATGATTATGATGATGGCTAATGGCCTATTCTCATGATGCTAGTTTTCTACCTGCTACTATTAGCAGGTTCTACTAGCGCAAAGATGATGGTTCCCACAGAGCTAGTTAATTAATGCCAGTGCTTAGAAGACATAATATGTCTTCTGTTGGTTTAAACTGTAAAATGTTAAGACAAGTCTTGAGAATGGATGTACACGAAGCATGCCAGAGTGAGCTGAAGAAGAAAATTAGGCAGTGAGTGGGTTATTAGAAAAGGAGAGTTTGGGGCTTCTTCAAGACTTGTGAGGGAACTCGCTTTCGAGTTTTACTAGTCCTAGTCAATCACGTGACTTTTTCTCCTACTAGCTGCTAGTAAAATCAAACTTGTTCAAAGTTACCAGCACCATAACTCAACTAGCTACTAGTTGTTCATTCTCATTATCTATTTTGCTAGTTATTTATACTTTCGAGTTTTACTAGTCCTAGTCAATCACGTGACTTTTTCTCTCCTACTAGCTGCTAGTAAAATCAAACTTGTTCAAAGTTACCAGCACCATAACTCAACTAGCTACTAGTTGTTTGTTCTCATTATCTATTTTGCTAGCAGTTAGTGCGATCATTGTGGGAATTGGCCTTAGGACTGTAAAACCTTAACTACTTTGTTGTTTAGGTCAACAGCCGAAAGGCTGGTTTGAACCTGTAGAGGTTTTACTAAGTAAAACGAGGAGTGAGGTGGTTTACCATTGCCTTCCTCACTGAGTGGAAAAGTACGCTTAACAGCATGCCGGGCCCTCTGAAAAGCACATATTTTCCACTCTGCAAATGACACCTTCACTTCATTCACCACAGGGTCTGGCTGTATAGTGAAATTCATTACTTTCAGAGAAGATAACTCTGACTAGTGTCTTTGACACCTCTACCTCTTCTGTTCTTAAATGATTCAGTCATTTGATTGGCTGACCATGTGATAAGAAACAGAACTATTTATTTTAGCCCTGCAACAAACAGATTGAGTGTAAACATTGAGTGTATAAGACATTATAACTACTTTATAATGTCTTATATTTGTATGCAAGACTTCAAAAAATTGATCACAGTTTTAAAAGTCTGGAAAAATAAATTTGTTTAAAATTATATATTTACTCTTATTTTTCTGTTTGTCATTTTTAGGTATTTATTGCTGGATCACATGTTGCCACTGCGTACCTGTGGTTTGCCATTGCAATCATTTCAACTTTAAATGCGCACTCTGGCTATCATTGGCCATTTTTCCCATCACCTGAAGCACACGACTTTCATCATTTAAAGTTTGTATTATTAATAAATATTCTATTTTGAATAGCAGTTTAAATTTAAAATGTACTATTTAAAAATTGGGTGTGAAACACTCACACAATGTTAATAATGAAAAATATAACTAAATGAAAATGAACTTCCGTTGAATCTAAAAATACAGATAATAACTTATTGATTCTAAACTAAGTGCTTGAAATAAAAGATATAGATTTTTAATATTCTACAACTTTGAATGGGTCCATTTTTGCCCTAAAATGCATATTAAGGCCGCTAGCTTAAAAAGTACCATTTTTTTCTGTGAAAGCACAGCCCCTTCCCTCATGAATTTCAGCAGACGTGCCTCTTACCTTATCTTGTAGAGCACAAAAAATGTAGTAAATAAGGTAACTTGAAACAAAATCGTACGAGTTGTTTTTGAGAAATTCACATGAATAAACTACTGCTTCCAGTTGACCGATTTCGGTGAAAATATTTGTGTTGGTTCGCCTTAATGTACATAATGTAAGTTCCAAGTTTCAAATTTGTATGATGTTCCGGTCTTAAGTTATTTTGTTTACACATACACACATAGACAGTTGGTAAAAAAAATGTTTTGTTGGGTTTAGGAAAACATGTATTTTCAATGAAAATTGATTTTTAAAAATCAACATGAAAACAATACTTTTCTTCCCTATATATTCATTTTGGATAAGATAAAGTAAAAGTTAAAATTTGTTCATTATTGAAGCTGATAACCTTATATTGTGTGTCCATTTTACGTAAAAGCAGCCTCACCAAGAATTTCAGCAAACATGGCGTCTACCCTATCTTGTAGAGAATAAAAAATTGAGTAAACCAGGTGATTTTAAAAAAAATTGTAGGACCAGTTTTTGAGAAAATCGCAAAAAAGTAAAAAATTACACGAATAAACTACTACTTCCGGTTGACCGATTTTGATGAAAATGTTCGTGTCGGGTCCGGTAGTGGTATGTAACTTAAGTTTCAAGTTCGTACATTGTTCCATTCTTGAGATATTCTGTTCACACACACACACACACACACAGACCAATCGCTAAAAACATGTTTTTTGGGTTCAGGGGGTCTGAAAACGTGTAGATCCGGTGAAAACTCGATTTCGAAAATATAAATATATATGTAAGTTTAGGCAAGAGAAAGTAAAAATATAGTAAGCAATCAGTGGAGTAGTTAAGCCTATATCTTAACTTAGTTTGACAAATTAATTAAGACATGATATTCTAATCAGTATTCTAGAAATCGACTACTGGAACTTAAGTTTCGTAAATATCATTGAACTGTTTGTGTGTACAGTAATTATCAAGCCTAATTTCAGTAATGATTTGTTGCTGCTTTTGTGACTTTCAGTCTATTATGTGTAAGATTTTTATTACATATAGTGTCTTGTGTGTAATATTATTCTTTGGGTAATTAAAGTTACGACAGATGTCTTCTTACAAAAATAGTATTTTAACTCAATACATGTGCATGATTTTTTTCGTGTTAACAAATTTCCATATTTACAAAAGACAGTAGTTATTGTTCAGAACTCATTTTTTTTAAACAGATAGACTGCAGACAATTACATAGTATTAGTTTATCAATAGATAAGGCCTCCCTCATTCCTTTACCTGAAACCAGTTTGAGTCAAACAACCGAGCAGTGAGTGTCGTCCTGTCGCGCTGTGCGCTATTACGTGAAACCTGCGGACGTTCCGCCATCAGAGGATTTACGCTACTGTCACCCCAGATACATCTGCGGGCTGCTGCAAGGGTTCAAGGTGACGATAAGAGGGAAAACGAGGTAAATGTGTCTTAATTCTAATTTCTGTATCCATATTTTCCCCTCCACCACCTTGGCCTATGTTTTTAGAGTTTTGTTTTAGTGCTATTTAAAGCTACCAGAGTTATCGAACAGTTATTGTTTTTTTATATCCAGTATAATTCGGTTATAATGAACTTCAAGGGACAGACATTATTTGTTAGTTATATCCGAATGGGCCTGTACGCCACAATATCTTTTACATATCTTTTAAATCTTTTACACCAACTCCACGGCCAAACGGTTGGCGATGTTTAGTCATCAGTTGTTCTAGGCAACAAACAAACAAATGAAAGGTAACAGGTTCGATTCCTAGTAGGTCTTCGCTGAGACAATCAGAATAATACTACAGTTTACTGATAACTCCTCAACGTACCAATGTAGAGAAAAACACAAAGTAGTTGCTAATGACTGCAGATATTGATGCGAGTTTAAAAAAAATTTTAAATATGCATTGTATTTACCAAACATTTGTGATAAGGTGATTTCTGAAATTAAGCAAATTAAACAAAAAATACATATCGCAAAACTGTTTGTTTCTCATTTCACAGAGAATACTTTTGTCAATTGACAAAAATACTTGAAACTTCCGACTCTCAATCTTCAAACAACAAACTATAAAGCAAACCGAAACTTTTGAACCTCACATTTTAAAACGTGAAACCTTCAAATTATAAAACTTCAAACGTTAACCTAACATGAAACCGCTTATGTATTCTGATCCAACTACCCCTCTGACCGGTTAAGTATACTGATCCACCTACCCCACTGACCAGTTAAGTATCCTGATCCATTTACCCCTCTGACCGGTTAAGTATTCTGATCCACCTACCCCTCTAATGCGAGGCACGGAAGCGCCGCTGGTGTGGCGAGTTAATAATATAAAACCAACTAAATTTTCTATTTCCACACGTTATTACCAGATTTTCATTACAACCAAATTTTACTGTATGATATACAGAGTGATTCAATAAGATGGAAACAATTTCAATAAGCTGTATTTCCTGAACTACATGTTATATTTTAATTCTGTAAATTACATTTGAAAGAGAAAGTTTTAAATTTTAATTTACATACATGAAAGTTTATAGATGTTCAATGTGTCCTCCTCCGGCTGCACGTACAACATCTAGACGGTAACTGAACTCATCCCAAACTCTCTGACGCATGTCTTGGGTCACTGAGTTGACTGCAGCTGTGATACGATTCCTTAGTTCATTCAAATTGGTAAGAAGAGGTGGTATGTAAACTGCACTTTTCACAAACCCCCACAAGAAAAAGTCATAGGGTGTGAGATCTGGAGACCTCGGTGGCCAAAACTGAAGTGCAGAGTCGTCATTCGCCATGCGACCTATCCATCGTTGACGTATGGATTCATCTAGGAAACGCCGAACATTGCGATGCCAATGGGGTGGAGCTTTGTCCTGCTGGAAAATGTAATCTCCTGAATCTTCATTCATTTGAGAAAATCCACCTCATTGGCATCGCAATGTTCGGCGTTTCCTAAATGAATCCATACGTCAACGATGGATAGGTCGCATGGCGAATGACGACTCTGCACTTCAGTTTTGGCCACCGAGGTCTCCAGATCTCACACCCTATGACTTTTTCTTGTGGGGGTTCGTGAAAAGTGCAGTTTACATACCACCTCTTCCCACCAATTTGAATGAACTAAGGAATCGTATCACAGCTGCAGTCAACTCAGTGACCCAAGACATGCGTCAGAGAGTTTGGGATGAGTTCAGTTACCGTCTAGATGTTGTACGTGCAGCCGGAGGAGGACACATTGAACATCTATAAACTTTCATGTATGTAATTAAAATTTAAAACTTTCTCTTTCAAATGTAATTTACAGAAGTAAAATATAACATGTAGTTCAGGAAATACAGCTTATTGAAATTGTTTCCATCTTATTGAATCACTCTGTATTTCTCAATATACTTACGTTTATTTATTATGGTTGTTTCAGATTCAATCAGTGTTATGGTGTACTTGGCGTTTTAGATCGATTACATGGTACAGACACTGTTTTCCGCAGTTCACGTAATTATGCAAGGCATTTGACAATGTTAAGTCTTGTACCTGCACGAGAAGCGTATCCAGACGAACCTAAGTGCAAACAATAGAGTACAATGCCTATGTCTTTCTTCTTGTTTCTTAATTGACTACAGTTTCAGGTGAGTTTTAGTAGATATTGTGACACTTATCACTAAGGTCCATTTTGGGATCTAGGTAATTAAATAATTAATACACTAAAGTTTACAATTACAAGTATTTATTTCAACTAAAAGATTTACAAAATAAATAATAAACTAATTATAATAGAAGTAATACAATAAATAACTTAATAATTTGCTTAATACTACTTACGACAATTATATAGAATGCACAAACAAAATGAAACACAATACTGAAACTGAATACACAATGCACATACACAAAAACTTTACACAATGCACACACACAAAGACAGTATAACAATAGTTGACCAACACAATGCCCGGAATGTGCCTGCACTACGCACCGATAGCCACTCGTCAAAGATCAAACGAATACCAACTATAACTGACCGCATTCGGGGTTCTATTTATATAAGCGGTTCAAAGAATCTTCCCGAAAGACACCGAAATTTGATATTAAAGTCCTTTCTAGAGAAGTCTTATTTAATGTAAACAGGTAATCAACCGACCCTTCATAAATAGTTGCACAACAAAGACCTTTTATCATACACAGTAGCGCAGTCCTTTTAAATAACCTTTTATAGCCCTATTGTTACTTTTTCACTCTATTATTTACTCTTTAACATTTTATGAATGAAGTACTAGAACTTTCTTGAACCATATTTGTCTTCGATATTGTAACAATATTTTTTTATTTCAGAATAACAAGTGTTATTGGGATTATCTTAGGTTCGTAAGAATTTATTATTCATGGTAAAGTTAAGATATCTAAGACAGAGCGTTAAAAGTATTTAACAAGTATTTTTCTTTAAGAGAGAATTATTTTCTACTTAAGAGTATTCTCTCCTTCTTGTACCATAAGGCCACTCTCAAAAAATTCACAAAACTCAAAAACAATTTTAGGCAATTTCTTAACTTCAAACACAAACTTTTGAGGAGCAAAAAAATTTTTTCAGCCTAAACAAATAACAATCAAACCGGAATAAAAACTACCTGCTACTTAGGTATCATTCAAGGCATACAGGTATACAGGGAGTTTAAAAGTCAATGGTCGTGTGCAGGGGATGAATAACCGGATTGTTCTTGGTTATTGACATAAGCAATAAGGTAAGGCATGTAAGGTAATACCCACTGTATAAAAGTTTTATCACGCTTAGTAGTTTGTCTTCCAAAGCTTATAAAGCTGTCCAGTACCCAAGGTAGAAGTACCAATTAGTGCATGGCTACATAGTCAGTATTACATACATATAAGTCCATCTGCCTGTAAATACTGTAGTAGCCTGTAATATTAAAGTGATAGTTTTCACTCATTTTTACTGCTCGCAGTCAGATTGGAGAGTGGTTGTTTAGTGGTAAATTTTTATAGGAAAGAATTGATAATATTATGGTTCCAAAAAAAAAATATGGTCAGAGAGTTGGACGCATAGGAAAGGTGGTTGTTTGTGAAGGTTGTATTTAATTTTCTAATTACTTTTTATTGATAATATTTAAATTTAATGATAGTGGAAATTTAGAGCTTTAAATAGATGAATCTTGTGGTTAGTTTACTATGATCTTTTGAAAATAGCTAATAATGCCCAGGATCGGATGTCATTACTTTATGAAAAATATTAGGCTCCAATGTGTTCAAAATATCTTGTTCTATTTTATCAAATGAATTTATATAATAAATTTCACTAACCTTTCTTTTTAACTGTGTCAACTTTTATTTTCATTTACACATGTTTCGGTGGATCCACCATCATCAGAGTAAATAACATATAATTGAAACTAAAAACTTTATTTATTAAAAATGTACACAAGATGTACATCTTCAGTCATTTGTATAAAAGTTTTATACAAATGACTGAAGATGCATCATCTTCTGTAGATTTTTAATAAATAAAGTTTTTAGTTTCAATTATATGTTATTTACTCTGATGATGGTGGATCCACCGAAACACGTGTAAGTGAAAATAAAAGTTGACACAGTTAAAAAGAAAGGTTAGTGAAATTTATTATATAAATTCATTTGATAAAATGAAATATCATGAAATAAAGTTGGTATTTTATTTTAAGTTTATTTTATAATGTTTCAGGTTAATTACAACACGATATTCACAGGAAGAAAGTAAACATTGGAAAACAAAATAAACATTATTATGATTATTATTTTGCAATATACAAATTTATTTAATTCAAGATAATATCGTAAAGAAGTATATTTATTTTGGTGCGGTGTGTTGTTATAAATTATTATTATTATATAATGAATTAATTATATGATTATATTGTCTTTCATTTAAATATGTGATTAATGCTGGTTAGGTATATACAATATGTAGTTATATAACATTATTATTATTATAAAATATGTATTTTATTTAATCACAGCACTTATGCTCATAGCTTTAATTATATTCGCTACTTTATTTGTTTTATTTTATATTAATTTAATGTGCGTGTTTTATTTATTTTTTACATTTATTTTTATTAGTATTTTCTATAGAAGCAGTATTAATTATAATATTTCACTGAATGATGGATGTTTTAAATTTATAATTGTAACAGACGTATTTTATCTTCATATTTTTATGCAGTATTTTGTTAAATCGCTCGTTTTAAAAAGTATTAAATTTTTTATTTTTTTATTTTGTTGTTTGTGTTATTAATAGTGGAAATTTATTATTGGTCAGCTAGTTGTTGAGGCGCTCATTCAGTTGTAATAAATTTGTTCCAGTTATTTTCCACATGGAGGAATTTTTAAGTTTAGTTTTTCTATAAAGATGATAAATATTTAGAGTATTCCGTATGGGGTTTGTTCAAAAAGTATTCGGTGGTCATCTGGGAAAATTGTATTTATTTATGAACAAGGTTTAATGAATAGTCTCCTTCAAAATACTCTCTTAGGATGCCAGTCATCAAGTCTACTGTCGATTTCTTTATTATAGATACTCGAGTTTGGAGCTCTGTTACTTCAAAACACTCGTTCAACTTTAACGTACTGTACACCAAAATTTAGGTAATTTCAATCTGCATTGTTACATGTCAGTTTCATATTTTTAACGTTTTTTAATATTGCGATATCTGGATGAGAAGAAAAAAAGAGCCTGTTTTTTTGTTGCTGCAACAGATCGGATGCATTTAGAGGCTTATAACCCAAATACCACTCGACCAATTAATTTAAGATTTTACCAGAATATAAACTTGTATGTTGTTATTGTACGTATGAAATTTCAGATTTGTAGCTAATTTAAATTTCGAGTTATTAGCAAAATTCTGAACCCCTGTTAACTCCGTAACCACTCAATTCGGCAATTTCGAAAAATCATTTTATTCAGTATAAAAAAAATGAATACAAGTTTATGAATATTATGAAACAGCGATTGACCAGTTATTCATTTTATTAAATATTTAAATATTGGTAGATGCTGCGGGGGTGGAAGAAGCATAACCATGTATCTATATTAAAGAAATCGACAGTAGTGCTCCTACCACTTCTGGAAGTAAGTTTGAAAGGGCTCTTTTGGAATGGATTTTTGTTAAACTATTTTGTCTTGTATAATGTAATTTCTGGACTCAATTGGGACCCTTTGAAGTGGCATTTCTAAGTAGAGAGCCTGACATAACTCAAAAAGTTTTGTTTTTCTACAAAGAGCAATTTCAAGTCTCGGTTCTTTCCGTTTTGCTGTCAAGTGATTTTGCAACAGCTTGTTTGCATAGCTGTATGTAACATTAAAATTGAATGAACTGAACAAATAAGTACTCCTACATCCTAACTTAGTTTGTAATGTGGTAGTATGTCGATCCTTCATCATAAAATGCAAACTTGAATAATAACTTAATCATTACTGCTTGTTGTTGGTCTGGCAGATCAAGTTTCACTGTCCACTGAAGTGCAGCCATTTTTAAACCTGTTGTAACACTCACTGTCCTCTCC
Organism: Catonia carolina; assembly: GCA_035578175.1. NCBI lineage: Eukaryota > Metazoa > Arthropoda > Insecta > Hemiptera > Achilidae > Catonia > Catonia carolina. The sequence continues at coordinate 134,524,778 of JAQMRL010000002.1, forward strand.
AAAGACCTGTTGAATTTTTGAAATGATTTGAACTTGAGAATGACCATGTTTTTGACAAAATTTGATGCAATATGTATCACTGTTCAACATGTTCTGTCGTACTACACTGGATAATGTTTAATGTTAAGCCTTTGCAGTCAGGTGATGCAATGTTTTGGCCATGCAATGCACTTCTATCATTTGTTTGCATAAAACAAAAAAGGTCATATATATTTTAAACGATTCTTGTTATGTATGGTAATTGTAATGTTATAAAAGGTCCATTAGCAGAAAGCATAAGAGTAAATTAGGGATGCATAATTTAAAAAAAAATAGTTTCATTGAAATGGCTAGGGTTCCAATTAGATCTTTGAAAACGTGGTTAGAATAAAATTTTATTTTATTCATCACTTACCATTGACCGACCAGTCCATAGGCTGTATAATTTATATTTACTACTGTGTCAGTATTTTTATTCATGTATTGAAACAGAGTATTTTCTTCATTTTTTAAAATTAAGCCAGACCCTATTGTCTGATTTTAAAACAAAAAATTTAGTACTACAAATAAAGATTTATTTGACCTTATTGAAAATTCTTTATTAAATATCGTTAGCTTGTTTAAATTTGTGTTAAAAGAAATGTTAACAACTTTATCTAAACATACATGTAGTTGGTATATGTAATAATACAATACCTGGAATATTCGTAAAGTTTCTCTAAGATTTTTGAAGGTTCTGAACAAAATAAGTGTAGGCTTTCAATTTTTGCATATGAAATAAATAAAAGAGTTGTCCATTTCTTCTTTTGTATTTTTATTGGCCTTTGTAATGGTGTGCCTAATCAATCTTATAGCAATAATAACGTTCCTAGTAATAAAGTATTGTGTGTTTCGTCTTTTTAGCATTTAGGTCTATTTATTTAACAGTTAGAACAATAACCTACTGTTTCTTGCTGCGTCAGTACAAATTGCCTACGTTTAAGAAATTGGAAGAAGGTATGGACATGTTTTAAAGTAATTTTCCGACTATAGTCAGATTCACGAAAGAAACACCTGTCTTTAAAAAAACAATATCTTTTGAACCGTTGTATGTAAAAGCAATTACGGTACATGAAATTAAAGCTTGTTTTATTGTTGGTTACAGGATTACATTAACATATAATACTTTGTAGCCCTATACATTTTAAAGTACGTGTGAACAAAGTAATAGTACCTTGAAGTTGCGTGTACCGGAAAAGTGGTTAAAAACAGGGTACTATTTATGCGTAATTTGTTGTTTTTAATAAACTATTAATTTCCGAAAATGTTATTTTTATCATGTAACCAACAATAAAACAAGCTTTAATTTGATGTATCGTAATTTTTTTTACATACAACAGTTCAAAAGATATTATTGTTTAAACACAGGTGTTTTCTTTCGTGAATTAGACTATAGTTACAAATGATTTAAATGGTTAAATTACCATGAAACAAGTTTTCGTAAATGATCATATTTGTAGTACTAAATATTTCATGTTTTGCAATAAATCATTCTTTATTTGGGTTAATATTTTATAGGTTTTTCATTGGCAGTCCTACATTTTCTTTAAATAACAGCGGTAATTTTAAGTATATCATTAAAAATTATTTTTGTTAACATTTTTGAATGATTGTGAAATTTTTTTGTTCCTTTCTGAAATTTGTGAAAGGCCTATGCTTTTTTTTGTTTTCGTTGTTTTCAATTTGTTATTTATCATTATTGTTTATTAAGAGTTATTATTATTTTTAATATTTCCGTTACATAATTGGGTGTTGCCATGGTATTAAGACTACATGGATTTGCTAATGCACATGATGATATGACATTAATTTTGAAAAATTGTTTCGCAGTGACATCACTGCTTTGTTCTTAAAATATTTTTCTGCACTTCCAGTTGCAGGTGTCATATTATTTAATAGCAGTTACTGAAGATGGCCTAAAAATGTCTGTCTGTGCAGTATTTGGTTGTAATATCATGACCAAAAGCAGACAAGTGGAGATGAAAGAAATCTGTTTTTACTAGAGTGATGTAGTAGCACAAATCTGTTCAAATTGAGCTTCGGGACAAGCATACCTATGTAGTCTTTCTGCCACGAGCTTCTATGCTTGCCACAGGTCTTAGTTTTGAATCGACATCTGGTCTAGAATTTTTTGACATAAATTTTCATCTATCTCCATCTGTGTTAGCATTAATGTACAGAAGTAACATAAAAAAAATTTTATTTTACAACAAATTTGTATTTTATTTAGCCTAAAATTTATATTTTGTTAATGAAATTTTCGTATTAACTTTATTGCCATAAGTTAATAAAAGAAGGCATGTTTCACTTTGTTACAGAATAGAAATTTAAAGATGTGTGTTATTTATATGTGATGTTTTAGAATGTAAGGTATTTTAAGTTGAAAAACAAGGTGAGACAGACTATAGAGTGATTTTGGAAAGACTGTAAAAAAATGCCATCCTTTTCAAATTGTATTTTTACCACCTTAAATTTACATAAAAAACTATTTAAGAAAATTAAGTAAGTGTAATTAAGTTTTAAAAATTTTTAACCCACTTTTTAACCGCACAAGTGGATGGAACTGGTTGATTCTGATGTATTCGAAAATGGGTGCAAAAAGCATTACATATCTGCACATAAGAACTTCAGTTTTGATAAAACACTTTGAAAGCGTACATGCAATGCTGAGGTGTCCTTCACTCCATTGCTACTGAATAATAAGGTGTCAGGAACATGGCTGATTGCATCCCCACCATCATCCATCAGCTAAGCACGATTCCCGCACTTCACTCAGCCGCACCCTGTATGAGGCGTAGAACTTCAAAACGCTATACGTTTGATAGATTCATCTTTACACTTACACTATTAGAGGACTTATCAAAATTTACAACATGTGTAAAATATTGGTTTGGTATTGTAAACAGCCTTTGCTTTCAAAATCTAATGAGTTATCAGTTGTTACCCCATTAAAGGTTAATTTTTTTTTAAACCCAAAGTAATGTTATTTTGCTTAATTTTTTCCCACTGAATAATTAATATTATTTTTTATGACATTTTTATAAGTATAAAGAAAGTGAACAGTTCAAAAACTATTATTGTAATTATTTTAACACTATAAAACAAAAAATGAAACTAATACTACATAATACAACTAATAACAACTAGTTGCGAAGGAACTGTCATTGAATATAGAAAGATTAACATTAAACAAAAGCGCTACTAGGGTCAAACGAATTAAAACTGAACTACAAAAGACTGGTATGGATTTACCGGCTGTTAATGACGAAATATTATGTTCTAAAGCAAAAATAAGTTCATGTTCTGACAGAAACTATTACGTCACGGGCACTTTTCATGTACAATGCTTCGATGTAATATTTTGTCACAAACCTTCAAGCGGTTGAATAAAGAGCACTTTGAAAGTGCAGTTTGCCATTCTTTTTTTCATAAATGAAAGTGTTGTGGCTTGAAAATTACAATTTAAATTACAAGGATTTTGAAAATAAAATGTTAAACAACTAATACTGGGTTTTCAACTTTTACTTGTGTTGTATTCTGATATTTACTGCATTAAAATTTTGGTTGTAATTTGTTGGCTTGTAATAGTAACTGTGTTACATACAAATAACATCAGTGTTGTAGTTAAGTTAAAATATTCATCAATGTGCTACAGCATTATATTAGTAACCATGAAATAACGAGCCTGGATCTAGTTCGACAGTAATGCAGTGTTGTCATATTTGGCAGTGGGAACGAAATTTTTATTTTTTATTATCATAAAAATTAGAAATTTAATTTTGTTCTTGCTTCAGGATTGTTAGCCAGTTTGAAAAAACTTATAAACATTACTGATTATTTCTTTGCTTTGTTTTCTAAGGTCTTTCTTTTGATAACGAAAGTCACTGTTCGGAGTCGATTTACCTGGTTGATCGTCAAAATCACTGAATTCATTCATATTTACAACTAAAAATACATTTAATACACTGAAAAATAACAAATTTAATTTTTTTACGAAAGACTGTATTAATCAATTAACGGCAGACCTATAAAGTAAACAAATTTTTAAAACGAAAATTACTTTAAAAAAAACAGCCCAAAAAACATTACGAAACTCTGTATGTCACGCTTGCATTGAAATGACTGAGCAAAGCTATTCCAATACCACGAGCAGGGCGGGCGGAGTGGCAACATTGTAAGCCAGGACAGGTGGAAGTACACAACTACTTGGTTTACTAGGAAGCTCGTTATTCCATGGTTAATAGTAAAGTAAAATCAATGTAATTCTAAATTTTAAGAAGCGCCATCCATGTTGCTTGGTTTGATACACTAGATCATAGAACTTAGTACAAACTCAGATTATAGAACATAGTTGATCATGTACAAAAGTTCAGATCAAGAAAAATCTGAGTATTTGCTACTTAATTGGCAATCTCATTGATTTTTATGGATATACATGAATTTTATAATAAATTTGTTCTTTGTTTTCAGTTATCGATTTTGCAGAATGAAAAAAGTTTATTTTTTATGTTCACAATAATTAAATTTATTAATTTGTAGTGAAAATGCCTAAAAATGAAATTTTATTGTTGTTGACCTATATTTAGTTTTATATTTCATGTTACTTGAATTATGAAACATAAATTTATATTATTTTCTATTTTATTAGTATTATATGTTTGTTATACTGTATAAAAAGTTATGATTATTGTATCATTTAATTATGTTAAAAACATATTAAATATTTACTATACATTTTTTGTTTGGTTAATAAAAAATGTAATTCTATTAATCTGTGTAATTATTTTTTGTCAATTTTGTTTAATTAATAGGTTATTGAATCTACTCTAGTAGTTAAAAGTATCTTTCTGAATTACCATCAACCGTTTAATGAAATGATGTAAAGGTGTTAATTAGCGTTATGTTAAGTAGCATGCAAATTAAACTGAACACAGATGTTATGTAATGAAAAGTTACTTTATTTTTTGAAAAAATATGTACATTCTATCTGTTAATATTTAATAACTAATATGGCCACCTTTATTGTTTATCAGTTCACGTATGCGATTTGGTATAGATTCAATTAGTGTACTGCACATTTTTTTAATTTATTCCTCACGAAACCATTAATTGGCCGATATTATTGCTGCAATAAGGTTATTTTTTGTAGTACAATCTGTTTTTGAGAGTCGTTTTTTCACTATTGCCCAAAGATTTTCAATTGGGCTTATATCTGGAGAATTACCTGGCCATATGAACACTTTTAACGTTTTCTTGTTCAAAAACTGCTTTCACTTTTTTGGCAGTATGGCATGGCGCTAAATCTTGTTGAAACACTCCATTGCCATGTGGAAATTTTGTTTGCAGTTGTAGCACAACCTTTGACTTAAGAATTTGGATATCTTCATCGCTTTTTAACATACCATTTATTGGAAGTAATGAACAAGGACCTTCAAATGTGAAACAACCCCAAAACCTTTTTTTTCTGGGGATGTTTTAACTAATTGCTTGATATGAGCCGGTGATGTTCTTTCATCTGCTGATTTTCGGACGTAAGAAACCAAGCCCCTGAACGTAAAAATTGGATTCATTGGAAAACATTACATTTTTCCAGTCTGCAACAGTCCACTTTGCGTGTGCTTTGCCCCACTGTTTAGTACTGTAATCATTTTTTATATCTCGCGCTGGCACCTACATCTTTCTGGATTTTTCTAGAACAGATATTTGCTGCGCTTCTAAAATTACGTCACTTTATTGACTGTCTCATCGATTTTAATATATCGGCTCCTTGCTTGAGGCTAGCTGAACCACGTGGTCTCTGTGCGCCAATCATAAAATTTATAATTAACGCGTGACCTTCGGTGCTTTTCTTCACACCACCTTTTCACGTCCTGCCCGAGTTCAGTGCAACGTCCGCCGCCGTCCAGTAATAACATGCAGTCTCGTCCGTCGTAGACTAAAGATCGACGCTACCCTTCGCTGGGTACAACGCCTGTCTCTTCGCTAACGTACAATCTCAATAACGCGCTTTCATGCAGTATGTTTAACGAGCGTCAATTCTATTATATTAATGAGTCATTCGAATTATCTTTAACGCATTGTTCGTCCTGTAACGTTGTTCCTTTCCACCCCTTGCAATTCCCCGCACCGGGTATGCAAATTGTGTTTGTGTCAAGTGTTTATGTGTGCTAACGTAAAACGTACAATTTCGTGCTATTTGTTTACTGTCAAATTACATTCTGTGAACCCTAGTGCTCAGTTTTTGTGCTTCAACCTCATTATGTCAACGATAAAGTCTGCTGTCTCTACAAGCGACTACTCCAAGGATCTATCAAGTAACAAGTGTCAAGTAAGTGCTATCTTAATTTGTTTTATCTGTGTGCAATCATTTTACCTATGTATGTTGTTCCTATCTGTATCCCGCCTATGCCTAATATGTGCTCCGAAACCATATTGCGTAATCAATGTTAGGGGCCGTTTTGGACGCGGTCCGCTCCGAACATTATTCTCAAACGATACGCCTTTTATACTACCATTTATTGGGCGTATCAAACACCCACAATAATCGTTTTTGCACATTGCTTGGGTCAAAAGTTGTTTTTTAGCCGGTCGACGAGCTTTCCGTCCAGCATCTAACAGTTGTCGCATGCAAATTCATTCCACTGGCTGCAAGCTGTCGATTTAAGTCCACAGCACTTAATTTTGGATTCACTTTACTTGTTCTCACTAATAACCGATCCTGAATCGCAGTGGTTTTTCTTTTACGGCCACATTTTCCTTTCCTTCGAGGTGAAAAGGAACGAGTTTCTCGAAGTAGTTCTAATATAGGATTCACTGTCCCTAGTCCAACGCTAAACTCTGAAGCTATTTGTCATTGTGTCATGCCGGTATACTCGGAGAGAGAAACAATTTTTGAAAGTTTCCTTGGAGTTACATCCATTGTTACAATATATTACATAAACAGACACAAAAACAATAAATGAATTTGTCATAAACAAATAAAATACACTTTTATAAAACACTACTTATGTCACGAAATTGCTATAGACAAAGAACAACAACTTCACACTGCACAGACAGCTTACAGAATATGTGTGGTTAGCAGTGTAGCCACAACATAGAAAAAAACAAAAAAATTCCCTGTGTTCGGATTAATTTGCACGCTAATGTATTATCATTTTCTATCAACTCTTACATCATGTGCATAGATTTTATTATTTTTAAAACTGCATTAAAGAGACTCCTGAAGGGAGTATAGGAATGTCAAAATATGAACACAATGTTAAATTCATTTATTACTGCTACTTACTTGCTTATTCCACTAAGGGTGTATGCATTAAGTAAGTAAATTTCCTTACTTTGTTTTCAATATTATTTGTGGTAATGATATTTGGTTTAACCGCTTTGTTTTTAAATATAAAACCTTTAATCTTATACGATAATACCTTTAAATCGCAACAAATTATCCAAAGTTAAGCCTCATAAATAAAAGTAGCTTAAAACTTATCTCAGAACATCAACATTTTACATCAAGTTAAATAAAAATAATGTGATTGTTTATTTAAATGATAGTTTAACAAATTAATCGTTAACAACAGGTTTAACCAACTGGGTTGGTCTAGAGGTAAAGTCGTCGCCACGGCGAGGCCGCAGTTCACCAGCTGATTTTCGGAGATGAAGGTTCCTGGTTCAAATCCTAGTAAAGGTAGTTACTTTTATACGGATTTGAATACTAGACAGTGGTTACCAATGTACTTTGATGGTTGGGGTTCAATTAACCATACTCTCTCAGGAATGGTCAACCTGGGTCTGTATAAGACTACACCTCATTTACATCATCCTCATCTCATTGGGTCATGGGGTTGTTTATTGTTCTGAATTGAGCAGATTGCAACGTATACAAATTAGGAGTAAAAAAAAAGAAAAATACAAACACGTTTAATCCACTGGGTTGGTGGTCTAGTGGTAGTTGTCGCTGTGAGTCGGAAATCATCAGCTGTTTAACACCTGATTTTCAAAAACCAAAGTTCCTGGTTCCTGGTACTTTTACTAGGATTTGAATATTAAACAGTGGTTACCAGTGTATTTTTATAGGTATGGTTCAATTAACTATACTCTCTTAGGACTGATCACCCTGAGTCTGTACACCTCATTTATATGTCATACACATCAACCTCATTCGATCATGGGATGGCTTATTGTTCTAGAGTTGGACAAATTGCAATTTAAACACAAACAATAGGTTAACCCTTATATATGTAGAACAAAAATCCACAAACTGCGAAAAAACTGCTTACATGATTGATTTTTTAAATTCTTGTTTTCAGCACCGAAAAGATTAGTTAAAATCACTAAATACCAAAATATTTTACCAACACAGACCTGTGTAACTGATCTTTTAACTCTAGTTATCACAAATCTGTGTTACAATGCATTGAAACGAACAGTGTCTGCAAGAAATTCTGCAAAGAATAAGTAAAACAAGATTAAATAAGTCTTTCAGAAATCACTTTATTCCTCCACTGATGAAATTATTACAAAATAATTTAAAATAAACAAAACAAAAATTACAATTAATTAAAAATTTATCAGGAAATAAAATATACGACAGGCATACCAATAGGGATAAAAGTTTACTTTCATAAAGTACAGTAATATTGAATATTATTCACACATACACAGGACTATCATGTCTAAAATTTTAAAAGTCTTATCATTACAGGTCCATCTTTAACAGTCATCACAAAAAAATTCATGCTAATATGTCGTTTTAAAGATGTTTCATGCCAGTTAATAATCTTCATAAACAAATAATCTATACTTGCTTATACTTTTCGAGTACGTTTAATAACTCATCTGCTTCATCAGCAGTCTTCACTCGAAGAAGTATTGTTGAAGCTGCAGGGGGTGAATCTGACCCAGTAGCTGGTGGAATACGAACGCAAATGACCATTACATTATTTTTACCCATCCTCTGGATAGGAATTGTTGGAGTCAATAAAACATTCACTAATATATTACCCAACGATGTGTCCGCTCTTACAATTAACTGATGCTTGCTACCAGTAACTGGTTTAACAAATAACGTCCCGACTCCTAATTCTACATAATTGTTTTCTTTTTTTAGGAATACCTTACACCTGCAACAAGAATAATTATTAGTATTATATTAATATTCTATTGTAAAAATATTTAATTTTTCACTGTTCTGTTTTAGCTGCTACATCATTTGTTTTTTCAAAATATATATAGGGTGATTCAAAATTATACGGCAATCTCTTGGGATCACATTCTATAGCTAAAAATAAGAAAAAAAAGTTCATATAAACATATGCCTGCTAACGCTTAGTTAGCGAGTTACCGCTAGCGAAAAATTTCACCTCGAACTCTGTATCCTAGGTGAAGTAAGGCCGTATAAAAATGATAAATGTAGTTACAAAGATACAAATACAATTGTTTCTTATGTTTTTTAATCTGAAAAATTGAATAAAATTGGTTCCAGAGCTTTAAATGCAATACTTTTAGAGATATCTTACATAAAACACAAGAATTGGCGCAAAGAAATAACACATTTTTGTGTTTAATGTAAGATTACTTCCATAAATAGTAAATAAAGGTGTATATTTTCTTAAATAATTTGTAGAAAATATAATTCTGAAAAGATTCATGTGAATTACTCAGGAAAAAATGTTTAATAGATATTGAAATTTCGCTTTATTTAAAATCAAAACAGACACACATAAAACGCACATTCTTAAGTGCATAAAATATTAACTAATATTTAGGTTGGGAGTAACAGCTGATAAATGATCAGCTGTAATATTTTATGCAGTTAAGAATGTGTGTCTGTTTTGATTTTAGATAAAGCGAAATTTCAATATCTATTATTCATTTTTTTCCTGAGTAATTCTTCAACTTGCTTAAACGCCGTTCTTTTATGAAAAGCTAGGATGGAGTAACGGACGTTTAAAAACCACATTAATGAAAAACTGGCTAAAATCTGAGTACTCTTTACACGTAAATTGCTGCATCTCCGACTAGTTTCAAGTTAAAATAATCTAAGTCATACCAATCAACGCAGGAAAGAACAGGCTTTAATTTAGTATAGTGTTCAAAAATATTTATGTTTCTTTTGAGATAAAGCTCTTCAAACGAGTACGGACAGGTGAAATGGCATGCCTCTAAGCGCATGTGACATCGCACGAGTGTGGACATAGCTATTGGTTTTGATGTCGGTGTCGGATGCAATTAATGGTTCAGATTATGCAAATGAAGATGCTAAGGAATAAATGTTTGTTTTTTTTATAATTGTACCATAAAAAAGCGATCGTACTTGATTTTTAATAAAATAATTTAACAACTTATGATACACCATTGAAAACTAGATGATTTGACGTTTCCAGCCATTTAAAGACAATTTTAATATTCCTAATAGTTTTATATTTATAACATTTCAAATAAAAGAACAAATGGCCAGCATTCTATAAACGACCCTGTTTTTTAACCCAGCACTAGAGTGTTAACAAATGTTTAGTTAAAATGTTCTTGACAATATTAGAAAAAAGGATGTATTTATTAATTTTAATACTTAATTTTTTCTGCAACTGTTTCCACCCAGAACTTAAAATCTTGAACTAAATGTCAAAAATTATTTTAATTGGATATATTAGTTATTTTAAGAGTAACAGACCTTTTGTTAAAAACAGAATCGTTTTCTTGTACTGGTGTAAATTCAACTTTTGGTGGCTCATCTGAGTCTTCAGCCTCACCTTCATTTTCATTTGTTTTATTACCAGACGTAGTAGTAGTAGTAGAACTACCTCCCAATATACTAGGTGCTGTGCCTGCTGAAGCGGTGTTTCCAAACACTTGGCTACAGAAATTAAACAACAAAAAAAAATTACTAATGAATCTTAAATATTTTTACAAAAAATGTAGACAAAGTTTTAAAATAAAATTTTTAGTTTACATCTTTCATCAGTGGTAACATCAGACATGAGAAAAGTTACACCAACTCAACTCTGATTTTAAGAAGAATAATTTACAGCAATAGGTGCAAGGTTGGAACTGTAGGATGGGTTATCAAAAAATCCCAATGAAAATTCTGAATCTTCTTGGTTTGAGTAACAGCGTGATGACACCGTCATGGAGGAAGACTATTCCAGACAACAGTTTCTTGCATCACTGATTTGGATAGCGTGTTTCAATTTGGTAAGGGTTTTGGCAGTACACTTCAGCCATAATTGAGGGGGTCTGGTATCAAAATCAGCCACATCCATTTCATAAAATTTTTCAGGAAATAAAAACAGTTAAATTTAAACTACAGTATTTACTGTCTTTGTTAATAGTTCAATTTATAAGTATTAAATTCCACATTAATGTGTATAAATGTAATAAAAATATGTCCTTTCAAAATCTAGGAAAATTTAATTTTTCTTTTGAATGTGGCTGGTTTTGAAACAAAAGTTTACTGGTTTTTTTTTGGTGAAAAACCATGGTTTTATTGATGAAGCTGAGCAATGAATATGATCATTTCAACTAATTTAACAAAGTAACTAGCTACTAACTAAAATTATACAAAAAATAGACTTTTCATTGTGTACTGTGTCATGCTAAAACTGAATTGTTCAAAATCAATATTTTTTAAGCAAATAAAAATAATCACTTTAATAGTATTCTGTCATAATAACAAAATTAATCAATGTTGTAATAAAATTGTTTTAACATAACTGGATTAACTACGGAACTACATTGCTTGTTAATAGAATATAATTTAGTTCACCACAGAAGTACACTAGCACACCCACTGACTATTTCTGTAAGTATGAATGTGGCTTCTTTTGAAAATAATTTCAGAATTTCTTTGAGCATTTTCATTGGATACTGCTTGTTTTAATGCAGATTCTCCTATTTACTATGTTCATCATTGAAAACTTGTAAAAAGAAAAACAGAAACAAAAAAATGTCATTTTTGGATGTGGCTGGTTTTGATACTAGACCCCTCAATTGTTGTCCCATATTCCACAAAATCAACCAAATAACCTCTTAAACTTGCAAAAACAAAGATTTTCACAGACAGACAAAAAACTACTACATCAAAACAATAGCTTTAGTGGCTTTCGACACAATAAATGGTGCTGCATCCGTACAACTTTGTTCTGCTCCACCAATATTTAAATACAAGCAAACAGCCCTTCTTTTACGAATATGCCTTGTACAACCTCCAGCAAACAAATAATAAAAAAATAACGATAAAACTTATTCTTACCTGGAAAATGAAAATCCTGACGCTTCAGTTACCTTCTGTGGCAATTTAAAAGTCACATCAGATTTACTTTTATCGCTGTCATTACTTGGCGATTTATTTAGAATCGTCGTAAATGGATTGATTTTTAATGAAGCAGCATCAGGTTTTGCCAACAAAGCATTGATTCCTCCACTCGCTTTAACCAGTGAATTGTCAGTTTTAAAAGAGCTAAATACGGAATGTGATGTGGATGCAGAGAATGATCCGGTTCCAGAGAATGGGCCGTCACTTTTACTGGTACTATTGCTACTGCTAATATTATCAGAATTATTACTCGGTTGGTTAAATTTAAAATTACTAGTTGTAACATTACTTGATGACGATGATATTAAACAATTACTTTTGCTATTACTACTGCTAGTTGTATCTTTTAAATCATTTTTATCGGAGGTGAGACTCGTATTGCTTTCTTCTTCTATATCTTTCAAATACCTAAAAAAAAAATCAAATAAATAAGATTGCTTGATTGATGATATTATAATACTTATCTGCCCATAACAGACAGGTGGAGTGTCAAATTATTTACACTCAATCTGTTCGTTGCAGGGCTAAAATAAATAGTTCTGTTTCTTATCACATGGTCAGTCAATTAAATGACTGAATCATTTAAGAATAGAAGAGGTAGAGGTGTAAAAGACTAGTCGGAGTCATCTCTGAAATTAATGAATTTCATTGTACAGCCAGACCCTGTGGTGAATGAAGTGAAGGTGTCATTTACAGAGTGGAAAATATGTGCTTTTCAGAGGGCCCGGCATGCTGATAAGCGTACTTTTCCACTCAGTGAGGAAGGCAATTGTAAACCACCTCACTCCTCGTTTTACTTAGTAAAACCTCTACTGGTTCAAACCAGCCTTTCGGCTGTTGACCTAAACAACAACATAATACTTATACCCGAACAAACTAAAGACTGCAGATGAGATCTAGCCAATAACAGCCAAGGTCGGGTGTGAGGTTGCCCCTTCGCTAAGTCACACTGTTCCACCCAACTCCAGCTGACATTTTGTTAGACTGTCACCGCAACAGGCCTACAACATGACAACGCAGGAAACGATTAACGAAAGTCAATTGGCTCTGTGCTGTGATCTAGGTTACTACGCTTCGCCTTCATCTGCAGTCTCTAGTTCGCTAAGCTATAGAGTTTTTATGGTGAAAAAATAGAAAGTTAAACACCCTCACATCCTAAATTCTCTTCCGGTGATGATTATTAGGGTGAGATCTTGTTGACCACATAGCCTACAATATATATTAGTGATGGGGCATATTTAACAAAACAGGATTAATAACATGGTAACAGGTTACTAAAAACACCCTGTTATAGTCACTTGAGTCCCGAGTTCCCTTGTTTGCAACGAGGTCCGGCTGTATAATGAAATTTATTACTCTCCGAGGAGATAACTCTGACAACTGTCTTTTACACTTCTACCCCTTCTGTTCTTAAATGCTTCAATCATATAATTGGCTGACTGTATGGTAAGAAACAGAACTATTTTTTGTAGCCCTGGAACTAGCAGATCGAGTGCAAATAATTAAGCTAACACTCCACCTGCCTGTTAAGGCCATATAACACATTATGAAACAATAACAAAACACATTATGAAAATTGAAATAGGCCAAAAGTTGGATTTCACGGACTCGTCAGGTAGGTGATGTGTGTTAATGAAGAGTACCTTACTCTACCTGAAATGTTTCTATACACTTACCTTTCATAGTCTTTGAATATCGGTGTCAAAATACAAGACGGATCTTTATCAACGTGAGATTTGATCCAGTTAGCAACACACTGATTTAACCTTATTAATTTTGCTGGGTATTTCTTATCACTTTTTGAATCATTCATGTTTGCTGATGATTTATTTAAAATATTTGTGGAAGATGATACAGTTGTTGCGTTTAAAGACGATTGATTTTGCTGTAAACCATTAACAGGCGTTGACATACTGTTCAGAAAACTAAACGTTGTCTTAGCATCAGTATTGAGATTAGGAGTTGAGTCTGATTTAAAACCTTGGAACGATGAAAATACATTTTTTTGTGAACCCTGAAAGAAAATAAAAACAAAAATCAAATAATTTATACAAATTTTAACAAAGTTAAAAATATTACAGCTCTGACAAAAAACTATATATTGTTACATAAGCTTTAAACCACAAATTGACTACAGTTCAGTTGTTCTTAGTTTGCTCCTACTGTCAACAAACAAAAGCCACCTACTAAAGGGTGCACGCAAGAGTCCGCGACTTTACGGATGTCGTATTCCTATTAAGTTAACTATTTTTTAAATTATAGGTACTTGAAGTACTAAAAACATCAGTTATGAAATGATGTAGGCCTAACGATTTCATTAATAAAAATACTTTTAAAAGTATGTTGTATTTAAATACTTTTGAAAGTATTTTGTTGTTACTTTTTAATCAGCGTGTACATATTTTGATATAATGCACATGCTCAGTGATGTCATTATTTGCTTACATTAGGAGCAAACTAAAAGAGGCTGGACTTTACATAGATTGTACTATTGCAATCTTAAATGCTAGATTTCAAAAGAAAAGACTCCGAGAGAAAGATAAGAGCTATTGAAGTCCACTCTGATCTTTATCTATCAGAATACAACAAATATTATGGTAAACAAACAGATATTTTTTATTATTTCCCTTGTTTCCTGTTCAGAATCCGAAGCTGTTTGTTAGTTTGTCAGTAAGTTAATAAGTCTCTGGCCACTTTACGAATGCTGCGCAAGCTGAGCTTTATAGTAGAGTTGCTACTTTACTGCCTTCAAGCATGCAGAACCTTTTATGTGAAGTGTCACTCTAGTTTCTTTCGCCCTTTAAGCTGTTAGGAATTTCTTTCTATTCCGCTTTCAAGGCCGTTGACCATAATGAAGACATAAGAACGGAACTAGATGTTTACAACCTGAATGGGAAGATTGCAGAATATTGTAATCAATGGCGGGAGCACGTAGAAAGAATGCCTGAGGGAAGGATCCCCCTCGGTGTTTTGTAATACAGACAAGTGGGGAGGAGACAAGTTGGGAGGCCACACAAAAGATGGCAATAATTCAGTAGTTTGTTGCTGCTGTGAGTCGGAACAGGCAGAAGACTAATCCTTGAATGTTTTTTTTTGCATCCAGGAGGAGTATAGGACATGTCAGTTATAACACCTGAAATACATATAAGAATCACACAATGAATCACTACTATCAAGAAAGAAATTCTTGTACGCTATAAAAAGTTTCATCGATCAAGTAATTTTTCAGATTTCTTTTAAAGGAATGCAAATTATCACAAAATTTTAAAAATAGGGGTAATTTATTCATGAACTTTCTCCCTGCATAAGTAGGTTTTTGTTCTAACAATTTTGTGGAGTGATTAGCCACATAATAATCATTTCTGTTTCTTGTGTTATGATTGTGAACATATAAATTTTGCATAAAATTATTTTGCCTAACATACATAATCACCTCAAAAAATATATAGAGGGAACTGTAAGCAATTTAAGCTCCTTAAATACTGACCTACATGAGGTTAGCTGGTAAGCTCCCACCATACACCTAATAGCTTTCTTTTGAATTTTAAAAACCCTATTCATATTACCCATGCTAGAATTACCCCATACTAAGATACCATAACGGATATGAGACAGAATGAGGCCATGATAAGCTGCCATTAGTAATTTTTTATCATTTAATCTGGCAATTTGTTTTAATGCAAATACACCAGATGAAATTTTACCACAAACTTGATTGGTATAGAAATCCCAAGACAAAAATTTATCTAGATGACAATGAAAATTGTGAGAAGAAGACAACAGATATTTGTTTATATATCTACATTTACCATAATACTTTCATACACAAATTTAATATCTTAGATGTATTGATTTTAAATAAACGTGATAAATAAATGTTTTCAATAAAAATGTAAAGGCAACATTTTACAGGGAAAAATCAATCTTTACCAACACAAAAACATATAATAATAGGCTACAGAGTCTCTTCTTAATGGTGTTCCATCCACTAATGAAGGTTGGCTATCATAAAGGCAATTTCAACTTTGGACATAGCTGCTTCAAAAAGATCTATAGCTATGGAGGTTTGTCATCTTTTTGGATTTCTCTTTCCCTGTATGATCAGTTTGAGCAGGCTGTACTGTTCCCTTCAATATAACAAGACTAAGATATTGTAGTTTTCTAGTTTTTACAACCACAATAAATACTCTTTTCTTTTATTCTCCATCCAGGCTACTCTCAACATACGGTGATGAACTCAAAGGTCTCCTTTTCTGAGCATCCATGCCTCCATTCTTAATCTTAAAATTTTATAAAAGTATAAAATTTTTGAACAAAATTACTAAATCAAAATGTAGCTCTTATCAAAGGCATACGTACTAAATAAGTAACGCATCTTAATTGTGACCAAGGTCATTTTTCTCTAGTAATGTTCGAAGCCTGCAAGTGTTTGCATTATATGAAATAAATTTTTGTTGTTGTAGAGACTAGAAACAAAAATTATACTATTCAGCACATTTTTGGCTATATCATAATATTTAACAAATAATAAATAAGTAAAGGTTATACTTATTTTACAAGCGACTATTGCACACACGTAAAATTGGTGTTTGATGAGCGATCTATATGGAAAACAACATCACTGACACAATAGACGAATGGAAACAGGAATAGGATTGGTGCACAGTAACAAAATTTCAATGGTTACAAGCTGTTAAGCTTGAATACAGTGTTGCCACCTAACATGTAAGGAGACTAGATATCACTTGTGCATTACATCTACTGTCTTAATGATACAGTTGCATCCTTTTTGAAACGCCTCTTTAATATTAAAACACAACTATAAAATTTTTTGAACGAAATTCTTAACTCAAAATATGGCTCTTATCGAAAGCATACATACTAAATAAGTAACGCATCTAAATTGCGACTATAGTAAAATAGAACTTAATTACTTGATCTGCAGATCCAGTCGCAGATCGCCTCTTAGCAACCTTAATAACCCTCCTTTCCATCATATCTGAAGAAGCTTTCTGGAATGTTCCAGCAGTTTCTGGAGGCTCTTCTCTATCCCAATTGTCATGATTCAAATCAGTAGTCGCTCCACGTTTTGCCATTTAACCAACTGAAATAACAAATAAAATTATTAAAATTGACCATCTGACAGATGTTATTTTACTACGGCCTCTTCTTAACGATCAAATCTGTGCCATGCCACGCCACTCTCTACAGCAAATAAATTGCGGCAGATACGGCTGTGTAATGGTGAACAACGGCTGATACCACCTTCGACAACCAAGGGATACACACAAAAACCTTTTCCACTCCCTGCCACTTTCTATCCACAGTCCGCCACAAGAAATTCATTAGTTTCTATTGAGGCTTTTTAACGGTCAACACGTCGGTAACCAACACTAGTGAATTTTTAGACGTGAAACACTGTATTAACACGGTTTACATTCGATAATCGTTATTTACATTAGATAAATTATAAAATATTAAATTGTTTTGAGACCAAATTTATTAATCGAATAATAACAACAGTAACTACACAATAGAAAAAAATTCACGGATGTATAGTGCGACCAACTAGACATCAAGTACTGACATTATTTTGTATTAATATTGAACCTACGTATTTTAGTATAACAGCAAGTCGTTTGTTTCCTAAAATGCTTCGCCCCATGTTTTTTTATATAAGTTTCTGTTATGCCATACAGTAAGTCAAAGGACTTACATGTCATTCTAAAATAATTAAAAAACTTAGTGTCGCTGGCAACAAAATTGGCAAATAACGTATAAAACGCCCCTAGGGTCAATCGCGCAATTAATAACAGATATACTGACTTCCAATGCTTTTTATTTTTTCTAACGACAGAAGATAAACCACAATGCGATTACTTCATCCACTTCCATTAATAAGCAGTGACTGTGATGAGAGTCAAAAGTCGTGTCATCGTATGCCGTTCTGTGCTGCCAGTTGGCATTTTTAGTGAGTGGCGTGGCGTAGTGTGGCAAAGCATTTATTGTGGAGTAGAGTGGCGTGGCATAGAGTTGATTGTTAAGAAGAAGCCTAAGAGTTAAAATAAAATCATGATACCACAATTTACTGGAAAATCAAAAGCAGTTCATATGTAAATTCTAGACATTACCGACAACTTTGAAAATTAAATTTTAAATGAAATTGAAGTTTAATGCAAGTTAATTACACAAAATAAATCATGTCACTGATATTATGCAACATAAATTATACCTACTGATAACATACAAACATATTTGTAAAGTAAGGACCGTTTGGTCAAAAAAAAAATAATGTACTTAGAAATATTTTTTATTGACGTTGTTAGTTTCCGACAAACCTACTTCACTTTTCTACATAGTAGCCATTCACTTCTATGCTTTTTTCGTAACTCTTCACCAGCTTCTTTAACATCTTGGCACAGATGTTCACCACCTGGGAATAGAACCAGTTGATGAGTCTTTAGTTCCTCATCATCTTCAAACTATTGTTCACCAAGCCACTGTTTCAAGTGCACGAAAAGGTAATAGTAGCTAGGTAAAAGCTGTAAAAACTTTTACGACCGAACGGCATTACTTTATGAATGTGCCTCGTACATTTTTTGGTAATCTGGAATTTTGAGTCTCCACTAGAAATTTTCAGTATATTCCATTTGTTTAGGCATTTTTAACATATTTTGTATGAGAAGTAATTATTTAAAGGCAAGGAATTACATGGAAACCCCCTAAAAACCTAACTGAACTTAATAGTACTTATTCGTTATTCAAGTAACAAACTGTATGAAAACCCAACCTTTTCACAGTGTAAACTACCTCATTTGTAGTACGAAGGCAGCTAATTATAGTAAAGAAAGGAAGAAATAGTCACCATATTAAGTTATAAGCTAAAAGTATTTCTTTCTTGAATACTATTTATTAATCCTGTACCTTCAATAATTTCTTATCACACAGTTCAAAACATTTGAAATAAATAAAATACACGCGTTTCATGCGAATTCACAAAATTATAGATTTACCCAATTTTTACAAATAAGAACCAATTTTGACTCCACTTAAGTATCTATCTCTGACAGTTAATATAATGAGGTTGTTTTTATCGCTAAGAACTACAAACTAGCATTCAATGTTTTTCAAGTGTTCTTAAACATCACTAATTAATCAATATTTATGTAAAAATAAATGTTTGTTTGGCCCTCAAACATTCCTAAACTATTTAAGCGATTTAAATCAAATTTTATCCATAGATTAGGCCTACTACGTTTCTGCAGCAGGTTTTAAGCGATTGAAAACCTCGATCTGATCAACAGAAAGACAGGGGATTAAATGTTGTTTTTTGTCATTTCAAAAGTCAGATGTCCAACTTTTAAAATGCAGTTGTTTAAAACACAGGAATATAAGTTCAGTACCATAAGTTCTAATATAATATTAGGTAATAATATTGTTATTTTAACGAGCTCCGTTTAAATTCGATTTTTTTAGGTGTAGCAGCATGCGCAGGTTACAGCTAATTACAAGATAAATGTGACACACAAGGTAAAAACATGATAACGAGAAAATATAATTCTCAGATTTCCAAAAAATAATTTAAACATTCAGAATATTTATGTACAGAAAATAATTAGGAATGCAGGTCATCAATAAAGACTCTATGGTCAAGTATACTGTAAGTAGAACATTATATGCATCAGTGTAATAACAACAAAAATCTGACAGTTAACCTAACTCACAGTTCCCCACAAAAAATTACCACTTTTCTTACCAAAAAAACTGCTTCCTAACACAAATACTGCTTGAAGTAGAGATTCTAAAGTAAAGATAAACAAAACATGATACAAGTTTTTTGAAAAAAGTTTACACATCGAATTTTGTTTATGTTTAAACCAATGTAATCAAAAACAGCTGTTAGCATTTTCTACTTAACAGATAATTAAAAAGGTATACTAAACAACAAATCCTCATCATACAATAGTTGGAACAAGTGGAAAAGTTTTTGTACACACAATCCTCAATTTTGGAAAATTGAACTGTACTTATTAGACCTCAGAAGAATGTTAACGCAACTTCAAAAAGCAAACAGCATACGAAGATAGCAAGATATAACTACATTTCTTTTTACTTTATATAAAACTTTCCAACGCTAGCCGAATACAATCTAGGTCCACGAGACTGATTAGCTACTGTTTGAACCTACAGAAAATTTTAACAAACCAGAACAACTAACCAACTAACAATTTAAAATGTACAAGACGAAAAATACAAAATGTAAAACCACTTATTTGCAACCGATAAATCCCTGGGAAACAAAAACACATTTTTAATACTCCAACATAACCTATAATATAAAGAACCGTTATATCACCTACCAACAACACTGATAACCACAAAAATAAATGTAACAGATTTAAATTGATATTACAAATTATTATATTTTCACAAATTGACAACCTTAATATTCATTCACGATATAAAATGTTCAATTCCCAATTAAACAGGTATAAGTCAACGCTGGAGCTAAGTGGTCGCAACGGGCAAGGCAATACCGCCGCCAGAATTTCCAGTTTACGTTCCATCCACTGAAATATTTTCTTTTCGGTGAAAATAATTGAAATATTTTAACTTTTTGTACTCCTTTTAAGAAAAATACAAAATTTATTTTAAAACGCACAGAAAGTTAAGTACACGTACAGAGTGTACACATATGTATAATCCAGTAGTGATATTGATATTTAATTGTAGTTATATTCAAGCCCATGAAACAAGACAATGAGATCAGTATTATTTGAATATTTTAACGATATTTAAAACTGAAACAAATTTGCCTTTCAATAAACTGTCGTACCTTTACATGTTATCACTTATGGTAAAGATAATATTATGAACTGTTTTATCAACAATTTTAAGCCTTGAAAAGTATTTCAATATTTTTGATAGTACATTAAAATATTAATTTATGAAAATTTTCAAAGTTCAAACAATTTACAAAATTTTTTAATTATTAATAATATACTCATGTTGTGCGAGATACTGCAGGTTTAGCACTTCCTTGTTGGTATCACTGAAGTGACATACCAGAGAATGCATGCAAAGTTGTATTGTGTGTGCGTCTGACTTGGACGTATGGAGTTGTGTTTTCTGTGTTATTGTTGATTTTGTTCGTTAATCAGTTTGTGTTCCGTTTGTTGTTTTTACTGATTTACAGTTTATATAACACTTGTTAGAATGAATAAATATTTCAATTTCTTGTTAAGTTTAAATTTTAAACCAATATGTTTGTGATACAATTTATTTTGAATGAAGTTTAAAGTAGGACAGGTCTGTTTTCTCCAGGACAACAATGAAAAAGTTTGGAACTTCTCAATCAAATAGGCTGGAATATTTACTAAATCTCAGAATATTTATTTTTGCTGTTGTACTATGGCAGGTATGTAAAAAATTATATGTAAATGTTATCAATATGTTAATATCTCTTGTTAAAAATATGTTATCATAACTGGTTTTTGAAAGTTTTTAAGGTAACTTACTTTATCTATTTTATAATAGGTGATCATTTTTGTTTGCGGCTTAACTTTCGTTCTGTTTTGAAATATGTAAAAATTTGGTTCAATACAAAAACACTAGTCTTACGTAGTTGTATTTGAACAATTAATTTTAGGATTAAGTTCAGTTTGAGGATGTTTGTAAATAATTTCTGGTTATACTAGTTCATAACTCTTATTTTTATTGGGTCGTATTAATTTGGGTTAACATTGACGTAAATTCGTTGGATCGTTTAATGGTTCGAGATAAATTTTTGTTTACATTCGGACCAAACTAAACAATAATACGGAAATATAACGTAACTTAATTTCCTAATTTCTTCAACTCCATGATCAATTTTTAGACAAAATTTTTACAATTCTTGCTTTTGCTTTATTGTGTAAGTTTTTACTTATCGTGTGGTGTCAGTTGTTTGTTTTAAACTCCAGTCATCTAGCTCTCTATTACTTAATTTACAGGAGAAGGGTTATATCAAATAATATTTGGAGCCCAAGAAATTTGTATTAAAGTTATAAATTTTATAAACTAGATGTACAGTGAGTTGGTGTGAATTTTTCACATAGAATTTTTTAAGTGTAAAGTCTAAGCTAGTAGCAAGTTTGAAAACACCTTGTTACAGTTGTAGCAGGTGTTTGTGTACTTAACATAATTTTACCTAAACTCTATAAGAAGTATAATGTTCTCATACTTATGCCAACTGGTCTGTTAGATAGACGGCTAGGTGTTAGTTGGCTTAACTGTCAGTTAGTACTTTTCCTGTATCAGGATATTTGTGTAAATATTTATTAAATAGACCAAAAGTTAACCTAAAATTTTTGTGGTTCATTTTTAGTGTTGTTTAGGTCAACAGCCGAAAGGCTGGTTTGAACCTCTAGAGGTTTTACTAAGTAAAAACGAGGAGTGAGGTGTTTTACCCTTGCCTTCCTCACTGAGTTGAAAGAGTTTGCTTATCAGCATGCCAGGCCCTCCGAAAAGCACTAACTTTCCACCCTGCAAATGACACCTTTACTTCATTTACCACAGGGTCTGGCTGCATAGTGAAATTCATTACTCTCAGAGGAGATAACTCTGACTAGTGTCTTCTACACCTCTACCTCTTCTGTTCTTAAATAGTTCAGTCATATAAGTGGCTGACTATGTGATAAGAAACAGAACTATTTTTTTTTAGCCCTGGACCAAACAGATAGAGTGCAATTAAAATAACACTCCACCTGCCCGTTTTGGGCATTCATTTTTAGTATGAGAGATAATTTAGATGCATATTTGAAACCTACTAATATGTTAGCTAGCTGTATTAGCTGGAGTAGTGCCTTACATAAGAGCTGATCATGCACTTTAGTATAATAAAAAATGTCAGTGTAAGTTGATTACCTAATTTTCCTGAGCTGTTTCTGTGTTTGTACGTATTTATGTTAGAAAATATTTATTTGTAAGTAGGAGTTATGTGACATAAAAATTAGTTATGAAATTGGTTGCAATGTAGTGTAAAATTGATTTGGTCTGTGTGTAGAAGGCAAAGTTTATTTTGATTCTACCAGTTCAGTTCTTTCTTGCATATTTTTTAAAATTTAAAATCATATTTGAGCATTCATTCAAGTCCCAAAATAAATATTAGCCGTCTGAATGTGTGCTCCAGTAATGTGTTTACATTGTCAAGTTTGTTTTCTTGAATGGTGGTAGAGAAATGAATTAACAGGTACTGAGCCTAGATTCAAAAATAAATCTTTATAATACATCCTGCAGTTCGAAATTATTTCTATTTTATATAATGAATTTATATAATAATTTCACTAACTTCTTTTTAAACTGCCTCACCTTTATTAGAAAAGTGAAGCAGTTTAAAAAGAAGGCTAGTGAAATTATTATATAAAATAGAAATAAGCCTACAGTTCAGCCGTTGTTAGTTTGCTCCTACTGTCAACAAACAAAAGCCAGCTACTACAGGGTGCACGCTAGAGTCTCTGACTTTAAGGATGTTGTATTCCTATTAAGTTAACTATTTTTTAAATTATAAGTACTGAAAGTACTAAAAACATGCAGTCATGATATGAAGTAGGCCAAACAATTTCATTTATAAAAATACTTTTAAATGTATTTTGTATTTAAATACTTTTGAAAGTATTTTGTTATTACTTTTTAATCAGCATGTACTCATTTTGATATAATGCGCATGCTCAGTGACGTCATTATTTGTTTACATTAGGAGCAAACTAAGAGATGCTGGACTATAGATTGTATGAATATTTTTAGTACCTACTTCGTGCTCGCTGGAAGAAGTTCAGAGTCTTGTTTGGACTTATTTTCTCTTGTTTCTGCCCCTCATTTGTATAATCATATTTTATCATTATTTTTGTGTTACGGCAGAAATTCTCTGGTAAAATTATTGAAATTGAATGTGTTTACATTTTACATTCATATTAAATAAGCACGTGGCCCTTGGTGGTGTGGTAAGGGCAACTAGCTTCTTTATTATTTATATTATTATATATTGATTTATATCATAATCAGGATTTTTCTTTAACAGTTGTTGATCATGTTACTTCAGCCTCAGCTAATATTTTCTTTAATTTCAAGATAAATTTTTAGTTAGACCTGATTTAATTTGTATTTTAATATCATATATAGTATCTAACGATAGAGTAATTAATTATAGTACTAAAAAATTTGTACTGTATTGTTTTTAAAAATTCTGTAATATTATCTAGTTTGTAGGTTAAGATCTTTTTAGGTGGCCCGTTCGTGTAGTGGTCAGTGCAACTGATTTTTATACCAAGATCGTGGGTTTGATTCCCTGTCAGTTTGCCGTTGTCATTTTAATATATCACCCTTTATCATGTGCATTAGTAATAATGTGCAAATTTTTTTTTATTTCTAATGTGTGTACGTTGCAATCTGTTAAATTCAGAACAATAAGTGACCCAATTAGATGAGGATGATGTGTATGCCGTGTAAATGAGGTGTAGCCTTGTACAGACCCAGGCCGACCATTCCTGGGAGAGTATGGTTAATTAAACCCCAACCATCAAAGTACACTGTAATCACTGTCTAGTATTCAAATTTGTATAAAAGTAACTACCTTTACTAGGATTTGAACCAGGAACCTTCGTCTCTGAATACCAGTTGTTGTTTAGTTGACTCGTTGCAATGACTTTACCTCTAGATCGACCCGGTGGGTAATGTGCAAACTAGTTGGTTGTAAAAAGAGGATCTCATCATTTGTTGTAGTTCCAAATTCCTTTTACGTTTTTTGTGTTTTACATCCCACTGTTTACAACTTATCTGATATAGTCATCTTCGAAGAATGGTAAAGACTGGTTGCCACAGAAGATTTGGTTATGGGTTCCTGCTTGACGGAGAAAGCGAGGATTACCCAGAAAGGAGTGGATGAATGGTGTATAAAAGAGCTATGAAGAGGAGTGGTTTAAGAGATCAAGACATTTTCAATAGAAATGAATTACGTTATAGGTTGCAGTTAATGACCTAGTGCTTTGGAAAATCTCTCTCTCTCTATAGAAACCTTGCTGTGGAACAACCGCCATTATAATAATAACATCCAACTGTTTTGGCTGGCCTGTTGGCATAGTAGTTAGCACAATTGGGGTCCTGGGTTCGGTTCACAGTAAAGTCCGGCATTTTTTCATCACTCATTTTCAGCATAAATTGCAAAACAGTCAGATGTAAAACAAAAAAAAGTGTTTTGTTCATTACTAAGAATGCAGCCGATGAAGGTTAGATATGAAAAAATGCTAGAACTGACTGGGGAATCGAACCCAGGGCCTCTGGCATAAAACCCAGTTACGCTGACTTCACCACAGGCCAACCAATTATTGGGTAGAGTTATTATTTTTTTATTTTTTTTTATGACCACATAGGATCACTTTAGTCATTTTGGATGGTTCTTCTTCGATTTCTTCTGCTTGCTGTTCCAAAACTTTTTCATATTTTCAGATCTTATTTTCCTTAGTTCATCTAAACAAACCCCATTGTGCGTTTGACTGTTTTGGTGGTTAATCATACTTTGTTACTTCCCATTAGGTGTTTATACCAAGGTGTATGCTGTGTTAGTTCCTCCATGGTTAGATCCAGTTCTTTCATGTCATTTTGAATTTCTCTGAGCCAGGTTACTATAGCTTTTTCAGATTTAGCGGTAAGTAGTTGTTCAGTGATTCTTCTTAGAAGGCGTGTTGCTGGAGTTCTCAGTATGTGTCCCAGGAAGAAAATTCTCTTTTTATTATAAACCATTTCAGTTCAATTTGCTCAGTAAATTTGTTTTACAAACTGTTACGAAAATGTATCACATCAATTATGATTTGTCATACAGTATTTCCTTACAGAATAATATAAAAAGTTGATAAATAACATAAATGTTTGTCCGGCTCGTGGTGTAGTGGTCATTGCAACTCGCTTCTAGACCCCAGTGATCTTGGGTTCATTTTCCCTGTCAGGTCTACCATTTTTCAAATACTTTCATGTATCACCCTTCATTATTTGTATTTGCAGTATTGTGTAATACATTCGGGTATGAAACAAAAAAATGTGGGAAATTACGACAATATTTTTCCGCAGATTCAATTATGTAGATTACAATGTATATACATTATTGAAATTTTCTTGCGATTATTGTCTTGGTTGTCATGTCATAGCAATGAATGAGTTATAAAGTTAAAGAATTGAAAGGAAATCTACTCGAGTATTTGTGGAATTTTGTTAATATGTTTTCATGTCTTGCTTTATTAAAATTAATTATATTATCAATAGCTCGTGTAAAAAGTATACCATTGCTTAAATTCTTTCACAATGAAGTTCAATATATTATGAGATTTTTTTTACTTAAGCTGTCAGTTGATTGTAATCAGTCTTAAAACTTGAAAAGCTACGTAAATTTGTTTGTATTTGTTTATTTTATTGCAAGTAAGGTACTTGTAACCGTTATACTTGTAGCCCTTAGTTGGAAAAAATTATGGCTAGAAATTTTTTCTCAATTGACTGTAGATATTCTCGTAAATTGATTGATTTAAAAAGATGGTTCATTTTTGTGTTCTATTTTTTTTTAAATTTTAATTTAATCCTTAATGTGTGTAATTTGCAACTATTCAATTCAGAACAATAAGCAACCCTATGACCCAATGAGACGAGGATGACGTGTAAATGAGGTGTAGTCTTGTACAGACCCAGGCCTACCATTCCGGAGAAAGTATGGTTAATTAAACCCCAACCATCAAAGTACACCGGTAATCACTGACTAGTCTTCATATCCGTATAGAAGTAACTATCCTTACTAGGATTTGAACCAGGAACCTTCGCCTCCAAAAATCAGCAGTTAAACAGGGACGACTTAACCTCTAGAGTCTAGACCAACCCGGTGGGTATATGTTCCATTAACTAAAAGAAATTGTGCCCAAGTTTTTTACTGGCATCTTTGGGGTTGTTTTAGGATATATACGTAAAAATTAAAAAGGATAAAGGTTTTCTGTCGAGTTTCGTCTCAGCTCTCACTGGGTTGATTCCGGTCAACCTTTTTTTTTAAAAAATCTTCTATCCACGTGCTGATTTACCATCACTCATATGTGTCTCCTAAATTCGCAGTAAATGCAGAAAATATAAGATTAATGAATGAAAATTAATTAAAATTTTGGCCTCCATGAGGACTAAGCAGTAAAGTTTGATGGAAGTTGTCTTTGTTTCAGATGAAATTGTTATAGGTTTTATAATCTGGAAATCATCTGCTCTTCCCTGTTCGGTGATTTGGGGGGGGGGTTATCAATTTTTAGTCGTAGAAAACGAATTGTTCGTGCCGAGCACGTGTTTTGAGTCCTTACCGCAAAAAATTCGACCAAAGAATTTAAAATCCTGTACAATTTGGTGGTATTCTGTATCAGTTCGATGATTTTATTTTCAGAATCTACTTTAAAAATTAATTTAATAGAGTATATTTCACTTTTTCGTTATCACCCGTTTAGTTTGTTAGCTTTTATAAGTTGTGTGTTGGGACCTTCATTAACGTGTTATTTATGTAAATTTTATATTTGTATTCGTTGTTTTCAATTTTCTATATTTTATTTGTCTTGTAATACAGTCTTACCAGTGTTTTTACTACACATATTTATAAACTTTGTTTAATAATTACAATCAACCCGCTGATATTTGAAACCCTGAACTTATTTCAATACTTCTGAGGCTAGCAATAAGATCGCGCTTAATTTAAGTTTACTTGTAGCCCTACTAGTATTTTGGAAGTGCACGTCACATTTTTACTTTCACTTGCCCTGTTTAGAAATATAGGAAAAGAAAATATTGTTTGAATATTGATTTTTCCAAATCCAGTTTTCACAGGAAATCGCGTTTATGGCCCCCTCAACCCAACAATTTTTATAATGCGGACATGCGTTGTTTTATGAACAAATTATTGTTCTGTTACTTCTAAAGTTTCTTATTTTAATAATTCAGCAGCGAATTTTATAGGTACAGAAAATGGGTTAGTTTCGGAGATGTATTAATTGTTTTAAATTCTATATATCTATTTCAACAGTTACGTAGTTTTTTTACCGTCTTTCTAACATTTTTACACCATTGAAAAACTCGTAGCATAATAAAAAGCAAGTCAAAATCCATATGTCCATGTAATTTTCAAGTTTTTCGCACGCGTTTCAGGGCTGGACTGCGCTGAACTGCAAAGCAAAACGTCCCCTGTTCGATTCCCAGTAAATTGTATCAAATTATTACACTTTTGAAGTCCACCGATTTCATAACATAATTTATAGTATTTGCTAATAACAAGAACGACCTTAGATTTATGTGATTGTAGATAAAATTAAAAAATGAACAACCGCGAAATGTATCGCGTACTACGTAGAAATATTTTCCAAGTACAGATCTAAGAACAATTTTACGTGTTCATTTACACTGCTGCCAAAAATTGGAAAAATCTTATCAATTTGAACTTTGGCACAATCTGTCCTTAAATATATATCTTGTATCTCTCGAAATTCTTTCTTTTCTGCTTCCTTATTTACTTAATTTCTATACCATTGCTACTTTATCTTGTCATTTATTGATTTCATGATAATTAAATGCTCTAAAGCCACATCACACTGTTATAAGTATGTGTAATAACCACAGGTTATTTACCACAATGTATTTAACACACTTCCTTTACCCTATTAGTAAAGGCTTTAGATGTCTGTAGTTGTTAAATTTCAATCTACTGAAAAAAATAATTTCATAATAATTTTGTTATTGTATTAAATCCGTCGTAAGTGGATTCAACCTACTCAGCTGTCGAACAGCTGATTTTTGGAGACAGAAGTTCCTGGTTCAAATCCTAGTAAATGTAGTTACTTTTATACGGATTTGAATACCAGACAGTGGTTACAGATGCTCTATGTTGGTTGGGGTTCAATTAACCATACTCTCTCAGGAATGGTAGGCCTGAGTCTGTACAAGACTACACCTCATTTACACGTCAAACATATCATCCTTATCTCATCGGGTCATGGGTTTGCTTATTTTTCTTAAATTGAAAAGATTGCAACGCACACAAATTAGGGAATAAAAAATAGAAAGTAGATTAGTTTTCCTAAATTTTAATTATTCTCGATTGTACGAGTATTTTACTTACATATTTTGCCATCAAAAGCTAAAAGATCTCATGTGGAAAAGTTTTAATTAAATAAAAACTGTTTAAAAACAATGTTAGACGAATATAATTAGGAGGTTAATACATTTCAATGCCCATAACGGGCAGGTGGAGTGTTAAATTAATTGCACTCGATCTGTGGGTTCCAGGGCTACAAAAAATAGTTCTGTTTCTTATCACGTAGTCAGCCAATTATATGACTGAACTATTTAAGAAAAGAAGAGGTAGAGGTGTAAAAAACAATAGTCTGAGTTATCACCTTCGAGAGTAATAAATTCACTATAAAGCCAGAATCTGTGGTGTATGAAGTGAAGGTGTGTCATTTTCAGGGTGAAAAGAGGGTGCTTTTCGGAGGGCCTGGCATGCTGATAAGCATATTCTTTCATCTCAGTGAGGAAGGTAAACAACCTCACTCCTCGTTGTTACGTAGTAAAACATCTAGAGGTTCAAACCAGCTTTTCGGCTGTTGACCTAAACAACACAAATAATTTAACTAATTTTTATTACTAGGAAGAGATATGATGGTGGACGCAGTAGAAGAGAAGATTTTTATTAGAGTAGGTGTAGAATTGAGGAAGATGTCAGCCTGAATAACAGTAACACATAATAATAATAATATATAGGCTATAGTATAGAACCTTGAAAATAACCCTGTGATCTAGTACTGTATACTAGATTTGTCCTGTTCTTTACTATATGTAAGTACTTCATTATGATCATACGAATCCGTTTAGTTTAGGCCTACATGATTAAATAATAATGTAGGAAGTGTCAATATCGTAATGTCTTGCTTACGAAGTACATATTTGGACTCGCTTATTTATATTTCGTTTATTACATTTAGTTGTTGTTTACGTCATCACCCGAAAGGCTGGTTTGAACCTATAGAGGTTTTACTAACTAAAACGAGGAGTGAGGTGGTTTACCCTTGCCTTCCTCACTGAGTGGAAAAGTACGCTTATCAGCATACCAGGCCCTCTGAAAAGCACATATTTTCCACTCTGCTAATGACACCTTACTAACATAAGCAAAACGAAATTTATGATTATTAGCAAGCATACGAATATAAGAGGGAATATTAAAATAGACGGTGTACCCCTGGAAAGAGTTAAGCAGTAAACTTACCTAGGCAGCAATGTAAACGAGGATTGGGATCACTCGCAAGAAATTAAAATACGCATAGAAAAAGCCAGAGTGGCCTTCAACAATATGTGAAAAATTTTCAAAACTCACGACCTTACACTTGCTATCAAAATGCGTCTCCTTCGATGTTATGTGTTCTCTGTACTGTTCTACGGCGTGGAAGCTTGGACGCTCACTAAGGCCTCAGCCAGGAGGCTTGAAGCCTTTGAAATGTGGCTTTATCGAAGAATGTTACGCGTATCATGGAGGGACAAAGTCACCAATGTAGAAATTCTTCGAAGGATGAATAAAGATAAAGAGGTTCTTGACATCGTGAAAGTGCGAAAGCTCCAATACCTGGGACACATTATGCGCAATGAGAACCGTTACGTGTTGCTCCAAAAGATTCTGCAAGGAAAGGTGTATGGTACGAGAGGTCCCGGTAGAAGAAGGATTTCATGGTTGAACAATCTAAGAACGTGGTTCAACCAGTCGACGACCCAACTTTTCAAAGCAGCTGTTTCCAAAGTCAAGATAGCCATCATGATAGCCAACATCCGAACCGAATAGGCACCATAAGAAGAAGAAGAATGACACCTTTACTTCATTCACCACAGGGTCTGGCTGTACAATGAAATTCATTAATTTCAGAGATGACTCCGACTAGTCTTTTGCACTCTACCTCTTCAGTTCTTAAACGATTTAGTCATTTAATTAACTTACCACGTGATAAGAATCAGAACTAATTATTTTAGCCCTGCAACGAACAGATTGAGTGTAAATAATTTGACTCTCCACCTGTCTGTTGTGGGCAAATTATTACATTTTATTGTTTAGTTTTTAGATTTATTATATTTTTAGTTTGTAGTTATTTAATAATTGCATGGTTTTAAATCCCTATATAGTTTATTTAATTAGATTCTTATATTTTAATTTTTTTAATCATTTAAAAATGTCATTGTTTAAAGCCTTGTCTCTATTATTTAAATCTCGTTTGTGCTGTGTTATTGAATGAAAGAACAGAACACCTCCCACAGGGCATGACTTTTACCCATAATTGGGTAAATCAAGTTCCTCCACCTCTATTAACTGTTATAGTAGTACGTTTAATAGCGAAAGTTTTCCGATTGTGTACGTCACACAGCAGGCGAAATATAGTTCTTTAATCGTTTGATGATTAGATTGACTTAGTATTTTTCCTGTACGTATTGTATTGAATTTGTACACAACAGCCTTGCTAATCCGAACTTATTTCTAATTTTTCCTAACATGCTTTTGGGTATAAAACGTGTTTTAATATAAAAATAAGTAATCTCATGACGAAATAATTTTATTGGCTGCTAAATGTAAAAATTAATTTAAAAAAAAAAGATAATCAGTGTAGTTGCGAATAGAAAACCGAACATAATACAAGATGTACCTACTTACAATATAAATTCGCTTACTGGTAAAACATTTTTCCAGTTCTTTAGCAATTACGAAAAGTTATAGATTTTTACTAATGCATGGTTAAATAAAATCACTGTTTACTGTCGTGATGCCTAAAACCTTAACGATTTCACAATGTTTCGCCAGCGTGTCATATTCTTGACGTCTGTGTGTATAGTGTTGTGCTGCTCCACGTACTGCAGTGTTTTATTCACAGTTGTCTAACACAATTCCGACAATGCGTGCATAGTATTAAGTTTAGCTATTTTTGGATTATTTTTCCCGACGGATCCCACCGACCACGGGTTTCCCAATGCATCCCAAGGGACGTCCAGAAGGATATCTTCAGCTGCAAATCGCTCTATAGAGCTCTCCAAAAGGTGGACAGCTCTCCTCCGGCGAAGCACACATAAGAGCGGTGCTTCATTCAAGCCTAAAACCTTTCGGGTACTGACTGGGAACATTCCTGGAAAGCGTCGGATAGGCATAGAGGTTCGGGAAAATACGAAACCGTTGTTTTTCATATCAAGAAACGTACGTAGTCAAGAAATCTTGGCCAGATTACCCATTTTTCTTAATCGAACAGACTTCAAACCCTGCTGCCCCTCCATTGAACTGCTTCGCTGACAGTAAATCTGTCGGATGTACGTGACTGAGAACGTTCACTTTAACAGTTAGTATTTTGATTATCATTGTAATTACCGTACGAGTGAAACGTTGTTTCTTTTTGCAAAATTTACACAACGATCTTTAAATTCCAGTCGGAGTACTAATACAGTACATTATTGCCGTAATGATCTACAGTTCGTGCCTTTGAAATTCAAACGATAGATCGAATGATATTGCGGGAGAAAATAAGTAGTATCATACTCATCTGCAAATATAATTTTCATGTGTTGCATGTAGCAACATGTGTTTTAAATATGTACTGTTAATATTGTAATAATGCACTGCCTTATAGACAACAAACGAGGCTGTTGCATGTTGTTGACAAGTTTTTGTTGATGAAGTTGCCTACTATTTATTAAGACAAGTACTAGATTCTAACAAAGAAATACTAAAGTAGATGTAAAAACTAACAGTATACTGGTTGGTATTCAAGTTAGCCATTGTTTTTTCTTGTGGGTAGTAGAATTTATAATCAGTTGTTGGCTACCGTTCTAGGGACACCATTGAAACACATACTGTATTCTGTTTTTCCAGCTTTTATTGCTTTTTTATACTGTTATAAACAGAAATTTTATGTAATTTTTTTTTATTGCAGCTTCTTAATCGTACCGTCGACGCGAGGCGCAGGCTTATTGATTAGTTAACCCTTAGTTGTTTTGACCCTTATCAAGTTCCTTCCGTCCAAAAGAAATATCACTCTATTTTTGTGATAACAAAATATCTAATAATTACTCTGCCGGATGTGTCTTTTGTATAATATAAATCGTGACTACACGTTCGTGAATTGTGTGTCAAATTAGCAGTCCACTGTATTACGATGTAATAATCCGGTATTTGACATCTTGCTGTCTATATTCATCGTCATGTAATCCATCAATTTAATCCGATTTGTGTTTTTTTTTTTAATGCGTTGTTGAAACTTAATAGAAAATTTAAATGGTTGTTATAAGTTTCAGTTGTCAAATTGCGTACAACAATTCTGTTATAACACGTACCCGTTTCAGATCAAATCGATGCAGTAAATATTCTTCTTGTGGCACCTTCTCCTATCGGAAGTTGGCGATCATTTTAGCAGTTCTTACTTTTGACACTGCTGTACTAGATTGTTCTACACAAGAGCAAAAATACTAATCTCTCAGGTTTTTAACGAAGATGTTCTTCGTTTCGTACGTTCTCTCTCTTGGTAACTTTCCCTGTATAATCAACTGTAGTAGCACTCTACGTGTAGCAGTAGATGAATCCTACTGATTCCCGCACAGTAGTCGTTAATAACCAAAAAGTTGTACTACTTAAATAAATAATCGTAATAATGAATCAAAATACTCCAGTTCGTGTTCTTTATGTGATGTAAGATTTCCTCATTCGTCTTTTTATCTATCCACGAGAGCCTTAATGCACTTTCATAATTCTAAGGTTTGAATTTAGCAAATATTTGAAGTGATAAAAAACGTACGTTAGAAAATTTGTATTATCTAACAGTAAATTATGTTGTGTTTCATTGTTGGTCACCCACGTAAAATCCAATCGTTCATCTTGTACGTCAGTTCAGCCATTTTAGTGAAAGATGACTACATCTTTGTGTACATAAATGCATAAATATTACTCTAAATTAATTAATTATTACAGATATTTTCCGCTCTAAAGCGAGCACTTTTTTAAAAAGGAGTTTTGGGGGTATAGTGTTATAATTACTATGCACTATTTAAAAAAAAAATCTTTTCAACCTAACCAAACGTAATTTTTAATTCGATTTAATGTATTTTATTAGTTTAAACAACTTAATATGAATAGTTTTAAAAGTAAGTGAAACAGTAATGTAAGTCTGGACTAATAAATAAAGTATTAAATTAGCCGTGTGCGTGGCGTATTGGCTAGAGCGTTGAATAACACTGGATATGCAAAGCGGAAGGTTCTAGGTTCGATTCCCGGTCTGGGTCTGGAAATGATTGACAATGAATCCCACTGATTCCGTACTGAAACCCTCACAGTAGTCTTTAATAACCAAAAAGTTGTACTTCTTGTAATAATTTGTAAATTTTAGCTAATAAAAATAACGGGGTAAGGGAATACTTTATGGATTTTCATACGTGACAATGCTGAAAACTATCGTAACATTAGATTAAACTCCTGGAAATGTCCAAACGTCTTCTTTTTATTTATTAGGATTAATTCCAGAGGAACAACTTTTTTACTGATTTTCTTGGTTCATAAAAAGGATTTTACTTAAAGCGGAGCATATGGGCATTCTTTGAAAAATTGTTGATAGCGAAACTGTCTCTTCACTCAAAAACGTCTGGTTACGTTTATCCTAAACCTTATTGTCTCGTCATGAGTAAATAACTAAAATTATTCCTTACTTTTAAAGGTTTGAAATTCAAATCGCTTTAGCTTCGATTGACGTGAAACGTTGAAATTTTTCCGTCATTAATACTTATTACGTACGGTATTTTATGTTTATTTGACTTTTGTTCTTATAATATGTTACATAAAGATAAGCAGTTTATGATATAATATTTTTATTCGAAACTGTTTTTACGGTTTTTACTTTCTCTTGCCTATATGAATATATAGGAAGGAAAGTATTGTTTTCATGTCGATTTTTCGAAATCGAGTTTTCACCGGATCTATACGTTTTCAGACCCCCTGAACCCAAAAAACATGTTTTTATCGATTGGTCTGTGTGTGTGTGTGTGTATACAAAATATCTCAAGAACGGAACATCGTACGAACTTGAAACTTGAAACTTAAGTTACATACCACTACCGGACCCGACACGAACATTTTCATCAAAATCGGTCAACCGGAAGTGGGAGTTTATTCGTATAATTTTTCACTTTTTGCAATTTTCTCAAAAACTGGTCCTACGATTTTTTTTAAAATCGCCTGGTTTACTCAATTTTTTATTCTCTACAAGATAGGGTAGGCGTCATGTTTGCTGAAATTCTGGGTGAGGCTGTTTTCACGTAAAAACATAGTTTTTTTTAAGATTACGGCTTTAATATGCATTTTAGCGCACAAATTTATATAATAAAAGTTGTAGTGAATTCAAAAACCTACAACTTTTATTTCTAACATTTTTTTTGTATAACGCTTAGTTTAGCGGTAATTTGCGATTTTCTGTTTTTTTCTCACGAAAACGTGAGAAAAATCGATTTTTTAAAGATTTCGGCCTTAGTATGCATTTTACGACAAAAGTGTATATAATTAAATTTATAGAAAATTAAAAGATCTACAACTTTTATTTAAAGCATTTTTCTCTACAGAGCCTAGTTTAGAGAGAAAGAGTGATTTTCCGTATTTCTAAGCCAAACTGAGTACGATTTTCATTTTGCGTCTTTCACTCATGATTAAAATAAGGTTATGTTTTTGAGGTTAGTTTCTTTGGTTATTTCTAATGTTTTATTACTAATGTTAGGTTTATTGTTAACTATTTGCACTGGCAAGAGAAAGTTGTGTGAGTGTTTCACACCAGATTTTTTAAACTATTCTGTTTTTTCCTAGAGTAGTTCCTGATAATCAGGGTTTAGCCTACTATATAACGTGCTGAATTAATCTTTTTATTTTATTTGTAGGCCTATGAATTGAGTTTTTTCTGAATTGTATTTGAAAATAGTTTTGTGATATTTTTGCCTTCTTTTCATTCCTGATTTTTGAAAGGATGTATTTCCTTACTTTGCTTGGAGACTTTTCAATATTTCTACGGTATATAAAAATTCAAAGAACTGATAAAAAATCTGCTCCTGTTTGTATTGTTAATACCCATCATAAATTTGTGATAGGTATGTGATTTTTTTTTTAACAGTTATAACCTAGTTTCGTGTTATTTAACAATCGTACGTTTTGTTATTTCCTCTGGTATGGCACTTATAGTACGCTACAGTAGATTGGTTGTTTGGTATGTGAGATAGTAGATGCTAGGCCTACATGTAAGCCTATTTAGTCTACGAAACTGTAACGAACGCATTCCTTGAATTACTCGAGGACAAGCCTGTTTACTTGTGCAGTCCCTACATATGTTTATTATCAATTCAATACACCCGTTAAATGACTTAATTGAGCATACGCATACCAATATATCATAAAAAGATTTCGTTTTAGTTTTTAAAATTAGTTCTGGCTGATGTTCTCTGTTCTAGTACTGATACCCTACAAACGAATAGACAAGGTTCGTAGGCAAGGTTCTGATGTACAACATTTCTTCTATAAAGTTGAAGTGATGTTAATTTTATTGAAACTGGTGTCTAAAAGAAGTATCTGTTTATCATTTTAGGAAACTGTAAACATAAAAAACTCGATTTTAAAAAATCGACTTGAAAACAAAATTACTTCCTTCCTATATATTCAGATAGGGAAAGATAAAGCAATAAATTAGGGTGTCAACTTCAGAATTGTTTGTTTGACTGATGTAAACGTTTTCGACTCTCCAGTGAAACCCCGATCATCGAAAATAATGGGCGGGGGGCACGTTTCCTATAACCGAGATTTCCGTTAACCCGAGCTTCTATTAATATGAGAACCTCCGAAAAATATATGTTTACTTAAATTATGTTGTTTAGATCATCAGCCGAAAGGCTGGTTTAAAGTAAGTAAAATGAGGAGTTCTTTTAGTATGTAGTCTAACATAACGATATGCGGTTTATATGACATAATTTCTTTAATCGAAACTGTTTTACAGTTGTTTTAATTAATCGTATTTTTTTGTCGAGTAGTTTCTGATAATCGGGATTTTAGCCTTCTATTTCATCTTAGCCTACCAATATAACGTACGTTGTATTCTATTCGTGTATATTGTATCACGTACCAAATTAATGTTTGTATTTTATGTGTAGGCCTATGGATGAATTGAGATTTTCTGAGTTGTACTTGAAACTGTGAATTGGCTGTGTGCCGGTGGTTTTTCCTTTTTAGGGGTTCGCATCTTATGCCAATACGACTTCAATTGGTTTTTTAGGGGTTCGCATTTTGTCAGAACGATTATAACTGCAGCTCTCTTGGAAGAAAAATTAATATGTTAATAATTATACTGTTTTATGGCTTATTTCTTTAAGATAATCGGTAAAACGCAAAACTACGGTTTTCGTTAAAATTATGTGTTATTTTTTTTATTTTCCTAAAAAGGTATGTTTCAACCTCCGTACCTACTGCTAAAAAGGAATCTCCTTTTTAATATTTCAAAAAAGTCCTTTCATTTCTATGAATGTCACTCAAGATTCTAATCTCAAATAGTAAGCTTTGAATTCAAGATGTAAAATATCTTCTTTTTATGTAAAAGTCCCACTTGGTTTTGCTGTCCTTCATTCTCCGGAGTCTGAATACGTGATTTCATATTAGTCTTATTGGATTTCGTATTAACCCAAATTAGGTATTTTATTTTCTAAACTGTATTTGCAGAAAATACGAATGTAGCTTCCTAGGCATCTTTTCCAGGAGGGAATTATGTATTTTACTTCGATTTGATTGTACATGTTGACTTTTTTTTTAATCTGATAGAATTAAGTCTTTTTAGAGTACGTTTAGCTCCGTAGGTAGACAGAAAATGGATGGTTTTTTTTTGTAAAAAATAAAATAAAAAAGTTTCCTCATAAACTGATTTACATATTTTATTTGTGGAACTACCGTCCTTCCTTAATACTTCAATAAGGAAATCTCTTTGTAAATTTTTCTTGTAATTTACTTCATTTCAATAGAATTTTTCAAATTATGTCTTCAAAATTGTTGCACCTGAGGTTGGCGTATGAGGAAAATATAATCTTGATTTGTGAATTTAATAAATTAGATATTAAACAACGGTTTTGTAAGATTCTACGACTAGTAGCTGTTCGGTTTACATTTTCGTTGTTTGATTTATAATTTTATAAGAATTTTATTCGCAGGAATTGATTGTAGAACAAATAAATTAATGAACATTTGTTTGTCTGTGACCCGAAGAACAGGGATGCCAAATACAAAAGGGAATATAGGCCTCCGTATGAAGAAAAAAAAATTAATGTTACCCTCATCTTCAAACAACCTCTTCTCATGCACTGTTGGACCTTAAATTTTTACTCTTGGATTATTAAAATTTTTTACTTTCTTTTGCCCTGCAAGTAAAAACAAGCCTATATGTAAAGACAGTTATGATTGAAAACTCAAAGTTATGTTGAGAAAGTTATGAGTTATGAGTGAAAACTCGATTTCGAAAATTTGACATGAAAACATGTAAAATTTTCGAAATCGAGTTTTCACTGGAAATACAAGTTTTCAGGTCTCGTAAGCCCAAATAACATGTTTTTCCGAATTATCTGTCTTTTGTGTGAATAAAGTAACTCAAAAACGGAAAACCGTGTGAGGTTGAAACTTGCGACTCCAGTTACGGCACGTAACTGGACGTAAACATAAGTGGACCCGACACGAACATTTTCATCAAAATCGGTCAACTGGAAGTGGCAGTTTATTCATGCGATTTTTTTTAAAATGGCTTCTACAATTTTGTGGAAAATCTCCGCAGTTATACTTTTTTTTGGTAGGCTACTCTGTGGTAAGCGGCATGTCTGCTGAATTTCTTGGTGGAAAATTTATTCATTTTATGGAAAATCGTGTTGTAGAAAAATATAAAATCTAGAACTTTTATTTTAAGCATCAACATTTGTCTATTTGTTTTTTGTTTAGTTAATATTTTATTTTCCACATTTTGTTCATCAAATTCCAAGTCCAACCTCATGATTTGAATTCGGTTATGTTTTTTTTTTATTTTACGTTATTTACTCATAATTAGACAGCTATATTTTTTTGATTTTACATTGGCAAGAGTAAGTCGTGCAATTGTGTAAGACCAAATTGTTTTAAGAATAAAAAGCGGTACTATAATATGTTTCGCTATTTGGGAATGTCTATGGCCGCGGATTTCGTTTTCTGTAGTAGGACTATGGATTTATAAAATAATAATAATAATACTACTTCGAGCAAAAAAAATCTGACTTTCTAACCCAAATAATCAACTTTTACTGGGAAAGAACAACAAAACCGGAGTGGATAAAGGAAGTCCAACAGGACGTGGAAAAGTCGAGAATTTCAAAGGAGGTCTGATTACAAAATCTGGAAAATACGACGAGCTAATTAAAACAAACATGATAACATTTGAGCCTAAATTTTGAAAAGAATCGAACTGAACGTATTCGGACGAGTACGGGGCTCAAAGATCGGAACACCTCAAAAAGATGTGGGCGAAAAAGAAAGAAGCGAGAATTTAACAACTTACACGCTGCTGGAATAAGAAGAACCAATTGCAGAATGGACTGGCCCAGAAATTGGACTGAAGTGATCCTATGAGGTCGTAAAAGCAAAAAATAAAATAATAGCTCTATAGTTTTGTGGATGAACGATGTATTTGTACCCTCGAACTTGAACAAAGTTTACTT
Source organism: Catonia carolina (assembly GCA_035578175.1). Taxonomy (NCBI): domain Eukaryota; kingdom Metazoa; phylum Arthropoda; class Insecta; order Hemiptera; family Achilidae; genus Catonia; species Catonia carolina. The sequence goes on from JAQMRL010000002.1 coordinate 134,564,892, forward strand.
TCATTATGATTTATGTACTTGTTAGTAATATATAATTTTCCAGTAGTTACGGCGTTGAATTGTGTCTCGTACTGTAGTACTATGAACAACATTGTATTTCGTTTATGAGGTGCTGTATTATTAATAGTTCAATTTATGCAGTAATTGTGAACTACATGTACGACGTTCAACTTCATAGCAGTTCATTATACGTAGTTTCCTTTGCCTCGAGTACTCCGTCTGAAATGTAGTTCACAAGTTCTAAATTATACATGAAGCTCTTTGTTGTAGATTTGGCCGCAGCCGTGTGGTAATCGTATTTAATAATACGTAATACTAGGAGTGGTGGAAATCTTAAATTGTGGGAAAATTATGGAGGCCATCAAAGTTTCATTAAATACGTCTTCTGTTCTAGTAAACTACAATAAAGCCATTGTATCGTACGTATTATGTTAACTTTCCCAGGACATTCTTTTTTTTTAAACAGATTCATTTTTATATTCGAATTACTTTTTTTCGGCGTAACCGTTGAAATACAACTCCTTAAAGTTTGTATATATAATTTTTATTAATCTGTACTAAATTAGATTGTAATAATACAGCGGAGTGTCATACGAACTAATTGGGACTAAAGCGGTTCTGATAATCAAATAGTTCGGATAATCAAATACGCTACCTATATACAGTAATTTGATACACTATACCGTAACAATGTAATATAACCTAAATATTTTAATAAGTTAAGGAACAGACCATTTTCATTATCCCTATACCTTCAATACTAACTTAGGAAGATTTTTTTTTGTAGGAACCGTTAAAGCTACAAAGCTGAGCTTTTGTACACCTATCTATAGTATAGTTTTACAAATTTGTACCAGAGCTTTTTCATTTATCTTTATCCAATCTAAAAATACTTTTGTTCCCAACAAAATGTTCAAATGTAACCTAGATTTTTTTTAAGAAAGACACCCGAAAAATTAAAACTCCAAAATTTTTGAAATACCTCTGGAGTAAACACACACCTTAGTACTAAAATGTAGTGTGCGAAATTTCACACTCCTATGTGGGATGGTTCCTGAAATAAATGTACCTCAAGTCAAAAAATACAATATGCGGATGTAGTAAAAGCATAATACCGCAAACAGAAACACCTATTGCCAACTGGAATTAATTTCCAAACAAAAACACAAATATATCTTGCGTTACAACTGATTCCTATGCGTTCTAGAAATTATTGTTTTTTATATGAACGCGATCTCCATAATATTAGAGCAGTAATATGATTATAATAATCCGAATTTACAAGAATGAAAAACGTGAAAAATATCGAAATAATGTGTAAGTCTACGTACCCCACCAATGTAAAAACATAATTTTTTCTCAACAGTAAAAGCAACCAATGTCGTGCTATATATCAATTTAAATAGGGAAAACGATCTATCAATACATGGTAAAATTGGAAAATCAACATTATTTTATTAAAATCAGTCTGCTTTCCTTAATAAAAGCTAACATACACTTTAGTTTTAGAAAACACTAATTTATTGCAAATATAGAGTACTGAAGATTATAAAATCAAAATGAAAAATAGAGAATTTCAAAACTGAGTAAATTAACGAAATAAACTGCGATAGGAAATCACGTTAAGGAAATATGTTTAACGCACTTTACATACTATAGGCCTACAGTAATTTTTAAAATATCTTGAATTTTCTTTTCAACTTGTTTTTGTAACATCTCTGATTTTTTTAGTAACAACGCTTCAGCAGCACTAAATTCAAGCTGTTTGTAGCACCAGAGCATTGCAGTTTTTAGGGCAGAAAAGGGCTCTCCGAGAATGAATTTTTTATGTATTTTGAACGTATAAGAATGTATTTGATATAGGATATGTATTTTTTCCATCGATGTGGTCGGATGACTGACGTTCGGATAACCGACCCTCCTGTGTAGATTGATCATTAGATTAGTTTGAAATCACTACTGCATAAGCTGTTGTTGACTTTCTACATCTTTATCCATATTCTATATTTACTGATTTCAAAAAAAGTCCCCAAATTATTATCAGTTGCTCTTTTACAGATTTACGTAGCAGCTTTACAATGGTCACTCGCGTATTCATATTAAATTAATTATAAAATCACTCTTTAAATTTGTTTGTTTAAATATTTTCTTTTTAGTTTAATTAACTTCGCAATGATAACTTGGTCATTGGCAATTATAATGGGTTATAGAACGCGTTAAAAATTAGACTAGCAAGTAATCGAACTCGGGATATTGTTCTTAGTAAACTTGCACGATAACTACAGCTCTATGAATCCTTTGTATCGTACCATTTGTCACTAAAGGATATCATAAATTGATACATTTTACGATAACCGAAAACTTGTCTATGTTTAACACTATAGTCCTTAAAAATTAAATGACTATGTAAGCGTTTAATTAACTTGACTGTGTAGTCATGTGTTAGTTTTTTAGCTTTTAGTTATGGTCATTATTGGAAAGCCGATTTTATGTTAAATAAAATGATTTTTTTTTTTTTTTTGGTTTTTTGGGTACATATAGTTTATGTCACTTGCTGCCGATACGGGTAGGTGGAGTGTTAAATTATTTGTACTCGATCTGCTTATTCCAGGGCTACATAAATAGTTCTGTTTCTTATCACACGGTTAGCCAATTATTATGACTGAAGCTTTTAAGAACAGAAGAGGTAGTTGTGTAAAAGACACTTGTCAAAGTTACCTCTTGTGATAGTAATGAATTTCATCATTATACATCTAAACCCTGTGGTGAATGAAGTGAGGGTATCATTTGTAGAATGGAAAGTAGGTGCTTTACGGAGGGCTCGGCATGCTGACAAGCATACTTTGCCATTCAGTGAGAAAGGCTTGTAAACCACTTCACTCCTCGTTTTACATAGTAAAGCCTCTAGAGGTACAAAATAGCCTTTCCATGGATGACCTAAACAACAATATAAGTCATTGTCTTTTCACCCGGCCGCATTGGCGTATTTGGTAACGTGCTCGCCTCTCATCATGCGGTCTTGGGTTCGAATCCCATTCAGAAACGGCATATTTTCATACGTTACAAAAAATCATTTCATCCTTCACCGTCTGCATTAGCAGTAACTTAATTGCAGAACAGTCGGACGTTAAACCAAAAAATAAAAAAAGTTTCTTGTAAATAACGAGTACCATAAATTGATTGGCTGACTAAATCGAATTAAACATCTCTTGTATACAAGTCAGGTTTTGTGGGTTCAATATGGATTTTTTTCGTTTTTGTATCACCTCATGTCAACGCTCATATCACCTACGCACAAGCCAAGATTTATGTAGACATCATCTCCCAATTAAAAAATATCACGTAATAGTAATTTATAGCAGTTGAAATTATATATATTATAGTGATTTCCGGGATTATGCCGCACAAATAAAAACGTGACTTTATTGATATTTCAGCTAACTTTATGCGATTTTAACTGATAAATTGAAATCATTTGCAGTGAAATTATAAAGGTCAATTTGGCGTGTACAGCACACACACACATAATTCATAATATGTGAATATAAAGAGCCATTAATTTAGTCTATTAACGATTGTTAAGATGTGGAAAGCCGAACGAAAGTGGGGTTTACAACAAAGAATAGTAGATCAGTGGGGATACATTGTCTGTTAAAGAACAGACGAACGGTAAGAATGTATTTAATTATATAGTAGTTTAGTATGAGGTGAAAGTGTAACATTATCAACACGGTCTAGAATGTAAAGCAGATAACTAAAAGGGAGGGAGTGAGAGTGTCAGAGAGGGAGTGTAGTTTGCTCGCTCACAGATTTGGTATTTATTGATAGATTTGTGGTGTGTGGAGAGTGAATTGAGGGTCAGTTGGTTTGCCTGCCAGCCAACCAGACGTACGCTTCACACCAGACATCACAACCTGATTTCAGAAGATATAAATGCACTTGCTCTGCTTTAATTATAAAAAAAAAACATTCAAGAATATTTAAACTTTAAATAAATTTATACTTCTTAACAAACATTTTTATAACTGATTACAACGAAAATTAATTTAATCATATTTTTAAGAAAATTTAATCAAAAGAAAATAAATTAGTAGAACTTAAGTAATATAATAACAATATTTAAAATGTTTGAACTTGTATGAGAACGAGCGTACAGACCTAACGCAATGTAGGCATACATATAAAAAATTACCTTAATAACATGTTAATAAATATTCAATCACAACTAAAATAATTTATTTAACTTAATCATGAATAAATGACGCTAAACTTATAACGGCCGTAAAACCGATTAAAATAAAAGTTGTATGTTTTTAATTTTCTATAACTTTTAATTATGAGCATGTTTGCTATTAAATTCATGTAGGCCTAAAGGCTGCAATCTTTTCGAGATGAAGCCCGCGACGAGTTTTTGAAGTAAAATAAACAACAAAAATTACTAATTTTTAAAAAACAGCGTTATTTTTTAGGTCATTAGCCGAAAGGCTGGTTTAAACCTCTAGAAATTTGACTAAGTAAAACGAGAAGTGAGTGGTTTATCAGCCTTCCTCTCTGAGTGGAAGGCTATGCTCATCAGTATGCCAAGCCCTCCGAAAAGCACCTACTTTCTATCCTGCAAATGACACCGTTATTTCATTCACCACAGGGTCTAGCTGTATAATGAAATTCAGTTTTCTCAGAGGAGATAATAACTGACACTAGTGTCTTTTACACCTCTACCTCTTCTGTTCTTAAATGCCTCAGTGATATTTGCCTGATCGTGTGATCTCAGTGTTCTTAATTGGCTGATCATGTGATAAAAAACAGAACTATTTTTTGTAACCCTGGAACTAGCAGATCGAGTGCAAATAATTTAACTTTCCACCTGCCTGTTGCGGACAAAAAAACAGTAGATAAATAATATCTGAATTTGTACTTGCACTCTTGTATATGTTAGGAAAAATATAAGTTTTCTTTTTCTGTAGAGCATGGTTTTTATTCTACCTCTATACTCCGATCTTTTCTCTTATCCGATCACCTCTGTGCATTGATAAATTCAGATTAGCGAGTGCCTACTGTACTTCCCTTCTTTTTGTGAATATACATGGTGTTACCAGCGCTTTGTGAGCTCATTGTACTAGCAAAAGTTGCCAAGTAAAAAGTTTATATGAACATAGGTCCGGAAATGCTTTGTTAACGAGTCACGCAAACCCATAAAACCCCATAAAAACAACTGAATTCGCCACTTAATTTACCTTCCCAAAATTCCAGCAAGTCTTCATTTCACCCACGATACTAAATTCTGGGCGAAATATTTCTGTAGCCGTAACTCGCTAAAAAAAAAACATTTCCGGACCTTTGTTGGTACCAACTTTTTACTTTCTAATACTTTTTAATAAATAGGAAGAAAAGTATTGTTTTCATGTCGATTTTTCGAAATTGAGTTTTCACCGGATCTGGACGTTTGCAGACCCCCTGAACCCAAAAAACAATTTAGCGATTAGTTTGTAGGCCTATGTGTGTGTGTGTGCACAAAATATCTCAAAAACGGAACATCGTACGAACTTGAAACTTAAGTTACATACCACTAAAGGACCCGACACGAACATTCTCATCAAAATCGGTTAACCAGAAGTAGTAGTTTATTAGTATAATTTTTCACTTTTTTGCGATTTTCTCAAAAACTGGTCCTACGATCTTTTTTAAAAATCGCCTCATTTACTCAAATTTTTATTCTCTACAAGATAGGTTAGGCGCCATGTTTGCTGAAATTCTTGGGGAGGTTGTTTTCTGGTAAAAGAATTGTTTTTTTAAGATTGTGGCTTTAATATGCATTTTAGCGCAAAAATGTATATAATTAAAGTTGTAGAGAATTTTAAATCCTACAACTTTTATTAAAACATTTTTTGTATAACTCCTAGTTTAGCGGTAATTAGCGATTTTCTGTTTTTTTTTCTCACGAAAACGTGTGAAAAATAGATTTTTTTAAGATTTTAGCCTTATTATTACATTTTACGACAAAAGTATATAATCAAATTTATAGGAAATTAAAAGATCTACAACTTTGATTTAGAGCATTTTTCTCTGCAGAGCCTAGTTTAGCGTGAAAGTGATTTTCCGTATTTTTAAGCCAAACTGAGGTCGATTTTCATTTTGCGTCTTTCACTCATGATTAAAATAAGGTTATGTTTTTGAGGTTAGTTTTTTGTTTATTTCTAATGTTTTATTACTAATGTTAGGTTATATTGTTCGTTATTTGCATTAGCAAGACAAAGTTGTGTGAGGGTTTAACATCAGATTTTTTTTGCTAATACAATGAGCTCAGAAAGCGTTGGTAATACTATGTAAAACACTCTGTATAAGGCAAAAGAAAGTAAAAAGACTAACCGGAATTAGTCCAGTTGGAGCTGAAACCAGACTCTACAAAAACCCCTTATATCCATTTAAATATATTTTTTTCATAATTGGGCTTTCAGCGTTTAATTCAATTTAGGGAGAGGTTAAAAAATATAAATTAAATATCTTTGAAAGGCGTACTTGTTAACTATCCGTATACCGTATATTAAGTAAACACTATTTTCTTGTAGACAGTTACACAATCCTTTAATATTTGCAATGCATCACTGAGTACAATGAAATACGTCACTTTTTTAAATAAAAATGCGAATGAATGCAACAAACTATAACTTTGTGTTATTGACTAAACCACAGTATCGTTTGACGTATTATTACAGTTTGTATTGGTGTACGACCGCGTTTAGTTGAAACAAATCTCTCTGTTACTGTTATTGTGTTACAATTCCTATTTTCAAGCTTTCTTTTCTCAATGTCAAATGAATGCAATTTATTTATTGGTTTTTATTTGTTTTAAGAATTGTCAGTATTGATTTGAATCTGTCTTTCGTACACGTTTGTTATATACTTTAGTCTTGAGAACGAATCAGGTGGATTCAATGATGGATTGAAGTCTAGTGGGGAAGGCCATAGTAAAGATTGATGATTTTTAAAGCCTGTTGAAAAGGTAAAGGTAAATACAATCTGAGAACTACATTTAATAGTGCAAAAATTGAAGATAGACGTTCGTACATTTTAGTAACACACTAGCTGACCCGTGCGAACCATCACTTATTTGAATTCTAAGTACGATTTTTCTCAAAACGTTCTCAAAATTTTTACTTTTTCTTGCCCTTTGTGAACTTGTGTATCAGGAACGAAAGTATTGTTTATTTAATTTATTTATTATTTATTTATTTATTTTATTAAGTAAAATATAGCTACATTAAAATTACAATTCATTACTATACTAATAAGCTATGTACAATATTTTGAACTAAATATACTTATACGCAAAAACTCTTCTTCACAATGAGTTCTGTCCGCGCATAGGAGTATACAGAACAAAAAAATTAAATCACTTAAATAATTATAACTGCTATTAAATTATTACAGTTAAATAGATTACAGAGGTTGCGTTAAACAGAATTTAAAAAAAAAACATAAAATAAATGATAAATTAAATTAAATTTTACATAAAATATCAATATTATGTTTTAATTTTAATAACAATAGAAATTAAAAAAAACTTTAAGATTATGTTTGTATATTTAGTAATAGAGAGAAAAAAATATGTATATATTATAACTTTATTTTATAACTATAACTACTTTACAATAATATATTTTAACTAACACGATGTAAATATTTTAACTTTATGGGAAATTAATTCAATAAATAAGCATAAAGAAACAGTTAATCTATCGCAAAGAGAAAAGTAAAAACTAATAAGAACAGTTATTTTAAGACCTGGAGAAGTTTCTCAAGTTCTTGCTTGTAGATCAATAGTATATGATATTTTAGTTTATGTTTTCGTGTCAATTTTTCGAAATTGAGTTTTCACTAGAAATACATGTTTTCAGTGGCTCCCTGAAACCTCCTTTCTCCCAAAAAAAAACTCGTGTTTACCGATTGGTCTGTGTGAACAAAATATTTCAAGAACAGGAAAAGAATATCCTACAAAGGTGAAACTTGTAGCTTAAGTTAGATTTTAGCACTGGGGCATTTTTCAGGCACATTTTCATCAAAATCGGTTCAACCGGAATTAGTAGTTAATTCGTGCGATTTTCCACTTTTTTACGAGTTTCCCAAAATTTATTCCCATGATTCTTTTAAGAAATCGCCTTAATTACTAAATTTTTTATGCTGTACCAGATAGGGTAAGCGCCGTGTTTGACGGCGCTTATGTATCTGGCTGTATAATGAAATTCATTACTCTCGGAGGAGATAATTCTGACTAGTGTCTTTTACACCTTTACCTCTTTTGTTCTTAAGTGCTTCATAATTGGGTGACTATGTGATAAGAAACAGAGCTATATTTTGTAGCTCCGGAACTAGCAGATTGAGTGGAAATAAAACGCTACACCTGCTTTTCGGAGGGCCTGGCATACAGACAAGCATAGACTTACTCTTCCACTCAGTGAGGAAGGCAATTGTAAGCCCTTTACTCCTCGTTCTACTTAGTAAAACCTCTAGAGCAGTCATGTCAAAGATACGGCCCGCGGGCCGCAACTGGCCCCCGGGCTGTATCAATACGGCCCGCGATCGCAATGAGTCACAGAAAGAAGAATCGTGTTTTTTTAGAGCTTTAAGACTTCACTCGATTTCTCTACGGAAGTTTTAAAATGCGCACACTACATTTATAAGTAATTTTAAGGGCAGCGCGTGCCGAGACAAGCGAGAGAGATAGACAGTAACGCCATCTCTACCTGACATCAATGAGCTTGTCAAAAACAAGAGAAGTCAGGTATCTGGATCCTCGAGCTCAAAATAATTACCATCTTTTATAACTTTGATATGATTTTTAACAACCGTATATTATTTATACTATACAATTAAATAAATAAAATGTTATAATAATTCAGTAAATTTTTTGTTATTTGAATCTGGCCCGCCTGACATTCTAAATTTAATATATGGCCCTCTGCAAAATTGAGTTTGACACCACTGCTCTAGAGGTTCAAACCAGCCTTTACGCTGATCTAAACAACATATTTTTTTATTAATTTGAGTATACATCATCATCCTTATCTATCAAGGATTAGGCTCAATGACCTGTTCCGGCATCCTGTTTTTAGGTCTTCCCAAGCCTCGCTTCCCTGTATATTTATATTTCCATACTCGTAGAGGAAGTCTGTGTGCTGGCATGTGAAGTAAATGGTTGGACCAGTTTCTCTTATGTATTCTTAACGTTTCACACAGGGACTGAACATTTAACTCCTGCGCGTATGTACGTTACGTACTCTATCTAACCGGGTACAACCTTTGACTCCCCACCAATATTCATTTCAGCAACCTGGATACGAGATTCATTCCTCTGTAATGACACCCATGTTTCACGTCCATGTGTTATGAGTGGTACAGCCATTGCTCTATAAAATTTCACTTGGGTGTCCTGTCTCGTTTTCTTTCCTATTTTCCTGCAAATAGAAATGCATACAGCGCTGAATTTTGCCAGTTTTCACTCACTTTTACGTTTTTTATGAATATGAGTGCTCCATGTCGATGTCGATCAATGTCGAAGTCCTAAGTACTTGGCGCTTTCGGTCTGCGATGTACGTATTTCAGTGTAAGTCACTGTAGGCTACTAACAATTTTAAATTTAAATTGTTAGATAACAATTTTACCGATCTCTGCATACGAGGTCTTAACTGTTGTTGACATATCTACATCATATCTTGGATGCAACTATCGTATTTAACATTTGCTTATTTGCTAAATTAGCTTATTGTTATTTTATAATATCAGTAATAACGTAGATAATTATTTATTGTTAGTTGGCAAGATTTCTTAGAATTTATTTTAAAAAGAGGAAGATTTGAATCTGATTAGGCTCGTATTTTATCTATTTATTATTTTGCTGATTAATATAAATTAGCACGTAGATTGGTATGAGCCAAATACTTTTGTTTCAGTTTTTATTTTTTTATTTATTTTCCTTGTCTGAACAATTGTTTTGTGTTGTTATATTTTTATTTTTTTCTTAAGAATGTTGTTGTAAACAGATTTTCTGATAGCTTATTTGTTTCTTTTTCATTTGATTTTTCATGTCACTTTTCTTTTTTTTTGCTATGGAAAAGACACAATTAAAACCACGCTCTTAGTACGACGATTGAATTTTTTTCTTCTTTTTATTATCTCAAAACGATGAAGTGCTTTCATTCGTGTAGAACATTCGTTCACATTTATGGTTCTACGGACCTATGGACTCTTTTTCGAAGTACGTCTTGATCTTTAATGCTTTTCACGGTTGATGAGCTCTGATGTTGGACGCGTTTAGACCAGTCAGAATGTTTACCAGCGTTGTCAGATTGTACAAATGGTTTTAATTCTTATTGAAAGACCAAAAAAATGGCTGAAGAAATACATAACAGAGCTACGAGAGCAAGTATTGGCAACCCATTGGCTAGCTATGAAGTGGGTAGGGGGCAATGCGTACGTTCAGAGCTCATCAGCCCTGAAAAAGAGTATAAGCATTTTTCATCTTTTACTTTATATAAGATCTCTTTAAGTAAGCCATTTAAATTTTCAAAATTAGACTATCAATGATCGTTTTGCATATTCACTCTGAAATGTGTCCAAATAATTTTTACTGACTTTTAATTATTTATTGAAGATTCTAATGTTTCGAATTTTCCACATTTTTTGTTTGATATTATTATAAATTTTCACTTAAAATTCTTATTTATTCATAAATTATTCTTACACTTCATCATTCTGTTCCAAGTAAAATTACTGGTGTTAAAACTGATTCCTACATTTTCAGTTTGGTGAAAATTTTTTCAAATTTAACAATTCGTTCTTTCATTGTCATAATTTCTTACAGTAGTATCGCGTTTCATTCATAAAAATTAAATTATCTAAATTTATTGGTGAGTTTATTTATAATTTGTTGTTTATTATTTAAACTGATTTTTATCTGACTATTATTTCTTGAGAAGTAAATTTTCTAGTGGTTTAGTTCATATTCTATTATTTATGCAAGTATTGTAAATTTATTGTAAAATTTTACTGGTTTTTTGTATAAATATTATGTTTTAGTTTAGCTTGAAAATATAAAAATATAATGATTAATGTAGACTAAGTAGACAAAACTTTTAATAAGGAAAGTAGGAATGGACGCATTCAAGTGAAATAATGAAAGGATACGATCATTATTTTTAACATAACAGTTAATGATTTTTCTGATCTCCGAAATTTCCACATAACTGTAATTATTTTTTTCTAATTTCCGATCTTTCCAAACATGTGTGTATTCAAATCTGCGCTGGGCCACTATCACGGAAGTATTGTGATCTTAGCAACAGATTAGAATTACAGGTGGTGATGATTGTAACTGCCTTACTCAACGACCGGTGGTAGATCGTGTGTTGCTGTGATTGTGAAGGCAGATACAAAAGTAAAAGGAAAGATTGTGCGCTAGGGATTCCTCGTGTAGTAGCCTATCTACTTTTTCCTTCTGTTAATATATTTCACAAGACACGTTATTTTTTGGTTGAATATAACCAAGTAGTGTTTAAGTGTCAACTAAAGTATACAAATTTATCTTTTATTTGTGTTTCAATCCGGCAAACTGAACCGCCTGGAGGGTTCATTTAAAACCTATTAGTAGAGATACTCGAACGAGCTATATGTTCGGATCTTTTATACTATATTTTCTTTCTAACTTGGTAAAATTACAATATGTAGTAAATCCCGTCGAGCAATACAAGAGCAACACTAAAATTTATGGGTTTTTTGTGTTTCATTCATTCTATAGAATTAGTATGTAGTATGTGTGCAGTGTAATTAATGTATTCATCAAAATCTATTTAGTCATTCATTGACTTTTGTGAGTCATCTGTCAATCTCCACTACTTCTTGATCGGTTAGCTCATCCCTCGTACTAGGACAGTACCATCCAGTCAAAAACGGTCTCTTTTAAGGGAGGTACCCATGGTGAAAGAAATTCATGGGTGTACCGATGCGTATGTTGATGTGACGTCACTACCAGAACATCGTTCCTCATCTTACCGTTACAGAACTCAAGGTCATATTTGTTGTCTGTTCAGTCGAGTATTTTTCTGTAGTACTGTCTTGTAGGCGTTGGTTGTGAATATTTTCAATGCCCTTTAGAACATTTGTCTAGAATTTCAATTCTAAGTAAAATAGTATTTAGTGTCGGTTATTGAAACTAATTCAAAATGTCTGTTTTTTTTTTTTTGGTTGTATCAGTTATTGTTAAAAGTAAATAAGCGGAAATGGAAGAATTCGGTGTGACATGAGTGACGTAGTGCGCGGATTAAACCAAATTGAGCAACAGGATAAGCACACCTATGTGTTCTTTCCACCACGGAAGTTACTGCCTACTTTAGATAGAAATTTGCTATGTTCACACTCATAATTTGTGCTTGCTTTAAATTTTTTGGACTGAGCCGAAAACAGAAAGCCATACCATAACGCACGTGCATCGTATAAATGTGGATTATCTTGAAACATTCAGTTCAACACTCGCTTTGTGAAGTAATCACCAATTGTCAAATATCATAGCGTGATCGATAATTTGATTTCAGCGGCACTGCTTCTCTGAAACTGGTATTCCGGTTTGCAATCGTTGTCTCCACCATTTCTAAGATTGTGTAAAAGTTCCTTTTTTTATCTACTAGTAAAGTTCTTAAACATCTTTTTTTAGTTTATTTAAAGTTGCATCGACAGTCTGGTCAATAGCGACTAGCGGTTTTGGTAGCTATTGTAGCGGTGGCTTTTAATGTGTTAAAATTTCCAGACCCTAGCCGGGAATCAAACCGAGGACATTTCGCTTTGTAGGCCGGCGCACCAGTCACTATGCCACGGAGGCGGTCATAGAACGTCTTTATTTAATTCATTTTTCCCCTAATTTGTGTACGTTGCAATCTGTTTAATTTAGAACAATAAGCAACCCTATGACCCAATGAGATGAGAATGATGTGTATGACGTGTAAATGAGGTGTAGTCTTGTACGGACCCAGGCCTACCATTCCTGAGAGAGTGTGGTGAATTGAACCCCAACCATCAAAGTACACCAGCAACCACTGTCTAGTGTTAAAATCCGTATAAAAGTAACTACCTTTACTAGGCTTTGAACCAGGAACCTTCGTCTCCGAAAATCAGCTGTTAAACAGCTGATTTTGGCGACGACTTTACCTCTAGACCAACCCGGTGGTTTATTTAATTTAAATGTTTTAAATTTAATAATTTAAAATGTTATTTAATTCATAACATTAAAATTATTCTATAATAATATTATGGATAACGCTTGTTTCATTTTAACGGAATTTTGGCTTCTAATGTAATCCTTAACCTGAATTTATCAACGATATTTTTATCGTTTCATTTTAATTTTTCTGAGTACTAATGTAGATAGAGCTTTTAAACTGGGTGAAACAGACCTATCTATCTTTACTGACCACAAAAATTACAACTGCTGACGCACAGATGAGAATATTAAGAGTTATGCTTGTAGATGTATACCCCTTACTTCAAGTAGTAAATACTTAATTTCGTTTACAATGGTAACATTCCCATTATGAATCCCAATCACAGGGTTTTTAGCTTAAGAAAAGGTAGGAACTACGAGGTGTGGCTATTAAATAACGAGACTGACGTAAAAAGTTTTATTTTCATTTTATACATAATCACTTATTGTCACCTTCAATATACACTCCTTCTCTATCCCTGCAACGCTCTATGCGAATTTTTCATTGTAAGTGAAGTACAAAAAGTGATTATGTATAAAATTAATATTAAATTTTTTACGTCAGTCTCGTTATTTGATGGCACACCTCGTACAGTAGTGTGGTAGACAGCGATCATTGAATTGAAATATTATTAATTTCTAGACTACACAATTGTATTATATTTTAGTTAAAAACTAATACTGTGAAAAAACCTATTGTGTACTGTTCTTTTCAACTTGGATCGGCCTTAGAAGCCGTATTAGCCTTACGTATTGGTCACGCTTTATAACCATGCCGTCTAGTTACTGTACGTTCGTTAATATTTTCGAGTAAATAAACGGGAGAAAGTTCATAATAATATTTTTCATTTATTACCTTTCTTAACATTTCTCTAATTACAAGATATTTTATTTGATTTCTTTATTAAACAAAATAAATTTTAATGTCAGGTGTCGGATATGCACTGGTGGCATTCACCTGGTAGGTTATTTATTAAAACTAAATTGTTAATATGATGTGTAGACGTTTCATTATTTAGTTTTCCCGTGAAGGTTATGTTATGTGTTTGAATATTTTTTTTAAACAATAATTTATGTATGTTATAAGTAACATTGAAAATTAATTATGCTGAGGATTGGCATTATACTTTTGTGTAAACAGGCGAGTGTTTCTTATGTTCTGTTTTGTGGCATTGCTGTATTATTAACACTAAGTTTAGCTTTTTATTACAACGTTGGTATGCCTATTCGATTTATGTATTTTTGTTCCTAGGTTTTTAAAAGTTTCTTATCGGTTTTTTTGTTTTATCCTCGTTATGTAAAATAAAATACAATTATTTTACATTCAGTTTTTAATTTTAAACAAAAATAAATTTTTATTGGTGTCTTAAATTTATAAGACATTAAACAATAGACCTAAAGTGTCGGATAAATGGTTTAAGTTAGAAAGGATATTGAGAAAACTGAAATTAACTGAGAAAACTTAATGATTGGAACCAAATTCAAACAACTAATTACGGGCTTCTATGGACAGAAGAAGAAAATCCTACAGTTAGCGAATGATAAGAATGTGGGCTGCAAAAAGAGCTTTCAGAAACGTCTAAATTCACCTCACGTGGTCTGAAATTGGTCCTATACGAGAAAAAATTTAAGTTTTAAGTATGGTTGAAATGTTGGCTATATTAAGCAAGCCAATGGATCTTATATCATACTAACAACCTGGGGGTTGTTACGTTTGCTGCGGTTCGTGGAAAACTGAACTTTTTTAAGTGTTAAACTCTCACACAACCTTACACGTTGAGAGTCAATCATGACTAAAAATAAACCAATAAGCCTACTGGAAACAGAAATTTTGTTGACATCAGTATGAATCACCCGTGAAAGAGATTTTTTTTAGTATTAAGTCGCATGAACATCTTGGTTATTAGCGACTACGTTGGGGTAAGAACGGTGGGTTTGAACTTGTAATAATTTTCCAGATTCTGGCCGAGAATCAAACCCGGGACTTCCGCTTTGCAGCGTAGCACGCTAACCACTGGGCCACGGAGGCAGTCATTTTAACAATATTAATTATAAATATAATTTTTCTTATTTACTAGTTCCTTAATTGTACCTAATATAATAATTGTTTAATAAATATATTTCATACAGATCTCGGAAGGAGACTGATAACGTGTTACAAATATATAATCACCGATAACGTAAGCACTTTATACGTTTATTTAGGTCTGTGTAAATTCTTGGCATACATTAAAATCTGTACTACCTCCTTAAATACAAATTTTCGTTTTAAATTTATTTTATGTTAATTCTGACAACGTATGTGTGTTGGAAACCGGATAATATATTTCGAAAGTCTAATTATATTTTCTACGAATGTGTAGAAATTGGTTATCTGTACGGTGTTCATTCTTACCAGCCTCGATTACGCACATAATGAAGCACGCTTATGAATCATATTGTTTTGCAATGGTACTCCAAAGAATTTTCCCATACTTGTGCAACTTGTATAACGGAATCATTGCCTTTTATTGCTACTATTATATTTAATTAACGAGTTTATTTGTAGGTTAATTTGATGTGATCGATTCTCGCTTTATTTGTCATAATTAATTAGTAATGATCTGAATCATGAACGGGCAGATGAGTTTTGTTTGTCAGTATTGTAATTCGTAATGCGTAGTACATACAATTATTTCTATTGTCGTTTTTATGATGTATTTTTTTACTTATTCTTGCTCTATGAATATGTATACGGAAAGATATTGTTTTCATGTAGATTTTTTTAAATCGAGTTTTCACTAAAAATAGACTTTTTCAGCCCCCCTGAACAAAAAAACATGATTTTAGCGATTGGTCTGTGTGTGTGAACAAAAATCCGAAGAACGAAGTGTTATACAGTATTGAAACTTGGAACGTTAGTTATGTACCTACCATAAGGAAAAAAATCTAAGACTAACATTTTTGTTAAAATCGTTGAACCAGAAGTAGTTTATTCGTGTAATTTTGCAATTTTCCCAAAAACAGGTTCTAAGATTTTTTTGAATCGCATCATGTACTACATTTTTTATTCTCTACTAGGTAGGGTAAGTGCAATGTCTGCGGAAATTCTTGGGGCGTACTCTCGCGGTATTTTTTTATTTTTTTATTGTGGTCTTAATATGTTTTATAGAGCAAAAGTGTATATATAAATTAAAGTTTTAAAAATTCAAAATCCTGCAATTTTTAATTCAAAAAATTATTTCTACAACACTTAGTTTTGCGTCAATCAGTAATTTGACGTATTTTTAAGTTCTAAAGAGGTGGTAGTAGAAAGAGGCGGTAGCCAACACCGCCTTGCCCATCTCAGTTAGCTAGTAGGGACTTTGGTAGTCTGCTTACTCCACCAACTACTCAGAAACGGCCCTTTTCAGGACCACTAATTTAATTAGGTTTCGGAACGCCACTCATTGTCGGCTGGTGACGACAGATGTAGTAGAGAACGTTGTTTTTATTAATTACTACATTATCAGGTGTTTTTTTGTCTTTTAGTGATGTCTTCCTTATGAATTTGCATTGTTCAAAAATTCCCTTTACAATTTTTCTGTTTTACGTTCGACTGTTTTGCAAACTACTGCTAATGCAGATGATAAACTAAAATAAACTAGATGATCAATTAAAATTTCTGATAAAAAATCCCAGCCGTGGCGTAATATCGAACCAGGAATCTAGCACAGAAGCCAGTTGCGCTGACCACGTATTTACTGTACGTAGATACGTATTTCCCGTATAAATAATATTCTTCTTTTTTTTAAGTCAACATTTTGGTTATGCGACTGCTCTGGAGTATGAAACGGTGAGTTTTGACACCGTCCAGACCCTAGCTGGGGAATCGAACCTTCCGTTTGGTAGGCTAGCGCTAAATACTACGAAACGAAGACGGTTTTTTTGAAGTTGACATGGTGTAATAGAGTTCGTCGTTCTTTTTAATTTTGCGTGTAATTAAGAGTCGTAAAAAAATTTACACAGAGATCTATTCTACCTGGATAAGATCTTTCTTTTAGAAATAATTTTGTGCTAAATATAAGCAGTTGTAATTTTTTTCTTGAAATTAAATAGTTTATTTTTTACGACACGGACCACTTTTTTCAAGTTTTTAAATGTATCTGTAGTATAGATTTTTGCCCATAACAGGCGACTGGCGTGTTAAATTACTTGCACTCAGTCTGTTAGTTCCAGGGCTACAAAAATAGTTCTTTTTTTATCACTTGGTCAGCCAATTATATGATTGAAGCATTTAACAGAAGAAGAGGTGTAAAAACACTAATCAGAATTATCTCCTTTGAGAATAATGAATTTCATTATACAGCCAGACTCTGTGGTGAATGAAGTGAAGGTGTCATTTGCAGGTTGGAAAATGTGTGCTTTTCGGAGGGCCTGGCATGCTGATAAGCATACTTTTTAACTCAGTGAGGAAGGCAAAAGTAAACCACCTCATTACTCGTTTTACTTAGTGAAACCTGTAGAGGTTCAAACCAACATTTCGGCTGATGACATTATAGATTATATTGAATAGGTATCCGTTTTTAAATTAAAAACTTTTCAAATTAGATCGAAAATATTATTCTGATTTTAAAACTGATCGGTAAATTTTAGCCTGTCGTACGATTAACGTATTAGTTTTTATGCATCACATTTTGAATTAGGCCTACACATTCTGTGATACGTAAGATGTCTTCTGGAAAATTGTACATGAGCTTTTTTTATAGTTGAACTAGTAGCGTAATTGTGTTACATTGTGCGGATATCCGTTTCTTATTATTTTGTCATTGATAACAATTTTTTTTAATACACATGCTCTCTGTGTACTGTTAATGTACTGTATTTGTCATGAAAGTGACTTTATGAAATTTTAATGAATGATCTAATTTTAAATAAAGTAATTAAATTTTTATAAATTTGACTTACAGTATTGATAAGCGTTATTAATTTTTAATTGGGTTGATTAATTCTTCCTGTGCGTCTCATTAGTTTTTAACAAAATCGTTTCTACGAAAATGAAGTGATGTAGATAATCGTTTTTCCAAACGTTGTGTGGATCCCGAAATGCATAACGTTGATTGATGTAACTACAGGCCAATGAAAGTGTTTATTCGCGTAAAAATCTCCTTGTTCTTTATACGGTTTTTGCATTATTAGTGTAAAAACAAATTGGTGAGCGGTAAATATCTAAAATTACTAATTGCCACAAAACGAAGTAAGATAGAAGAATAATATTCGATCAGTAGTTGGAGTGTTTTAATTTCTAATAAATGTTATTATCTGGACATTTACCAAATTCATATCACTGTAAATTTACAACGACTTTAATTCTTCACCTATTTTTACAACAAAAATTATTATATATGTCACAAAAATTTCCATTTTGTAAAAATCTCATTTTTTACCGATTTGAGTGAGTAAAATATGGAAAATCATTGATGTGAAACTAAGCACTATGGAAAAGAATTCTTGAAATAAAAGTTTTAATTTTTTTAAATTTCCTATAACGTCGATTGTGTACGCTTCTGTTCTAAAATTCATATAAACGTTGCAGTCTGAAAAATCTCATTTCGTACTACGAGAACATAGCTATCCGCCACGAATTTTAGCAGACATTCCGCTTACCCCATCTTGTACAGCACAAAAATGAAGTAAATGAAGCGATTTTAACAAAATTCATTAGAGCCGTTTTTCGATTGTGTACGCTTCTGTTCTAAAATTCATATAAACGTTGCAGTCTGAAAAATCTCATTTCGTACTACGAGAACATAGCTATCCGCCACGAATTTTAGCAGACATTCCGCTTACCCCATCTTGTACAGCACAAAAATGAAGTAAATGAAGCGATTTTAACAAAATTCATTAGAGCCGTTTTTCGAGAAAATTACAAAAAAGTGAAGAATTGGATGAATTAACTGCTACTTCCGGTTGACCGTTTATGAGTTATTCTGTTCACACGTAGACCAATCGGTGATAATCCTATTAAAGACAATCTGTTTCCAATAATGGAAAATTCGAAAATTCGCATGGAGTGTTGTAGGGATAGAGAAGGAGTGTATATTGAAGGTGGTAGTAAGTGATTATGTATAAAATTAAAAAGTGCAGAATTTTTTATTTCTTTCACATATTAAGAATGCCAGAGAATAGGTTATGAAAACAACTTATAACCAAAGGAATCAGTGTGAAATCTGGTGGAAGATACATCTCAGCAATTAAAGAGGATCTTGACGAAGTTGGACTGAGGATTGAAGATGCGACAAATAAACCAAAGATAAGGGCGTTTCTAAATGCAAAATGTTTTAATGTGGACAAGGTGGCTAGAGTTGTGCAGGTGACTGACGAACAACGAAAAGCAAGATCTGAAAACATGAGGAGGTATTGGCAAAAACGGCGAGCCAATGAAGTACATGGGAAGCGAACCAGAAGGTTGACTAGAGTGATCCATTGAGGTCAAACAAGCAAAAAAAAAATTAAAATAAAATTTTTTACATCAGTCTCGTTATTTAATAGCCATACCTCGTATGTTTGTTAATTATGCATAATGTGTTGTTTCACATTGGATGTTACATTGTTTCGTATCCTTCGAGTGCATTATGAAATAAATTGTTGTCTGTACGCAGTAGTTTTTGTTTTAATGTATTCGCGTGATACACAATCGTTTATTTGAATATTTTATTAGGCTTCATTATTATATGCTTTCTGGTTAATGAGTCGCCTCCAATGTTCTTAAATGGTGGGAAATTTTCAGTCGTTTAAATTTAGAGTATTTTTTCAAGAATCACTTTGTCATATTCACTTAGTCATAAGTAAAAATGCGTTCATAAAATTCATGTTAATAACATAGCTTTTTGTTTCAATTGATCACTAAAAGTGATCACGTTGTAATTTCATTTCTCATTGCGTTTCCTAATTCTTTGCCAGTAAGCGATAATTTTTTCAGGAAGTGGCTTTCTACTCTTCTACAGTCGATGTTATTCCAGATTTTTTGGATGTTTTTTTTATCGAACATTAATTTTTTTCCACTATTTTCCGTTTAAATTTATTTGAATCAAATTTTTATTCCTTTAAAACTTTCTCTGTAGTCTTTTTAAATGTTTTGACCGCGCATTTTTCTTTGGTTTTTAAAGTTGAAGATTTTATGGTAAGTCTTCGGTTATACATTCTACCAATGTGACCATCAAAAGTAGGATTGCTCAAGCTAGAAAAGCCTTTGAAATGAAATACAGCTTACTGACTACAAAGATTGATTTAATTTTTTTTTTTTTTTTTTTTTAGTGGGCTTGTGCGTAGGTAATGATATGTGGTGATTTACAGATGAAAAAAATGCCAGTCCTGACCGGGAATCGAACCCGGGACCCCGGCATAGTAGCCAGTTGCGCTGACCGCTACACCACGGGCCGGCCAAATTAATTTTTTGATTAGAAAAAATTTCTTTAAACACTTTGGAGTGATCATATGGAAGTGAAAAGTGGGTGATAGGGGCTGTAGAAAGGAAGAGGATAGAAGCTTTTGAAATGTGTTGTTATAGGAAAATGTTAAAGATTAGGCAGGTGGACAAAATAAGTAATTTAGAGTTTTTCAGACGAGTGGATGAAGGAAGAAGTATGAGGAAACATCTTACTAGAAGAAGGGGTAGGCTATTGGGGCATATATTAAGATATCCAGTTATTGGTCTATCAATAATGGAGGGTAATATTGAGGGAGTGAATTGTAGGGAGAGGAAGAAAGTTAAAATTAAAGCAAATTACTAAAGATGTAGGGTGTTACAGGTATGTAGATATGAAACGACTTGTGCAAGTTGGAACAGGTTGGGAAACTGCATCAAACCAGTCGAGAGACTGATGATAAAACAATGTGTTCGTGAAAAAATGTCTTCTATCTCTCATAGAGGTTAAGAGTCTTCGTATACGCATATAGTCCTTTAGTTAGTTCCAATCTCCATATTTTTTCCTCATTCCTAACCTAGCGTAAAACAACTTTTATATGCTTTTTAGTTTAAGTCGCATCAACAGCTAGGTGATTAGCAACTTCTTTGGGTTAAGAAACAGAGTGTTTGAACTCGTAATCATTTTTCAGTCCCTAGCGGGGAATCCAACCACGTGACCCTCCGCTTTGTAGCGTAGTAGGTACTCTAACGTCTGAGACGTGGAGGCAGTCAACTTTTAGGCTATTTTAATCGAAGTCATATTATTTGATAGAAAATGCAAACTATAGTGAGAAACTATAGAGTATGGCGAGCGAGTTGTGTCTACAGTCAGCTAGTGTTTCCGTACTTTGGCATATTGTACATTCAGGGGTCCAGGGTTCAATTCCCGGTCAGGTTTGGTATTTTCACCTATCTTCCTGTGTTACTCTTAATTTTTTGAATGGTACACGCTACTCTCTTTGCAGGTGTTTATTTCTGCTCGTTTTTGTTAATTTAAAGTGAAACCAACTGCTTGATCATTTGCGACTATTGTTTCTTATAAACTGTGGTTTTCAGTTCGTGAAAATTTTATACTTAAGCCGGGTTCGAACCCGGTGACACTGATTTTGTAGTCTAGAACACTAACCTTTATACTACCAGTGGTGGAATCAAGGCTTTATCATCAAGGTTTGAGCGGGTCCGGGGGTCCTCCTCCGGGAAAAAAATTTAAAAATACACATCTTAAAAACACGTTTTTGTGCATTTCAGAGCCTAAAATTTGTAATTTTTATACTGTTACAACAGACAAATTGTAACAATTTTAAGACATTTAAGATATTCAACAATAGGGTATCGATAGCTGTTGCCAGTTTTAAATTTAAAACAATTTTATATCATAATACCTCATACAATTAAGAAAATATTATGAAAATAATTTATTGGTAAAGGTTTACAGTAAACTGTTTGTTATGTTAGCGACTAAATAAGTTATTGAAATATTTTTTATTGGGTGCTTATTTTGCTGTTTCAGTATCGCGTAAGAAAATAATTTATAATAAATAAACTCATGATAAAATTTGTTGAATTACGAAAGGAGGAAAATCAAGAAAAGAATTACACAAAACTACACATTAGTTTAATTGTGTAAAATAAACTGGTGAGACAGATCGATTAAGTAAATCTTTGCACAAAAACATATTTGTGTTAAGTTATAGAAATACAAAGAAATTCTGTTGAGCTGAAATATGCGTTTTGTATTTATAAAGATACAAAAAACGATTAACATATTATTTAAAAGAAATTTGGAGGGGGTCATGACTCCTATGGCCCCCCCTCCTAAATCCGCCTCTGTACACTACCGAGGCGGTTTCTTTTTACTCTCTATAATCTTTTTTTTTCCTTAATTTTATAATTCACGGTTGTACCGGCCTATGGTTTAATAAATGCTACGTAGAGGTACCAATAATGAATTTCAATGTTTGCTTTTGTATTTAAGGAACCTTAAACATAAAATTAATCATTATATTAAAAGGATCAATCGTCCGAAAGGCGCGGGTAAATTTCAGTTACAGAATATTACTAAAAATATCAAGGTCAGTAGTTAAATTGTTATTTTCCCTCCCGGCTTAAAGCCTAATCCACATTATTTCAACGCGACAGTCCAGCTTTAACGTGTCGATTCAGCTCACATTTTTCAGGCTTTGTCATTGATTATATTTAAAAATAAATAAAAATATATTATAAATTTATTCATTATTTGCCTGATTATGATCCATTTAAGTAAACCATTCTTTTTATTGTACTTATTTATAATAATATTTTATTTCCCTCGGTATAAAAATAATGGTGCACTATCACGTACATAATTCTGACAGGGAATTTTTAATATTTATATTCTTTTATTGGACTAGTAAAGTATTTTTTTATTTATATTTATGGTAATAGATGTTTAATTTGAACAGTTTAAATTTAATCCATCAGTCATGTGACTCATATAGTTTGTTAATTTATGGAAAAAATTCCTGCATTGAATTCACTGGCAGATAGGTTTGGACTTGAAAGACTTATTGAGAGACACCGATGTCGTATGAACTTGTCAGCTGTTCGCCGTGGTAAATAATTCTTCCTATTGTACTCACCCATGTCTTTTTTTTAATTTTAGGGCGTAAAATAAATTATTACATGTCTAATCTTAACTTATTTTAGTTAACCTCTTCAATATGATTAAAATTAGAGAAATTTAAATTTATATGTTCTACAAATAGTGTACCCTTTCCTTTTTTAAAGTTTTCTTTTTCTTGTAGTTGTTGGCAGCTACCGATCGTTGGTGAACAGGCTAATCGCTACCTTACGATCCGTGGTGTAGTCAGCGCAACTGGCTACTACACTAGAGGTCCCGGTTCGATTACCGGCCAGCGTGTGCTATTTTTCATCGTTCATTTTCATCTATCAGTCTTCACTGCCTGCATTAAATGTAATGTGCAAAATAGCGGGACGTAAAACGTAAAACAAAACCGTCTCATTTTAAGATCTGAACCATTTCACTGTAACTTTGAAATACGGGATTTTATATAAATATTGATCAGTAAAGTTCAATAATGCTTCTATATTTACTTAACATTTTGGACAAAATAATCTGTCTTCACTCAGGTGTTAGAAAGAAATGTTCACTGTTTGTAGTTCCGAGTTTGGTTGAAGTAATTTCGTGTTCTTTATTTGTTTAAAATTTATGTAAAAGATTTTTAATTTTACGGTTATGTTATATTTCATATTTTTTTTTTTTTGTTTTTCTTTATTAAGCTAATTTAATTTATTCGCTGTCCGTACTTTTCTTATTTACGTTATCTGGTCGGTCTTTTATATTGTTTTCTCCTACAACTGCGTTGATAGAATAAGTAACGTAACTTATTCGTTCTTTTCGCAGGCAACGAATTTTATTTTCGTTATAATCGAAGAATAATATCGAATCTTGTTTTGTCGATTTCAATTTTTCGTTCACCTTTTTTGTAATTTCTAGTTTAATTTCTGGAGAAACTGTTGAAGATATATTTGACGGTTCCTAGTGCCCGGCGAATGAAGAATTCTTCTTCCGTCAGGAACCTGTATTTAATATTTATTTAAAACGTGCCTTTTGAAGTAATACAGAAGGAAATATATATATACATATACATTGGTTACAGCTTTCATTTTTATCATAGTCGTCTTCTTTCATTATGTTGCGAGCTTTATAATGGTCTGCAATGAAATAAGTTATAATGTATCCCTTCTTCATATCTGCGTATCTTCCACCTACAGTTTTAGTCTATTGTAAACTTGTTTCCTGCATCTTAA
Source organism: Catonia carolina (assembly GCA_035578175.1). Taxonomy (NCBI): domain Eukaryota; kingdom Metazoa; phylum Arthropoda; class Insecta; order Hemiptera; family Achilidae; genus Catonia; species Catonia carolina. The sequence goes on from JAQMRL010000002.1 coordinate 134,589,374, forward strand.
ATCGGCATTAGCATTGACGGTTTTACCAGCACTCGACAAAACCTGTACTTAGTACCTATTAGTTTAGGTGGTGTTCTTTCCTCCTTATGATATCATCTTTTCAACCGGTTTCAAAACATATATAAATGTTGATTGAGATGCTTTTTTCGCCACCAACTGGCTTTATTCTTGTTAATAATTTCACCGATATTATACCACACCATCGAATAATAATCATTATATTTTTTGTATCGATTGAAAAATCCGACCGGTGTGTAATTGCGTTTTGTGAATGGTTTTCCCTAAGGTTTCCGTTTAAGACTTTTTAAATTTAATTGGAATAATTGTATAACTTGTATATAAAAACTTCAACCTGTGTTTTTTTTTACTTACATTTGTATTTTTATATATATAAAATTCGATGTATGTGTGTGTGTGTGTATGTTCCTCTTTATCTCCTAAATTACTGAACCAATTTTCATGCAGTTTTTTTTATGTTGTAACTATGATGCCGGTGCAGGTTTTAGGCTATTGAAACCGTTAAAAAGTTAGCCCTAAAGGGTTGAAAATAATGTTTATATCCTACATTAAGGCTTTTATGAGGTTAAATAATCTGCTTCTTTTAAACCAGATGATGTGATTCAAATAAAGAATTGTCATAAATAAAGTCATATGATTTAGCAAATAGTGACGTTGTGCTAAGGATCAGCTGGTGACAACATCCCTTGATAATTTTATTGTATTTTATTATGTAGATACGATTTTGTATTGGTGAGTGATCAATTGCTTTGATATTTTATTTTATTTAACGTAGATTTAAGTTTTTTAATTTAAGCTAAATAATTTCTGCTACATATTTTTAAAGAAAGTGATTACACCATTTTTCGCGTGTAAATCCGCGACGGGGCATGCTAGTTGTTCAATAATAGGAAATACCTTTTTGCGTTGTGTTCATGACTTGGATATGCTGTCAGCTGGTCATTGTACAAATTGCTTACCCAGTCGGTTTTACTAATAAATAATTCAAAATTACTTTATATTAGCTTACTGACTGGGAAAGGCCGTAGACTTATATTTGTACGTTAAAAAATGTGTCTTGTGAGATTTCATGGATTTTCTTCTTGTTGGTTTGTTTGGTTTTGTTTTATAACTTGTAAACTACTACAGCCGGCTGCATTGGCGTAATTAGTAACGTGCTCGCCTCTCATCATGCGGTCTTGGGTTCGACTCCCACTCAGGCACGGCATATTTTCATACGTTACAAAAATGACCACTGTAGTTGATGCAACATTAAATAAACAAAAAAACTACTACAGTTTTTTTTTAATCACAATAACCATGCATGTGATTTTAATCTTCTCGCTCGAATTGTTATTCGGAGATCTTTCTTATTTTTGTCTGGAGTTTTCTTTGTTCCCATTTTTCTTCATTAATTCGGAAAATGCTTTCTTTCTTTCGTCGATCTATTGAGGTATGTTTTTTTTAACGTTTTCTGTGGAAACCCTTGTATTCTTCAAATGTTTTTCTAAATTTATTTCTATATTCTATTAGTCTACATATTGATCTACAATATAGAAATCGTAAGGTCATTTTTTTCTTCTTTCGAACCATTTCGATTCGTTTTCTTGTTCTTTCTGTTTTTCAAATATGTTTTGTATGTTTTTTTTTAATTTATCCGTACTACCTCCGGTATGTTTTGGATTTGTTTCTTTACATGATATTTTTATTCGTGATTTTTATGACAATTTTTTTATGATTAAACAAAATTTGTATTTATCCATTAATTTTATTTATAAATACGGTATCTTATTACATATACTTAGTATATGCAGATCTTCAAGAACTTCGAGAACTTCAAAATATGAAAAATTTATGATGGCGTCCTCTCTGGTAAAACATTCCGGAGATAAACTAGTCCTCCATTCGGATCTCCGGGCGAGGACTATCAGAGGGGACTTCATCAAAAAAATAAAAGTTTCTGAAATTCTGCGAGTTGGAACATGGAATGTTAGGAGTTTAAAACAAACTGGTAGGTTAGAGAATTTAAAAAGGGAAATGGATAGGTTGAAGTTAGATATTGTAGGCATTGGTGAGGTACGCTGGGATGATGATCAAGACTTTTGGTCCGGGGATTATAGGGTTATTAACACTAAAGCCATCGGAGGGCAGGGCGGAGTGGGTCTAGTAATGAATAAAAAAATTGGACAAAGAGTGACTTACTATAAGCAGTGTAGTGATAGGATTATCATGGTTAGAGTAGATACGAAACCAAAGTCTACCACTATAGTGCAGGTCTACATGCCTACGTCTTCACACAGAGAGGAAGAAATAGAACAAGTATATGAGGAATTAGATGAAGTAATAAAATATGTCAAGGGTGATGAAAATTTGATAGTTATGGGAGACTGGAATGCAGTAGTTGGAGAAGGAAAAGAAGGAAAGATAGTCGGAGAATATGGTCTAGGGAAGAGAAATGACAGAGGGAGTCGGCTGGTAGATTTCTGCTCCAAATATAATTTAGTGATAGGCAATACACTTTTTAAGAATCACAAAAGGAGGTTATACACTTGGATGATGCCAGGTGACAAGGGAAGATACCAAATAGATTACATAATGGTTAGACAAAGATTCAGAAACCAGATTATGAACTGTAAAGCCTATCCAGGTGCAGACATAGGGAGTGATCATAACTTAGTAGTAATGGATAGCAAGCTTAAACTTAAAAAACTGAAGAAGGGACAGGGAAATGCTAGGTGGGATGTAGACAAACTAAGAGAACAAGACAACCAGGTAGGTTTCCAGGAGAGTATTCAAAAAGGGATAGAAGAAAGAGGTAATGACACAGGAAATGTAGAGGAGGAGTGGATAAACTTCAAGGAGGTGGTAGTGAAAGCAGCGGAAGAATGGTTAGGACATACTAAAAGAAGAAGTAGGAAACCGTGGATTACTAATGATATTTTAGAACTGATGGATGAGCGAAGAAAATATAAAAACGCAAAGGACGAGAGAGGTAAAAGGCAATATTGCTACTTGAGAAATACCATAAACAAAAGGTGTAAGAAAGCGAAGGAAGAGTGGATCAGAGCGAAATGTACGGAGATTGAAAGTAAAATGGCAGTTGGTAAAGTGGACGCAGCTTATAGAAAAATAAGGGAAAACTTTGGAGAACGAAAGATGAAAGCTGTTAATTTACAAAGCGCAGGTGGTAAACCATTGTTGAATGGCCAAGAGAGAGCTGAAAGATGGAAGGAATACGTAAATCAACTCTACATGGGAAAAGAATTAGAATATGATGCGATAGAACAAGAAACTGATGTTGAAGAAGATCAAAAAGGGGACCCTATACTACGAGAAGAATTCGATCGGGCACTTAAGGATATGAATATGAATAAGACACCAGGAATAGACAACATACCATCGGAATTATTATTACGATGTGGCAAAGTTGCTCAAAACAAATTATACAAACTTGTGTGCAGAATGTATGAGAGTGGAGAGGTACCATCGGACTTTAAAAAAAATATTATGATTCCAATACCAAAAAAGTCAGGAGCGGAGAAGTGTGAACATTACAGAACCATCAGCCTAACATGCCATGCATCTAAGATACTGACAAGAATTATATACAGGAGAATAGAACACCGAGTAGAAGAAGTATTGGGCGATGACCAATTTGGATTTAGAAGGAGAATGGGAACTCGAGATGCAATATTGGCTCTGAGACTGATTATTGAGAAAAGGATACAGAAAAATAAAACTACTTTTATGGCATTTGTGGATTTAGAGAAAGCATTTGACAATCTGGACTGGAGTAAAATGTTTAAAACTTTGAAAAGGCTAGGAATTAAATACAAAGAAAGGAAAGTTATCTACAGTCTGTATAAGAATCAAACGGCTGTTTTGAGAATCGAGGGGTACGAAAAAGAGGCTGCTGTAAGAAAAGGTGTACGACAAGGTTGTTCTCTGTCACCACTACTTTTTAACTTGTATATAGAAGAGGCTATAAATGAAGTGAAGGAGAAATTTGACGTAGGAATAAAAATTCAAGGAGAAACAATAAAAATGTTGAGATTCGCCGATGATATTGTAGTATTAGCCGAGGCAAAGAATGAACTAGAGGATGCCTTAAATGGAATGGATGAGATCTTGAGGAAGGATTACTTCATGAAAATTAATAAGAACAAAACGAAAGTGTTGTGCAGCAGCAAGAGTGGTTTAGAAGAGATGGGAAATTTAAAAGTAGGCAACGAAAACATACAGGAAGTTGGGGAATTCTGCTACCTAGGGAGTAAAATAACAAAGGATGGTAGAAGCACGAGTGATATCAAGAGTAGAATTGCTCAAGCTAGAAAAGCCTTTGAAATGAAAAGCAGCTTACTGACTACAAACATTGATTTACAGATTAGGAAAAATTTCTTAAAACATTATGTTTGGAGTGTAGCATTATACGGAAGTGAAACGTGGGTGATAGGGGCTGTAGAACGGAAGAGGATAGAAGCTTTTGAAATGTGGTGTTATAGGAAAATGTTAAAGATTAGGTGGGTGGACAAAATAAGTAATTTAGAGGTTCTTAGGCGAGTGGATGAAAAAAGAAGTATATGGAAGCATCTTACCAAAAGAAGGGATAGGCTAGTGGGGCATATCCTAAGACATCCAGGTATTGGGCTATCAATAATGGAGGGTAACATTGAGGGAGTAAATTGTAGAGGGAGGCAAAGATTAGAATATATAAAGCAAATTACAAAAGATGTAGGGTGTTACAGGTATGTAGATATGAAACGACTTGCGCAAGATAGAACAGGTTGGAGAACTGCATCAAACCAGTCGAGAGACTGATGACAAAAAAAAAAAAAAAAAAAAAAATTACATATACTGTAATTATCATAAATAGTTTTATTTCGTAACAAAATAATTAATTAGTACATAATGTAGGCCTACCTAAAAAAATAAACAATTTTTGCTGATTAATTATTTTTTACGTGTTGATATTTGTCAGCAATTCGACTTAGTGATTTTTGAATTAAGGTTTAATTCATTAGTTGAATTTTTTGAAAAATTTCTGTTGTCCTCTTCTTTTCTTCGCGACATAGGCCAGCTAGCTTGTTCCAGCCTCTAATTATTTAATCAAAATTAATTCTTATTAGAAAAAGAGATATTTATTGGAAGGCTAGGTAACTTAAGTATTACTGTTGTTTAGGTCATTGTTCATGATTCTGGTTTGAACCTCTAGAAGCTTTACTAAGTAAAACGAGGAGTGAGGTGGTTTACCATGCCTTCCTCACTGAGTTGAAACGTATGCTTATCAGCAAGCCAGGCCCTCTGAAAACCATCTACTCTCCACCCTGCAAATAACACAACACCTGTACTTCATTCACCACAGTACTGGTTGTTTTATGAAATTCATTACTCTCAGAGGAGATAACCTCTGACTAGTGTTTTGTACACCTCTATATATTCTGTTCTTAAATGCTTCAGTCATATAATTGGCTGGTCATATGATAAGAAACAGAACTATTTTTTTAGCCCTAGAACTAACAGATCGAGTGCTTTACTATTTAAAATTAGGAGTGAGATTGTTTACAATTGCCTTCCTCACTGAGTGGAAACTTATGCTTGTCAGCGTGCCAGGCCCTCTGAAAAGCATCTACGTTCCACCTTGCTAATGACACCTTCATCTACCACAAGGTCTGGCTGTATAATGAAATTCATCAGTCCTCTCAGAAGATAGCTCTTACTAGTGACTTTTACACTTCTACCTCTTGTGTTGTTAAATGTTTTAGTCTTATAATTGGCTGACCATGTAATAAGAAACAAGAGCTTTTTTTGTAGCCCTGGAACTAACAGATTGAGTGCAAATCGTTTAATACTCCATCTGCCTGTCATGGGCAGAAGGTGTAATTACAGATTACAAATTCTTAACAAGAATTGAATATTAAGTAAGTGATTGTGTACATGGTTAGAATCAAGTTAAAAGCACGTTTCAATCGTCCAAGACAAAACAAATCAGGGGTTCAAAACACCATTTATTTGTTATTTTACTTAATACAATTTTATGACTGACTAACATCGTAAAGATTTTATATTCATATTTCTGTAATTTTTTGTTGGTTTTAGTTTTTTTTAAAGCACATGCCATTCATAAAAGAAAAGTAATAAAACTACATAGGCATCCGCCTGCGTAGTTTTAATTGTTTTTTCATATTTTAGTTTTATTTTTACTGTTCATACGAATAAAAAGTTTGCATGTTTTCTTTCTATTAGACCTACTTTTTAAAGTATTATACGGTAAACGAACAGCGAAATTAAGAAAGCATTGTATTTGGTTCATGCGTTGCGTTACAATAAGCATAGATAGTATTTTATATGCAGAATGTATTTTTATGTTTTTTTTCTGCCTACATTCTCGGATGCGCAGCATTTAATCCATTTACTCCCACACTAGAACGCTACTATCATATGTGTACGCCTAATTTTCTAGTTATATTGTAGGTTAAAGATAAGCTCTAACAGGCCTACAGTTTATTCGTAATAGTTTTGTATTTGTGTGTGTGTGCGCGCGCGCACACATCCTTCTGAATTTCCTGTCTGGCATGCAGCAGTACGAGTATTTTTTTCCACCCCCTCTGTGACAACACAGCTGTTTATGTTGGTGTGTGAGAAGTTTCAGTATGGGCGGTATAGGATTGTGACACATCTGTGTTCATGCTCTCTGTTCGGTTATGTTGTCGCTTTAGTCAAATAATTGAATATCCGGGTTCTCAAGCTGTCTATGGACTGTTAGTTTCCCAAACAATGAACCTTGAAACAACGTTCGGATTGGAATTCAGAATTATCACAAATGAAAAATGTACTTATTGTTGGGGGCATTATCACTGCCAGTAAAAATTATTTATTTAAGTGATCCGTTTCGGTGCGAGTCTGGAGGACCTGACGATCGGAAAAATGAAAGTAACTAATAAATAAAATAATTGTAATAAATAAATTGACTCCATATCCGAGTATCTTGGGGAAATCATTTAGGAAAACTTTTTTTCTAAAGGAAACACGTTTTCAACGAAAGAAATATTTCGATAACCAAATTAAGATGTTTTCAACTGTTATAATTATGTTATTCTCTATGGGATAGAAACAATCAAATTCCAGGAATCGAAATAGAGAACACATTTTTTAATAGAAAGAAGAATTATTTGTTTGAAGAATGTATGGCCCAAAAAGGATCCAAAATGGGGAATATTGCTCTAAGTCAAATGAAGAAAATCTGGTGTAAAACACTCACACGACTTTCTCTTGCCATTGCAAATAATTAACAATAAACCTAACGTTAGAAATACCATAAAACTAATCTCACATAAACCTAACCTAATTTTAATCATGATTGAAAAACGCAAAATGAAAATCAATCTCAGATTGGCTTAAAAATACGGAAAATCACTCTTTCACGCTAAACTAGGCTCTGTAGAGAAAAATGCTTTAAATAAAAGTTGTAGATCTTTTAATTTCCTATAAATTTTATTTTATACACTTTTGTCGTAAAATGCATACTCAGGCTAAAATATTAAAAAAATCGATTTTTTAAACTTTTTCGTAGAAAAAACAGAAAATCACTAATTAACGCTAAACTAAGCGTTATACAAAAAAATTTTTCAAATAAAAGTTGTAGGATTTAAAATTTTCTACAACTGTTATAGGTATATACATTTTTGCGCTAAAATGCATAATAAATCAGCAATTTAAAAAAAAAACCATTTTTTACGTGTAAACAGCCTCTCCAAGAATTTCAGCAGACATGGCGCCTACCCTATCTTGTAAAACATAAAAATGTTTGTAAACGTGGCGATTTTTAAAAAATCGTAGGACCAGTTTTTGAGAATCGCAAAAAAGTAAAAATTACACGAATAAACTACTACTTCCGGTTGATTGATTTTGATGAAAATGTTCGTGTCGGGTCCGGTAGTGGTGTCTTAACTTAAGTTTTAAGTTTCAAGTTCATACGAGGTTCTTGAGATATTCTGTTCACGCGTGCGCGCGCACACACACACAGACAAATCGCTAAAAACATGTTTTTTGGGTTCAGGGGTCTGATAACGTTGAGATCCGGTGAAAACTCGATTGCGAAAAATCGACATGAAAACAATACTTTCCTTCCTATATATTCATATAGGCAAAAGAATGTAAAAATACAGTAATATTGAAACATTAAAGACTTCAATGCACCAAAGACAGTTTTATGGTCACACGATTAAAATGAATGATTAAAGATTAAATAAAAATATCAGTCAGGTGAATTATAATATCAACTGCGTGGGATTCTTAAAAAAACAAATTAAAAATATTATCCTTGGGTTAAAATATACCTTTTTAAGGTGAAAATTGTGAAAAAAATTGATGAGTTATGTGATTTCTAAGCAAGTCAAATTAAAAGAAGACTCAGAGAAAACTAAGAAGGAAATCTACGAGCTGTGGCTATTAAATAACGAGACTGAAGTAAAAATTTTATTTTTATTTTATACATAATCACTTATTGTCACCTTCAATATACCGAATCTCTAAGGTGAAATCTGCATTAAAAGGGACAAGATTTGAGTCTGTGGAAGCTGTAAAAGAGAAAGTGGCACCTGTGTCCTGAAGGAGCTGACAGAAGATGACTTCCCGCACTGTTTCCAACAATGGAAAATTCGCATGGAGCGTTGTAGGGATAGAGAAGGAGTGTATATTGAAGGTGACAATAAGTGATTATGTATAAAATTAAAATTAAATTTTTTTACAACGTCAGCCTCGTTATTTAATAGCCACACCTCGTATGATGTAGAGAAAAACAATTAAATGGAGAAAATTAATCAGATTGTTGGTTTCAAGAAAAATAAGAATAAAGAAAAGTGAATGTCTTGCCAAATGTGTGATCATGATTTGGTCTATTCACCAAAAATAGAATTGTTATTTGTTTTCGTATTTTTGTGTCAATGTAAAAAAACTGATTATAAATATTATTGTTAGTTTGGTCAAATGTTTCAAACTCAATTAGTCAAATGTGATGTATTTTATGTGTATAAATATAATGAATCACTTTGCTCGCGGATTTAATTGACTATATTCAGGGTTTGAGAACGTTTCATGAAAGATCTTGCGGAACGGCCCCCAAATTCCAAGCGCCTTTACTGTTCTCTTTGAATGTAATCAAAATGTAAGGTAAATTTTGATTTATGGAACAATGCATCGATAAACATGTTTAACCCATTCTTTACTTGTGTCCGTCGAAAAAAGTGCAATGTTCTTCTTTTTTAAAGTTTCCCTTTCACTTGGGTTTCATATTGCTTTTTGATATGAAATTTTAGGTTTTCATTCAGAATGTTTCTGGAAGAAGTTGAAGATTTTTTTGCGTCCGATTGTTATGAACATTAAGGCTAATGCAGATGGTATAGAATGTTGGATGAAAATGTCTGACCTTACCGGGAATTGAACTCGCGATACTTGTCATAAAAAACAGTTATGGTGACCACTACACCAACAGGCCGGCCTCAATAAAAAATTACGTTGGTGTACATTTATACGAAATTTGATCACTATCGATTGTTTATATTCGTCTTTATGTTTAATTGGGTCATGAAAGATCTTGTTTTTACTTTCTAATACTGTATTTTGTACTAAATTTTGTGTTAAATACGTATTTTTTTACTTGAATTCAGTAGCAATTGGAGTCTCTGTTACAATATTGACTTTCCCATACTTCCCGCTTCTCTCATTCGCATTTTTACAGTTTGATTTTCTTTTCTCCCAAGCTTAAATGCCTATCTAAGCCTTGACGTGCCTGTAGCTAATCACATGAGGTGGGGAAAAAATTAGAGACCTGACCGGAACTCGAACTCGGGGCCCCTGGTGTACAAGCTAGTTACAGTGACTACGACACCAACGTCTCACGTTCAAAGATTTAATTGTCGAGTGGATTTCTTTTAAAATATTGCGTATGTATTTTTAAATCTTCGCTTTGTTCCAGTTTAATACGTTATAACTAGGACACGAGACGAGGTTGTTAAAATCAGCACAGATATGAAAGATCTGGGATTGTTTAGTTTCGTCCTTTATTTTATTAAATCTTTTGTATGAATGTAAATACCGTGAAAATACGATCGACTTCCCGTGGTACTATTGACTAGTTAAGTAGAAAATGTACCTAATGTACCGGAAAATAGGATGCGTCGCAAAATTTATTACGGAAACACGTGTGTATGTGCGTGTTTATGCCAAAGATTCATAGAAACGTCTACAATTCTCGGTACGTCTGCCCATCGTGAACTGACTAACTAACTACTCATAAAACGATGGCGTTTCCGTACCGTAATTAATTCTAATTCCGGACCAACATCAAATAGATTTAGAAACGGATACGCGTTGCAGCGTACGTAACTGCCGTAGAACTGGGTACATACACACGCACACACATATTCTTGTCTATTTAGAGGTGTTCAAATATTATTAAGTTATAAACACGATACGATATTTATTCTATGAGTGTTCATTTTTTTATATGTTCATTAAACTTTTTTACTTTCTCTTGCCTATATGAATATATAGGACGGAAAGTATTGTTTTCATGTCGATTTTTCGAAATCGAGTTTTCACCGGATCTTATACATTTTCAGACCCCCTGAACCCAAAAAACATGTTTTTAGCGATTGGTATGTGTGTGTGTGTGTGTATACAAAATATCTCAAGAACGGAACATCGTACGGACTTGAAACTTGCAACTTAAGTTACATACCACTACCGGACCTGACACGAACATTTTTATCAAAATCGGTCAACCGGAAGTAGTAGTTAATTCGTGTAATTTTTCACTTTTTTGTGATTTTCTCAAAAACTGGTTCTACGATTTTTTTAAAAATCGCCTCATTTACTAAACTTTTTATTCTCTACAAGATAGGGTAGGCGCCATGTTTGCTGAAATTCTAAGTAAGGCTGTTTTCACGCAAAAACATTTTCTTTTTAAGATTGCGGCTTTAATATGCATTTTAGCGCAAAACGTTATATAATAAAAGTTGTAGAGAATGTAAAATTCTACAACTTTTATTTCAAACATTTTTTTGTAAAACGCTTAGTTTAGCGGTAATTAGCGATTTTCTGTTTTTTTCTCACGAAAACGTGTGAAAAATCGATTTTTTTAAGATTTCGGCCTTAGTATGCTCTTTACGACAAAAGTATAAATAATCATATTTATAGGAAATTAAAAGATCTACAAATTTTATTTAGAGCATTTTTCTCTACAGAGCCTAGTTTAGCGTGAAAGAATGATTTTCCGTATTTTGAAGCCAAACAGGTCGATTTTCATTTTGCATCTTTCACTCATGATTAAAATAAGGTTATGTTTTTTGAGGTTAGTTTTTTGTTTATTTCTAATGTTTTATTACTAATGTTAGGTTATATTGTTTAAATTATTTGCACTGGCATGAGAAAGTTGTGTGAGTGTTTCACACCAGATTTTTAATATTATACTACTAAAATGTTTGTTGAAGATTATAGAAAGTACTTTCTACAAATTATTTATATATTCTCTACGATTTATTATATAATTTTTAATACTGAATTTTATGTTAAATTTTTTTATTAAAATTCAGTCGCAATTGACTTCTCTGTAACAACATTGACTTTCCTTCTCCTTCCCAAATTTCTCATCCGGATTTTTATCGTCTCTTGATTTTCTTTTCTCCCAAATAAGCCTTCATTTCATCGGACTTCCAGCTTCTTCTGAAAGTCGAAGTAAAATTATATTAGCTTTTTCTTTCGTATTTTTCCTTACCTGAATCTCATTCTTCCCAAAAAAATTGCGTGTTTTCTGATCTGAACGTTTTCGCATCTTTTAAAAGCTGCCGTTTATCTGTGGTGGTATTCTTAATTTCCGCAGGAATTACCAATCCATAACAATTTACAAACTCTTAGTTTTTTTTTTAGATTTTGAGGCCACATTGGACCACTATTGTTGGTTAGGTCATCAGCCTTGAGGCTAGTTTGAACCTGTAGAGGTTTTACTGAGTAAAACAAGGATTGAGGTAGTTAACAATTTCCTTCCTCACTGAATGGAAAAGTACGCTTATCAGCATGCCGGGCCCTCTGAAAAGCAAATATTTTTCACTCTGCAAATGACACTTTCACTTCATTCACCTCAGGGTCTGGCTGTATAATGAAATTCATTACTTTCAGAGGAGATAACTCTGATTAGTGTCTTTTACACGTCTACCTCTTCTGTTCTTAAATGATTCAGTCGTTTAATTGGCTGACCATGTAATAAGAAACAGAACTATTTATTTTAGCCCTGCAACGAACAGATTGAGTAAATAATTTGACACTCCACCTGTCTGTTATGGGCACATTGGACCACTACGCCGATCAATTTCTAGTGTTTTTTTCGGATAACTTATTGCTGGCCCTTCGGTTTTGCCAGTACTTTTTGAGACGGTTCGATCTTTGTTTCCGTATCTCATCTGTAACCTCCACCGTGCGTCTTTCTGCTTTTCCCCAATAAAATTTCTGTGTTTTGAGAGTTCTGTTTCTTTTTTCCCTCTTATATAATATTCAGTCTTGTTAAATTCCATTTGTCCATCTCTAGCATTTGTTGATTGAGTTAAAAGTGGTTTGGTCCTATCGCTACAAATATAGTAAATCTTCCTATTTAAACGGTTCTCGTACATTCATTTCATTTGTCCAAAAAAAATAATGCTCTTCTTTTTATGGTTTCTTATTCCAGTCTCAATATTTTTGTAAATTTTCTTGGTTTGTTTCATTTTTTCCAGTTTGGGTAATGTTCACACCGTAAATTTTATGATGGATTGTTTTTTTTCATTTGCACAGAATTTACCGGTTTAATAATTGTATCGTATTAAGTCTAATTTTGGGGTTTCGCGAAATATTTTTCTTATATTTTTTATTTATTATTATTGTTATTACTGAAATTAATGCATGTATTTTGAAAATTCTTACTGTCTGTTAAGTTTATGTGAGAAATTTATCTTCTACAGTTGACCTACTTGTTTTTATTAAATGTTTTATTGTGATTAAATGAAATTCCATAGCCGGGAATTATTCTCTAGACCATTAAATATTATTTGCTATTATATTAGTCCCGTTATTATTTCTAAACAGACGTAACCAATGAAATTTATTCATCATTAATTATTCAAAACGACACAGGTTTAGGTATTTTCTAAACGCATGGTTGTGTTGCTGAAATTTTATATATTTTTGTTTTTAAAGACTTTAGGAAGGTGATCTGTCAACTAATATATAAAATCTGGTGTGAAACACTCACACAACTTTCTCTTGCCAATGCAAATAATTAACAATAAAGCTAACATTATTAATAAAACATTAGAAATAAACAAAAAACTAACTTTAATAACATAACCTAATTTTAATCGTGAGTGAAAGACGCAAAATGAAAATCAAGCTCAGTTTGACTTAAAAATACGGAAAATCGCTCTTTCATGCTAAACTAAGCTCTGTAGAGACTAATGCTCTAAATAAAAGTTGTAGATCTTTTAATTTCCTCTAAATTTAATTATGTAGGCCTACACTTTTGTCGTAAAATGCATACTAAGGCCTAAATCTTAGAAAAATCGATTTTTTACACGTTTTTGTGAGAAAAAACAGAAAATCGCTAATTACCGCTAAACTAAGCGTTATACAAAAAAATGCTTGAAATAAAAGTTGTAGGTTTTTAAATTCTCTATAACTTTTTTTATATACATTTTTGCTCTAAAATTTATATTAAAGGTAATCTTAAAAAACACTTTTTTTACGTAAAAACACCCTCACAAAGAATTTCAGCAAACATGGCGCCTACCCTATCTTGTAGAGAATAAAAAATTGAGTAAATGAGGCGATTTTAAAAAAAATCGTACGACCAGTTTTTGAGAAAATCGCAAAAAAGTGAAAAATTACACGAATAAACTACTAATTCCGGTTGACCGATTTTGATGAAAATGTTCGTGTCGGGTCCGATAGTGGTATGTAACTTAAGTTTCAAGTTTCAAGTTCGTACGATGTTCCGTTCTTGAGATATTTTGTATATACACACACACAGACCAATCGCTAAAAACATGTTTTTTTGGGTTCAGGGGGTCTGAAAACGTATAGATCCGGTGAAACTCGATTTCGAAAAATCGACATGAAAACAATACTTTCCTTCCTATATATTCATATAGGCAAGAGAAAGTAAAAATAGCCTAGTAATCTATTTTAGATAGCCATATTTTTTATTTTAGAAAATGGATTCTGTTTTTATTTACTGATATTTAAATCGGTTCTGTATTTTCTCTCGTTAAAAAAGTGATAATTTTAATTTTTTCAACCGTGGCGTAGTGTTAGTATAGTGTAGTAGGTTAGTGTAGTGAGCGCGCAATCATACAAAGCGAAAAGTTCTGGGTTCGGTACTCGTTTATTGCTTGAAAATTGTTACACATCGTCATAACACACCAAGTTCCCACCGTTTCGTTACCCACTGTATTCGCTAATGACCAAAATGTTGAAGCGACTTTAAATAAAGTAAAAAAGATTACTTCTAGTAAATTAAAATTAAACATCCAACTAACTGATTCTGTTAGAAAATAAATTACTAGGAATAGGAATTTCTGTTAGTTTCTTAGTATTTAAACTAATATATCACCTGTCTTGTAAAATACTCCTATACAAATCCATTTGTAAAGCTGTTTTTTTATCACCGGTGTTGTGTCTATTAGAGAACCGTCTGTAAAACGGATTTTCGTATTACATAAGTGATAATGTATCTTTATTTGATCTATAATATACGATTAAAACTGAACTTTTAGATGCTTGAAATAGCTTTTTCAGGTCTCTTAATTTTAAAAATCTGGTGTGAAACACTCACACAACTTTCTCTTGTCACTGCAAATAATGAACAATAAACCTAACACTAGTAATAAAACATTAGAAATAAACAAAAAAACTAATCTCAATAACATAACCTAATTTTAATCATAAGTGAAAGACGCAAAATGAAAATCGACCTCAGTTTAGCTTAAAAATACGGAAAATCACTCTTTCACGCTAAACTAGGCTCTGTAGAGAAAAGTGCTTTAAATCAAAGTTGTAGATCTTTTAATTTCTTATAAATTTGATTGCATACACTTTTGTCGTAAAATGCATACTAAGGCCGAAATCTTTAAAAAATCGATTTTTCACACGTTTTCGTGAGGTTAAAAACAGAAAATCGCTAATTACTGCTTAACTAAGCGTTATACAAAAAAATGTTTGAAATAAAAGTTTTACGATTTTAAATTTTCTACAACTTTTATTATATACTAGGCTACATATTAAAATGCATATTAAGCCGCAATCGTAAACAAAACAATTTTTTTTACGTGAAAACAGCTTCACTAAGAATTTTAGCAAACATGGCGCCTACCCTATCTTGTAGAGCATAAAAAATTTAGCAAATAAGGCGATTTTTAAAAAAATCGTAGAACCAGTTTTTGAGAAAATCGCAAAAAAGTGAAAAATCACACGAATAAACTACTACTTCCGGTTGACCAATTTTGATGAAAATGTTCGTGTCGGGTCCCGGTAGTGGTATGTAACCTAAGTTTCAAGTTCGTACGATGTACCATTCTTGAGATATTCTGTATATACACACAGGCCAATCGTTAAAAACATGTTTTTTGGGGTTCAGGGGGTCTAAAAACGTGTAGATCCGTTGAAAACTCGATTTTTAAAAATCGACATGAAATCAATACTTTCCTTCATATATTTTCATACAGGCAAGAGAAAGTAAAACTTTTCCTGTGTGATGTAAAATTGAATGAGTGTACATTGTTGAGAAACAGTTAAAGATTTTAAAAGTAGGCCTTTACAAGTTGGGAAGCCTTTGAAATATCCGTGGAATAATTGGTGTATGTGGGTTTTACTTAGATCTCGTAACTTAAACATTAAATGTGACAGGAGGGAGACAGGCTTGATTGAATAAATTAGTTAGGCTTAGGTCGGTAAATTTAATTCATTTCTAATTGATAAATTACTGGGTTTCGCGCAATATTACGGTAGTTGGCCGCAATGGTCTGTAGGTTATTACACAATGTGCCGTGCTTATTTTTTTCTGTTACAGACTAAGCTGTATTATATATCACGATTTTTATTTTAGTTTTGGTAATACTGTCGGAATTTTATATTAGTTTACTTGTTTTATGAATTATTTAAAAATATATAATGATAACGTAGCTTTTTTCTACTTTTACCTAATTTTTCATTGCCTGTTTTCTTTTTTCTTTTTTTATTGTAAGAACAATCATGTTGGTATTCTGCATTAATCTTTTTCTTAGAAAATTTAGCGAAGACGTACGCCTTCTTTAAATACACGCTTAAATGCCCCTCAAAAAATTAAAGTCGTTTGAGTATCTAAACGTATTAAACAAATTCCTGTTAGATAAGAATCTATAATACTGTTGTACATATCAGTAAAATTCTTGTCTTAATTTAAATTACGAATTAAATGCCTATTTTAATTCTAGTTCAGTTACTTTCTGGCCACCGAGGATCATGTTTACGTAAGTTAAAATTTCTTTATTTTTCAAAATTCCTTAATTTTTTCTTCCTGCTGTATCTTCCTTTCTTCCATAAATTTTTACGATGCATAGTTTCTGTTCTTTTTCTGTAGAAATCTAAATTCATCATTTTTCTCTAAGATTTTGTAGGTCTTTAAATAGCTTCTAAAATATTCAATATAGACTATTACAATCCTTTTCAACTTTCTTAAAACAGTTCGTTTTTTCATTCTGTCTTCTCGTATTCTTCTCTCGTTAATCTTCTACCTTCTTTATAATCTGTTTTTTGATGTGCCCTTAAATATAATGTTCTTTATGTGGTTCTTTTATGGTTTTCACATTTTTTATAAATTTCTTTTGAGTATCTTGGTATGTAAAATAGTAGGACGTATATTTCAATATTTTTCAGTCCGTTCAATATTCTTAAATTAATTTAAAATTTTTAATGATTATATTTTCATAAAAAAATAAATGAATATATATTACTTTATTAATCTACTTTCATTAATTTATAATATGTTTGAAAGTCGTCGCCGTTAGTCAGCTGTTTTAACAGCTAATTTATTGGAAACGAAGGTTGTGTGGTTTTGTGAAAAACCATTATCTTTATTTTTATGAGATTTGTAATCGATTTTATTTGAGCACTCTACCAATTTTTTAATTTTAGTTGTAGCCTCCTTTAAAATACCTACATATTTTGAAAAAAATTGCAATATCTTTATAAGCCGTTAGATTTTTGTATAAAAACTTGTTTTTAATTCCAATTTTTTTGTAATAATAAAATTATTTATTATTCTTTTCAAATTTGAGCATTTAAGACTCCTTTTAGAATTTTTATCTTTTACTAGTTCATTTATTAATCATTAGTATCTTTTTAATAGTACATTATTTAAATAAGCTATTTATAAAATAAAAGTGAACATATTTACATTTCTGTTTTATTATGTCATGTTTATCCTCCGTAAGTAAACCAAACTATTTTAAATATATTGGTGGTAAAAGTATAATTTCTTTACAAGAATCCTTGAAACCGAAAGGAACTTGATGTTACTGCATGTTCTTAACTGTGGAATAATAAGTATTGTAAATATCCTTTGGCTACAATAAAACGTGTTGAAATTCTCGAGTGTCAGTGGTAGATCTTGATTGCAAAATTTTACCAATAAAGGAAAATAACACATTTCGCAGGTTTTAAATTGTTTGATTGGATACTTTTAACCTTATTTTTTGAAAGAGATAAATGAAAGTGAGAGAGTAAGTGTTGTCGGTGGCAGCGAGAGGGAATTAGGCTACGGTTCCCCTCCACGCCCCGCTGACAGTATGTAATTTTTGTTTTAACCCCTTGTAGTATTATATAAACAGTTCCAAGGGAGGTGGAGTGTTCTTTGCTGATGTCGGATCAAGTGGCCAGGTGGCAGGTTTTTGGTTGGTAGGCGGTTGTGGCCTCCTTGGGGCTGAACGAGAACGCCTCAATTTGATTCCAACACTATTTACTCCATCGTGAGGGAGTGAACATGAGTTTTTCTTGTCGCTTCGGATAAAAAAAACCTTAATTTTTAACCCCTGTAGGAAAAAGAGGGGTGTTATAATTTTAACCTGTGCATTTGTCTGTGGCATCGTAGATCCCAAACGGATGAACTTATTTTGATTGTTTATTTTGTTTGTAAGATTACTTTGGTCGAGAGTGTTTTTAGCTATGGTTTAATAAAAAAGAAATAATAAAACAGTAAAAAAAACCGCATGGGCTTATGTATTAAAAAACGATGAAATAAAACTTAAATTTAAAATGCCCCGGACACAAAAATAAAGTTTAAAAAATCCTTATTTTTGGCCCTTTAAGTTCAACGTGTGTATCTGTTTGTCTATCTGTGGCACCGTAGCTCCCGAACGTATGAACTATGATTTAATAAAAAAAAAAAGTATGGACCTTTTAAATACTATAACCTCAAAACTAATGATATATAAGTTTAAAAAGCACGGAATAAAAATTTAACGTAGCGGTCCTCCAACGCGACAACACTTGGATCAAAATATTACTACTTATGTTAAACCTAAAGGGTCAATTCATATTATTCTTTACTTTTTAAGGTTCTTATTGTCGGTGGTTTTTTAATTTTGTTTTGTTAAAATTTAAACAAGGAAAATATTAAATGTAGCCTATATATACCAGTAAATTGACTTGTATGTTAATATTTTTGCACGGTATTAAAAACTGTTCTGTGAAATATAAAATTAATTCGCGTTCACTAACGAGGGAATAAAACTTGTATAATTCTTAGCTGTCATAAAATATAATAAAATAAATAACAAGATTTTTACTCAGGAGGTGGATTTTACTGGAGGAAGAAGTAACTTGAACATCATAAATATGTTTTATTTTATAAGGAAAAGACGTAAACCAGTTGATTTTTGTTCGGTTACTATAAAATCTTGCCGACACACACAAGCACACGCATTTTGCAATTTTACTTGTAATTTAGTTAATATCAAACCTAGCAACTACGTCCACTATTCGCACGGATTTATTGTAGACATTGGTGAGAGACTAATTTTGAAATGTACAATACAAAATTCGAAAATCGTAAAAATTGTTAATTGCGTATGGGTTATAATATTAAATGATCTAATAATTGTTCAAAAAATTTCATCTTGCCGAATAAATTTTATAAAATGATCTGTAATCGTTTGAAGTTGATAATTTTAAAATGTTTTAATTATGTTTTTAAATTTCAATTTGCATTAGCAGTTTGGTCATTAGTGATTACTAGTCAAAGAACGGTATTGATGGGTTTCAACGTTTGCCTACTTTCGTACGCGTAGATTTCTGAAAATTTCAAGTAGTACTCAGGGACAAAAAGACTGAGACCCCCTGGCATAATCAATTAAAAATGGGGACCGTCCCCTTTTTTTGGACTACAGTCCAGCCGAGGTTAGCGTTCTACCTACTACCATCATCAAGGAGGGGGTATTTAAAGAATTAATAATATTATCTTATATTCAAAATATTTGGCTATAATTTTGGGTGTCCGAATTTCATGGCTATGTGGTCGAGTTTGAGTTAGGTTTTTTCATCATAAGCAAGGTACATATAGACATACTAATATGTAGAAACATGTTTTTGGGTTTAAGAGACCTAAAAACGTGTATTTCCGGTGAAAACACTATTTCAAAAAATCAACATGAAAATATTACCTACGTTCCTTAACTTGTATTTCTTACAGGGAAAGAGAAAGTAATCAACCGTAACAACATTCTTAATATTAAATGTTTATTGATATTTTAAATTAAGAATTAATATTTTGTGAAAGTTAAATTTATGTTTTAAATTAAGTATTTAGATGCTTGACAAGATGATAATGCTTAGTTTGTCAGATGCATCATAATGCGTCATTAGATAAGGTATTTAATTAATTTCTTAATTAAAGCTATTGTTTGGGTGTAAATTAAGAGAAATTTGTTAACGTAGTAAAATGTTTATTTGTATTTAATTTATCTCTATCTGAGTTAAGTTATTTTTGTATTGTTTTTATCTGTTATACTTAACAATAGTTTTCAGATTTTGATGTATCCCTTAATTATTGTCTGTTTTAAAAAATTCAGATGTATGTTTTACTTAAGTCTATTCACAGTACGTTAGAAATTATTGAAGCGGTCCTTTCTGGTTTTTTTTTACTTTCTCTTGCCCTATATGAATATATTTTTGTGTCATTTTTCGAAATCGAATTTTCTTAAGAGATGCACACTTTTAGACTTCGTGAACAAAAATATCTCAATGGAATATCGTACGAAGTTTAAACTTGGAACTTTAGTTAGGTACCTTTAGGTGACACGATATGAACATTTTCATCAAAATCAGTCAACCCGAAGTAGTAAGTAGTTTAATTATGCGATTTTTCACACGAATAGGTACAAACAGATGGTAAACAGATAGGTACATAAATCTCCTCCCCTACTTTCAGAAAGTATTAATTGTGAAAAAAATGTATTCCTCCCTTTTTTTCTCCCAGTATTGAGAACTAATAAGTTTAATACCCTTTTTTGGTATAATGTTTCAATTAGCAACAATTATTTATGAATAACAAAGCCACTAATTTATTTTCTGTCAAAACTTCCCTGAAAAATTATTAGTTGCTGTAAAAGAAAATGAATATTAGAAATACATATGGTAATTGGAATATTCCAAAATTTTTTTTTTTTTTTTTTGTTGCTTGGGAAAGTAAGTTAATTATGATCTGTAATCATTCAAGTTTCTGACAGTAAAGTAGATCTGAGAGTGGGGTGTATAACAATATATCAGAGATATGTGACATGTTGTGTCATGCTAAAAGGGTGTGTACATCAAATTAGTGTTTTGTAGTTTTTTCAAACAGGCTTATAAACTTACATATGTATATATTTATTTCCTGTTGTGCTAAATGTGCATATGAAAAAAAAATAGTAATTAACCTGACAAGGTAATTGGTCTGTTCTAAAAAATCAATTTTTCCTTTTTTTTGTTTAACATGTGGCTGTTTTGGCTCATTCAGATGGTGAAGGGTGATAGATATGAATTAAGTGATGAAAAAATATTTTGCCTCCACAGAAATCGAACACAGAGCTTCTGATATACAAACTATAAGATATAGAAACTATATAAGGCCAATTATCGCTCATAACAGGCAGGTGGAGTGTTAAATTATTTGCACTTGATCTGCTAGTTTCAGGGCTGTAAAAAAATAGTTCTGTTTCTTGTCACATGGTCAGCCAATTATACGACTGAAGCCGAGGTATTGGTGTAAAAGACACTAGTCAGAGTTATCTCCTCTGAAAGTAATGAATTTCATTCCAGACCCTGCACTGTGGTGAATGAAGTAAAGGTGTTATTTGCAGGATGCAGAGTAGATGCTTTTCGGAGGGCCTGGCATGCTGATAAGCATACTTTTCCACTCAGTGAGGAAGGCAATGGTAAACCACCTCACTCCTTGTTTTTCTTAGTAAAGCTCTAGAGGTTGAAATTAGCCTTTCAGCTGTTGACCTAAACAACAAAGGCCAATTACTACACGAACGATTTTTACTTGTGTACTTCAGTAACCCTTGCCCATGTATTTTTTCCTTATGGATAAGCTTGCAAGGACCATGCACATATAATTTCATCTTGTGTTGAAACCAGCCTGTGTAGTGGTCAGCACAATTGGCTTCTATAACAGGGATCTTGGTTTCAATTCCTAGTTATGTCTAACATTTATTCATCACTCATTTTCATCTCTCATTTAATCATCTGCATTAGCTTTACTGTGCACAACTGTTAGATATAAAATGGAAAACAAACATTTCTGTTTTCCTTCAGTAGCTTTTCTTTGTCGAGTTTTTCTTTTCATGTATAGGAACCTTTAATTTAAAATATTTTATTTCTGTACTGTTTTCAATTCAGTCCTATTTTTTAATTTTTTTCTATCTTTTTATTACTACCACCTCACTCTTGTAGATCCCAAGTTTATCCAAGATTGCTTGTTTAAACTTAATTCTTTGATTGGTTCATTTGAATCATGTGTCAATAGAATTTTAGTTTTTTATTTATTATGTAATTAGCAACCCTCCACCCACTCCATTGCGTTTCACAGCTTCTGATGAAGTTAATTAAATAAAAATTTTTATCAACAATTCAACCATATAACTTGTTGAAAGCAAAGTCACAACTGCACAAATAAAACCAATTAGTAGTGGAGACAGGAATTTTGTTGACATTGGTATGAATCACAAATGGAAGAAGAGAAATATGACCTAAAAATAACTGAATGTGAATCATAAAGCGTTGGTAAAATGTATTTCTTTAGAAAAAAGTGGTAAGGTTTTTGGTAAGTTTACATAACTGTCTATAAAGAAATTTGGTGTAGCGTTATTATTTTGAATCTATCCTGAAAATAATTTTCAGAAATTTAAAAAACAAGAAAAGTAAAGGATGATATAATGTTAGAGAAAGGAAATAACTAAAAAATTTGTTTTTTCTAAATTAAAACTTTATGTTTACAATTATGTAATACCGTATAGCCTACATTATTCAGAAAGCTCTAAACTTTCCAACAGTGAAGTAATTTTTGAAATCAGTTTAGTAATTTCTGAGGTAACCCCCAGGTAAACTAACGAACGCTTCTTCTGTACATTACAATATTAGTATAGATAGATATAATACATTTTAATTTGCAGTCAGGCGGCTCTTATTAAATTTTTATTTTTACAGAAGTGAAAATTAAAATTGTGACTTGAACACAATAATATTTCTGTATTTATTTTTCACACTGTTGTGGTACAGTCAGTATAATACGCTGTTGTTATGAATACTATTGAAACATCTTGAAGATGTTCACTCGCATGCATGTGTGTGAAATGTACTTATCAAAATAAGAATGGCTTCTGTAACCAACCAGCCTTTGTGATGTGTATTCAAGGACATAATATGTATTTTAATTCGTGGTATTCACATTTCTTAAAGAAGAGGTTATTAAATAGTTGTTACAAAGATAATATATTATTAAAGGCATTTAAAGAAGATGTGAAAATTTTCCCGTAATATCATTGTTGTTGTTATTATTATTATTATTATTATTATTGTTTGTATTCAGATGTATTTCATTTTTGTGGAATCAAGGATAAATTGTATCACATCATTGTTTAAAATATTTTTGTTGAGTTTTATATAATAATATGCTCATCTGTTAATATTTAAGGATCGGTACAATATTTATTAAAAGTAATTTTTACTTTCTCTTGCCCTTTATGAATCAGGAAGGAAAGTATTGTTTTCATATGAATGAAAATCAACCTCTGTAGAATTTAAAAATACGGAAAATCACTTATTGACACTAAACTAGGCTCTGTAGAAAAAAAATGCTTGAAATAAAAGTTGTAGATTTTTTAATTCCGTAACTTTGATTGTATACATTTTTGTCATAAAATATATACTAAGGCTGCAATCTTAAACCAATTTACCAATTCCAATTTCACCAAAAATTTTACCAATTCCACCTCCTTTTACCCTTAGACCCCCTTTTTTACCAATTTCAATACAGAAAATAATTAATCAACGCTAAACTAAGCATCATAGAAAAAACCCGCTTGAGATAAAAGTTGTAGGTTTTTTAATTTCTTACAACTTTGATTACTTAAGCTTGTAATTACCTAAATGCATATTAAGGACTTAATTTAAAAAAAAATACCATGAGAGCACAGCCACAAAGAATTTCAGCAGACATAGCACTTACCATATTTTGTAGAGCATTAAAAATGTAGTAACAGAGTCACTTTTAAAAAACAGTTGTATGAACCATTTTTGAGAAAATCAAAAGTGAAAAATCGCACGAATAAACTACTACTTCCGGTTAACCGATTTTGATGAAAATGTTTGTGTCGGATCCCCTAGTGGTACCTAACTCTAGTTTCAAGTTTCAACTTCATACAATATTCCGTTCTTGAGGTATTTTGTTCATATTCACTCACCCAAACCAATCGCTTATATGCCGGCCGCATTGGCGTAGTTGGTAACGTGCTCGCCTCTCATCATGCGGTCTTGGGTTCGAATCCCACTCAGGCACGGCATATTTTCATACGTTACAATAAATAATTTCATCCTTCACCGTCTGCATAAGCAGTAACTGCAGAACAGTCGGACGTTAAACAAAAAAAAAAAAAAAAATCGCTTATAACATATTTCTGTTTTTGGGTTCAGGGGACCTGAAAACATGTATTTCCAGTGAAAACTTAATTTCGAAAAATCGGCATGAAATAAATACTTTCTTTTCTTATATGTTCTTGTAGGGCAAGAGAAGGAAAAATATCAGAAGAATTTTATAAAGATTGCATAAGAATAATGGAATAATATATGATGAGGAAAATGGATTAAATTTTATGCACGTGTTTATTTTTTTGTTCCTTAATGTGTGTTTATGGTAATCTGTTCAATTTATTTTTTATTTTTTTTTTGTTTAACGTTCGACTGTTCTGCAATTACTGCTAATGCAGACAGTGAAGGATGAAATGATTTTTTTGTAACGTATGAAAATATGCAGTGCCTGAATGGGATTCGGACCCAAGACCGCATGATGAGAGGCAAGCACATTACCAACTATGCCAATGCGGCCGGAAAATACATTAAATATTCAATTTAAATACATTAAACAATCCCATGACCCAGTGAGATAAGGATAGGTATGTTTAATTGAACCTCAACCATCAGAACACCAGTAATCTGTGTCAAGTATTCAAAACCGTATAAAAGTAACTACATGAACCACGGTACATTTGCCTCCAAAAATTAGCTGACTTTAGCGACAACTCTATTGCTAGACCAGTCTGGTGGGTTTATGTCTGTATAACAAAATAAACAGGTTAATAAAGGAAGTATTTAATTTTTAAACATTGTTTTGAAATTATCTTTGGTTATGTTTCAGGTTTGCTGGGCAGCTGATTTAGTGATACAAATTCCGAGTGAATTAAGCAATGACAATAGTTCTTTAAGGTTCGATTATTCACCGCCTCATGGTAATCCTCCACCCAATACAACTATAGCAGCTCGTGATATTAAAAATGTTATCAATTTCTCAAATGGA
The DNA here is from genome assembly GCA_035578175.1 of Catonia carolina. NCBI lineage: Eukaryota > Metazoa > Arthropoda > Insecta > Hemiptera > Achilidae > Catonia > Catonia carolina. Next base: position 134,614,479 of record JAQMRL010000002.1, read on the forward strand.
TTACCCGGGACCAAGTACAATTTCTATTTGTACCACAGTAACTCCAGCGCTTATGATTGGTCTGCCTCAATTACTACTCGTAAGCTATAATTCAATTATTTTTATATTTTAATTCTTGGAGATTATTTATAGGTACTTCAATCATGAGAATACCTGTTGCGTATGGAAGGGCCTGTGAGTAAGGGAAGAGAGAATCTGACAGTGTTGCCAACCTCAACAGTGAGACACTATATTCCACTACTGTGCAGTTGTTACTACATACGTTTTGTAAGCTGTGGTTTATTACCAAGGAAATGTTTTCCTCATAAACCTTATTTGAAAAATCTGACCTGTAATATTGCTGATAGCTTAATTACATGACGAGTAAATGTTTAATTTACTGTAATTACCAATTACCTTATTTGTTTGGAATAAAATCTTATAGGATTGAATCACCTTCCTATCGCTATCTCAGTCGTCTTCACTGTTAACCACACTAGTATCTACAAAACTTTTCCATTTTTTACTAGGTGTCAACAAAACTGCTGATGAAGAAGAATTAGCTTATTGTATTTAACTTCCTTATTTATATTATTTCAAATTTTGGAAGAGAAACATCACAATAGTTAGCCGCTTGGTCTTGGTTTTTGTTAACAGGCATGGAAAGGCATTTTTGTTTAGCTTCAACTTCATATTTTAGCACATTTCTGTTTACGGTAACAAACAGTTATATTCGTTAACCTACAAAAATTTCTGCGATATGCTGTATGTGCTCTGGGTATAGTTATCGTTGTTATGAACTGGTACCATAGCAGTCACGCGTGCACAGTAATGCTTTTCTCCCTTTACTCCTCATTAAAACCAAAGACATTCTCGCAACTCAAGTAACTATTCTATGTATTGTTCAGCCCTTTAATCCATCCGATAATAGGATGTCAATAGTTTATGCCTAATGTCCCAGCATCCAATCAGTTGGATGTTGAATTAACCCTTTCAGTACCAACTTCCGGAAAACAGGACATCGATATCTTTTACGTTGTTATAACATCCGGTTTACAGGTCATCCGTAAGTTATGCATAAAGTACCAACGTATGGAAAATCAAACATTTCCAAAACAAACATAAAACAAACAAAAATTAATGGAATAATGTATTTTAAAACCACCTCATGGCGTAGTGATTAGCACACTAGCCTACAAAGCGAAAGGCCCCGGATTCGATTCCCGGCTAGGGTCTGGAAATTTTAACACATTAAAACCACCGTTAAGTTACCAAAACCCACATTAGTTGCTAATGACCACGCTGTCGATGCGATTTTAAATAAACTAAAAAAAGTATTTTGAATATTTTTAGTGCTAGAACGATTTTTTTTTTATGAACACAATAATAATTTTAATTTTTAACAGACATTTTATTTTTCTATAAGGGTTGAAAATTTGTTCAGCAATGCCAGGCTTACGCCTGAAAGTTTTTGAAATAAGGGCTGGCACTTTTTGTACACCCTTATTCAAATTAAGTGGCACTTTAGATCTAACTTTTAATTATTGTTTTGGCACTGAAAGGGTTAAGTGCAATTTAAAAATGTTATTACTCATTTTATTTATTTATTTTATTTAGTTAAATATACATTACAATTTAATACTGAACTAAACTAAGCTGTACTAGTAAACAAAATTTTTATATACATATACGCAAAAACTCTTCTTCACAAAGAGTTCTGTCCACGCATTGGAGTATACAGTTCAAAAAAATTTTAATCACTTTAATACTTATAACTCTACTATAAAAATTACTAAGTTTTGTGTGTACACTTAATTTTATTTTAGTTGGCCTGAAAAACTACAAGCTTTTATAATATGTTCATCGATCGAATAGTTAGAAGTTTGGATTTTTTTATAAAGATAAAATAAAATGTTATGTCGCAACAATTAACAGCCTACCAGCTCTGTTAGTAACACTTACTTTGGTAAGTGTGGTGGTTGTGTATAAAAAATTAAAGGTTTTTCCTGAAAATAATAAACAAATGGTCTTCTACAGAAGTATTATTTTTTTATAGTTTTCTTGGAATACCATTTATTTCATTTAATGTTCTACTATTGCTTATGTTAGTTTTATTTCAGTTTTACTTTTTAAGTGTTTTTAATTTGTTTACATTTCATTATTGTATTTTTCAAATAATAAATATTTAATTGTTTTCCTGTAATTAAGATTACTTATCTTGGTTAAATAATCAAGCTAGGTTTGTAAAATTCATCATCATTCGTGTTCTGCTTAATGCCAGGTTTCTACATTCAGTCCTCCATCCCTCCCTATCTTGCCCCAAACTCTTTACCTCCTCATACCTTCTTCCCAGTTTTACATCATCAAGCATCTTGTACCTTTCGCGCCCTCTTGCCTTCCTTCCGTTAACTGGTCCCTCCACCACATCTGTGATCAGACGCTCCCGGTGCTGGCTCACCGGTTGCTTCGCAACTGGTGAGCCAGCCACCTGTGTTCCCTCCATCTCACCATCTCTAGCAGTCCCCTCTTCTCCCCCTCTCCATAGCACCTCCTTATTACTAACTCTTTCCATCCAGCTAATCTTTTCAATCTTTCTCCACCTCTTCTCATCCTACTTCCACGTCTCCGCTTCATACATGGCTACACTCCAAATAAAGCATTTCGCCAATTTCTTCTGCAATTCCAAATCAAGCCCACTGCACAAAATCCGTCTTTTCCTGCCAAATGCCTCCTTGGCTATTGCAATTCTCACCTTCACCTCTTTGGCACGCTTCATATCATCCGTTACCAGGGTTCCAAGATATCTAAAAAAATTGACTTGCTCTATTTTATTCCTTTTCAGGGTTATCATTAACTTCTTTGGGGCCCTACTAATTACCATGCATTTTGTCTTTTGAACATTTATTCTCATTCCATATATGTCACAAGCCTTGTGAAATTAAACACTTTTTTTTTAAACTTCTACACAACATTGTCCGTATTTGACTTCTAGTTTTGGTCATCTTTGTGTATCATTTGTAACCAAAATTGTAGTATTCAAATTATGTTCTATATACATATTATGTATAATTGTTGTTTCATCTGACCAGAAATTTGAAAAGGTAAAAGTAGTGTCAGTGAGGGTGGTAGGCAGGAATGTGAAATAAGGGTAAATGGTAGGGGGCTGGAAGAATTTAAAAGAATTCGTATATTTTGGGGTTAGTTGTCTCATGAGATGAGACAAAAAATTTGTTTCTTCTAGCCTGAGACGCTTAATTTGGAATTAAGCAGTCCGTACACAGTACAACCTCATTTATCCAGACTAACTGGTACCAAAGGCAATCCAGAAAATTTAAAATCTGGGTGAAATGGCTTTTTTTTGTCATTAGTCTCTCGACTGGTTTGATGCAGTTCTCCAACCTGTTCTATCTTGCGCAAGTCGTTTTATATCTACATACCTGTAACATCCTACATCTTTTGTAATTTGCTTTATATATTCTAATCTTTGCCTCCCTCTACAATTTACTCCCTCAATGTTACCCTCCATTATTGATAGCCCAATACCTGGATGTCTTAGGATATGCCCCACTAGCCTATCCCTTCTTTTGGTAAGATGCTTCCATATACTTCTTTTTTCATCCACTCGCCTAAGAACCTCTAAATTACTTATTTTGTCCACCCACCTAATCTTTAACATTTTCCTATAACACCACATTTCAAAAGCTTCTATCCTCTTCCGTTCTACAGCCCCTATCACCCACGTTTCACTTCCGTATAATGCTACACTCCAAACATAATGTTTTAAGAAATTTTTCCTAATCTGTAAATCAATGTTTGTAGTCAGTAAGCTGTTTTTCATTTCAAAAAATGGCTAATAAAATAAAATGGTTAATAAAATGGTAGTAATTAATAATTAAAATTAATAAAAGTAATTAATAAATTACTAAAATGGCTAATAAGCTAAAAAAATCCGTAAATAAGCGGACTTACTATTTATTAGGATAAAAAACTATGTATTGTAACAAAATTACGTCAAATTGTTTATGTTAAAAATGTAAAAATAACTTTTCACATCATTTCTTTAACAAAGAAGCTCCACTATCATCTATTGCAAACACTTTATCATTATTAGTTCAGATGGAGTGACACTGTAGTGAAGCTCTCTTAAACTCGACAAAAAGCATTTTACTACAAAGTTTATTGTACAATCTATGCAAGAACTGTACATTTAATTTAATGCTAATTTTTGGCATACTTATAGTTACGTTCTTGCTATCATAGTTCAAAATTATTATACGAGGTATGGCTATTAAATAATGAGACTGACAAAAAAATTTATTTTTATTTTATATATAATCACTTATTGTCTCCTTCAATATATACTCCTTCTCTATCCCTACAACGTTCCATGCGAATTTCCCATCGTTGGAAACAGTGCTGGAAGTCATCTTCTTTCAGCTCCTTCAGGACACGTGCTGCATTCTCTTTTACAGCTTCCACAGACTCAAATCTTGTCCCTTTTAATGCAGATTTCACCTTAGGGAACACGTAGAAGTCACATGGTGCAAGATCTGGTAAATAAGGTGGATGTTCAAACGCTGAGATGCTGTACTTGGCTACGAACCCCTTGACAGATAACGTGGAATGAGCTGGCGCATTGTCTTGATGGAGAACCCATGATTTATCCTTCCACATTTCAGGGCGTTTTTTCCTTACTCTTTGATGTAGTTTATAAAGTACCTCAAGGTAGTAATATTGATTAATTGTTTGACCTTCAAGAACCCAGTGAAGGTACACTATTCCATGGATATCAAAAAAACAATCATCATTGCTTTAAATTTTGTCTTGCTCATTCGAGCTTTTTTGGCTCTTGGTGAAGTTCAGCTTTTCCATGGATTGGCACTTCGTTTCCAAATCATAAGTAAAAAACCACGTTTCTTCACATGTTATTATCTTCTACCTGTTCCCTAAGGTGAAATCTGCATTAAAAGGGGCAATATTTGAGTCTGTGGAAGCTGTAAAAAAGAAAGCGGGACGTGTCCTGAAGGAACTGACAGAAAATGACTTCCAGCACTGTTTTGAACAATGGAAAATTCGCATGGAGTGTTGTAGGAATAGAGAATGAGCGTATATTGAAGGTTGTCACCTTCAATAGTGATCATGTATAAAATTAAAATTAAATTTTTTACGTCAGTCTCGTTATTTAATAGCCATACCTCGTATATGTAAATATTAAATAAAAAAAGTTTACAAATCTGAAACGGGTATCTGGAGATACAGATCAATGAGGGCCGAATGAACAAAGTTTTATTGTATATTGTAAAATTATATAGAATGGAGATTTTGGGCGAATATTTAACTTTTGTTGCATGGTTAGGTGGAAAACATGGAAAGGTGGATGGAAGGCAGACAGTAGAATACAGGCAGCCGAGTTGAAGCTCAAGAATAGTATGTTAGGAAAGACAAGAAGAGTTAGGGTGAGAAATTATGTAATTAAGGAACAAATAATTTGTGATCGACACCGTGACAAGAATAGTTTCTACAGTGTTTGTATGTATTAGTAAGTTGGTTGATAGACTATCGGAAAGAATGGTGTATGTGTAGACAGAAATAAAACCAAGATTGAAGTGGATGGGTTTTACGTGAATCGGGAAAAAGATGAGATGCAAAGAAAGAAGCGGAGGAGACATAGTTGAGTGATAAAATGAGTTGGAGAGGAATTTTGTATTGGGCCTGGCCCAAGGAAACTTGGAAGATTGATAAAGAGGACGATGATTTATTATAATTATAGTAAAGTTTAAGATAAATACTTTTTGTATTGGTAAACAATTCTTTATTATTCTTTCAGGTCGCAAAATAAGAGATAAATAAATAAATAAAAGAGTTGCGTCATTGATAGGTTAAGATTTTAAAAATTTATCATGTTTAAACCGTTAATTTCTGTAGACTAAATAAACTATTATAAAATTTACGATAAGCTAATATTAAAAAATATCTCCGTTCTGTTTCCGCTGAAAATAATCTAATATTGTTTTATTCCTATTGAATAAGTTTATTGTTGTAATGAATGAAATAATTATTCTTAGTAGTAGTAATAAGTAATTTTTCATATTTATTTAATATTTGCCTGTTTATTCTAATTGATGACCATTGAATAGTATATTCTTTATTAATCGTATTGTTTTGTATCTGATGACCTTTAATTGGAATTTGTGTAATTGTTATTCCTCAATTATGCTTTTTTTCTCAATAATTTATGTAAGATACAAGTTTTTTTGTTGCCCATTTGTCCAATATTGAGTGAGAGCCTCCGTCAATTTATTGAAGTTTTCTTGTTTCTTGTGTGCTTTGTACAGTTTCATCCCACCACTCCCTTGATGTGATAATTTTATTTAGTTTAAAAAAAGCGAAAAAATTACTTGATTGATGAAACATTTTACAGTGTTCACGAATTCCTTTCTAAATAGTTTTGGTTGAAATACATAGAAACTTCTAAATTAAATGTGAGGTAAAATTATGTATTATTTGATATACACACATATCAAAGTAAGCAAGTTAGTCATATTAATAAATGATTGGTAAATAATGAATTTAACATATTTATTTTTAAAATTTACACTTATCAGAGTCTTATCTTGACTTGTCCTATACTCCATAAATGGTGTTGAACCATTTTTTTTTTTTTATAATGTCTGCACTTTAGTTATGTTTTATATGTCTTCGTTTGCTTTTCAAAGTCACTATGTTTCCCCTGTTGTACGAGGTTTATTCAAAAAGAATCCAACTTTATCTTGTTATATGCAAACAAATGAGAGGAATACATTATGTACTGGTATTTGCGGTTTACTTTGGTGTGTATGTGTAAGCTGGTCATGTGACTGCGATATTTTGCCTGCCTGATCCTGTACAATGAATGTATCAGACAGCAATTTTTTTTATCAAATTTTCCCAAAACCTGGGTAATTTAATTCATATTTCTTGTTTGCCACTCCATTAATATTACATATACTAATTTTATTGTATTCGCAATTCCAAATCTTTTTTTGACATTCCTGTTATTTTGATTTCCCTTGTTTCCTGTCCTAAATCCGAGGCTGTTAATTTGTCAGTAAGTTAATAAATCCTCTGGCTATATTACGGATGCTGCGCAGGTTGAGCTTGATAATAGGGTTGCTTTTTTTACTGCCTTCAAGCCTTTAGGATCTTTTATTCAAGGTGTCTCTCTATGTTCTTCCACCCTTCCTGCCATTGGGAATTTCTTTCTCTTCCACCTTCAAGCCTTTTGACCATTTTCGCCTAGTATCCCTAGGTAGGGGCCCTGACAAAGTGCTACCATCTGGAGCCAGATGGACCTTGGTTTATTAATGAGGTTTTTACTCTTCCTGCTCCTCCTTCCTGATTGCTTGCAAAATGAGGTCACTGTTGTGAGTCAAACAGGCAGGAGCCTAATCCTTGATTTTGAGAAGAAAAGAAGACCTGGGTCATTCTGAAGTTGAACCCATTCAAAATCCAACAGGTCTTCAGCGATGATCTTTTGAATATTACACACAAGGGTGGTACAAAGATTTAAAAATTGTCCCACTTTAGTAGACAGTGAACCTCATTTTGGTAGACCAACAACAAGTTGAAATGATGAAACGATGAATCTGCCCATGAACAAGTTACAGAGGTAGGGATCAGTATCGGTTCTGTTCAAATAATTGTAATGAAAGGATTGCTGCCAAAGAACTTGACATCAGAACAGAAGAAAGGGCAACTAAATTGCTCAGGATGTGCTCAACTGCACAAAAACTATCGTAACAACTTCTGCATATTCCCTCACTTGAAGATATTGCTTAAAGGGTCCCAATTTTAGTTCAGAAATGACATACAAAATACAATGGCTCGACTAAAGTCTGTTCCAAAAGAGGCCTTCAAGGCTTGCTTACAGAAGTGGTAAGAGTGCTGAAATCTGTGCTGAATCTGTGGAGTGCCAAAGAGAGTATTCTGAACTAGACCACTTGTCAAAACGTTTTTGAATAAATAAGCGTTTTAGAAATGAAGGTTGAATACTTTTTTAACAAATTTTGTAGATCTTTTTGTGGCACGTAAAGTTTTGGTCGTTTGTTAATATTCTTCTTAGTAGACAGTCATATCTGCATACCTTCTATAAGACACTATAGTTCTTGTAAATTCAATAGGCTTGTGAAAGAATAGTTAACTGTTTCTGCTTGTCAAAATGTCCCATCATTTTGCAGCTCATTGATGTGTCATTGGTTACAAATAATGCTAGCCACAAATTAAACATAAGTTACTAATTTTTTGTTTTATAGATGTATGTAGCAGTATTGAAATAGTTACGTACGTATTAATATTACAAGGACTATAATTAAGACAAGAAGCAACATGGGCATCTCTATGGCGCAGTGTTTAGAGTGCTACGTTATGATTTACAATTGCTAAATGTAAGGGTCCGCATTCAATTCTATGCAAGGAAAAGTTTAACTATGTAGAAACCATTGATACTGATCCATAATTCATTAGAATTGCTAATGACCAAGTAGTTGAGACAATTTAAATTAACTAAAAAAGAAAAAAGATGTTGATGACTTATAAAAATTCATTTTTTGAATGATGTAAGGAAAGAGCACATGTTAATTTTTTTCTGTTTAGTGTATTCCTTGTCTAATTTGTGATGTGTGTTTAATTTTAAATGCCAAGTTCTATAATTTAGTTAAAAGAAAGATAATATTAAAAGATAGATTAAGCTCATAATTTCATTGAAGAAATATTTAATTGTTAAACCTTATGAAATCATGTATGTTTTAATCTACGTATAATCTTGCAAATTTATTGTAAATTTGTTTATAACTATGTTATTATTTCTGTTTCAGATCCTGACCCTCCATCCAATTTGTCCGTTACAGTCCGTGGCGGTAAAACAGCATTGGTAGCATGGTCACCGCCAACTTTAGGGCATTATACTGGATTTAAGATGAAGGTATGTTTATAGATTTAATATGGTTTTGTTTTATGTTACATTTAATCTTTAAAAAGGATCAGTATATTTACATTAAAAAAGATTTATTAACTACTTAAGTACCTAAGATACTGAAATTGTAAATCAAATGTGTAAACAGTGATGGACAACTAGATTATTAAAGATTATACTAAGTTAAGACAGTTAAGATAATGAGTTTTTTAAATCTTTTAATATTTACCCTTTTTTTCATTTAACTTTTTACAAGCACTGTCGTGGTGCACACCACTTCATCAGGTAATATCTGGTAGCACCACTAATTGAATTTTAGTTGAAGGGTTGAGGGCGCCGCTATCGCTTTTGTATTGTAACCACTGACCACACACTCGCTCGCCAGTGTGCGCCGGGGACAGTCGGTCTGCCGCTTTTTTGGAAGCGCATTGCCTATACGTGCAACCGGAAAACGGTATACAACCTTGAAGTTCCTGTGACGAAATCGCTCCTTGGAAGAAGATAGCGGTGTAGTGGGTATACCTATCCCTTAATCCTGTCTTTCCCCTTTTACCCCCCACTCAGCACGAGTACAATTCACGCTGGAAAAGGAGGTAAGAGGCTGCTTAATTTTGTATTTCTTTACATCGCATTCCGGGTACGTCAACCAAATAAAAAGTTCACAAGACGCGCAGCAGAACACACGCAGTGCATACAGTCCACTGCCCTGGAGGAGGGTCCCACGGGATCCTTTGTTGGATTTCGTTTTTGTCTCTGCTCGGGGACAAACGCACCGCACCACGCTCGCATCCGTTGTACCAATATAACAAAGCTTCTAGAAATTATTGTGAAGAATGCACCTTCCTTTGTCAGAGACTGAATTCAAACTATGGCAATGGAAGATCCATTTTTCACAATAATTTCTAGGAGCTTTATGATATTACCTGATGAAGTGGTGCGCACTACTAAAGTGTTCATAAAAAGTTAAAGAAAAAGAATGCAGTAAAAAAAGGATAAATATTAAAAGTTTTTTTTTAAAATAAGCTCATTATATCAATAAGGATTCTGTTGCTATGATTACTACTGTAGTTGATTGGAATAACTATTGGCACACAAGTAGATGAACTGGAAGTATCTGCAAGAGAGATTAAATATTTTTACTTGAGTTTATAGTCCTGTTGTTTGTATATTAACCCTTTCAGTGCCAAAACAATATTTAAAAATCAATCTAAAGCCATTTAATTTGAATAAGGGTGTACAAAAAATTCCAGCTTTTATTTTAAAAACTTCCAGGAGTAAGCATACCACTACCAACCAAAATTTCAACGTTACAGAAAAATAAAATTTCTTGTTAAAAATTAATTTTTATTGTTTTCATAAGAAAAAGAAATTGTTCTAACGCTAAAAATATTCAAAATAGTTTTTTCAGTTTTTTAAAGTCGCATCGACAGCTTGGTCATTAGCAACTACTGTAGGTTTCAGTACCTTAACGGTGGTTTTAATGTGTTAAAATTTCCAGACCCTAGCCAGGAATTGAACCCTGGACATTTCACTTTGCTGGCTAGCGCGCTAGTCACTACGCACCGTAGGTGGTTTCAAAATAAATTTTTTCATTAATTTTTGTTTAAAAGTTTTTTTGTAATGTTCAGTTATCCAAACGTTGGCACTTTATGCATAACTAACTGACATCTGGTAAACCGGATGTTGTAACTACATATAATATTTCGACATCCTGTTTTCTGGACGTTAGTACTGAAAGGATTAAGTTTCAGTTTCGTCAAATTCTAATTTTCCATTTCGAATTGTTGTTGTTGTTGTTGTTATTAAAGTTGGTTTGTTTTTTGTCTTTGTAAATACCATTGAAAATTTTTTTTGTTTAAATAGTTGTCGTTCATACATTTCATATGACCAAAAAATCTTGCTCTTCATTTTATGATTTTATGACTTCAAACGTTTCAGTGTCTGTGTAAAGTTTTTGGTTTGGTATATCCATTGTCTGTAATGTTTGGATCATAAATTTTACGAAGGATGAACTTTCTTTTTCATAATGTCCAGATTCTGCAAAATCAAGTTTTGTTTGAGATTATTGTTTCCATTCCTTTGAGAATTATTGGTTTAAAACTGTATTTAAATGTCTTATGTCGGTATTTCATGAAATATTTTTCATACGATAGAGATCTTTGGAGTGAGAGAAAAGTTTCATTTATTCCATTGCATTTGCAATGTTTTTCTTATTTTTCCAATAAATTCTCCTGTATACTTGAATGAACAACTCAAGATTATTAACATTTTTATAGGGTTGAGGAACGATGGGTTTGAACTTGTAATAATTTTCCAGAACCTGGGATCTCCGCTTTGTTGCTGCATAGCATGCTAACCACTTGACCACAGAGGCAGCCAAAAAGAATGTTAAATAATTATACTGTTTGTAGATTCCAAAATATTTTAATTTATCTCCGAACAGCTAAATTAGTGGCTCTGTAGTGTTATTTTTTGTCCAGTGATATATTATTGACTTTCTCACATTTAAATTAAGCAATCATTTGAGTCTACGTAATGTACTTCATTTCATTCGTTGTTAAATTTTGTATATTCATGTTTTCTAAAAAAAATTTAAATGCATCAACTTTCACAAAAATTGTTTAATCAACATAACCATTTTCCGCCATATTCATTAGATTGTGGTTATCAATACTTGGAATGGAATTGACTACAAGACAAAGTTTTTTTTCAATGAAATAAATTTTTCCCAAGATATGGCGAAAAATTGGAAATCTCAGACAAAAATAATTTTATTTAATTTTTTATTGTTTTGTATTTTAATTTCCATATGTACTGATTACTCATAGTGATATATGAGTAATCAAGATAATAATGTATGTTTAATAAATTGATTTAAAAAATGAAATTTTTTAGAAATTGCGAGTCTTATTACATTACAAATAGTACACAAAAATATGTAGTTAAAGTACTGTTATAATGGAAGTTGATATTTTCTCTCAATCCCCCTCTCCTTAAGGTTTGTTTGTTTTACAAATTTTAAGTTAATTTTGTAAACATAAAATGTAAAATAAAAATATTAAAATTGATAATATTATCGTTCAGTTGAAATTCATGAAGTACACTCAATTATAAATAGTCATTAAATAAATGTTCAGCATTGAGTGTGTCAAATCAACCTTATTCTGTCATTTATAATAGTCAAACAGTAATTTGAAATTGAAAAGGTGTCAAACATGGTAAGCTGATACCTGTTGTTGCGAACAGATAAATTATAATTATATCCATTGTAATGGAAATTTATGTTTGTGACATCTTTAAAATAATGTTAATTACTAATTTACTGTGACCAAAAAATATATTTTATTATTAGCTTTCCATGTTGTTTTTTTTTTAATAAAGAAAAGTGGAGGTAGTTACGTGTTTTTGTTAAATTGTGTTTGTCGGAATGATTTTTCTGGTTACCCGTGATAATCTATAATTCAGTATAATTTTTACAATCTACATCATCGATAGATAAGTATCGTTGCTCTGTAATATTTTTTGTGCCGGAGTATTTTATGCGTATGTGTCTTAAAATGGAAACTGATATCTAATTTTAGCGTTATCTGTTAATTGAAATAATTTTTGAATAGTTTTGAAAATGTATTTTAAATCTGGAATGTAATACGTTGATAATTATTTGCCAGTTTTTATGAATCAGATTGAAAAAATAATGTATGTTTTTGTATAAAACTATTAATTGAACTATATATTTCTAACCACCAGAATACGGTAACAGTAAACACTTACCAATGTTTAGAGCGCTTTCGAGTATCTTGTACACATCTTCAGTAAAGTATTTTAAAATTTTTTACAATAAAAATTTAAAACTTCTACCATGGTAGATAAGTACAAAAAACATAAAAGCGCTCTATAAACATTTGTAAGTTTTTAGTGGTACCGTATTCTGGTGGTTAGAAATACGTATTTCAATTTTAAGTAATATGGCTCTTGATAATACCTCCCTAGGATGTTTGATACATTGATTAAAGTATTAATATTTATGTATTAGTTTCAATGATTGTCAAATTATAATTATTAATTGAATTATCGTTTTTTTTTAAGTTTTTTTTTAAGTTTTTTTTCAGATGTTGTTCTTTCTTATACAAAGTGATTCACGAAGATGTGCAGAAACTTTGGGAGCTCATTGTACATGTATAAATAATGAAAAGGTTTCAATAAACATGGATCCGGAAATGCATCTTTAGCGAGTTACAGCTAGTGAAAGATTTCGCCCGGATTTCAGCTCACTAGGTGAAATGAGGTCTTCCTGAAATTCTGGTGAGATAGATTAAGTGGGGAATTCAATCGTTTCTTATAGTTTTTGACTTGATAAATTGAATAAAACAGATCGCAGAACTGTAAGTTAAGTAGTTTTTGAGAAAACCAGTGTCAAATGCAAAAAATGGGAGTGAAAAAACACATTTTTTCATATTTGAGCAACAATGACTTTGTTATTCCATCAAGAAACTGATAAAAATTTTGAATTAACCTTCTAGAAAATTTTATTCCCAACAAAACGGTGTAAATAAAGTACACGGAAAATGAATAGATGTTTGATTAAATGAATTTTTATTCATAACAGACAAAGTAAAATTAACCAGAAAAACATTAATCTAAACATATTCAACCAAATTACAGTAAATTTTCAAAAGTTTCTCCGCCGAATTCAATGCATTTTTCTGCTCGTTTAAAGACGGCTCTTGTTGCTTTCCGTAAACGGTGTAAAAGCTTCATTAATACGTCTAAGTATTACTATTGTTTTAATAAAATGTTTTTTTCACTCCATTTTTTGCATTTGACACTGGTTTTCTCAAAAACTACTTAACTTACAGTTCTGGGACCTGTTTTATTCAATTTATCAGGTCAAAAACCATAAGAAACAATTGAATTCGCCCCTTAATCTATCTTACCAAAATTTCAGGAAGACCTCATTTCACCTGGTGAGCTGAAATCCGGGCGAAATCTTTCGCTAGCCGTAACTCGCTAACTAAGTATTTCCGGACCCATGTTTATGTAAACTTTTTTCATTATTTTTACATCTACAATGAGCTCCCAAAGTTTCTGCATATCTTCGTGAATCACCCTGTATTTAGCCCACTAGCTTTGTAATGCATTCTATTGGAATCGGTTGATATTTTTGAAACTCTTAGTTTAGCACAATTTACTTTTACAAACAATTAGATTGTGATTAGGTTGAAATGCACAGCAAGGCTGTTTTTTTTTTCAGTATTCAATGCACAAAAAATAAAGAAACATAAATTTTTAGGTTTGGGGGTGCTAATGTCATATGAAAATCTGACTAATCGTTAAAGTTTTCTTTTCATTTTATCTGTTGAGAGTATATAAGAATTTGTCAGATTAAGTTTTTTTGTTAAGCTTTTGTGTTCATTTTATCGAGCAATGTATTAAGGGCAATAATAATTTAATCGTTTGATTCATGGTTCTGTAAGTTGTATTTAATCAATACTTAATTTTTTTCGGTAACATTGTTAATTAATAATAGTTGTTGTAATTTATTATACTTATAATAGTAGATGATTCGTAAATTTGCTCGTACATGTGCTTTAAATTAAAATTAAATTACAGTAATAAATTGTGTAATGGCATTTTTTCGTTTTTTATGTAATTTTTATCTACAACACAGCCCATTAGATTGCATGTAAAAGTCAGAAATAATTTAAAAGTACATTCAGGTTTTAATTTAAGTAATGGTTTCTTACTTATCAATGTGACTAAAGTTATTCAATATTAGTAGTGGAATTGTTTTTGTTTTCTTTTTTTATACATGTTTTTAATATTTATTTGTCGTTATACAAATAAGTTAAATCCAGTTATTAGATGTTATAAATGCAAATAGTGTGTGCATTTAGCACTTATCTGCTATTGTTTCATTATGATGTATTTGTTATACATTTAATATTTCTATCCTATGTTATTAGTAAAGTTACATTTTTTTTTAGTCATCTTCAGACTTATATTCTTGTTAATTGTTAGTTGTTATAATATATTCATTTGTTAATTTTATTTTTATTAAATTAATTTTCGGCCCCTCTGTAATGTAGTAATAACACACTAGACTGCAAAGCAAAGGGTTCGTAGTTTGATTTCTGGCTAGAGAATTTTAACACATTACTGTATTACCTCGTCTATTTGGTCTAAATTTCTATCTGTTTATTTATTTATAAGATCTATTTAGATCTGGATCATTTTTTTTTATTTATGAAAACTTAGTATGCCACACATACTGTATTTAAACAACACTGCAATCTAAATAATAACACATTATACTCTGTGTTACCCATACGGTATGTATTTTATTGTTAAAACATTCGTGTCATGAGATACAGTTTTTTTTTGTTTTTGTTTAACGTCCGATTCTTCTGCAATTATTGCTAATGCAGACGGTGAAGGATGAAATGATTTTTTTGTAACGTATGAAAATATGCCATGCCTGAATGGGATTCGAACCCTAGACCGCATGATGAGCACGTTAACAACGTGCTCGCCTGAGATAAAGTTTACATACACATTACTGTATTTATTTGGTGAAATTGCGTGATCGCACTGGCTTTTAAAGGCTATACAATAAAAAAATAAAGTAAATTATTTATTCGAGAGAAAACTAGTTGTAAGTGTTTGTTCATTAACATACTTTAGTATTTTTGTGTTCAAAGAAGTATAAATAAGTAGTAAGTTTTCGCATTACATTTTGTTGTTATTGATTGTTTTCAAATTTTTGATTTTCTCAATCACTTCTGGTCCCAAAATTAGTCTGGATACATGAGGCATATTTACTTCACTCATGAGAAATGCCTTTGATTTCAACAAGGGGTGAAGCATTAATGCGCATCCACTACTGCTATGGTATCATTTTAATAGACACAAAAACGTTCACTATACCCAAAACACATACAGTATATTGCAGAATCTTTTGTTGGTTAACAGCGTAAATGTAACTGTTTGTTATCCTAAACAGAAATGTTGGTTTCTTGAAAATGCGATTTGACTATTCACAGTGCTAAACGGAATCTAATATGCAGTGTAATAAAATGTTGTGAAGTTTAAGCTAAACAAAAATGACTTTCAGTTGCTTTTAACAAAAGTCATAAGCGAGCTGTATGTCAAAATTATGGAAATTTTTTTTCCTTTGTTTATTTAACGTCACATCAACTGCTGTGGTCATTAGCAACGACGTTGAGTTGTAACTGTGAAGGATGAAATGATTTTTTGTAACATATGAAAATATGCCGTGCCTGAGTGGGATTTGAATCCAAGACCATTTGATATAAAAATGGAGGATTTTTATATCAATGAGAAAATGGTGCTGATATGTGAAAAGTTATTACTGGTTTTAAAAGAAGCTAAAAATACTAGTTGGGAACTTTGCCTAAGTTAAGAAAAATTTTAAAGGAAATTAGTTGAAGTGAAATAAGTGGCAGTCGAAAGAAATTATATTAATTGAAAGGCAACTTGTGGTTAACAAAGGGAGCAATTGCACGGTAGTAAAATGTATTCTCTCACTATTGAGGTTGGCAGCACTGTCAGACTTTCTTTTTGCTTCCTTGTAGCCCATACTGTACTAACATTCTGTAATTGAATACTGGCGCTAATGACCAAGGTGTTTTTGTGTAACTGTACAAAGACTAAAAAAATTAAATTCCTCAGAAATTTATGTATTGTTCATTTAATAATAAAGCTTTATTTGAATACTTTATGGAACAAAAGCCTTTTTTTTAAGAGGAAATGATTTGCTATTCATTAATACATTAATTGAAAATGGTCGAATATGAGCATCAAAAAATTTAAAATAAGGAAAAATCCACTTTTAAATAATGTAATAATCTTTGTTTTTAATCCATGATAATCGGGTTACTTAGATACTTTCTGGTTTTCAAGTGGTTTATAAAGTTTAAACTTATTGGCAGATTATATCACCTGCTTCAACAGAATTCATTATTTAATTTTGCATTTGGGATGGTTTTTTTACTTTCTCTTGGCCTACATTAATAGGGAAGGAATGTATTGTTTTCTTGTCAATTTTTTGAAATTAAGTTTTCATTGGAATTACATTTTTCAGGCCCTCTAAACCTAAAAAAAAATTTTTTTTTATTTACCTTGGTGTGTGGTGAACAAATTATCTCAAGAACGGAATAGTATACGAAGTTGAAAATTGGAACTTGAATTAGGTACCGCAAGGGGACCTGACATGAACATTTTGATCGAAATCAGTCAATCAGAAGTAATAGTTTATTCGTGCAATCTTTCACTTTTTTGCTATTTTCTCAAAAATGGCGTCTACAATTTTTTTTTTAAATTGTCCTTATTTATTAAATTTTACTAATTTCATTTATTTTACTAAATTTTTTATGGTCTACATGATAAAATAACAGCCATGTTTGCTAAAGTTCTTGGCATTGTGCTCTCTTGGTAAAAAGTTTTTTCTTTACTTAAGATTACGACCTTAATATAAATTTTAGTGCAAAAGTGTTTGCCATCAAAGTTATAGAAAGATGATAAACTATAAATTTATTCCAATTTTTTTTCTGTAGAGCGTAGTTTAGTGTCATTCACTCATGGTTAAAATTAGGTTATGTGTTTCATTATTTATATTTGCAAAAGAAAGTCGTGTGAGTGTTTCACACCAGATTTTTTTGGGAATAGGTTACAGCACAACATAAAAGTTTTGCCCATACACATGTTTAATTATAGATAATTATAATTTGGTAGCACATCACCCACTATGGTTATTTTTTATTCGTCATGACATCATTATGATGCCGCTAACCCTGTTCACGATGCCCGTATGATGAACCATACTAGTCTTTGTACAGTCGATGCCTGTACGTTATACCCTACATAGTTTTGGTAATTGTAATCTGGTTTTAGAAGTAATTAGTAATGTACATACATTAACAGCAGAATTTAAGTACATTCTAAGTTGTAGTACAAACTGTTGTAAGAAAATCATATACCTTGGGAAGTCTGATGACTCGGATTACCTTTGGTGTGTCTCCCTATCGCCACAATATAACTGGGAGCATGTAATACACGTTTTCGGTTTTTCTTTCTCTAGAAGCGTAATTTAAAAAGTTTTCCTTAGCTCTGACATCTACAACCCAAATGACATCTATTCACAAAATTTGAAGTTTCTAGGCTGTACAGCTCTGGAGTTTTTATGATGAGTTTGTGCATCATTGAGTCATCAGTATTTCACTTTTTTATAATTCTTTTCCCTTGTGTCGGGCCAATTTTAGACCATGTGAGGAAACTTTAGATGTTTCTGGAAGCTCTTTTTCCACCCATGTTCTCAGGATTCACTCAATGTAGGCTTTTTTCCTTTCTTCTGTCCACCTAGTGTTCTATTTTTGCTCTTCATGGAAGCCCTTAAAGTCTGTAATTTTTCATTTAAATTTGGTTCATTTCATCAAGGGGAGACTGTACTTTGTATCCCGCCAATATTAAATGTGCTATTTTTAGGTATATTTTTCATAGGATTGGTGAAAGATATGAAAATAAAACTTTACACACTTATAATTGTAGGGTGGTTTTAGCTACTGACATTTTTTTCAATTTAATCTGTTGGATCATAAAGTTTTTAAAAGAATAACGAATAACATAAAATTTTTACAATTTTTTTCTACGTTGTTTTGGATATTACTAATTTTTTGAGCACCTGAGGAAGTAAAAATAATGTCGGTGAATGTGCATGTACATGATAATGAACTGGTATAACTTTTAGCCTGGTAGGTTAAATGGCTTCTGAGAAAAATGTACCTAAGTGTTAAAAATCTAAATTTACGGGAAAAGGCACTAATGAAAAACAAAATGCACACAAACATGTTTAATTTCCAATCAACAGTTGGTTAGAAAGCTGCACCAACAACGGAGAATATTAAAAATAGTGAAGCAGATATTGAAAAATAACTTAAATTCTTTTTGCACTAAAACGAGAAATATAAAAATATGAAAAATATTTGTTCTTGGCGACATGTTAATTTTTTAGGATAAACCTGATAAAAACTTAAATTTTTTTCATTGAAATAATTTTCTTGTCGTAATTTAATGTTTTTGTGGTAGATCGAAGTCTAAACTATTGAAAAACATTAAAAACCGAAAATCAAAATTTTCAGTCAAAACCATCATACAGTCTCCCCTTTTTCTCGGTTTATTCTGGTTTTTTCAATATTCTTTCTAACTTCTTATGATCTTTCTCTCAAATTTCTCTGCTTGTCTTAGACCAGCCTTCCTGTTCATTCTAACGCACTCACTCATGTACAAACACACAAGTTTTATTACAGTATTGTAATGTCTAATCTTGGCTTGTCTTGAGAGTGATTTCTTCTTATATAAGTGATTAGTTCCTCGGAGTGTACCAGCCATCTTTCCTCGTCTGTTGTTGTTCGCTTCCTTTTCACTGGTCTTTGGTTGTACTATCTCCCCAAGGTACTTGAAGTTATCAACTTTCCCAATTTTTCCGTATTGTGTCTTCAAGTGACGCGGGTCTGTTTAAATGTTTGTTATGTGTTTAGTTTTCTCGAAGGAAATATCTAGATCTGCTTTTTCTGCTTGTTCCTTTAACATGCTGATTTGTTCTACTTCACAATCTATACTTCTATACTAATATAATAAAGAAGAAACGTCTGTTTGTTTGTATTTAGTTAATCTCAGAAACTACTGAACTGATTTAAAAAAATTGTTCATTGTTGCATATCTTAGAGCTTCCTGAACAATATAGGCTATTTCGCAACTTTAAGTAACTTTAATTAACTGAGTTAAGCAATTTAAATTGTGACGATGTCGCATGTTTTAGTCCATTGAGTGCATAGCACAAGTCCTCTGGGTGGTGTATTTTTTAAGCTAGAAACACGATTCAACTTTTATATTTCGTAGAAAAACGTGAAGAACAACATTCGATTCCAAAAACATTAAAAATTTGGAAATATTCAAAATTTTTATTTTTGTATTGAATTTCATATATTTGTTTTCATTCGACAGGAAGTAAATGAGTCATATATTTCCAGTTACTCTGTGTACTGCACCCACGTATTATTGTCTCTTATCTCAGCTACATATCAACTGTCTCTTTCTTTTCCATCGGTATTCTTCTATGCATTCTATCCAATTTTGTTAAATCGCAGGGACAAAGATTTAAAATGGTCGGCATCGATTTGAGACAAGAGTGCTTCACTCATGGACAACTTTATGTCGGACTTTTTAGAGCTGGAAGTGCAGAAAAACAATTTATTTTGCTGCCACAGGGCAACAAAACCACAAATATTGTATATAGAGAGGTTTTAAAATAATTTAATGAGGCCTACATTAGCTGCTGTGAAGCGAAGCGAGCGAGGGTTGCTAGTTGTATAATATATATAAAGTTTATTTTTTGCCGGACAATGCATCAGATGATCAAACATACTGGAGTTTTTAAAATTTTTAATAACTGCGTAGAGTTAAACAGATATCTAACTTTATTAAATAGATTAGTTATTATCAGATAAAGAGTATCTACCTAAAGTTTATTGTTTCTTAATTACAATGTAATTATTTGTATAGTTTTAGTTACCAAAAATAAACAACAATAAATAATAACTAAGAATAAACAAATATTAATTTTATCTGGTATAGAGAGTTTTCAAAAACTATTATTAAATGTTGCACTACTATATTACGCATTGGTTAATATTGATTTAATAATTTGTTGTTGTTATTATTATGTAAACATTTATTGAGTGCATGTACATTAAGTGTAAAAACAAACTATGTCAATAGTTGTCTAAACAAACCTGTCAAGAGTGTAGATTATAATTATTGTAATCATCATTATCTTCAACATTAACCTTTGTGTCCACTGTTGGACATACTTCTCCCTCATTGATTTCCAGTTTTTCCTATTGCTATTCTGCACCCAGTTTCCAGCCATTTTTACCATTTTAGTAGCCAGTTTTTTTTTTTTTTAAACAATTACAAAAAAGTTTAAAATTGTACAAATAAGCTACTTCTGGTTGACCAATTTTGATGAAAATATTCGTGTCTTGTCCCTTCATAGTACATATCTTAAATTCAAAGTTTCAACTTCATATGATTTTCTTTTTTTGAGTTATTTTGTTCACACACACACACACACACAGACCAATTGGTTAAAACATCAATTACCAAACTGTGGGTTGTAAGAGCAGTTTTGGTGGGCCGTGGGAACCAGTCAATTATAGAATTATGTTAAATTTTGTCAGAAGACCATTTGAAAGATGTGAATTTGAAAACAGCCAAAGATTCCTTGTTTGAACTCTCATGTGATTCAATACCGAGATTTGTTTTTAAAGAAACAAATCTAATCCATCTTCTTCTTCTGTCTTTCAAGGATTTGGCATTTCTGCTTGTTCCGAACCTCTCAAATCTGCCCATCTCTTTCTCGGGCGTCCTCATTCTCTCCTGCCCTCCGACTTATAGCCAATTGTCTTGCTTAGGTATCCTATCCTCCCTCATTCTGTTTACATGCTCTAACCACTGCATTCTGTTCTGAGATACCTTGTCGTTTATAGAAAAAATGTTGAGTTCTTTCCTTATCTCAGTATTCCTGTAACGATCTTCTCTACTACGCCCATACGTATGTCGAAGAAATTTCATTTCAGATGCTTGCAATCTGCTCTACTCTTGCTTTGGTTCTAATCCATTTCTGGTCTAACTCAAAAGGATATATCCAGACGTGGCGAAAATAGCTTTGAAGCATCTCATGGGGTTCACGATTATCTATTAATGTGAATGTGTCTCTTACAGTCTGGTCTATTTAAAGAACAAATACAGGAACAGACTTTGTGTCAAGAATTATCTTCGACTAAATTAACTAGTTTTTATCCTGATACATACATTATTATCAACTCAAAACAATGTCATAAAACACACTGACTATATGAATCTCCATACTTAATCTAAAGAACTTGTAAAAAAAGTGTTCATCAATTAAACTATTAGTACTTGTATGTTTAAGCATTCTTCTTTTACAACTACCCTACTTTCAAAATAGTACACTCCATGGTTCATTGCTTCACAATTACACGTATAAAAATATATGTGATGAATGATAGATAGTCTGCTTCATTTTTATAATGCCTAGTAGTTAATGGGTTGGAGAAAATATATCTACTTCAAGGTGGGTACTATCAGAAAAAAGTTTGGGAACCGTAGGGTAAAACGTGGTTTTTATTGGCTTCAGTAAAACTGAAAATGTTTATTTCCAGTGAAAAATTAATAAGAAAACATAACTTTCCTAACCTATATATCAGGACAACAGAAAGTAAAAATCTGTTTATTTTCTGCAGTTTAACTATTGACTATTGACTTTCATAAGTTTTAGTTAATCTAGGTGATGTTTTTTGATAATATTCCATGTTTAAAACTATGCATTGATTCTTTTACAAGGAAAATAAATTAGAGTGAATCATGTTAAAATTAATATTTATATTATTATTTTGTCGTTGCATCTTTCTTTCTTTTTTTTTGTTAGTGGGAGTCTTTGGTGGCCTACTTGTTGTATTAATACATGATTAATTATTTTTTATCAACATTGATATAACATTTACACTATTGTTATGAAAAATCAGTTTCCTGTTATCTGTTCTAACAGTATTTATTAGGAATGGTGTATCAGAATGGTGTAGAAATTTGTAATTATTTTAACAAATATTACCAGGAAGTAGCTTTAAAACTTAAACAACAGATTGGGGAAACAGTGGGATGTTATGATCCAAAAGGTAACAAGGTAGTAAATCATTTCTTATTTAGCCTAGTTTCAAGGGAGGAATTAGAATCAGTTATTGATAGTTTGAAAAGTAAGAGAACATGTGGGTTAGATGGGATTTCTAGTATAATTGTTAAAGAATGTAAACATCTTTTAATTACTCCTCTCCTTCATTTGATTAACTTCTCACTCGAAACAGGTGTATTTCCAAACAAACTGAAGGAGGCTAAAATATTGCCTATATTTAAAAATGGTGATAGCCAGTTAGTTAAAAATTATAGGCCCATAAGTATTTTAAACACAATCAGTAAAATTTTTGAAAAGGTAGTATTTATTAGGTTAATCAGTTTCTTGACTGAAAACCTAATCATCTCAGAGGATCTAGCATGGTTTCCAAAAAGGTAGATCAACTAAAACTGCAATTGTTTCACTTGTGGAGCAAGTAGTTGATATATTGGATGCCGGGGAGAAAGCATTGGCAGTGTTTCTGGATCTGAGTAAAGCTTTCGATTGTGTTGATCATGAAATTTTATTGAAAACACTAGAGTCATTAGGCGTTAGGGATGTAGAATTGAAATGGTTTCAATCTTACCTTATTAATAGATTACAGTGTGTGGAGTTAACTAGGGTTGTTAGAGGGAAACTTACAAAGGTTGTATCTGGAAAGCTTGAAGTCAAAGCAGGCGTTCCACAAGGGTCAGTTTTAGGTCCAATTCTGTTTCTATTGTATATTAATAGGTTACCAGAAGTCATACCTGATGGCAGAGCTTTGTTGTTTCCTGATGATACTTCAGTAATCAGTAACAGTTTACTGGTAGATGCTCTTGAAGTAAATACACATGTTAACATAGAGTCCGTAGTACAGTTCTTGAATCAAATGTTATTAACAGTTAATGGGAAAAAGTGTCAGTACTTGCAGTTTAAAAATAAACATAACGTTAAAGAAAGTAGAGAAGTGGATGTATTTATTCATAATAATAGTTTAGAGCATGTAGAAACAGTGAAGTTCCTGGGCGTATCTCTAGATAGATCTTTGTCTTGGGACTTCTATATCAATCAAGTTTGTAGTAAAATATCATCTGGGGTATTTGCACTAAAACAAATCGCCAGATTAAATGATAAAAAATTACTAATGGCAGCTTATTATGGCCTCATTCTGTCTCATATCCGTTATGGTATTTTAGTATGGGGTAATTCTAGCATGGGTAATATAAATAGGGTTTTTAAAATTCAAAAAAAGCTATTAGGTGTATGGTGGGAGCTAACTAGCTAACCTCATGCAGGCCACTATTTAAGGAGCTTAAATTGCTTACAGTTCCCTCCCTCTACATTTTTGAGGTGATTATGTATGTTAGGCAAAATAATTTTATGCAGAATTTCAATGTTCACAATCATAACACGAGAAACAGGAATAATTATTATGTGGCTAATCACTCCACAAAATTGTTTGAACAAAAACCTACTTATGCAGGGAGAAAATTCATGAATAAATTACCCCAATCTTTAAAGTGTTGTGAGGATTTGAATTCCTGTAAAAAAAATCTGAAAAATTACTTGACCAGTGAAACTTTTTATAGCGTACAAGAATTTCTTTGTTGATAGTAGTGATACATTGTGTGATTCTTCTATGTATTTCAGGTGTTATATCTGACGACATGCCCTATACTCCTCTTGGAGTCTCCAGGGCGCAAAAAAAAAGGATGTATAATCTTTTTTTTTTTCTTTTTTCGAACAGGCCTTCAATGGACCACGCTAATATCAATCTAGTTTGGCGGCTCCCTCCTTCTCCTCCAATACTGCTTCATGTTCTCGCTGTGTTGCGCTCTTCGTTCCTCCGTCCAGCGCATGTTTTCTCTAATCTTCCTGACACTCACAAGCGACTCTATTGATTGAATCCTCCCTCTGAACCTTATTCTATCCCTGCAGTCTTCTATCTTTATGTTTATTCTATTGAGGTCTTCTTTTACTTGTTTTATGTATGGCGGTGGATTCCTATAATTCCAGAATTTATCAAAAAGTTGTTTATTCAATCTATTGGGATCCATCCGCATCATGTGTCCTATGAATTTTAATCTTGTCTTCCGAATTGCCGTCTCAAGATTTTCAAAAGTTTTAAAACCGCCACCGTTCTTTATTTTGTATATATCTTCATTTGACTTCAATCTATATCCATTTTCTGTTTTATTTGGGCCATGTATCGTTCTCAAGATTCTCCTAAAATTTTGAAAATTTTGATGTTATTTCCAGGAATCTTGGACATTTCATTCTCCAGGGTATCCCAGAATCTGTCTATTTTATCTGGGTCTGTTTTATTGTCCTGATTGATAGGAGCATGACCGTTAATAAGCGTGTATTTCTTATTGACTGATTTCACCGTTAGAAGGGATAGTCTTGAATTTATGGATTTGAATTCTGTAATACAGCTTTGGTACTTGGACCACAAAATAAATGATATAAATTAAATAAATTGGTACTTGGACCACAACAAAAGCAGTTCCTAAATGCGGCATTATATATAATCTTTATTTATAAAAAATATTTTTCCTTATGATTCCTGTTACAGTTCTTGAGGTAAATTTTAGGAAGTGTAAAAAATTATTATAATAATTCACATTATTCAAATTTTTTGTTACTTAAAAGAATGTGTACTAGTAAATACCTATGTACTGTATGGAAAACCCAATAATTTATTTCAGTAACTGTTACACAGAAATCGTTAATTTTTTCAATTTTATTACGTTGCGTACATGTTTTCCATTATAAAAATGTGCATGTTGTAACGTCATGTAGAATTGATTATTAAATTTCATATTCTCAGTTATTATCTTGGCTATATTATATTTCATATAATTTTACTGTAGTTTTTGGATCTAGTTTTCTTTTGCCCCAAATGTTGTGTTGTTTATTTGATAGTAGGGACTTAATAGATAATTGATTGTGTTTCCCTATTCTGTTCATAATCTCGTGGTCTAACTTCCCATTTTCTGTGTGTATTGGACCAAGATACTCATAACTATCAATCTGTTTAATCTGTTCTTCATTGCAATATACATACATTGACATTCATACTTTCTTGGTAACCTTTATTTCTTATCTGTTCATGTGACCACTCTGTTGCAGCGTTTGTATTTTCCTGTCAGTATCCGCAGTCAAGACAGTGATTATTGAGAAATAAAAGTGCCTCTGACTCCCCCCTCGATGGTGTAGTTACTAGACTACTACAAAGTGAAAGGTGCCGGGTTTGATTTGCAGCTACAGTCTGAAAATTTTAGTATGTTAAAAACCACTGTTACAGTACTGAAACCCACAGTAGTTGCTAATGGCCAAGCTGTTTATGCAACTTTATATAAACTAAAAAAATGAAAAAGTGCCTTTGCCAACAGTTCTGCATTTTCCAATAGCCAATTCTTATCCTTATTGTTCTTCTCTCATAAATTTGGCCCCAAAATCAAGTGTTTTATCATGTTTTATTTTACTTTTGAGAAAATTGCAAAAAAGTGAAAAACGCACAAATAAACTCCTACTTCCAGTTAGATGAAAATGTTTCTGTCAGGTCCCGTAATGGTACTTAACTTAAGTTCCAAGTTTAAACTTTATACGATATTCTGTTCTTGAGATGTTTTGTTCCCACAAACCAATGGCTAAAAACATGTCTTTTTTGGTACAGGGGACCTGAAAACATGTAAATCTGGTGAAAATATTATTTTGAAAAATCGACATGGATACAATAATTTCCTTTCCTATGTATTCATATAGGGCAAGAGAAAGTTAAATGAAGTAACTGTTTGTGTGTTACGCAACCGATTTCAATAATTCTTTCACTGTTGGAAGCCAATAGCTTCCTAAGTTATATAGGCATTAACATAATTTTTAAATTTTGGGAAAAAATTTTTGGTTGGTAAAATGAAGTCCTCTTTCAATTTACAGTATTTGTTTGATAAGGTTAGTTCTTCCATTTATTTTCTATACATCAATTTATTCTATTCTACCATGTATATTATGTAATGTATCGTATAACAGTCTGGTATCAGGTATAGTACAGCACTGTTCTACGATATGGCATCATTCATTCTTTACTCTTTTATTTTATCAAATTTTTGAAAATATTTATGGGACGGATAAACTGTCACATCTGATTTCTGCATAGAAAGTTGTATAAATTTATTTAAAATTAGAGAGATCATGCGGTATTTTTTAAGAAATAGAATTTTCTTAGGACACATTATTCAGTTATCTCAGATCATATTTGGTGATTTATCCTGGTGTCATCACCATTCATGTTCCAGTACTAATTGGTTTTATTTGTACAGTTGTGATTTGGGATTTCCAGTATTATACATTTTTTCTTCTGATATGTATCCACCTGCGTTTTAAGTTACTAACAAGTGCTCTTTTGAACACGTATAAGCCGATTAATTATTTTGACTGTTGCCAATAAAATCTGTTTTAATAACTACATTAGTGTAAACCCCCCCCCCCACAGGCTAGCAATAAGCCTGTGCATGTTACTACAGGGGGCAATTGTCAGTTTTATTTTTGTGTTTATTATATTTTGTATCTAATTGACATTCATTTACGTAAGATTTTAAAAGAATGTTTTGTTACATTTCTTACAGCTTTATTTTATGTTGGTATTTCATATATTTTTTATGATGCATAACAATTTTTTATGATGACTAAAGATGATGGTTTTTTGTTTTGTTTATTTTTATTACGTTTCACTGTATTAATTTTATTTGGTGTGACATAATAAGTACGATAAGTTGTAGTATTCAAATTAGTATGTTTTTTGTTCTGTATGACACGTCCATTTTACAACTTTGATTTTATGCTATTTTAAATATTGACTATTGTACCAGTAGGTTAATTTTATTTTTCATTTAGAAAACAATGTTAATTTAGGTACCATAAGAGGACAGAAACATTTTTTTCAAAATTGGTCAACCAGAAGTAGTAGTTTATTCATGTGATTTTCTGAAAAATGGCTCCTGTAAGTTTTTAAAAAATTGCCTTATCTCTTACCTACATATTTTATTCTCTTACAAGATAGGGTAAGCCCTATGTCTGATTGAATTTTTGAAAAGGCTGTGCTCTCATGGTAAAAATGGTTTTTTAAGATTGCAGCCTTAAAATACATTCTAGGGCAAAATTGTAATTGATCAAAATTATAGAACATTTAAAAACGTGCAAGTTTTATTTCAAACATCTTTTGTCAGCACTTATTGTAGCATTAATTGGTGGTTTTCTGTATTTTTTTCATCAAAATTGGTAAAAATGGGATTTATTAATATTGCGGCCTTAGTATGCATTTTACGAAAAGTGTATAATTAATGCTACAGGAAATTTAAAAAAATTACAACTTTCATTTCAAGTATTTTCTTGTACAAATCCTAGTTTAGCGTCAATTAGTGATTTCCCAAATTTTTAAGTCGAACTGAGGTTGATTTTCATTTTGCATCATTTACTCATGATTTAAGTTAAGTTATGATTTTAATTATTTACATTCCTAGTATTTCTTTTAGAAACTTTATCAGACCATTTAGAAATTTTTATCCTAATAAATGTGGTTACTGATAAGTTTGTTACGTTAGTGATGAAATTGATATGGTGAAAATATACGTTGCATACTTTGTGACAACCAGGCTGACGTGCATTCCTGTTTTTGATATGAACCAATAATAGAAAATATTTCCTTACTTGTTTGCCATCCATAAACCACAGATCATTTCAATATATTTCACTGAGTGAATGAGTTTTAGTTTCACAGAGTGAATGAATATTGTGGTCTTTAAACAGAAATAAATTAATTGAAAAAATTTAGTTGATTAGGAGAATGAATGAAAACTTTCATTTGTTTTAGATTTATTTATGAGAAGAAAATATTTTAATCTTTAAAAGCTTTTTATTTTTTCAAGTGTTGTGGTTGTATTAATTTGATCTAAATTGCGAATAAGTCATGTAAGTTTTCATTGTGATAACATTCATGTCAAGGTATTACAGATATTTTTTTTATTTTCCAAATTTCTTTCATTCTATCTAATCAATTTTATTTGTCTGATTTCTGACCTTACGTTGTTTTTATCAATTCTCAAAGTTATGTTTAGTGTTTTCATGTCTATCTTAATTTCCTTTTCGTGTCTTTAATGGTTTCTGGTTCCAAATATATTTTTCTTTAGCCCCTCATATGAGGAATTAGGAACAGTTATTGGTAGTTTAAAAAGTAAGAAACGAGTTAGGTTTTATGGGATCTCTATTATAATTTGTTAAAGAATGTAAGTATTTTTTAATTACTCTCCTTTATTTAATTAACTTCTCACTCGAAGTAGGTGTCTTTCTAAACAAATTGTAGGTGGCTAAAATATCGCCTATTTTTAAGAATGGAGATAACCTGTTAGTTGAAAATTATTTTTGGAAAGTTAGTATTCATTAGGTTAATCAGGTTCTTGAGTGAAAACCTTAAAATTGAGTAAAACTTTTAAATTGTCTACAACTTTTATTATATACACTTTTGCTCTAAAATGCATATTAAGGCTGAAATATAAAAAAAACAATTTTTTTTCTACGAGAGAACAGCCTCCCCAAGAATTTCAGCAAACATGGCACCTACTCTATCTTTTAGAGCATAAAGAATGTAGTAAATAAAACAATTTAAAAAAAATAGGAGCTATTTTTGAGAAAATTGCAAAAAAGTGAAAAATGACACAAATAAACTACTACTTCCGGTTGATGAAAATGTTTGTGTCGGGTCCTCTAGTGGCACCTAACTTAAGTTTCAAGTTTCAACTTCGTAAGATGTTCCATCTTGAGATATTTTGTTCACACACACAGACCAATCACTAAAGACATGTTTTTTGGGTTCAGGGGTTTGAAAACGTGTAGATCCAGTGAAAACTCAATTTCGAAAAATCGACATGAAAATAATACTTTCCTCCCTACGTATTTATATAGGAAAGAGAAAGTAAAAAGATTAAAGATTTTATTTATGACTATTTTCTGGGGTAATAAGTGTCCTACAAAGATACTTCGCTTTCTTTTAATTTGAGTAGTGACTGGTTATGTGATTCTATATATTTGCTCATTTGGTATGATTTTAATTTTTCCATCTTTAAATCTCAACAAGTTATATTTTTTCTCTTTTCAAGAGTTTTTATTTCATCAGATAACGCTTTTATTATATCATATTGACAAAAGGATGTTTTAATTTATTTGTATTGTTTTATTGTTGTTATTATTTATTTTTTATCAAACATCCTACGCAGGTATTATCAACAGCCATATTACATTTAAAACTAAAATTAATGTTTTGTTTTATATGTACTATATATATAAAAAAAAATGTTTATATTTACCTTATACTGCTTCTTATACTTTTTCTTTATAAGCTTTTTCGTGGTGTGCCCAAATTATTTACGAAGATTGCTCTTCTGTTAATGGTTTGAGTCAAACTGGTGAATAGTTTGATTCAAACCATTGACAAAGAAAGATGCAATCTTTGTAAATAATTTCTAGAAGCTATTATTATTACCTTAGGAAGCAGTGCATACCGCAAATGTGCTTGTAAGGAAAAAAGAATAAGAAGCAGTATAAGGTAAAGATAAAAAGTTTTTTTATACATACATAAAAAAAACATTAATGTGGGATTCTGCTGTTATGATGCTAACAAGTGGCTTAAATAATTAAAACTGAAATATATATATTTCTAAACCACCAGCAACACTGTAAAAGTAAACACTTACCAATGTTTATAGCACTTTCGTGTGCTTATACACATCTACAATAACTCATTTTGAAATTTATCAATAGTTCAAATTAAAATTTTAAACTTTTACTCCTACCATGGCAGATAATGCCTTATCTGTCATAGTAGAAGTAGAATTTTAACTATTAATAAATTTCAAAATTAGTTACTGAGGATGTGTATGAAATACATGAAAGTGCTATAAACATTGGTAAGTGTTTACTGTTACCATATTGCTGGTGGTTTTTTTAAGTTATTTATTAAAGGTCCCGTCAACAATGCAGTCATTAGCGACCAGTTATTACAACAAAATTATAACAGTATCTAATAAACTGCTGATACATAATTACAAAAACCAATCAACAAAAATAACCACAATTAATTAATTACTAACAAAAATTAAAGACATTAAATAATAACAATGACTGATCGGCAAAATTTAATCGGTGACAGAACATTACTGTCACACACACACACACACACACACACACACACACACAAACACCACTCATTTACAAGTAGCAGAACTATTTACATAGTTTTACTCAAAGACATCATAAAAGTTATATACAGTTATACAAATTTAGGCTCTTCATCACTTGCAACACACTTTCAATCTTGTCTTCATGGCAGAAAAGATTACTCAGAGACACATCTTGAAGCTGAAATTTTCTTCTCTGAACTTCTGTGAAACGTCAATCACATAAAATGTGTTTCACCGTCAATTGGTGCTCATGGCAGAAATGACAGATTGGTGGGATAGGAGGACTTGAGAATATGTAACTGTACATAAACTGAGTATGGCCTATATGTAATCATGAAATAACCACCTGATCTCGTCGATTATCCAATTCTATGGGTTTCTCAAAGATGTCTTTTCTAATTTCGTGTAACTTAAATAATTTTGAAGTCCATTTTTCTTTCATACGTTTTAAACAAAAAGTAGTAACGTCTGCCAGAGTAACAGCATGGTCTTGTAGATGTTCTGAAGCAGCTCTGTTAGCAGCGACATCAGCCTTTTCATTGCCGTAGATTCCGACGTGCGATGGGACCCAAAGAAATGTAACATTGTTGCGATGTTTTTCGTTAATGAAGACTAACTTTGTAATTTTCCAGATGAGTGGATCTGTAGGAACTGATGAAAAGCTAGAGAAGACACTCTTGGAATCTGTACAGATTAAGAACTTTTAGCTGGTGGTTTAGAAATATATATTTCAATTATTTTTTTTTATATAATCACTAGCATGCCCCGTCGCGGCTTTGCAAGCGAAAAATGGTGTAATCACTTTTCAGCAGTTCTTGCTTTTTGAAGTTTTTTTGCTTTTGAAGATTTTCTTCCTAGTGATGTTTTTTTGATGGCAGTACTGAAAATGGAAAAAAACAAAAAACAAAAAACCACAAAAAAATAATTGTCGAAACCAAAAACTTAAATCTTTGTTGAATAAAATAAAAGTCAAAATAAAATATCAAAGCAATACCAATTAAAAGAAAATTAAAACAAATTAAAGAAACACAGAACTTTACTTTTATAAAATACTCAACAATACAAAATCGTATCTACATAATAAAATACAATAAAATTATCATGTGATGTCACCAGCTAATCTGTAGCACCACGTCGCTATTCGCTAAGTCATATGACTTTATTTATGACAAATCTTTATTTGAATCACATCAGCTGGTTTAAAAGCAGCAGATTATCTAACCTCATAAAAGCCTTAATGTAGGACATAAACATTATTTTCAACCCTTTAGGGCTAACTTTTTTAGGGTTTCAATAGCCTGAAACCTGCACCGGCATCATAGTTACCAAATTAAAAAACCTGCATGAAAATTGGTCCAGCAATTTAGAAGATAAAGGGGAACATACACACACACACACACACACATACATACGCGCGCACACATCAAATTATATATATATATATATATCAATTTTTTAAACATGTTGTACTGTGTGCTGAATTTACTTTAGATAATATTAAACCACCAGTAAACACACAAAATTAGCAAGAATGATCTTACCGTTAAAAAGGCCTTTTCAGATCCCTGGATCCATCATCAGTTAACTCACAAACACTATAAAATTTTTTTCACTGGCAATGCATTGCCTTGTCAATTCAAGTCATGACTGAATCAAGAACATTCAGTCATGACTTGAATTGACAAGGCAATGCATTGCCAGTGAAAAAAATTTTATAGTGTTTGTGAGTTAACTGATGATGGATCCAGGGATCTGAAAAGGCCTTTTTAACGGTAAGATCATTCTTGCTAATTTTGTGTGTTTACTGGTGGTTTAATATTATCTAAATATATATATATATATATATATATAGGCCTAGATATGTTGTTTAGAAAATTCATAATATTGTTGATTGGTGTGTTTTATGGTGTTATTTTTTCCATCCCATGGGAATCTTAATTACTTAGTGGTAAATGAAATCGGATGCCAGATGTCGGTTCTGTAATCTTGTTTCTGATGCATTTAAAAATATCCTTGTCTGAATGACGACTTAATATTAATTTTAAGTATTTAAGAATATAAATATTACTTATTAAAAGATTTCCCTTACATCACACTTTGATTTAATTAATATGTTTCTTCAGTATTTCCTCCAATAAATTAACTATAAATTTTCCGTGAAAATTTTATGTCTTTATGTAAGGATTAACTACGTTTCGGTCAATCGTTATGTTTTCCTTATTGTTTTTATGTTATAAGTCATCAATTATAGACTAGTACCTGTATACGATTAACGTGTTGTGTAGTTGTGAAGTTTATAAATGGATTTAATATTATATTCTGTGAGTGGATTGATGGGTGTTTTTGTTATTATTTGAAGAAATACGTGATAAATTTTGTAAAATGGCTGCGTGGAACATTTTGAACAATTTTTTTATCTTGGTTGAACTATTTGATGATCGTTATATTTTAAGTCAGGTAAGATGTATTTTTTAATCCATTAAATTTTTAGTTGTGTACATGAATTTATAAAAAGAATTTATAAAAAATGCTAATTGCTTATGTTCTAATTCCATCTTATATTTGGTATGCGACATTAGTTTGGGGTAAATTCTGTACCAGGTAATGTAGATTAAGTTTTTAAATTCAGAATAAAAAGTTAGTGTATGGTGGGATCATACCTCTTATACTTTATGCAGGCAATTTTTTAAGGAGCTCCGGTTACTGACAGTTCTTTCACTGTACATTTTTAAAGTTTTATTTATGAACCAGAACACCTTTTTACAGAATTTAAATGTCATTAATCATAACACTAATTTGTTTGAACAAAAAATTATGCATATTTGGAATAAATAATACTACATAACCCCCTTTTAACCAAAGTAAAGGGGGGAGAGGTGTTTCGGATAACACAATATTTTGGATAATCCATGGATGCTACTGCTGTCTATGAGGTATTATTCATAGACTTTAAAAAGTAAAAATATCACAAAATTTAAAGTTAGGAAACATATTTAATGAACAGCAAGATAAATTACATGCCAAATTATAAAATTTTATTGTTAACATAGTATGTCGTTATATTCAATATTGTACGTATTTTTACTTAAAAAACTCCGTAATTTTTTTCTGGACAGTTTCTTCATGATGGTTGTGTGCTGCTGTAAACTATATCATATTGTACTTGTACAAGTATGCCATTGTTTTGTTATAACCTGTTTGTCGTGTTACTGAAATGCTGCCTTTAAGTTTTAGTAGGCCTATTTTTTAAAGTTCAAACAATTATTAGAAGCCCGTTTTATGTTTACATACCATATTAAAATGTTAATCTATGTTTTCTTTACTATTTTGTTTTCCCTCTGAAATCATTTCAGTTAACCGAAGTTCAGTTAAAAATCTGGTGTGAAACACTTACACAACTTTCTCTTGCCAATGCAAAAATGACCAATATAACCTAACTGTAGTTTTTTTATGTCTGAATGTTTTGAAATTCTGCTAATGCAGACTTTGGAGAATGATGATATATTATGCAAATGAGTGATGAAAAAATGCTAGGCTAAAAAATTCCTAGTTACAAGTACCTGATCTGAGAAGCTCCAGAACACTGAAATTCCTGGTGAAAACCCCGAAAAAGACATTATGGGAAAGGTTCTCCAAACTGCTAAAACTGAAAATAAGTTTGTTGAATTAAAAATAAATTATATTAAATTTTCTCTTCAGTTCTAATCTTCTTCTTCTTAAAGTTCCATCTCCTATCGGAGGTTGGATATCATAATGGCTATGGTCACTTTGCTGGCTGCCGCTCTGAATAGTTGCAATGAACTACAGTTGAACCATTCTCTAAGATTCCGCAGCCAGGAGATGCGTCTTCTTCCTACGCCTCTTCTTCCTCGGATCCTTCCCTGCATAATAATTCTCAGCAACTCATATTTTTCTCCTCTGGTTATGTGACCCAAATATTCTAGTTTTCCTGTTTTTATACTTTTCATAACTTCTAACTCCTTATTTAAACGTCGGAGCACCTCAACATTGGTAACCTTTTGGACCCACTGAATTTTCAATATTCTCCTGTAACACCACATTTCGAACGCTTCTATCTTCTTTATGTGTTGTTTCTTCAATGTCCAAGCTTCCATTCCATATAGTACGATAGAAAATACATAACATCTTAGAGCCCTCAATCTGAGAGGCAACTGAAGGTCTTTGTTTGTTAGCATTGTCTTCAATTTTATGAATGCTTGCCTTGCAGTTTCAATTCGTACTTTAATTTCTTTACTTTGGTCATTCTTGCCATCAACCCAGGTTCCCAGATATTTATATGTCTCTACTTTTTCTATTTGGGTTTGCTCTATTGTTAATGTTTCATTTCCATGTTCTGCTTTCGAGACAATCATAAATTTCTCAGTTCTAATAGATATTTGTAATTCTTTTTATTTGATTACAGGTCAACGCTTTGGCAGAACAAGTACCAACTAGAAATATATCATTAGCAGAAAATGCCAGCCCGTACACTTTACGAGACCTAACTCCTGGTGGCACATACGAAGTTCAATTATTTACAGTTTATGAAAGTAAAGAGAGTCTTGCGTACACATCACGTAATTTTACAACAAGTAAGTGATCACAATTTTCTGTTTTGCTTTGTTCCATATTGTTTCTTAGTGCACAATTTTGTTTGTACTTATTTAGACATCATGTGAGTAATTTAACCATGAAATTACATTAACAGGAATATGAAGTATAGAAATTACAAAATAAATAAGAATATTACTGCATTTTTAACCACGTTCACCTTATGTTACATTTTTTTACTACAGTAAAAAATATGTGGTTTTGCTTTTAAGTAATGAATCAGTTGTAATTTATTTAGTTGAAACTACAATTGTTGTATTTGGATGTAATTATGATGTAATGATTTCTTCTTCTTCTTCTTTCTCTCTCCCCATGTGCCTTACAGCGTCGGGGTAGTCTCGGACAACTTCCTCCATTGTACTCTATCCGCCGCCAATCGTCTCATTTGCCCTAGGGCCATGCCTCTTTCCTCTCCCAATCTTCTCACTAACTCCTAGAACACTCATTTTATACCTCTTCATCTCCTCTACTATTTCCTTTTCCTTTCCAGTCAAAGTGCGTATATTCCAATTTCCAAATCGTAAATTAGGTTTGTCCAGTCTTTTATTCCGAAAATTCCTGTCCTGTCCGAGGCTATTTATGTGACTTTGAATCCGCTTTTTCAACGTGTGGGTGATTGGCCCAACGACGTCGTTTTTGGAGTACTTCTTCGTCTGGCTCCTACCCTTTGGCCCTGCTGGTAGTTACACTACCGCCGGCATAGCTCTCCGGGTCTTGGGAGCACGCAAGCCCCTCCACCATCTACAAGGTCCTGTACTCCCTAGGAGGGGTGTAATGATTTGTTAATTTTAAATTTGTTAGATAAACATCATGCATGGTCCATTGTAAAGTATTTTGTCTATAAGAATAAACTAGGAGTGTAGGCATTAGTCTTGGTTAGGATGAGAGTTTTTGTGTTCCTAGTATAACTTGGTACAAGTACTGTTTGGTACTATGTACATAAAGTAACTGACACTTTTAGTACCTAGTATAATTTTCTATACCCCAACGAACTAAAGACTGCAGATGAGATCTAGCCAATGACAGCGAAGGTCAGGTGTGAGGTTGCCCCGTTAGTAAGTCACTCTCTGTTCCACCGAACTCCAGCTGACTTTTTGTTAGGCTGTCATCCACACTGGGATCACAATGTGACAATGCAGGATACGATTAACGAAAGTCAATTGGTTCTGTGCTGTGATCACTATGCTCCGCGTTCATCTGCAGTCTCTAGTTCGTTAAGCTATAGGTGGATGATGGGAGCAAACCACCTAACCCTATGTAAATCTTTATTGAAGGAGCTTCAGGTGCTAACAGTTCCTTCTGTGTAAATTTTTGAAGTGATTGTTTCTTTAACCCTAGAACGGTGGGGCTATTCTGTGAGCTATTACTGGTGGAGATGCGAAAAATTTACTCACTTGGTGATTTTCCTGGGAAAACTTTGTTGTGAATTTTTTTTTGAAACATTTTGGTTTTCATATGTTTTCTATCTCTTTTTTGTTGGTTTTGTTTAAATTTCGACAAATATTGGTTAATAGTTACAAAGATTTCTCAGTAAATCACCAAGCTCTTTTAATCTATTAATGTAGCTTGAAAATATTTTATTTACTAACATCAACTGTGTAAAATACTTTATAAAACCCCAGATGGTAGACAAAATTAAGATACTAAAAGTAGGAAAAATAAAGTAGTAAAATGAAATAAATAAAATTATACAAATAAGTGAACACGAAAGTCAAACAGTGTTTTTGTTGCTGGGGCTACTTATTCTGGCAGTTTGTTGCACAACCAAAACATATTTTCTTTTGATGTTCGCCGCATATAGGTTTGCAGCAAAAGAGACAGTATATAGTTCTATGTCTTCTTTTTGTGTATGAACACTCACTGCAGTACTTCCTTGGAGCTTTTTCTTCTTTGCACGTAACATTTATTGCCGGTTCCTTTACACCCAATACTGCTTGAATTGCAGTTCGTAAAGGTTTGAAAGGTTTGAAGGCAGTTACTGTACATATAAATGAAATGGTATTACAAACATACAAAATTATAATGCACTATTAGTGGTTATACGTAAATTTATACGTATAACATATACAGCATCGGTGGAGATGCAAAAAATTTACGTAATAAAATTATCGTGTATAAGTGGAGATGCGAAAAAATTACTCACTAGCTTTTGTTAAAGGCACCAGTACTATAAATACACGCAGTAATTAGATACGATTTCGTTACGAGACAACGGTCAACTAACTCCTTATAGCATATCTGGAAGATAAGGGTGGTGCAGCCTACTGATATGGAGGGGCAAGCGTTTTTGACGTAATATGCGTAAGATTTACTCCACTCCACCAATCTAGGGTTAATGAGTTTGAAAATTCTCATTTAAAATACATTACATTTGTAAACGAAAGCAATCAGTACATTCTTATAAAATAGGAAATAAGCCGGGTAGATTTCACCATTAAGTAATTTAATATATTCATTCAAAAATAAATCTTTATAATGCATCCTGCAGTTTGAAATATTTCTATTTCATATAATGAATTAATATAATAATTTCACTAACCTTCTTTTTAAACTGCGTCACCTTTATTTTATTCCTACTTGCACGTGTTTCGGTGGATCTTCAGTCACTTGTATAAAAATTTTATACAAGTGACTGAAGATGTATCATCTTCTGTAAATTTTAAATAAATGAAAAAAATTTTTAGTTTCAATTTTTCATTTACTCTGATGATGGTGGATCCACCGAAACACGTGCAAGTAGGAATAAAATAAAGGTGACGCAGTTTAAAAAGAAGGTTAGTGAAATTATTATATTAATTCATTATATGAAATAGTAATTTAATATAGTCTGATTTTCATAAGGAGAGTGCTGGGCAAAACGTGTGTCTGCATTAGTATAGTCTTGCATGTACTGCAGTAGTGCAGCGTATGTAATCAACAATGGAACAGCATGCCTACAAAATACAATGGGTGTTGTCAATTTTCAACAACACTCTGACTGTACATCTTACTGTAGGTCGGAGGGGTATGCGGGGACGAAGTCAAGTATGCCCATGCATAGTCCAGCGCTCACAGCAATTGGCTTGGCCTTTACTTAAATAGTTACTAATCTTAAAATAAAATAATAAACTTTGTATAAGTAAAATATTTTTTATTTTATTTTGTTGAGTGAAGATGCCTTTGTTTGTCCATAGGTGATTATAATATTAAATGTGAAATAAATAATTACTGCAGTGTGACATAATATTTTGTACAAAATTCTACTAAAAGCGTAAAAAATTGCATGCACCAGTGAATCAGACTCAACTGACTTGGAAGCTTGTTTCTAAACTACAAGCTCTAGCTGGTGTGTGTTAAAATGAAGCCACTTACCATGCCAATTCAAAGTTTAGGAAATCAAAACTAGCTTTAGCAAGCATAAGCTGGAACTTGTAGTTTTGTAACCACTGCATAAGTTAAAGATTATGAATTGCAAAGATAATAAGATTAATGTTATATAAAAATTGTTTACTGACATGCTAATAAAAATATTGTTTATTTTTTGACAGAACCAAACACACCTGGCAAGTTCATAGTGTGGTTTCGTAATGAGACAACATTGCTTGTTTTATGGCAGCCATCTTATCCAGCTAGTATTTACACTCATTATAAAGTATCTATTGAACCACAGGATTCACCTGAAAGTATATTGTATGTTGAGAAAGATGGAGATCCTCCGGGTCCAGCTCAAGCCGCTTTTAAAGGATTAATACCAGGTAATATTTAATCTTTTTTTTTTAATGATTTGTTTTGAATTTGTTAATATATATTTGTAAACACTGGCTGGCCTGGGCAAATAAAGTCACACAATGAATCCTGGTTAACAGTTCCGAGGGAGGTGGAGGGTTCTTTGTTGATGCCGGATCAAGTGGCCAGGCGGCGGGTTTTTGGTTGGTAGGCGGTTGAGGTCTTCTTGGGGCTGGATGAGGACGCCTCAGTTGAGTCCAACACTACTTCCCTCATCGTGAGGGAGTGAACATGAGTTTTT
The DNA here is from genome assembly GCA_035578175.1 of Catonia carolina. NCBI lineage: Eukaryota > Metazoa > Arthropoda > Insecta > Hemiptera > Achilidae > Catonia > Catonia carolina. The sequence goes on from JAQMRL010000002.1 coordinate 134,654,006, forward strand.
CACGCCGCCTTGGATAAAAAAAAAATGAATCCTGAGTTACTTCACCATCTGTAAAATAGATTTTGGCTTAGATAAAATTGATGAGTTTGTAAATATTCCTTGGTGGCAACAAAAATAAAATACCAATGCGATGGTCATTGGTCGTGAAGACGAGTGCACTTCATACAAAGTGAAATCTATTAAAAAAAATTGATTGTAAATGTAGGTGATCGTCAGATATAAGCAAACATTAAGAAAGGTTTAATTGTAATTAGATTAGATGTTGGTTGCTTAGCAGGAATGGGGAACAAGTTGTGTGGCAAATTAAAGTTTGTAATGTTACCACCAGAGTAGATACATCATTAAATCTATAATTCAATTATTTAAAATTTGTTTTTCAATAGTTTAAATTAACCACTCAGATTTACTGTACATTGAACAAACACGTTTTTGGCAATTTAACACAGTGTAAGGGAGATTCCACGGGAATTGTTAGAAAAGACTGATTAGAATTCCGAAAAACAATGTGTGTGTTAAAACTTCTTTGCAATTTAAATACATAGAGTAGTTTAATTTATAAAATCATTATTACTAAAATAATTTATAATCATTGAACCTTTTATTCAATTATTTTGTTATTTACTTTGTAAAATGTTGGTATGGGTTTTTACCAATTTTCATTTTCATACTTTTTATACAGAATCCCAAAAGTGTTCTGTTTTTAACTGTGTAAAAATTATTTAAATCCGTTCAGTAGAACTCTGTATTTAAGGGCAATTAGAATCTTCAAGGTTCGAGGGCTACAAAATAATAATTCTGTTTCTTATCAAATGGTCAGCCAATTATTATATGACTGAAGTATTTAAGAACAGAAGAGACACTAGTCAGAGTTATCTCCTCTGACAATAATGAATTTCATTATACAGCCAGACCCTACGGTGAACGAAATGAAGGAGTAATTTACAGGGTGGAAGATAGGTGTTGTTCGGAGGTCCTGGCATGCTGATGAGCATACTTTTTCATCAACGAGGAAGGCATCTAACTCCTCATTCAAACCAGCCTTTCCGCTGATGACCTAAACATTAAATGAATCTCCGATTAAAATAATTTGGACCAGATTTTGTGTTTTAAGGAGATATAAAGACTTGTAAATCTAAAATAAATAAAATAAGTGTATAAATAATGGCTCAAGTTATCAATATTTTTATTAAAACTGATTTAAACCGATGCATTATAATTATTGTGTAATTGTGCGGAAAGTAAACTAATAAAAACAATGTGAGAGGCATAAAGAGAAGTAGTTTGAGTAAAAAGGTGAAGGAGATATTATCAAAATATATGCTCGCTTTATTGCTAATATTCTGTTACAAACTGGTAATAAAATTACAAAATGTTATTAATTTACACGTCAATATTTCATTTTAATTAGCTGATTAATATTAGTAGTTTTAGTGTTTGATATACCTATATACAGTGCGCATAAATGTAATCAATTACATTTTTCTGTTCTTATTTGATTAAGATTTATTTTTTATTTATCTCAGGTAAAGTTGTTTAGTATTGTTTCTAATAATAGTGGTGAAGTATATGATGTAGGATTTTAACAATATGTTTTAACTCTTATCAAGGAGAAACTATGTATCAAACGGAATTCTTTTGGAATGACAAAACACTGATTATGTTTTAATCGATGGTCTTGAATTTTTTTGCAAAATCTATCCAGTCGGATTGTAGTTTATTTAATTATTTCTTTTTTTAATATGGTAGTAGATGAGTTTACGTAATAAAGTATGAGTTTGTACTACTTCTTATAATATATGAATATATCAGCCAATATTTTTTGCTTGATAATTCTATGTAATTTTTTCTATAAAACATAAAATAGATCAATGTTTAGGGCTGCTTTATACTACGCAAAGTAATCTTAGATATTCTTTGCAGTCTGTAACTGTAGGCTTTTCTGCTTTCTTCCATCCATCTGGTTTTCTACTTTTATTCTTCGTGGAAGCCCTTTGATGTCACAGTAATTAACTGAAATAGTAATGAGTAATTTAATTTGGTTCGTTATATTTTTTGGTTTATTCCAATTTTCTCAATAATCTTTCTGACTTCTTTTTTAACTACTATCCAGCACCTTAGGTCTTTTGTTTAATGTCATAAAAAAATTGTTTGTCAACTGTTTTTCATCCATTCATTATATGCAGATAGTTATAACAGTAATCATAATTATAATGGAGGCCATAAATTGATTAAGCATGGCATTAATGCAGTAATTCTTCAAAAACCGATTTATAAAAATGATTGATTTTTATTTTTCTGTATTGGTTGGGAATTTGGAAGTTGTACCAATGAGTGGTGGTTTTGTGCATGGATAGTTTGATTTTGGAGGAATGTTGACTGGAATCGGTCCATTTTGAACTCAAACCAAAACTAAGTGCAAAAACCCTTTTCCTTTTAAATTGAATTAAATGAATTTGTTTTGTCAACTGTTTTCCATTTTGTCCATTTTGAGCTCAGACCAAACTAAGTGCAAAAACCCTTTTCCTTTTAAATTAATTTGTTTTGTCAACTGTTTTCCATTTTGTCCATTTTGACCTCAGACCAATCTAAGTTCAAAAACCCTTTTCCTTTTAAATTTACTGGTTTACGTGCATTCTTCATTGAATAAATGAGTAGTAATTTTTATTACCGATAGATATGAATATCTAGGCTTTTTTGTTTAGGTTATCAGTCTTTTGGCTAATGATGTAAACAACAAAGAGGTGGTTTACAATTGCCTTGCTCACTGAGTGGAAAAGTGTGTTTATCTGCATGCGAGGCCCTCTGAAAAGCACCTACTTTCCACCCTGCAAATGACACCTTCCTTTATTCACTACAGGGTCTGGCTGTATAATGAAATTCATATAGGAGATAACTCTTAACTATTATAGTGTCTTTTACACCTCTACCTCTTCTGTTCTTAAGTGGTTCAATCATATAATTGGCTGACCTTGTGATGAGAGTTATAAATTGTAAGACATAAATTATAAATGAATCAAGAACTATGTGTGTGTACAGTTATGATGGAATGATACTAAAAAACATGCTTTGCTAGATATGTAAATATGCATCTATGTAGCGGAAAACTATACATCTCTTCTTGTCACCACGTGTCAAAACAAAACATTTTATAGCCTACAATTGTCCATTGAATTTTGAATTTTTATCTATTTTTCTTGATTGCTTTTATTAATCGTCCATTTTTCTTGTTCAGTCCTCTTTCTCACGGTCTGTCTGTCCATTTACTATCTCTGGACTCATTATCATACCGGGATTTCAATAACATATGCTGTGTAAATATAAATTTAAATCAAAATTATTTAATGTAATTGAAGATGTATTATTGTGTTATCACTAAATATTTGAATTTTTAATTGTATTTTTATTTTTTTTTTACAGGTAGAGCATACAACATTTCAGTACAAACTGTGAGTGATTCTGAAGTTTCGCCATCAACAAAAGCGCAATATCGCACGATACCTTTACGTCCTTATATGTTCACGTATGATAAAAATTCAGTCACATCGCACAGCTTTAAAGTAACGTGGGAACCTCCTAACGGTGTCAGGTATACATAATTATAATTTTATAAGATAAATACTCATTTTTTTTTTTGTTAATTTGTAACAATTAGTTGAAATTGCTTGTTTGGATGTTTTGATGCTTTTAACTTGATGTCTTTGACTTGTAATTTTTGTCAATTGATTGCACTTGTGGACATATCAACACAGGTTTCAAGATCCAGTACTTTCTTGTCTATGTTGTTATTATTAAACTACTACAATACACAGTATAGCATTGTGAGCATTACTTGTGAACCACATAAATCCATTTACACATGCTGCCCTACACACAATGGTTGAAAAGGGCTTTAACCTTGAGCTCGCGCCTATATGTCGACTAGCTGTTTTGATTACTGATTATTTAACAAACATTTAATCTATTGCCCACCTTGAATCACTTGTCAGTGTGTTGTTTTCAAGAACAGAGTACACAAGAAAAAATTAAATTTTATTGAAATATTAATTATTTAGTTGTTATTATTATTAATGACTTGGTGGAAAAAATCAAAATTTAAAACTTTCTACTCCTACCATAGCAAATAAGAAGTCTGCATTTTGTCTGCCATGTTAAGAGTTGGAAGTTTTAAATTTTGATTGTAAAAAAATTTTAAAATACATTACTGAAGATGTGTACAAGATACGTGAAAGCACTATAAGCATTGGTAAGTGTTTTCTATTATCGTATTCTGGTGGTTTAGAAATGTATATTTCAATATTATTATTATTATTATTATATACTCTTAGTTTTGAAAAATTTTCAAAGGTTCCCATCTTTTTTTGGATTGTTTGATTTCTTTTATTTCTGTACCTACATATTACTCCTTTGTATTTTGAATTTATATTGTACAATTAAAAGTCTTAACACTTTACTTTTCAATATTACTCATCAGTAACACTTTAGTTACAAATTTCGTGTTCACATAACATCTTCACCATCTGGAAACTTACCTTTTGCATTGTATCCGCTGAAAATGGCTGAACAGTGTTTCAATAATATAAGACAAAGGTAATCATAATGGAATTTTCCTTAAGATACTTAATAAAATTGTAAAATATTTATTCTTCTTCTTCTTAAGCGAGGTCTCTTACAGCACCATCAGGCCGTTTCTCGCATCTCAACCTCCATTTGCCCCTATCCAGTGTATCTTCAGGAGCCAGTTGCCTCAAATTCATGGCGTTTTGAATGTCTTGCTCCCATTTTCTAGGAGGGCGCCCCCTTTTTCTCCTTTCTTGAGGTGTCCATTCCATTATGAACTTGGGCCATCTAGGCCATCTAGGCTTTGGTAATAAAATATTTATTACCAAAGTTAAATGTTATTATAAAAAAAATAATTGCTTACATTCTGGTGAAGGCCTCAAGTGATATTTAGATCTTAATTTATAAAAAAACTTAAAATTGAGTAGTACATAGTGATTCCTTAAACTTAAGAGCAGGATATTTTATGCTATTACTCAATACATCACGCAACACCTTCAGCCTTTCAGCTCTTCAATTAAGCATTCTAATAACCAAGTGTTTTTCTCTCACAAGTTATTTTCTTCATAAAAACAAAATTTTAGTTGAAGACTACTGCCAAATATAGTGATATATAGTAATATAATGATAGTAAATTCTTATATGGTATTGGCATATTACATATTTGAAATTATAGAACTTTAGAACTGCTTTTTTCGATAAAAAAAATTTATAAAAGTTGTTACGAAAGTTTAGGCAGTATGGATGTCGTTTTAATCCAGTTTCTTGTCACCTCCTAATACCTTAAGTATTTTTCATGTAATTTGATTTATGTGTTATAAATTAGTTTTGTATTGTAGATATAGGTTTTTTAATACATTGTGTTGGTGGTGTTTGTTTTAGTGAATTTGATAAATACCAAGTCATGATAAACTCTCCAAGGCGACCAGGTTCCATACCAATGATGAGAAATAAAGATGAGCCGACGGAATGGGAATTCACTGAGAATTTGGTGCCTGGTCAAACATACAGTGTACTTGGTAAAACAGTGTCTGGTAAAGTAACCAGTTGGCCAGCTACTGTCAATGTCACATTAAGTTAGTATTTTTCTTTTTACTATTAAAAATAGTTAATAGATTTTATAATAAAATGTTTGTACAAGGGTTGCCTTTTATATTTCGGAAATAGAAAACAAAAAAAACAAATTAATCAATGTAAATGGCTTTATTGTTTTTCAAAATATTCTCCATGATGATCAATACATTTTTTCATGCGCTTGAACCAATTTTTGAAGCACTTGTTCCACTCCAATTGAGGTATCTCCAAAATGTGCTTTTTGATTACATCAACTGCTTCTTCAGGTGTCGAAAAACGTTAACCTCTTAATGTATTTTTGATGAGCGGGAATAAGAAGTCGTTGGGTGCCAAATCAGGGCTGTATGGCGGATGGCCCATCAATTCGATTTTTTTATTTCTCAAAAAGTTCATTGTTTCAGCCGACGTGTGAGAGCTCGCGTTGTCCTAGTGGAGAATGATTTGTCTTCTGGGGTTGGTTTCCCTTATTTTTCCAAAAACTTCTGGCAAATAAATGGTTGTGTACCATTTAGAATTGACCGTCCGATGTTCCACTAGTGGTACAGTTGCCACATGCCCGGTTTTCCCAAATAATCAAGCGACCATTGCTTGGAGGTGCTTCGTGCAATAACAACTTTTGTGGGATTTGGCTCGTCTTGAAAGACCTATACGGTCGACTGCTGTTTAGTTTCGGGTTCATAGGTATATATCCATGATTCGTCACCCGTGATGATGTCATAAGTGTGTTTTGAAGCACCGTTATTGTATTTCGTGAGCATTTCTTTCAACCAATCGACACGAGCCTTTTTCTGAGCGATGTCAAATTATGGGGAATCCAATGCGAACAAATCTTCCTGGTGTCCAAATGTTCATGCAATATTGAATGTATGCTGGTCCTATTAATGCCCAAGGATGCCGTAATCTCACGATATGTTATATGACAATCTTGCATAATCATTTCACGCACAGCATCAACATTTTCTTGAACAACCGATTTTGGACGACCTTCGCAAAATTTATCACTGAGCGTACCACGGCCACGATTGAATTCCGTATATCACCGATATACAGTGGTTTTTGATGGTGCTTTATTGCCAAATGTCGAATTAAGTTCATTGGTGCATTGTTGTCGAGATAATCCATGTCCAAAGTTGTAAAAAATAATTGCACGAAAATGTTCATGACTTAACTCCATTTTTTGATCGAGATAACAATTTCAAGTCACTACTAAACAACATAACAGTGGACTGTAGGAGCAAAACAGAGTGCAGTCTATCGAAAAAAGTTGAACTTTAAGATAACAATATTGGCTAACAGATTGCAGCATCAGTATTGTCCATTCCTGAAATATAAAAGGCAACCCTCGTAATTGGTTAACAACCCTAATTCTTGAGTTATAGTTAGGGCGTAGCAATGTATAATTTGTGGTGTCCTCAGGGTTATTTATTTCAATATTTTTTTAAATGAAATTCAGTTTGAATCCATATAAAATAGACAAAACTGTCACACAAATTCATACAGAACAATCAAACTTTACAGAATTGCGTCCATGCTATCGTCTACAGAAACTTCATAACAAAAATTATAATACATAAGAAAAATATTGTAACATGTAAGCCTAGGTTTGTTCAAGATCTGGTTATAATAAATAATAAACAGACTACCTTAAATTTATAAGAACTATATATTGACACAATTGATAATTACAAAAACATGAAGCTTAAACTAATTTTAACTATTAATAGCAATAATTTTGCATTTAAATATTACCTCTTTCTTATAACCAGATGAAATAAAATGTACACCACGCAGATCTTTTCTTGATGTACAATGTATTCACTCTAATAACTCTATGTGACAAATTGAATGGACTGAATTTGACTAACTCACCGACAGAAGGAGCTAACGCTTTTATATCCTTTTAGATTTCTAGAAAGAAATTGAAAGACGAGATTGCAAACTCATAATACAAGCTTAAAGTTTTACTTCTGAATTCTGGAAGCAATAATAAACAGGTCGATTTTACGTGAAAGAAGGAAATAAAGGGGTTCTGAGAAATTTTGTAAATAAACCATAAAAGGGTTTTCACAAATTCAGGAATTAGAAAATGCTGGAAATTGTATAAAACTTCATCACAAAAAAATTCAAAAAATTATAATAGGAGCTGATTTTCATTATTCGAAATGATAACACCACCACTTCACCTCCGTGAGGCCAGTCACACATTGGTATACCATTTCATACAATAAAACCATCCCACCCTGGAACCACCAACACATCACAAATGATAACATGAAGTGTAATTATTATTGGCTAAACAATAAACCAACAAAATTTGAAAATTTGCTGAATGTATCAGAACATCGTTAGCTGATAAAATAAGTGATATTAAAATGCCTTGATTGTTTCAGTTATCAGAAATTCCTTAATATCAAAGCTTTAGTTAATTAAAAAGTATTTTATATCGCATCGTGATAAAATTTTATTTGTATTTTGTTTTTCTAGAGCCCCTGCCTGTTCAGGAATTAACATCTGATATCGATGAACGCACTGGTGATGTCACTGTTTCCTGGGTACCTGATAATTCAAGTATACAGGAAGGATTTAAGGTATGTGCTAAGATAATAGTGTATTACTGTCATAATTTGTTGTTGAAAATTTGATGTTTATGAAGTGATGGCTGCCCCAATCCTATTCTATGGAAGTGAGTCGTGGATTAATACCAGACCACAAGAGAGTAGAGTTCAGACAGCAGAGATGCGATTCCTGTGAAGAACAAAGGGTCATAGGGACTAAGTGAGAAAGAAGGACATAAGAACGAAACAGAATGTTTACAGCCTGATCGGGAAGATTGCAGAGTTTCGAAATCAATGGAAGGAGCATGTAGAGCTGGCCTGAGGGAAGGATCCTCTCAGTGTTTTGGAATACAGATCGAAGGGGAGGAGAAATGTCGGAAGGGCACAGAAGAGATGGCAATAATTCAATAGTTTTGTTGCTGTTGTGAGTTGGAACAAGCAGGAGCCTGATCCTTGATTATGTGAAGAAGAAGAAACTTGATGCCTTGAAACTAAAATTTTAAATCTGCAATGTAGATACTAAAATTTAAAATTTGTTTTTCAATTCTAAAGGTTCTCATCTCCTAGTTTGAGTTTTTAAACTTTTTAAAAACTGAAAGGGAAATTAAATTCTTGTTAGTTTGTATTTCATTATTATTACTGTTTATTTTGAATATCATTTTTCTTTTCTTAGGTAAGCTATGCTGATACAGAAATGACGTTAAATGGAGACAGCAACACTATGTACACGTCTGAAAACAAACAAGTACTTGAGTCACTGTTACCTGGTCGTAATTATTCTATTACGGTACAGGCAATTTCAAATCAAATGGAAAGTAATGAGACCATCATCTATCAATTAACAAGTTAGTATATTATTTTTATATTAAATAATTTATTTAAGTATATAAAACTAGAGATACGAGGTAGGGTCAAAAAGTTCCCGGAATTGGTTATTAAAAATTTATTAGAAATATTTATAACATTCTTACATTATTTCCCTTCAAAATACTCTCCTCCTGCATCTACACATTTATTCCACCGTTCATATAATTGTTGGAAACACTCTTGAAAGCCGTTTTTTGAAAGTTCCTTCAGCCGCTCCGTCGCATTTTCAATCACCTCTGACGAATCAGCAAAACGATGTCCCTTCAATGCCATTTTTAACCTTGGAAACAGGTAGAAATCTGGTGGTGCGAGATCGGGAGAATATGGAGGATGTTCCAGAGTGGTAACATTATTCTTGGCAAGGTATTGTTTCACCATTAGGGATCGATGTGCTGGGGCATTGTCGTGCAACAAATACCAGTCATTCTCTGCCCATTTTTCAAGTCGTTTTCGTCGAATTGCATCTCGTAGCCGTTTTAAGATCTCTGTGTACAATTCTTTATTTACTGTTCTCCCTTCAGGAAAAAATTCATAATGAATCACTCCACGGTAATCAAAAAACACCTCCAACATCACCTTACCCCGGCTTCTGTCCAAGCGAAATTTTTGTTTTCTTGGTGAAGTTTTTGACTTCCATTCAGCGGACTGCCGTTTTGTCTGAGGGTCGTAAAGAAAGCACCATGTCTCATCACCTGTAACAATTTTGCGCAGGAAGCTGTCATCTGCATCAGCCATTTCAATCAAGTCCCTGGACATGGTCACTCTCATTTCCTTTTGCTCAGGGGATAACATTTTTGGAACAATGTGCAAGCAAACACGGTGCATGTTCAAGTCATTATGAAGAATGCTGTGAACACTCCCATGTGAAATACCAACTTCAGAGGCAATAGTATTGATGGTTGTTCGCCTGTCCGCACGCACAATTTGTCGAACGCGCTCAACATTGTCGTCTGTAGTGGAAGTGGAAGGCCGCCCAGTCCGAACGTCATCTTCAAAAATTGTTGTGCGACCGTCGCGAAAACGCTTATGCCACTCGTAAACTGCTGTTTTCTTCATCGCAGAATTTCCGTATGCTTTTTTTAGCATCTCAAGAGTCTCCGAGGGTGATTTCTCCAGCAACACACAGAATTTAATATTGCCACGCTGCTCTAATGACGACATTGCACAATCCGACGAAAGACAGAAACTACGATCTACAATATTAAACACCGAACGCACGGAACCAACTACAACTGCCTGCTAACCTCAAAAGCACATTCACTACCAGTTATGCCAACCTCACAAACAAAAATTTCCCTTTCAGCTTACAAATACGTGACTGTAAGCGACCATTCCGGGAAATTTTTGACCCTACCTCGTATAAATTACAGTTGTAGAAAGTAAGAAACCTACAATTTTTATTTCAAGCACATTTTCATACAGCACTTAGTTTAGCGTGAATTAGTGATTATCTATTAACCTTTCTATACAATATAATATAATAATATTTCTATATAATTTTTCCATATTTTCTCATTGAAATCTGTAGAAAATAGGGTTTTTATAATAGCGGCCTTAGTATGCATTTTGCAACAAAAGTGTTTAAAAAATTAATAAACCTGCTACTTTTATTTCAAGAATTTTTTCTACAGAGCTTAGTTTATCATCAGTTTAGTGATTGTCCGTATTTTGAAGTCCAACAGAAGTTGATTTTAATTTAGCATCTTTCACTCAGGATTAAAATTAGGTTGTTTTTAATTTTATATTGTTTACTCACGATTAAACATAGATTATTATTGTACATTATTTACATTGGCAAGAGAAAGTTGACTGATATTTAGTGTTTCACACCAGACTTTTTTTTGTTTGAATCGTTTTAGTTTCATGTACTTTTACAGTAGGGCAGAGTGCCAATCACGGTTGGTTTTTCAACTGTCAAAATAATTAAAAAGTGTTGATCATGATCATAACATTGTTTTTTCCCAGTTTTTATTCAACTCAATACTCAGGTGTATCAAGTAAACATAGCGCTGTATTAAATGTATACATAAAATACATAATGTTATTACATGAAAGAATTCTGAAGTATTACGTGAAGAACTCTGGTGGAAGAGTAAAACGTTATAAATGTGAATACAATTGGACTTGTCCACATGGAGGTCAATGACTTTTCTCAATAGCGATGCAGTTTTATTTTTTAATCTTTTCTTTAAAAATTGTATTTTCTCAAGTGGCTTAAAAGTGGCTAAAGTGTTGCCTCATTGACTACATGAACAATGAGTTATCAGTTGTATAAATTAATAAAAATGAAGAAGACATTTGAAAAAGCAAAAACGAAATATTTTCCCAATCGGCATAATCATGATTATCATGATTAAAATATTGAAAAAACCAGAAATTTTTTTGAATATTTTAACTGAAGATAAAAGTCAAAAAAGGATGCCTTGTTTTGAAAGAATCATTTTGTTTTTCGAGATGGTAAGAGTAACATTACTGACAGACCTGCACTATCCTTAACCCTTTGGAAACGGACTGTTACTCATTAACAGAAGAATTAAAAAATTCAAAATGCGCTCTCAAAACAGCTGTTTTATCTAACGTCACTACTGATGAAAAATTCTGAAAATATTACTGTTTATTCATATAATACGTATGCGCATTTTGAATATAATTACAACAAAATCGCTTGATAATTCTTTGCATTTAGGCTAGCGAAATTTTCAACCACGAAAATTTTTGTGTTTATATTTTTTACTTAACAGGCTTAAATTAAATTATAATAAGTAGCATTGATGGTTTGGAAATTAAACAATTCCCTTACCATCAATGCTACCTACTCACTATAGAGGGAATAAAAATTTTCCCTGTTATGATATTCTATTTCTGTAAACACTATTAGATGCGTCAAAGAATTCTCTACTAGAAAAGTACAATATTTACTGGTTTCCGACTTATACTGACCTTCCAGATGCACATTTTATTGCCCCAACCACAATCCATTCGGCATCATCTAAAATTAGATTACCAATGTGAACAGGGTTAAATTAATTATGATGTTCTAATTTGTCTGAATCTGACTAATTATATTATTCACTGTCTGTTAATATATAAGCCTCACTATTTTATGGCATTATTGTTTTTCTGACTTGCTTTACTAATTCTTTTACAGGACCATCATCTCCCATCATAAAAGATCTGAAACCGATAGAGTATGGCCTTAACATATCATGGAAATCAGATGTGAATTCAAAACAGGATAAATTTGAAGTGATTCATAATCGCAATGATAGCAGTGTTCCTGATGATGTTGAAGCGGTCACTACAATGACTACGGATGAACAGTTGACGTTAACTCATTTATACCCGGGTGCTGGTTACCAGATTAAAGTGTTTGCTATCAGCCATGGTCTTCGCAGTGAACCTCATGATTATTTTCAAGCTGTCTGTGAGTAGATCTGCTGTAAATAATTTTTTCCACAGTTAAAAGTAAATCTTATATTTATTTTAAGAGGCTTGTTAGGGTGACCTAGGGAGGTTGGTGTAATTTTATCTAATAATTGTTTACAATTATTTTCTGGAGGGACCACCTACTTTATGCTGCTGGTACGAAAGCATGAAGTGTGTAAAATTGGATTACAGTGAACTAGGAGAGCGGTGAGATTGGAACACAATAGGAAAACACAGATTCAATGCTTATATACCCATGGAAAAGAAATATGAAACAGCACTTATAGGTTGAAGCCCTTGTAGAATTTACACAATAACTAAATCAATGTTGAAGCATGAGGTTGACGTTGTAACTGATGACAGATCGATGTAAAACACGTGCGGTTAATACTAAGTGTACTATAGTTTGTATAACAAGCATAACAGTTTAAAATACAATGAATACACGTGAAACACATATAATGTTTAAAATAATTCATTTTAAGATACAACACAAGAATGTACCCAGAAATGGGGCGTCTAGCCCCCTGCGGTATTAGGTGAGAGTACAAGCAAAAGAGGTGGAGACCTTACGACGGACTACGTCATACTATTTAGGAAGGGGCTAGACGGATGCTCCAGTAGTGGGAAGGAAGTGATTTTTCAAGGTAAAAACTACCATTATGATAAACTAGTTGGTACGTTTACATAATTTTTAATATAGCATGACTTTTAATTGTATATTAGGATATTTTTAAACTGACTGGGTGAAGCAATACTTAACGGGACGGGTCGGATGAAAGGACCAACTCCCATTGTTTAATAATTTACAATTTATTTAAATATTTACATTAAGTTCCTGAATCTCTATTACTAACTAACTCTCTACTGATTAATTTACTCTTACCCTATAAACTACGTCTTAGATCTAAGCTGATTGGTTAGTCCCCGCCTGTATCAGTGCAAACTGCCTTCACCCACAGCCTGGGGCTTCCTTGATTCAGCAAGTCGGGTAGCACTTCACGAACGGACCTAGTATCTGTTTGAGCAGGCAGGCCACAAAGAGGATTGTACAACCAATCACTACATCTTATCTATATGCTACTTAGCCTATGCGGTTTTGTCCATTGCCTGTTCTTAACACTAATTTACATCAATATGGTCCTGTCCACCGATCTTAAATTATGCACTACACACTTAATTACTCTAAACTGTACTTCTAAATAAGTCACTGAAAAAACAATACACTAGTCCTTATTTGTATATAAATTACTACTGCTAAGACACATACTAAAAAAAATTAGCACACACATCTGTTTTAAACTACCTGATTATTCCGTCCACACACTTAACGTGTTCTACCACTTGTCCATTATTGTTCTATTCAACTGCTCGTTAACCACTGTCCACTCAGTACACTTACTTATACACACTTGCAGAAGTTTTTCAGATCCATATATGACTCACCGTATACTTTTGTCAATTGGTGATGTATTTCATTTGGTTTAATGCCTTTCACATTCAAAAACCAAATATAGGGTGATTCAAAAAGAGCGCCGGTTTTGATATATCAAATTAAGAGATTTATTTTATTGAAAAACTGAAAATAAATACATCAACAAGTTCATCTTACCTTCCGATTTTATGTATGAAAAATGATGTCATGCATGTGTCCTCCTCTACTGCGCTGGCACGCATCAACTCTGTCCATGAAATTGGATATTACTGCACGACAAGTTTCGATTATGTGGGACAAGTTTCCGTATGTGGGGTTTTCTAAACCCCACATACGGCAGTTCTGTTTATTAACAAAACCGTTTAAGAGGAAGTGCGCCTCATCACTGAAAATGATTTTGTTTGCGAAGGTGTCATAATCTTGCCGTTTTCTCAATACCCAGTCAACAAACTGTCGTCTCTTCTGGTGGTCTGCCACTTTCAAATGTTGCGTCAACTGAATTTTATATGGGTGATATTGGAAATCGTACCGAAGAATTCTCCGTACAGAAGAACATCGTAAACCCAATTGTTGAGAACGGCGACGTATTGATTTTGCTGGGCTAACAGCCACACTGTCACGAACCAACGCAACGTTCTGCTCAGTTCGGCCAGAACGACGACGTCCAGAACTTTTAAGGTCGACTGTTGAACCCGTCTCAAAAAACTTTTTCATGAGCCTGCGAACTGTTGATTCATTCGGTGCTTCATACGTCCTAGAATACCGCAAAGTCGCCTGACAGTAGCCGCATAACTCTCTCCACTCTGGTAAAATGTTTTGACGATTAACACTCGTTGCGCAATAGTAAACTTTTCCATGGTTAGACAGAGACTGCGAGAGTATTACACTGCGAACAAGAGAAACTACAACTGAATCGTCAATCGGAATGTTCTCCGAAATAGAAATGAGGCCAAACAATGTTGCCAACCGATAAACAAAAATTTACCAGCCGTTTAAAAACCGGCGCTCTTTTTGAATCACCCTATAGCTTCACAAACTAAGCATGTAGCGATAACACCAAATGAGAGCTCCATTTCAAATGGCTGTCAAACCAAGATTGAGCATCCGAGCGAGGTGGATGCAGGCTTGTTTGGGATTGGGGGAAATAACAAGGATTACTGTGTTACTAACAGCTGCACCAACAGTTACCCTGTATTCCCAGTGCTGTGAAGATATTAATTTTGAGATGAACCTCATACATTTTTGTTTTTCAATTTTGTTTGTAATAAATATTTACTTTTTTTAAAGTTATCAATATTATTTGTTCTTTGTTTAGATCCAAGACCTCCAGGTAATTTAACAATTGAGAAAGTGACCAGCAATTCTGTTGTTGTTCGTTGGAAAGAACCGGAGCACTCAGTTTTCTCAGAATACTCTATCAAGTTAGTATTATTTATTTGCATTACTTTAGATTTTGTTGGCTTGTTATTTTGCATTTTGAGTACATTGGAAAGCTTTTTTCAGTAATATTTTAGACAACAGTGACCCTCATGTTTGGTTGTTGAGTTACACTGCTCTCAGTTATAACCCTGTGAATGAGTGACATGCAAAGTCCTTCATTATAAGGGGCAGCCCAAACTGAGCATTTATGGTTGTTGCAACCAGTCCATATTATAGCTGAAAACATTCATTACTCTAGTGTTAGTACTCTGTGTACAGTACTAAATACTGCTGTAATTTCGAAGTTTATTAATTTTATAAAATACAATCACTTATATAATACAATACTATCAAGCGAGCGAGGTATTTTGCATATATATGTGGTATTTTGTTAAAATAAGTTCCGGTTTTTAATAAGAAGAAAATACTGTAAATATCGTTATAATATTTTTTCTCATATTCTACATACTTTTATCTACTTTTCTAGATAATTTCCATTTATGTTCAAATATTTGTCATACCGCTCAACAAGTTTTTGAATTTTGACGTCAAAGAAATCTGCCACCTTTGAAGAAGCTCAATCCATAACTGTAGTTTTCATAGTTTTCACTTCTTTGTCATCATTGAACAGTTGACCTCCAAGAAACTCCTTTAAGAACCAAAGGAAGTGAAAATTACTGGGTTGAAGGTCTGGATTGTAAGGTGATTTAATCGTGAACCAAATCTTCAGAAATCAGAGAAGATTGGCCAGGGCATAGCTCATCATACGCATTAACCCACCTGTCCTCGAATATTCTCACCCACTTTTGAACTTTACTGTCCTTCATAGTATTATCATCGTAAGCTTCATAAATAAGACAGTGTATTTCCACTGCCTTAAACTAATCTTGCACTCAAGAATCGAATTGCAGATCGTATCTAACAGTCGGCAGGCCACTCAGTTTTCTTAAACGTTACAAACTTCTACATATCAGCACACATACAGACAACACAAATGGGATCTAAACTTACACATAGCATTTCACTTTAAGGAAAATTTATTTCTTTTCATTAAAAATTGTTTTTAGTGGGATATTTTGTATATGATATGGTATCTTGGTTTCTGATGGTGTTTATTGTTTATTGAACCATAGGTATAGGACTGAGGAAGATGATAATTGGTTTAAATTGCCCCCAGTAAGAGGTTCAACAGAAGCTGAAGTGGCCGATATGACTCCAGGCGAACGGTATATAATACAAGTAAATACCTTCAGTTATGGTGTTGAAAGTAACCATCCTGAGCAAGTCAACCACACAGTCCGTAAGTATTGTTAATTTCATTATAGTTATGTTACAACATTTTAATAACTTTATTATTGTGTTTTTTATGAAAAATTTTATTCTAATATTAAAATATCAATCAATAACTATGAAAGATTCATTTTAGATCATTGTATTACAATGCAATGCCATTAAGTTAACGGTATTTCATCTTTAATATGAAGCAGTGATTGTAATCATTTGACTTCATTATTCAAGTAAAGACATTGTATTAATGTTGAGAATATCATTTGTTGTTTTTGTGTATCTTTATTGCCTCTCAATTCAGATGTTAATGCTGCTCATCAACATTTTTATGTTGACTGCAACAGTACATAATATATTTCTACCCTGGTCACTTACTTCATTCCGTTCTTTCATTTTCAATGTAGTTGTTATTCTGTCTTCTTGATTCAGGTAACTTGTAATTAAATTCATTTTTTCCTTATGGCGTTCTTTAAAATCTTTGATTCTTTACATCTCTGCTGGCAAGGTAGAAAGGCAATCTCTTCAAAATTTTATATATAAATTTCACCATGTCGTATCTTTTGGAACTTTACAAAACTATTTACTTCTCTTTCTGTGTGTTGCCTAACAAATAGTAATGTACAAATTTTTACAAAACGGATAAAAAAACAAATAAAAAGGAAAAAAGAAAAACTAGTAAATCAACAAAAATTACATGTACTAGATAATCATTTTTGCAACACTCTAGCAATCTGATTATAATGAAATCCTCATATTGTTGGGTTGTAAGAGTGAAATGACCTTTCCATTGTTGCCAAATTACCACTTGTGGAAAAGGATGAGTCTCATTTTCTTTGTGCCAAAAATAGTTGCCTGTCTCAAATGAACAGCACATCCATCCTGTATAACCAAAGTTAATTTCCATTAACATCTACAATTGGTTTTCTTTCCAGAAGATTTGTGCCGTTTAAATGACTGTCCCAATAAATTGGTATCCCATTTAATTGTATTCCACTGTATATTCATGATTTTCCGTTTTTGTTTTTTTAGGTCCAAATCCTGTGACCAACATAGCACCATTAATTGATTCCACAAATGTCACATTGGAATTTCCACGTCCGGAAGGTAGGATTGATTGGTACATCATATCGTGGGTAGTTGTTGACAGCAGTGATGAAGTGGTAAGAACGAAAAACATGACAGGTGGTGGGTCCACCGATGATGGTAAAATGGTGCGAGCTCTTGTTGAAGATCTTATGCCTGGTGTCAAATACAAGTTTGAAATTCACACTGTTTCATATGGCCTTGAAAGCGACATTACTGCGCTACAAACCAGAACGAGTAAGTTTTATTTTTAATGTGTATTTATAAGTTATTTTAACCCATTTGTTTCCGTTTATTCCTGTCCAAACCGAGGCGCATTTTGGTTTACCCAGTGATAATTATTTTCCTTTGGTTCCGTAATGGGCGCCATACCGAGAAAGCTTAGTGATGGGGCTGCTATCTTAATCCATCTAAGCCTGCATTATTTTATTTTTTGGTTTACTGCACTAGCCTCTTCCACTCCCTCCATTGTTGGGAAATTTTTCTTATTCAAGTTGGCCTGGTTTCACCTGCGTCCCCAAGCTGGGGCCCTTACTGGCTGCTACCATCTGGGCCAAATGAACCTAGGTGTTTTAAGGAAGTTGTTACTCCTCCTGCACTTCCTTTCCTACCTCTTGCAGATTAGGACCCAGGCTTGCAACTGGCAGTGTTATGAAACTCGGTTGGCGGAGTTAATAGTAATGTAAAGTACTCTTTACAGATGTATAGGCGTTACTCATGAGTATAGAGGAAGTGAGATAGGCTCAGTTCACTATCTAGTTGTCTCAAAAGTGAGTATAATGAGGAGATGGAAGAGAATACCATTTTCATTTTTTGATTCCCTTTAAAAAATAAACCAGTACTTTCTTAAACACCTCCAAAAAACAATTTTTTTTTTTTTTTTAATTTACTGAGATAAATTTTTTTTTCTAAGACCACTCATCATCATTTAAAAATGTACCTCAGAATCTCCTGACTGTAGCGTGCCTTTACGAGTGTCAGATTGTGAAAGATAATACGTGAAAATAGTGATAAAGAAAATGTCCAACTTTTTAGGAATCGAACTTGGGATCCCGGGTAGGAAGATAGAGTGAGTGTACAATAGTATAACATTATTAGGTTGTTAACTAACGTCAAATGAACGTATTAAATTTAATTGGACATCAGCTAATTGTGGTATTATTTTTTGTAAAAGTATGACTCACTTCAAATGTTACCAAAGATAAATCAACATTTTTACCACTGTACAATGTGTTCAAGATGTAGGTGATGTATGTTTTAGAAAGATTGTAATGAGTAAAAAGACATTGAATTGCTTTGAAATTTTCAGCTCCTGAAAAAATGTTCATCATTTTAATTAAACAGTTTTCCTCTAATAATTATTGTACTTTTATTTATGTTTTCTTTGTTAACAGTGCCTTTGATATTGTCAGAAGTACTTGTCGTAAATAATCAGCAGGCTACCGATTCTGTTACTCTACGTTATACACCTACACCGCAAACTTCATCGCATTTTGATCTCTACAGATTCTCATTGTCTGATCCTAGCACACCGATTAAGGAGAAATTGGCAAATGATACTGAATGGAAAGTTACATTCAATGGATTAACACCTGGTCGACTTTATAACATTACTGTTTGGACTGTTGCTGATAATGTTCAGAGTCAGCCGTTACAACGCCAAGATCGATTATGTAAGTTTTTTATGACTTTGTTTTTAAATGATTTCGTGTGTGATGTTTACTAATATTATGAAGAATTAAAGTTTGTTTGTGTTTATGAAGTAATTTCAGAAACTATCCAACCGCTTACAAAAATTTGTTCAGTGTTGGAAGCTTAGAGCTTCCTGAGTAACGTAGGCTTATATAATTTTTTTTTAATTTTGAAAAATGTTGTGTTTGGTAAATATCTATGTCATCTTTTATTTTGTATGTCATGTGGTAGTGTTAGTTCTTCCATTTTTATTGTATTATAGTCAGGTAAGGTGAACTGTAACCATACAGTTCAGTAGCCTAATGCCCTGCGGTATGACATCATCCTTTTCTGATTCTTATTTAAAATTTTTGATTGAGAATTATTTATGGAATAGATATCCAAAAAATAATATTACATCCGATTTTTACATAGAAAGTTATACTCTATAAACCTTCCAAAAATCAAAGATCAAAGAGTTCCATTTTTTTTTTAAGAAATAGATTTTATCTACTTTTACTTATAACACATTCTCAGACTTTCTCAACATCTATTTCTCCCCTTCTACTGGTGATATGTGCCGATGTCAACAAAATTCCTATTTCCAGTATTATTTGGTTTTGTTTGTACTGCCTTGATTTGGCTACCAATATGTAAGGTTGAATAAAAAGTTAATCACTTAACATGTAGAATGCCATCCAGAAAAGATTAAAACTCATTGAACATATTTTTTTTTAATAATTTGCTTAAATTATGTATAAAAATACAATATAACCTTAATAGAGAATATGTTTTGCAATTTTAAGGCAAAAATATTAAATACCCATTATCGGCACCTGTGGTTCTCTAATGTAGTTCTTAATTTGTTGTTTGGCGATATTTTTTTTGTTAGTTGGATCCACTTTTTTTGGTAACTGATTCTTAAAACTAATTACAATAAAAAACAAAATCATGCTCCAATATACGCTCAGTGTACTTTGAGTAACATATCATTAAACTATGAAGACTAACATAAAAGCTACTGAGGTTTGGATGTACGAAAAATTGTACTGTATGGGACGCATACAAGGTGGCGCTCTTGCCACCTATGTGCACCTATGTGTGGTCTTGTGTAGGTGGTGCTCATTGGTGCCACCTATGTGTTTCTGTGTTAAAGTTTAGATTCCCGTGAATTGTAGTGAGGAGGGTGCTGCTAGTTAGTTCTATAATATTTACAAAGTTCACAGAACTAATTTTTAGATTTGTATTTGTACAACGGATCCGACTGACAATGTTTTAAGACCCTTCATAATTTTGTGCTGTTGAAAATTGATATAGAATTGTTATTTTTGGTATTGTATATTTTTGTGTAAGAAATGTTCTTCAAAAAAGTAGCCTGAATTGTAATTTAAGTATACTATATTTTTCCTTTGAAATTATAATGGAATGATTACGTAAAGTTTTTGAATGATTTTTTTTCAGAATCTGTTTTAATTGACATTTTAATATGTTTTAACTGTTGTGTTTTATAGATCCAGAGCCAATAACTGGAATAAATGCTACATCGATCACTGACACAACCATCACATTAACTTGGGATACACCTAAAGGAGAATTTAATGCGTTTGAGGTAACAACCAATCGATTAATACTGTCTTTCATGTTTTTTTTGAAATTATACAGTATAATATTGAGTTAATTATTTGAACTAGGTATGTATTTCTTAATGAATATGTACTGAAAACATTTACGTCAGAAATAGCCCTGGTTGAGTGGCAGTGAATATAATTCCCTGGGCTCCATTTCCTCATGTATTTGTAATTATTGTTATTTGCAAGTTAAATTTTACTAACCTTATTCAGGCAACAGTTTTGCTTTTGCAGATAACCTGGCAGTCATTTCTAGGAACACAGAAACAGGGATAGAACCAATTAGTGTGTTAAAAGCAAAAAACTGTGAAACTGTAATTTCCTAAAAAATAGTACATAATTCACTTAAAAATAAAATATGGAATAGATGATTTGGTGATAAACTGTGGTAAAGGAAGCAAACAACAGTACATGAGAAAACATGGTTGTTACTCTCTGAAAAACTGACAACCTGTATACGAAGAAAGCATTCTCAAGACAAGTCAAAATCAGACAAATTATACAGTGATAGACTGTGCTTGTCTGTATGGGAGTGAACATTTTAACACTTTGAAGCCTGAGCTATAAGACATGGTATGTTACGGGTACCCTGGGGGTTTTAGAGAAAACTTCAAAAAATTCTAAAATATTTAATTTTTATCATATCTTAATGACTTTAGCATCAAATTGATTAAAAACCAGAAAGTTTATTACTATTAATTTACATTGAAATTATTGTACTTACTAAATTTATGAGAATTATTTAAATATACACCAAAAAATTATGAAAAAAGAAATTGTTACGTGCTACACACTACCTAGTTTTCGAGTTTTACTATCCTAAACACTATTAATAACCAGTTTATATAAATTCTACAGAAAGGCAATGAAATAAACTATACACTAAACATGTTTGAGTATAAAATTTAAAATATTTTATACATAATTAGCCTTTATATGAAACACTCGGAAACACACTGGTAAGCACAATGCAACATTACAGTCAGGGCAGTACCAGGTTGTTTCTTTCCTTCCAGCCTTTACAGTTGCAACTTTACTCTTTTCAGTGTAAACTTTACAGCAACACACAAAAAACATAAAATGAAAAAGAAATTATAAATATTACTGTCTAATAACTGCTCAAACCAAGCGATCTGGAAGAAAAATAGTACGACATTAGCTACCGAACGAAAACGATAACTGACAACATATGAAAGGAAAACAATTATTACAAAGTAGAAATAACTATATTATTTACAAATATCAAATACAGAATAACTACAAACCTCATATAACTATGAAAAAATCACGACAAAGTACACTGTACATCAACAAAAACATAACCTCGAACACATAGTTTTTCTACATAGTTCACAAAATATTCGGCAGATTTCGCTGCAAGCATAGAAAATTGAACTAAATGAAATATAGAATGAATCTGTGCAACCGAAGCCTGATATAACCTCATCTGAATCTTACTACAGAATTTAATGTGGCGGCCCGAGGTATACTCGGGCTTCAGACAACCGCGATTTACACTCACCCCGAGTTATACTTGGGCTTAGGCTTCAAAGGTTAAGAGTAACTGGGAAGGTTGGTCTAGAGAAACAGAAATTCAAGATAAGGATGCTTTGCATGATAATGGGTCCGAAAACAGTAGACGGACAGTACAGGTTGTAAGGAAGACAAGAGCTGTACAAGAGAAATTAACTGTCGATAGAAACAATCAGAAAAAAACTGAAATTCTATAAATACCTGTGCAAAATGGATGACAGACAGTTGAAAAAACAAATATTTACTTTTTATTGCCCTGTATGAAACGTAAGGAAGAAAATTATTGTTTTCATGTTGATTTTTTTGAAATCAAGTTTTTACTAGATATATACATTTTCAGGTCCCCTAAAACTGAAAAACATGTTTTTACCAATCAGTCTGTGTGCATGCATACGTGTGGGTGTGTGTTAACAAAATATCTGATAAATGCAAAATGGTACAAACTTTCGAACTGTTAGATATCTTGTGTGTATTCAATCCGACACGAACATGTTCATCAAATTGGTCTACCAGAAGTATCAGTTTATTCCTGCAATTTTTCACTTTTTTCAAATTTTCTCAAAATTTTTATAATCCTCTTTGACTACTTTTTTATACCCACAAGTATAAGGTAAGCAGCATGTCTGCTTAAATTTGGGGGGCTGTGCTCTCATGGTAAAAACAGGTTTTTTTTAAAAGACAATGGCCTTTATATGCATTTTACGGCAAACTTGTGTATAATCAGTTCTGTAGAAAATGAAAAACCTGTCTTAGTTTTGTGTTAATTAGTGATTTCTGTGTATTGCTCTTTAAAATGGGTAAAAAAGGGTTTGTTTATGATTGCGACCTTTATATGAATTTTAGGGCACAATTGTATATACCCTTGTAACTGCAAGTTATAGAAAATTAAAAAACTACAACTTTTCTTTCTAGAATTTTTTCTACAGAGCTTAGTTTAGCCTTAGTTAGTGATTTTCTGTATTTTGCTTATCACAATCAAAGTCCAACAAAAGTTTATTTTCATTTAGCGTCATTCACTTGTAATGAAAATTAGGTTACATGTTACATAGAAATAAATAAATATGTCGCAAGAAATATTCTTGTGAATTTTTCCCACAAGAGTCTTAAGACACTTAACAATAGACCTAAGGTTTCAGGTAAGTGGGACAGCAGAAAGGATATTGAGAAAATTGGAATAAACCAGAAAAACATAATGGATCAAACCAAACTCAGATCACTAATTACTGACTTTAAAAGCTTCCAAGAAGAACATTTGATGGATGGATGAAAAGAAAAAAGTTTTCATTGAAAAAAATGCTGAAAGTGTGGGCTGCGGGGAGATCTTCCATAAATGTTAAAGATATGGTCTAAAATGGCCTTAGGCAAGAAACATAAGTTCAGACAAAAAAAAACTGTTACAATTGTACTATTCATTGTGCCTCAATAGAAGGCATTGTATAGGTAAAGAGGGACAGAAAAAATTTTGAAGAGGAAAAATAATAATAACATGGTTACGTGTGTAGTTCAAATATATTCTATTTTAACATATTAATTTTTTTTGTTTCCTCTGTTTAGGTCCAGTATTTGAACACCGAAGGCTTGTTAATACAAAATCTTACTTTGCACGATTCAATTACCATCGGAGATTTGAAACCTCATCGTAATTATACTTTCACAGTAGTTGTACGATCAGGTACTGAGTCATCAGTATTGAGGAGATCTTTACCAGTTTCTGCTATATTCCAGACCCAGGAGTCTGTACCAGGAAAAGTAAGATATTTCAAGAATATTTATAGTGTATTAATAGAGTAAGTGCGATACATGGTGAAGGGAGGAGGATTGACTTACTCCACATTCTGCAGCAAGGTGCACCAAAGTGTCTGTTAAAAGCCAAACCAATTGCTGTGAGCGCTGGACTATGCATGCACATACTTGTCTTTGACCCTGCATACCCCTCTGACCTACAGTCAGAGTGTTGTTGAAAATTGACAACACCCATTGTATTTTGTAGGCATGCTGTTCCATTGTTGATTACATACGCTGCACTATTGCAGTACATACAAGACTATACTAATGCAGACGCATGTTTTGCCCAGCGTTCTCCGTATGAAAATCATGCTCTACTTACTTTTCAGAAAATATTAGACCCTTGTACTTAGTGTTGTTTTGTTCTTATGTATTTTTATGTTCATCGACTTTAATTATTTGTCTATAAAAAATAATAGTTGATGTAGTTCTGCTTACTGTAGCTTGTATTTATGCTGGCAGTTCATTAATTGTGTTAGTATGGTAGTTATCCATACTTTGTACCAATTTTGACTTATCCAGCATGGACCAAGAGAAAGAAGGTAGAATTCAGGCAGTAGAGATTAAGTTAAAGAGGGGTATCCTGGTAAAGACATGAAGGGATAGAATAAGAAATTATGTAATTAGTGAGCTACTGGAAATGGACAGCCTGTTGAGGAAGGTTGGACAGGTGAAGCTGAGATGATTGACCATGCCAGTAGGCTGGAGGAGTGAAGAGTGCTGAAAAGGGTGTTGTACTCGGAGATGGAGGGAAAAATACTAGTCGTAGATCAAGAGTGAAGTACACGGGTTCAGTTATGGATGAATTGACGCCAAAAGAGCAATGGAAGAGAGATGGTTTAGTGATAGAGGGAGGTGGAGAGGAGTTGTGTTAGGCCTGACAAGAGAAAACTTGGAAAAGAAATAAAGAAGATGATGATGAGTACATAGTTAATATCAGTGTGTACATTTACATTGTATTTGGTTATACCGATAGTTCATTAGTTTCTATATTTTTTGTATTCAGTAGTAAATCTGCAAGTATATTGCACAGTTTTATGTTGTTGTTTTTTTACGTCTGTTCAGTTTGTTGTGACTTATCAGAACACTAGTGCAAATTGGAGAAAGGAATGGAGGCAAAATTATACAGTCAAACGAGGGAACTGTAGTAGTTTATATGAATTTTAAAAAAAGAATTGAATGAGAGGCTGATTTTGTTAAGGAAATGACAAGAAAGGGTACTTTAGTGAATAACGGGTGTTATGGGGATTCTATGGGGTGTTCAAGACTCCTATGAATAGTGAGAAATTATTTAACTGTAATTGTATGCAAAATAGTAATTTATTGAACTAAATATTGTTGTATATTATGATAAAATTCATTTGCTACCACTTATCTAATACTATAAAGAAACCATTAATAGGTAAGTAATGTAGAAATGTTTCTTTTTAATGTTGAAATTGTGCTTTCTGCTGAAATATGGTTCCTGTGTAATTTATCTGAGGACTGAATAGGATGTCATGAAGTATACATGTTATATTTCTCAGAATTTTGTAATTTCTGTTATAACTTAGATAGAATATTATTTACATTTAATTTTGTACACTGGTGATGTATTAATACTTTGTTTTTTTGTATATATAAAAAACTTTGTAATTTACCTTATACTGCTTTCAAAATTCTTCTTAAGAGTACTTTTGTGGTGTGCACCGGTTCTTCAGATAATGATAATAAAAGTTCTAGAATATTATGAAGATTGTACCTTCCTTTGTCAATGGTTTGAATCAAACTCAGAACTAGAACTTTTATTATCATTACCTGAAGAAGCGGTGCGCTCCGCGAAAGTACTCGTAAGAAGAATTTTGAAAGCAGTATAAGGTAAATTACAAAGTTTTTTGTATATACAAAAACAAAATATTAATATGGATTCTACTGCTATGATGCTAACTAATAACTTATATAATTATAACTAGTAGTGTAATATAAAATCATTTTTCAGGTTGAGAAATTCCATCCAGTTGATATTCTGCCTGGTGATATTTCATTTGAATGGGCACTTCCTAACAATGAACAAAACGGCGTCATCAGAAAGTTTACCATTACATACGGACTAGAGGTAAGTAGTAATTATTCAATTAAGGTAACTCAAGTATTTAGACAATTAGCTCAATGAAGACTCTGTTTCTTTACTGCACTTTACAAATAAGAATAGTTAATTATATCTACCATATACCTATTAACATTTTTAACATAATCATGCTTAATAAAGATTAAGGCATTCTCACAACGTGACTATAAGCACATGGCATGGATAAGGAAACGAGAGCAATCGCTGAGCTAAGTAGTTTTTTTTATAACCCCCGCTTTTTGAAAAAAGCATAACTAACCTCAACAGTACTTTTATTGTAATTTTTCATTACAACATCTTCTGCTCTGCCAAACCCCTGCTAACTAGGTTAATATATGGTAATATATGGAGGATTTAGGGTAAAGCCTGAGTGGACGTTCTAGTCAAGTGTTTTGCAGGGCGGGGCGTGCAGTGTTTGTCTCAGTCACGTACTAATCCATACAAGCGTTCTATTGCAGCAGTGGGAAGACCATACCTGTTTTGTGTTCAGTGTCACGTGCAAATGAAAATCAACCAGTTTGTGTTTTGATAGCATTCAGTAAGGCATGCATGATGTCATCTGAAGAAATAATTTCAGAAATTCAAGCAAAACCTAAAATTTTGTTATCTTCACATTGCCTCTGTAAGAATAGAGTAGTTAAAGCAGAAAAATTCAAAATAATTAAAAATAATAAAAAGAGGTGTTGGTACTGAAAATTGGCCAGACAGTGTTAGCTATCTTGCCGCTGACTGCACGCTGCACTCACCTCACAACACTTTTGATTACTCAGGCCAGAGCAGAGCAACCGCAAAAAATGTGTTTGCTTAATTCCAGTCTAGAAAATCTAAATAATTTATTTACATTTTTTTTTATTATTTTTTTGATCTACAATGATCACATTTAAATGATTTTTAATTTTCAAGCCTGATGTTTTTTCAGTTTCTTTACTATTTTTCGCCTTTCATAAATCTTCTTTTTCATTGAATTCTTTTTTTCCGTTTTTTTGACCATTGTTATTCATTGTTGTCATTTGTCATTTTCTCGTTCTTTTGGAATACCTCAAATTCTTTAAACTGAAGTCATTTCTGTCCTATCTTACACCTCTTATCACCTTCATGTCTTTTTCAGCTTCTATAAACTTCAGTTGCAATTTAAGCATCTATCAAATAACTGTTTTGTAAATATTTTTGGTCAATTCTGTAGATATGTCCATAAAACTGAATTTATCTTTTTCTCATAGTGTCTGTTGTCTTTTCTGTTTTTCCATTTTCATATTTCTTTGGAACATAAGGATTTTTCTCTTTCTTTTCTATTTTCTTTTGAAAACTCCATTTAATGGATGATACATTCTGATCGATATAATGCTTCAGGGTTTATAACTGTATTGTAGTTTCTTAATTATTTTAGTTTAAATGTATACATTTTTTATTGTAAATATTTTTTTCAGTTCTCTATTTCATCTATTTTATTTTTCATTTCTTCGTCTTTATAGCCATTTTTTTTTGTATTACACAACGTATGTATTAGAATTTCTTTATTCATTTTATTTCCGATCTTCTAGTAAGTATTTTAAACTTACTGTATATTCACTCATGTACTCAATTTTTTCATACAAATTCACGTGATTGGTCTATTATTGAATTTGAATTGGTCTATAAATGAGAATTTTAATTTTATTGCTTCGTTTTATTTCCCGTTATTTAATAATATAATTTTGGCATACTTGTATATTTTAAATCGTAATCATAATTATATTAATATAATCTCTACACCCTACATAATCATCTGTGGTTCTTAAGTATTGTAGTATATTATTTCACATCAATTTAATATTCTCTGTGTATGGAAATGCTTGAAATTCAAAAAGTGTGTGTATTCATATAAATGTGTGGTTTGAAAATTCTGTAAACCTAAAAATTCAAAACTGAATGAATGATAAACAAGAAGAAATCAGTTATTGGGGAAAAGAGGGAAACTATTATAATGATTGAATAAACAGTTTCCTCTATCCAGT
The DNA here is from genome assembly GCA_035578175.1 of Catonia carolina. Classification (NCBI taxonomy): domain Eukaryota; kingdom Metazoa; phylum Arthropoda; class Insecta; order Hemiptera; family Achilidae; genus Catonia; species Catonia carolina. Next base: position 134,682,427 of record JAQMRL010000002.1, read on the forward strand.
TTTTTTTTTTAGCTGATTATATTATTGTTTCTTTACAAAATAAAGATAAATCATCTGATGTATTAATAAAATTTTTCTTATAGATTTTATAAAAACATAGTTTTTTCCTCTTCAGTAAAACTAATTTGTTTACTTAAGGTATATTTCAGAATATATATTGATATTGATTTACGATACATCTTCTTAGCATTATTTCATGACATATGAATTGTGGAACTGTACATTTATTTATTTATTGCAAGTTAAATTACTCGTAAGTAAATTTACATTCTATTTAAAATTAAAATATTACTTTGAGTCTTGTGAATAATGTATGTTTTTACCAGTTCTTGGTAAAATCTTAAGTTTTTCTCATAAACACTCATGATATTAATATACTAATTTAATGTTTTTAATGGCATTAAGAACAAGTTTTAAACATTTTCTTTGTATGATATCAGCTGAGTGAATTTATTTTTTCCTACAGGGTTCAACACATACTCAAGTGCGTGATTTCAAACCAAGGGAATTACACGGCACCATAAAGAATCTAATTCCAGGCAAAAGTTACATCTTCCGTATTCAAGCAGAAACCCGTATCGGATATGGTCCTGAAGCTATATGGAAACAAAGAATGCCTATACTTGGTAAGCACACTTGTATTTCAATTTCTTCTAGAAATAAAAATTAACCAATTAACAAGTTCAGTGAATTAATAAATATTTAAAAATTGAAAGCGAAGTTGTGAAATTATGAAGTTAATTGGCTTGAAAGATTTGTTAAAGCCCATGAACTTGGAACTTAACACCTTTTTAAATTACCTACCTTCCCCTAACAGACAGGTGGAGTGTAAAATTGTTTACACTCAATCTGTTCGTTGCAGGGCTAAAATAAATAGTTCTGTTTCTTATTACATGGTCAGCCAATTAAATAACTGTATGATTTAAGAACAGAAGAGGTAGAGGTGTAAAAGACACTAATCAGAGTTGTATCCTCTGAAAGTAACAAATTTTATTATACACCCAGACCCTGTGGTGAATGAAGTGAAGGTGTCATTTGCAGAGTGGAAAATATGTGCTTTTCAGAGGGCCCGGCATGCTGATAAGCGTACTTTTCCACTCAGTGAGGAAGGCATGGTAAACCACTCACTCCTCGTTTTACTTAGTAAAACCTCTACAGGTTCTAACCAGCCTTTCGGTTGATGAAATTAGATACAAGCTTGATTTTTTTAAAATTTAAACTTTGTTATATAACTATACAAACCAACTAATTTGCATAGAACACTGCAAATGACAAACCTTTGTAGAAGTTAGTAACTGATTGTGCAACTTAACGCCTAGTGAACTTAATTTTATTGTTTCTGGAAATTTTTTTAATTTGTTGTAGGGCCTAATAAGTGGGTGTTTTTAATAAGAATACGCAAATTGTCAGATATTAGTGTTGGGTATAATAATTTTCGGCTGTGTTTGATTCAAAAACACTGCAAATGTAAAAATATAAAAACTTTTTTTGTTCTTCGTCTAACTGCTCTGCACATTAATGCAGATGATAGATGAAAAAATGCCAGACCTGATCGGTAATCAAACCAAGAACACCTGGAGTTGGAGTCAGTTGCACTGACCATTACAAAATACAAAGAGCCTGTTACATGACTCATTATGATCGTCATGAGTACTGATCATTCAAAAGAAAAATATGAATGATTTAATTGATTCTAAACAGTAGTTTTGTGACACATCATTTAAATCATACGGTCTTAAAATTTCTTTAGTACCAAAATCAAAAATAAGCCTGCTTTATTGTATTAAGGACAAAATATGCAACCATGAATTATTAAAAAATGTATCTTGTTTTCTATTATGTAACCATGTAATAAATCTGCTTTGTTATTTTTGTGTTCAGCTCCACCAAGACCTAGTTCTCAGGTTGTTCCTACTGAAGTATGTAAAACATCTACCACCATACAAGTCAGATTTAGGAAGAACTACTTCTCTGAACAAAATGGAGCTGTAAGCTAAAATTTTTCTATATATGTAATAATATTTTAGCATAGTGAAATATCAGTGGGCCCTCACTTTACGATGCACTCACATTACAATATTTCACTTTACGATGTGTCATCAAATTAGTCATCGGATTCCCAAAGTCGCACGTGCACCTGACCCGCCAATCGTCAACCCCTACAGTAAGAAACTCCCTCCCTCTTGACTAGATACCCTCAACCATGCTGCCTGCACCCTCCCATCATCAGCTCAAGGTTGTTTCTGTTTTTCAGTTTTGTCACAGCACCCACACTATTTAGTAGTGTTATGCGTATTGCCTTTGTTATCGGTTCAGCATCTGTGCCATAGTGTCTGTCGTGTTATTATACATACGTATTCTTTGTAGTTTTGGTACCGTGTTTCCTGTATACGTTACTGTAGTGAAATAGTAGTGAAATACTGTAGTTACTATAGTGAAAATGGGTCCTAAATCGCGCATAAAAAGTAAAATTTCTATTAAAAAAAAGCAAGAAATTATAAAAAAACATGATGAAGGGGCTAGGATAAATGAATTGGTTCGCCAGTATGGTTATTCCCAGTCTACAATTTTCACGATTGTAAAGCAAAAGTTAGTTTTAAAAGACGTTAAAGTGTCTGATAGATCAAACACAATTCAAAAAGGCATTTTTTTATAATTATACCTATTATCAAATCATTTGTACTGAAATCAGCGCTATTTGAAGAATGTATAGGGTTATCTGTATATACAGGCTAATGTTAATTTCTTGTGGAATTGTATATAATGGTCTAATGATTGGGCAAGAATGTGGTCTCACAATACAATATTTTTGCTTTACGATTGATCTTCCGGAATGAATTACGATCGTAATGTGAGGGCCTACAGTACACACACAAGATGGGTGAAAAGTCTAAGAATGGCTTAATATTTTGAATGTAAGGAAAATTTCAAGGTATATGTAAATGTGAACCTCACTCAAATAAAAAATACTATTTTGTGATGAATCAATTAAATTTTGCCCATCATCTTCAATGTAACTTTATTTTTATAAAGGGAGGTGGTCATATGACACATGATTTCAATACAAAATTTCAAGACAATTTGAATGGCAAAAACTGCACGTCAATATCTCAACGGTTTCAAAAATATTCTTTCGACTCCTTTCTTTACATTTCAGCAACACCTTAGTGAATGTCATGTGTAATTACTTATGATTTAATATTTATTTTAAAATTATTTTGTGTTGCATGTCGTATTGTATTACCTACATTCAACAAAAACTTGCTACTCATTAAATGTTAATGTTCAAGACAAGTATTAAATAATGTTGCCAAAATAAATATCAAGAAAATTTGATGAAAGTTTACAAATTTAATTTGTAACAGTTATTAATTAACAATTTGTTATGTTTTAGCAACTTTTTGTCATTGCAGCGCAGAAACATCAAATAATAATAATAAAAACTTCTGATGTGAGAAAAGTGCATAAAGTGCATTTACAATAAACCCTGACATGACTGATCAATCACTTAACCAATCAATCATGTGACCAATTAGTACGTTGGGGTTTATTGTGAATGGAAAAAAGAAGTTTTTATTAATTTTAATTATATTTTCATTATATAAGTTTTCCCTGGAAAAATTATAAAATTATCTTAAAATTATACTGTAGTTATAAAAATAGCGTTATCCGTTTTTTAGTTAATAATTTTATTTTTTTCATGTATAGGTGATATCATACACCATAATTGTGGCGGAAGATGACAGTAAGAATGCTTCGAGTTTGGAAATGCCCAGCTGGCGAGATGTGCAAGCATATAGTGTATGGCCACCTTATCAGGTATAAATCTTTTATTTTTTCCTTGTTTTAATTTAACTGAGTAAATTAACAGAATATTCAATTTCACAGTCAATAAAGTTATGAATGTATATTTTGTGTTGGAACTTGCCTTTCATATAAATGATTCTCAATGGAATCTTGTTGTTCAACTATGATGCCAACTAATAGTTATTTTTATGTAATGCTTTTAATTAATGTAAAAAGATAATCTGAATGTAAACATGAATTCGAAGTATTTGCTAAATGTAATTTCTTGATTTGGCCGCCTCCTTGACCAGTGGTTAGCACGCTACGCTTTAAAGCTGACGTCTCAGGTTCGATTCCCAGCCAGGGTCTGCAAAATTATTACAAGTTTAAACCCACTGTTCCTCAATAATAATAACTAAGATGTTGATGCACTTTAAAATTAACTTAGGCCGCTTCCGTAGCGTAGTGGTTAGTGCATTGGCCTGCCATGCGGAGGTCCCGGGTTCGTATCCCGGCCAGGGTCTGGAAATTTTCATGCACCAAATTCCACAGTAAATATTACGTAATCCACCGTAGTTGCTAATGACCAAGCAGTTGATGCGACTTTAAATAAATAAATTTTTTTTAACATTAACTTTATAAAAATTTGTTGTTTTAAACTGGAATTAAATCAAAAATGTTAAAGATAATAGTGAAATGCTGGTTATAATATATAATGGCTGGTTATAATAATATTGTAACACCTAACCCTAGGTTCGTTTCGGATCTGGGTTTAATAAATAATAACCAGAATAACTTTAACTTATAAAAATTAATTATTTATTTCACTCAATTAATGATTTAAGTTAGCCTACTTACAAATACAATTAGATTACATAAAATAAGTTAATTACAACACTTAAGCTTGAACCAAACTTGACTAACCATAGAATACCATCCTTTATAAATCAAAAGCAATCTATTTATGTATCCATAACCACTTGTTACGAACCGTACACACACTATTAATGTTCTTCAAAATTGGTCCAAAAATGTTCAAAAGTGGTAGTGGGATAGTTAATCTAGACCCTTTGAACAAATATGAAATCGTTCTAACAATTACGCCACTATTCTGGCGCCTCGTAGAACGAATTGAAATAAAACCAAATGTGTCTGCTACTTTCAACTTCCTAGAATTCTTATTCAAAATATCTTGTTCATTGCAATATACTATCTTTGTTCAACAGACTCCTCACCATACAATACATAGTTCTTAAATAAACAACCTATTCCATCAACCATTCTAGAATTACGTTATAATATTTTATGAAGTAGTAAACAATGGGGCGCTTTGTAACTATGTTTTTATGTACAAATTATGAAATTGTCTTTAAATTGGAACAACAAGAAAAGAAAAGGTAAAGCACTGATACAAAAAACCCATCAGTCCTGTAGCTATATGCTTGGTTTTGTGTTCATCAGTAAGAATGTGATGGACCCACCTTGCACAAATTTTTGCATAATACAGATATTCTTTCACAGATATCATTAATTGTATTGCGCTGATCATTCTTCACAAATTTGTTAATCGAACTCAGCAGTCTGTAATGATTGACGGCCACTCCAGACGCTTTTCATTTTGGGTGTTTTCCTTCTCCAAGTTGAAGTTATAACACCAGCACCGAACAAATGACTCATACATAATATTGTCGCCATACGCCTCCTTCAATTGACAGTGAATATCAGAAGATCGCACATTTCTTGTGTTGAGAAATCTAATCATAGCCCAAACTTCACAACTGGCGACATTCTCTATATTTAAAAACATGAACACTGACAGAAACAATGCAGTCAATGCTAGTGACATGTAACTTTGTACTCTGATGGCAGACATACAGTTGAAAGCGTTAGACCTTGTCCAGTGGCTACTCTCTTCACCAGCACTCCATGCAGCGCTAATGGGTACTAATTTCCGGACGGCCCTCAAAGCTCCATTAAGATTAGTAAAATGAACTGTTGGAACTAAGGAATTAAAAAATTAACGTCATTATTTAATGAGTTTTTAAGAGATTATGTAAAACCTACAGAATTTGTGAGAAATACTATGGTGCTAATTATTAATTCTAACATTTGATCTTTGGCTGTTGTAATTACTTGATAACAGCTTCTTACATCAGTCTCACAATGATATTTATTAGTTTTCAAAAAATAAATGGTAAACTCTCATAAAACTTCGACTACAACTTAATTGTTGTTAATTTTATAGGTGAAAGATCCGTACTATCCATTCAAGAATTCATCGGTGGAAGATTTTACGATAGGTGATGAAGGTTGTGAAGGAAGAGCCAATGGATATTGTAATGGACCTCTTAAGAGTGGCTCTACTTATCGTGTAAAAATACGTGCATTTACGACACCTGATAAATTTACGGATACTTACTATTCTTTCCCTATTCAAACAGGTAATTTTAATTTATTATTTATCTACCTTATAGCATGTAGTTAATTGATGAGTGATCTGTTGTCAAAATATTTTTCTTAAATATTTATTTTAATCCTTACCGAGTTGGTCTGGAGGTAAAGTTATCGCTGCTTGTCAGCTGTTTTAACACCAACTAGCTGCTAAAACTACTGACTAGCTGTCAGAGATGAAGGTTCCTGGTTCAAATCCTAGTAAAGGTAGTTACTTTTATACGAATTTTAATACTAGACAGTGGTTGCCAGTGTACATTGATGATTGAGTTTCAATTAACCATAATCTTTCAGGACCTCATTTACCCATCATACATATCATCCTCAACTCATTGGGGCATTAGATTGCTTATTGTTCTAAATTGAACAGATTGCAACGTACACATTAGAAGTAAAAAAAAAAAAATTTTAGTTTGCTTTGTAAGTAAATAAGTAGTAATTGCAATTAAGTGTCTGTGTAGTTCAACATCAAGTAATTTTAACATCTGTAATCCTCACTGTTGTTTTGAGAGTTAAGAAGGTCCATGTATACAAATATTTGGGAACAATTGTTTACAATAATAACAACTGCGCTAAAGAAATCAAAGCCAGAATTGGTCAAACAAAAACCGCTTTTAATAAAATGAGGAAATTATTGTGCAATAGAGATATTACATTAACGTTTAGAATTTGATTTCTTAGTACGAGGGTAGGCTGATAAGTAATGCACACATGCTTGTAGAAGACGAACAAAAAGAAATAGCAAGATGGGGTAAATAACAAATTAAAGTACAAATCTTAACCTACCAAATTATCTATTTATTTTTCAATATAGTCACCGTTAAGCATTACACATTTCTCCCAACGTTTAACAAGTTTTTTCATTCCGTCACTGAAAAATTCTTCCGACTTTCCTCGAACCCAGGACGCAATAGCTGCCTTCACCTCATTGTCCGAGCTGTAATGATTACCCTTAAGGTCTCTCTTCAGTAGAGGAAAAAAATAAAAATCGCAAGGCGCAAGGTCGGGAGAATACGGAGGGTGTAAAATTGGTTGAAACTTCAGGTTTCTCAGAGCCTCTCCAGTTGCACGCGAAGTGTGTGGACGAGCATTGTCGTGTTGCAAAATTATTGGCGCCAGGTTGCCTCTAACACGACAAACTCGACGTCGGAGGTGTTTCAGAGTCTGTATATACTGAGCAGAATTTACCGTTGCCCCTCGTTCCAGATAATCAGTCACATAAACTCGGCGAGCATCCCAAAACACAGTCAAAAGAATTTTTTTTGCGGACGGTTGTGTTTTGAACTTTTTCACAACAGGAGAATGTGGATGACGATATTCAGCGCTCTGCCTTTTTTCTTCGGGATCGTAATGATGAACCCATGACTCGTCCCCCGTCACAATATTCAAAAGAAAGTCGTCTCCTTTGTCACGGTAGCGCTTCAAAAGTTGTTCACAGCATTCCAATCGACGCTGTTTATTCTCGTCTGTCAGACGGCGTGGTACCCATCGTGCACAGATTTTACGGTATCCCAATTGTTCAATAATGAAGCCAACACGTTCCTTAGATATTCCAATTTGGTTTGCGATACGCTGTTGAGTGATTCGCCGGTCATTTTGAATCAAATCATCGATGAGTTTGCGACGATTATCGTCTGAGGCAGTGATTGGTCGTCCACTGCGTGTTTTGTCAACAATTAAGGCTTTTCCAGGTTGGCAATCACGAAATTTTATTACCCAACGATTCACAGTAGACCTATCAACAGTATCGTCACAATAAACAGCCTTTAAACGACGATAAATCTCACTAGGATTCACTTTCTCAGCAGTTAAAAATTCGATAACAGCGCGTTGTTTAATTCTCGTTGACATAGCACCAGAACACGACGCCATACTTCCACTACTCAAAACAAACTGAATGAAAGCAACGCCTTCAAACTGCGCAGGCTTGTAGAGGAGAAATAGTAGCCTACTTCCACATGCCACCAGGCGCGCTACTGAAGTTTATTTAGTTGTCTTCTACAAGCATGTGTGCATTACTTATCAGCCTACCCTCGTAGTTATGTGTTCTCAGTATTTCTTGGGATGGAGGCACTTGAAATATGTCTTATCAAAGGTTTTTGAGGTCAGCTAGGTGGATCGTATTGAAAGCAAGAGTGTCGTTATAATGATATAGAAAAAGGAGGAGGTTGTTTGAACCATAAAAATATGGAATTCCAATTCTTTGGTTGTGTGGTATGAAGGAAAAGTACAAATTACTCCATATAATAGTTCAGGGGGAAAATTAAAGCAAAAGAGGTTGGGGTAGATTCATTTTCCTATAACCATCCATCATGTCCAGATGTTAGAAACTACAAGAGATAGCGATAAACAGTTTTTTGATTGTGTTCTACACAAAAAGTTAGTGGGCCTGGATTGGGTTTGAAGTTTTGGTTTCAACCAGAAGTAAAGAAATCAAAGTCAGAATTTGGGAAAAAATAGTGTCATTCGATCCTCTTAAAGAGTAGATACAGAAATCACTTATGTGTGTTGTCATAGGTCAAAGGTAAGCCTTTTTGTTTCTTTACAAAAGCTAAGTTGGCTTGATCTCTTAAAATTTCTTGAGGAAATATTGCCACCACCTATGAGATGCGTCGTCTCATGAAAGGGATTTTTACTAATAATTTTCTAAAAATGATACATTTCTCATACATAATTTCTCAGGATTATTCTTGAAAGTTTCTGTAGCGTCTATTATTTGATTTATTTAATTGTTCTATATGATAATTCGTTTGTATTAACAGTTGGCTTTATCCAACCCACAGGATAAACTCTATAAGTGTGAAGTCAGGAGATCAAGGTGGCCATTTTCACTGGTCCGTTTAGACTAAAATTGCTGTATTAAAAATATTAATGGCTTAATTAAGCATTTAATGAAGTTATTTTACATTAAACTTACAGAAGCAATATTTTCCACTCCTAATTTTTGTTTTTGTATTAAGTTTTCTGAGACATGTTTTATTTAATTTTTTTTTGTTAAAAAGCATAAAATAACAAGTGTGACTCATAGTTTAAGCCCTAAAAATTTTAGTACGGCCTCATTCACCAAGTAACGGGATTTCAGTGGAAATATTTCACCAGCTGTAACTCTTAATGAAGCATTTCCAGATGTAGGTTTATATGAACATTTTTTTTCTTATTGTTAGCCGTATAATCAGCGCATTAAAGTTTTCCATCCCTAATGTGTGTTTATTGCAATCTTTGATTTAAGAACAATAAGCAACTTCATGACCCAATGAGATGAGAATGATGTATATGACATGTAAATGAGGTGTAATCTTGTACGGACTCAGGCCGAACATTCTTGAGAGGGGTGGGTAATTTAACCCCAATTTTAAAAGTACACCAGTAACCACTGCCTAGTCTAAACACTGTAGTTCTAATCACTGCCTGTCTATTCTTTGATATGGATTTAAATACTAGGATTTGAATATTTTTTTTTAAATTTGAAAAGGTGTCGAGACCTAGTTGATCAGCTGGTACAAAGTACTTTCCTTAAAAAGTTAAGTTATACTGGTTGGGCTAGCAACTTCATTATAGTAATCACCTGACTGACAAATGCACATTAACAAATGTGGTATCCCTGTTCAAAACCACAATAACAAAAAAATTTCAAAGGTTATTGAAAAAGAAAACTGTTTAGAATAACAAAATTAAACTAAAATAGAAACGAACACTTGAAATTTAACGTACATATTCAAGTTTGTTGGTGGTCTTATTTTGTATTAACACAGGCGGGAAAGTATATTTTCTTATGATTTTATATCTTGGGATTGTTAAAAAAAAATTGAAAAAATAGTCTTGTACGTAAATTTAAATAAGTAAAGGTGTGGTATTGCATGTGTGTAATTAACGTTGCCTACTTGTAATAATTACACCCATATGTCATTGTCATTGATAATTAGCATTATCTTCTACCTTATATTTTAACTTAAGTTTCTTTCGTTATTATGTATATACCTAACTACTTTATATTAATCATCCAGTGCAACTTTGACAAATTTTTAACTCTGTTACATGATTTATTTTTTGGTAAGACATTTTTTATTTTAACTTTGTATTTTTTTAAGTTTGTTATTTTATAAAGATGTTAAGTTGTTTTGCTGCTGGTACATTTAGTAATTTCTATTATTTCTGTTGTTATATTATTTTTTGGTATTATTATTTTTGCTAGATTTTTAATTATTGAATGTTTTGATTTTATAGTGACCTTGAATGTGTATCTGCCATTTTTTTTTTCTTCACAAACACTTAACTATTGTATTAAATGACTGTGCTGTTATCCTAGTGTTTTTTAAGTGTTCAGTAGTTTAGTTTTTAATGTAATTTTTGTAACAGTATTTTTATTGCTAATACATTTGTGTATTATTTTTAATTAGTTTTTGTTAATTTATTTTGAAATAGTGCTTATATATTTTTAGATAATGGCTACTAACACAGCCTTTTGGTTCTTATTCTTTTTTTATTTTTAATGATATGTGTGTTTTTTGTTCTAATTTTTTCTTACTATCAGGTATTATAATATGCTACTATCTTTTTATTTTTTTAACATACATACTTTGCCCATTATCGAGTGTTTTTATCAGCTAAAAGTTTGATGAATGTACTGTAGTCAAAAAATTGAATTTTTTGCCAATTTAATCTTGTAAATTTTAATATTTCAGAATTTTTTGAACTCAGCCATGTAATTTTTGCAATAAATAAAATTTAATAATAAGATTGCTTTACTTAGCATATTTTAACTAAAACACGCAAGTTCATGATTTTGGGTAGGTGATTTAAGAGAATGACTGGAAACGAGAGCTCAGGTTGAATAACTGAAAAAAATAACAAAGAATCATATAGAAGGGTTAATGTGTGGTACTCAACAATTCTTATTTTTTGTGTTTCTTGGTGAATAATCGTAGTAATTTTTCTATTTAAGGAACTTTATTTTTATTTTCAATTGTGCAGAATTCTTTAATTAACAGGACAGATACAGGAATAAAATTAAATTTAAATTAATTAAGTATAAAAATATTTTTTAAACATATAAAAATTGTTGACCACACTTTTTCTAGGTTTTTAACAAAAATGTTTTTCAATCCCTTATGTGTGTTCTTTGCAATCTGTTCAATTTAAGAACAATGAGATAATAATGATATGTATGACGTGCAAATGAGCTGTAGTCTTGTACAGATTTAGGCCAACCATTCCTGAGAGAAGAGTATGGTTAATTAAACCCCAACCGTCAAAGTATACTGGTAACCACTGCCTAGTATTCAAATTTTATAAAAGTATTCCCTTTACTAGGATTTGAACCAGAACAGTCATCTCTAAAAATCAGCTGTTAAACAGCTGACTCATGACAGCGACTTTACCTCTAGATCAACTCGGTGCGTTAAACAAAAATTATTAATAATTTTTTTATATAAAAATGGATTAGCCAAGAATATGCTACCGAACATAGAAAAGAATTTTCTGCCCAATTTTACATTCATCAACAAATTATTTGTATTTATAACTCAGCAAGTACTGAAGTTGTATTCTTGCATTAACTCTTCAAAGACTATTGACGAATGTATCAACTACAAATCTTTCCCACAGGTTGTTTTGCAGATATATCCTCATATATCCACCCCATTACAAACTAAATCAAAATAGATTTTGACTAAATTTTGACTTGATAGTCATCAAAATATCTAAATATTCCAGGAAATTTGCACCTGCAGAATCTGAGTTGATAGCACTTCGTGCCAATGATCCTGGCTCCCACGAGGTCAATGTTCTATATCAGTTCTGCTTCCGTTGTTCGTGACTACTTAATCTGTTACAGTCATCCAATTAATTAATAATTTTCTTTAAATAATCTTTGTTCTTGTAGATTTGATTTCTACTTTTGTTCTGCAATTTCATGTACAAAATTTTTTTTAAACAGTTCTATTTACGGATATATCCGCATCCATTATTTTTGAGTTAAAATAAAGAGAAAAATATTTGATAAAATTGCTTGGATTCTGAGTGTTAAAAAACAGTTTTGCTATTCAGGGAAACACATTTTCTAAAATAAAATTTTTTACCCCAACCAATAATTAAATGTGCCTGTGACATGGAACAAATTCTGTCCACGAAGGGGTAAATTAAGTTCTCAATTTAAAGGATTTCATTACTTATTTGAAAATTTTCCAGATCATAACCCCAACATAAATTGAGGGGTATTCTGTATATTGTTCTGTTATAACTGGAAAAAATTGATTAAATAAACTTCACTTAATAAAAATAGTTTGTATTAATTTTATATGAAACATTTAAGTGGACACAACATAAACATTATGGTACACGATAGAATTTTAGCTTTTTTTTAAATTTTTGGGGTATTAATATTTTTGATTTGTTAAATGATTTCAGATCAGGATAATACTGCATTAGTAGTCGGTTTAGCAGTCCCACTTACTCTTCTGCTGGTCTTGGTTGTCATCATTCTGGTTTTGCGTAGACGTCGTCATGCAGCTAAAAATGCAACAGAGAATAGAGCAAGTGATACTTTGTCATTACCTGACAGTATTATTGAAACAAGGTACTTGATTTTTCTGTTTGTGAGTTTCAATGTATTACTGTGACATTATATTTTTCTTCTTACGTGTCGACTTTACTTGATTTCTGCCAATGCATTATTAAACACTAGAAATAAGAGCACAATTGGAATGGCAAAAGTAGCCTTCATAAAAGTAAAGAATTTCTTATGTAATGAGGAGGATCTATATATACAAATTCAAATCAAATTCATGAGATACTAGATATTTTCTGTTCTTTTGTATGCAATGGAGGCTTAAACTGTTAAGAAACGAGAAATAAATAAAATTTAAATCTTTGAATTATGGATATTTTGATGTGTTTTAAGAATATCATTGAAGGAGAAAAGGATGAACGAGAAAATCGTACACAATCAATTGAAAAAATTAACACAATGAAGACAAAAACTGGAGTATTTCAGACATCTTATGCATGAGAAAAAATACCATCTGCTGCAGTTCAATTATACAGGGAATAATAGCAGGAAAGAGGAGTGCAGAGGGCGAAGAACATCTGCATGAAAACCTGCTTTGTAAAACTATTTCGGGCAGCGTTGACAAAAGAAACAATTGCTGTTTTGATCACCAACCTCCGATAGGAAAAGTTAGAATTCAAATAAAAAGAAATTCTAGCATTTAACGTAACCCTAAATAGTTGAGACAGGTGTACAGTTTTAGTTTAATCTGATAAGATAACTTATTTGGAAATTTAAATTTAAATTTTTCATGCCTAGTGGATTGCACCATTGCTTCAGTGCATAAATTTTCTTTATTTCATAAAATTTACTTAATTTGAAGGGAGTTATAGGATCTCTCATATGGAAGTAGTTATCTGTCCAGTTCATTTAATAAAACTTACGTATAATAAATCTTTATAATGCATCTTGTGTTTGAAATAGATTCTATTGTATTAATAATATATAAATATTAGACATTTTTTTCAGCTGCCTTGAACCTTATGATGAATCTACTTACACGTGGTTTGGTGGATCCACGATCATCAGAGTTTATAAAATATCTATATAAACCAGTTTTATTTAGATGACAAGATGTTCCTACATTTTTTGTATGTTTTAAAGTTTTATGTAATAGTTTATATACTTTAATGATGGTGGATCCACCGAAATACATGTCAGTAGATCGATTTTACGGATCAAGGCAGTTGAAAAGGTTACTGAATTTTATAATATGTAATAACAAAAAAATACTTTAAAATACACTAAGCACCACTTAATGCATTATTGGTTAATGCAAACTGTCGGTTATTGAATTTATCGGATAATTGCCAAAGAACAGAATGTAATCATAAAATTAAATGTAGTCTTTTCTGGTTTTATGATTAATTATTCTTATTCCACTACTTATTGTGTTTAAGGCTGTTCAAATATATACACAGTTATCTTTACCTAATATGAAATTAATAAAGACAAGTTGTTTTATCTAACTTAACTTAATTCTGTCTCATTATTTTCTTTACTAATACATCAGTCACTTAATCGTCAAGGAAGACAGAAGTCTGTAAGCCTACAGTATAATAAATAACATTGTATCCACATAAAAAACATCCCCTCTTTCTTATAAGGGTAGACTTATGTCACAGTAAATAAACAAAAAAATAAATAAAGATTTATTAACAAATAGGAATGACTTTTACATAAAAATGTAGCCATAACAATAAGCCTACCCTTAATTTGTGATAATGTTTCTATTTACCAGTCAGACTGTTATTGACACAATTTTCAGATATGATCGCCATTTAGTTTGATCAAAAATCTAAATTACCAACGTGATCATAATGAGCAACAGTTACTATATTCATTTTTATTTATATTTATTAAATAACTGGGCAGGTACCTACAGCCTAAAAATACAATCAATAATCCTGCTGGTTTCATTGAAATTGGTCCAGGTTTTATTTTACAACACGATTTTTCATTTACGCACAACAGGCAAAATTTTTTTATTGTTACAGATCAACTTTGTATCAGACAAAACGGATAGAAAATGCAAATTACGGGTAAAATTCAAAATTACAGACAAGATTTTCATGTTATTTTTATAGATTAACAATTTTTTATTTAATGATTAACCCTTTTAGTGCCGAGGCCTAAATTACAGAATATGCTAAAAGTGCCAAGTCAATTTTTACGTTTTTGACATACGTTCACGTACACCTACTTTTCTACTCATGTACTCACGCTATTGTTATGAAAGTTGGTACTTATCCTAAGTTTACTGTGCTGATTCTAAATGTTGTATTGATTTTGATTAGTTTTTACATAAAAAATTCACAATGTTTTGTTATTCATATGTTAAAAAAAACTATGTTTATGATTAAATACCAACCCCAATATCACAATATTTGGTTTTTATATTTAATTAGATATATGCAGTAGAAAATTTTCTTTAATTTGGTATAAAAATTAAGTTACTGGTCCAAAAATTGGAGTTTTTACAGACGAAAACCCAGACAATGTTCTGTTTGAAACGTAAATTTCTCTCAAATAAATCACATAGTTGGTCATCGTTGACTCCCGGTTTATAAACATTGAATGACATATTAGAAACAAACCACATAAAACTAATAAAACAATATATTGTTATGAAAATAAACGTAAAATTATCAAAAATCAAAATATCATAGTCTAAACACAGTGATAACAGTTTCAGAATACCAAAAAAAAAACTACAAAAGTTATCGCAAATAATAAAATGTATTCTACCAAAAAAATTTTCAAAAACACAAAATATATTAATAATAACATGAAATTAGTTTGTAAAGCACTAGAACACTGTCTAAATGAGGTTATGGTAAACATAAAGCAACAACAATCCACCAAACTCGATAGTCAAAACATGTTCTCACTATTCGATAATATATCGATCATGCGTTATCCAAAGAGGTTAATACTATATAATCATTTTAAAGCTAAAAGAATGAGGAATCCAGCTATGTTAACAAAACCACCATCTGTTAATATTTGTAGGAACTACAAGCAGAAAACCTTTGGTGGTCGATCCAATCGGCCATGGCACTTCTCACATATGCATCCACGGCCGATTCAATCGGCCCCCTGGCACTAAAAGGGTTAACCTATATGTTTTGATTCAATTAAAAAAGGTTTACCAATATAAGTGATAACAAACTATGAGGGATCTAAATGTAGTGATACTATTTTATGGGAAATTTTATTATTATGGTAATCTGCATTAAACAGTGTATGTATTAGTTTTCGTTGAATTTCAACGAAAATCACGACAATACTTTCAGTTGCGAACAGGTTAAAACTTATACAGTTATATTCAGGTCGTATTGTTTCCAAATCTCATTAAAAAAGAAAATAATTTGCATAAAATATGGTTTCATTAAAAAAAACTGAATGAAGCTGAAAAGATCTTTATGTATTATTATTTACAATTTTTAAAGTATCCCAGTCAATACTACACTCTCTTCCTCAATAAATACACTAGGGCATGCAAATTTTCCATGTGCAAAGCACTGCTGCAAATCTTTTCCAGTAATCATATTCGTGACCTCTTTCGCTTTTGCTATTACTACTTCAGATTCGGATCTCATTCCCTTCAGAGCTGTCTCGAATTAAAGGAGTAAAAATGACTCTGGGGGCTAAATGAGAAAAGTAGGAAGGGTGGTCCAAGACAGAGATGTACTTTTAACAAATATGGTTTGACATATGAAGCATTGTAAGCTGCGGCATTCTCCTAGTGAAGGATTTATGACTTTTTTCCCACAAATTGGGCCATTTTTCTATAGTTGCTTGTGTTAAGTAGTAAGGATGCTAATTTAATAATGTTGGTTTATTGTTTATCTCTTAGACACCCAACTTGTACCCAATCTGTACTTTGGTTTTTGCTAAATCATCGCTTTGCAGCCAGCTTTACTAGTTTAGCGGGCTGGTACAGCAGGGCAAAGTCCAAGGTTGAAGATATTTTTGGCTGACAAATTTTCACACATGATACAGCAAGCTGGATAACACAACAACTATTTCATCTAACTGTATCCAAAGTTCAGATTTCTGTATTGTTTGTCAACTTTTGCCTATCGGAGAACATACCAGAAGAACTATATTTACATTGAGACATTTAATTTTTAATATTATCAATTAATCTATATTTCCATTAAAATTTTGTTCTTTTTATTTCAGTCGACCAATTCTATTGGATAAATTTGCCGAGCATTACAGAATAATGTCAGCCGATTCAGATTTTAGATTTTCTGAAGAATTTGAAGAATTGAAACATGTCGGCCGTGAACAACCATGTACAGCCGCTGATCTGCCATGCAATAGACCTAAAAATAGGTTTACAAATATTTTGCCATATGATCATTCAAGATTCAAACTACAGCCAGTTGATGATGAAGAAGGTTCTGATTACATAAACGCAAATTATGTATCGGTAAGTAATAGATTAAGTTTAATGAAGCAAGTTGAGTATATTACATAAGTATCTTTATTCAAAAATAAATCCTTATAGTGGCATCCTGCAGCTTGAAATTAATTCCATTTTTTATAATAAATTTCACTACCTAACCTTTTTTTTAAGCTGTCTTTATTATTTATTTATCACTTACACGTGTTTCGGTGGATCCACCATCATCAGAGTATATTATATTGTTTGAAACTAATTTTTTTAAAAATCTGTAGATGTTACATCTTCAGTTATTTGTATAAAACTGATTTAAAATTGAGCTCCTCTAACCTATCCATGCTCATATTTCCTACAGGTAGCAGCAGCAGTCAATATCACTTTAGATGATATTCTCATTAAGAATGATGAAGTGATTGACTGCTTCTGCTTTCTGTAGTAAATATGAGCATGGATAGGTTAGAGGAGCTCAATTTTAAATCAGTTTTATACATATAAAGGCAGCTTAAAAAAAAGTTAGTGAAGTTTATTATATGAAATAGAATATATAAGTAGTTCAACCGGTGCGCATTGCAGAGGTGTTAAGTATTACAATACGTAACCACTAAGAATACAACATGTAAATAGTTATGAAAAATTCATTAAAATTTTGCAGAAAAAAATAACCAATAATCCATTTTACTCAGATATTCAGTTCGTTTTTTAACAATAATTATAAAGATAATAAAATTTAGAAATAATGTAAACATACATTAAGTTATTAACTTTATTTTATAATTACTTATATGTAATTGTTTTACTATGAATAATATTTTTTTAGATATAACAAATTATTAGTACATTTGCCTTATTATACATTAGTTCATTTTTTCGTAGTAGATTAGTACAATTAATCGTAAGTATTGTTTATTATAGTCCAATTCACGAAAGAAAACACCCATCTTTAAACAGCGATATCTTTTGAACTGTAGGCTACATAAAAACAATTACGATACATCTAATTAAAGCTTGTTTTATTGTTGGTTACAGGATTAGATTAACATATATAATACTTTACAGCCTTATACATTTTATAGTGCGCGTGAACAAAGTAAAATAGTGCCATGGCAGTTGGGTATACTGGAAAAGTGGTTAAAAACAGGGTACTTTTTATTCGTAATTTGTTATATTTAATACACTATTTATTTCCAAAAATGGTAATGTATATTCTGTAACCAACAATAAAACAAGCTTTAATTTGACGTATCATAATTGTTTTACATCTTTTGAACCGTTATATGTTTTTACATATAACGGTTCAAAAGATATTGCTGTTTAAAGTCAGGTGTTTTCTTTCGTGAATCGGACTAAGTATTATTAGTCATTTATAAACTTACTACAATATGACTATTATGTAATTTATATTAAGGGAAATTATTAATAAACTTTTCGAATGGTAGCCTACATTTATAATACTTTCTAAATTATAGCTTATTCCCAAATAAAAGTCAAAGACTGAACAAATAAATAAAAATAGTTTAAGTTTCTTCCCCCCCGAGTGTATCACTTAAATTTAGGTTTCTTTATCGTGACTCATGCACAATGTAAGATATATAATTGATTAAAAATTTAATTTTGAAGTCTGCTTTTGAAGATATACTCACCTCTCGCCTCTCATCATGCGGTCTTGGGTTCGAATCCCATTCAGGCACGGCATATTTTCATATGTCACAAAAATCATTTCATCCTTCACCGTCTGCATTAACAGTAATTGCAGAACAGTCGGATGTTAAACCAAAAAAAACCTCCAAAATTGACCATTGGAGGGCAAGACAAAAGAAGTAACCAAACATGCACTTGTAAGCCAAAACACACAGTGACCAGAAATAAAGGAGCAAAGGCACAGGAAACAGGGATGAGTAGTAAGGGTAAGTTGGGGCAAAAAGGATGTAAAGGTGACGTAATACTGGATCACATGGCCAATAACGTAGATCGGAACCTTATTGGTATGAAACTGAAAGTCACAGGGCGTGTAAATTTAAAGAACAGTGCAAGGGCAATAAAAAAAAATTAGCCCCGATGAGTATGCCTTAACAGCTGGTGTAGTTATTTTCACAAATCTTCCAATCTCCTCCATGACTGTCTATCCGTAGATTTCATTGAAGATTCCTGATGTACCAAGATGCATCTATGATGTTCTGCAGTACTTTATTTTGGAAGTGCAGGATTATTAATTTTTTTTGGTTTGACACTGCCTCTCCAGTTGGATCCCATAGCTCTATTTTTATCTCAGGAACGGCCTGTTTAGGTAATTTCTAAAAAAAAATTTGCTTTTTATGTAGTATTTGTAATAATGGTGTTTTTGTATGTAACAGGGTTATAACTCACCAAGAGAATTCATTGTGACCCAAGGACCACTTCATTCAACGAAAGACGACTTCTGGCGCATGTGCTGGGAGAGTAATTCACGTGCAATAGTTATGTTAACCAGGTGTATCGAGAAGGGTCGTGAAAAGTGTGACCATTATTGGCCTTACGATACATTGCCGGTATATTATGGAGATATATCAGTCACCATGCTCAATGACAGCCATTATCCCGACTGGACAATAACAGAATTCATCATGTGTCGGGTGAGTTTTCATATTATTTGTAATTAATGCAAATTTGTTTTGTAACTTTATTCTTTCTCTTGTTCTACATGAATTTACTGGGAAAGAAAGTATCATTTCCATGTAGATTTTTCAAAATTGAGTTTTCACCAGATGTACTTGTTTTTAGCGATTGGACAGTGTGTGTGTGTGTGTGTGCGTGCGTGCGTGCGTGCGTGCGTGCGTGTGTGTGTGTGTGTGTGTGTGTGTGTGTGTGTGTGTGCGTGTGTGTGTGTGTGAACAAAATATGTCAAGAACAGAATATCGTTCAAAGTTGAAACTTGGAACTTAAATTAGGTACCACTAGGGGACCCGACAAGAATGTTTTCATCAAAATGGGTCGACCAGAAGTAGTTAATTTGTGCAATTAATCACTTTTGTGCGTTTTTCTAAAAAAACAGCTGTTACAATTCTTTTTTGTTTACAATAAGACTGAGCGCAAAGTGAATGCTTAAGTGCAAAATGTTGCTTTTGTTTATAAACATCTTCAAATGACAGAATGCATCAAAATGGAGAAAAACATGGAGATATTTTCATTCTTATGAAATTCATATATCATGTTATGAAGTTTAATGCAACAGTTATTGATATACTGCATGCCAAAGTTTAAATTTCATTTTGCGAGATATCTCGTTCTTGCTGTGCTAGGTAATGTGTCTTTGCTAGGAGACATTTTAGAGTAAACAATTTTTAAAAGAATGTAAGTTATCTTTTAAATTTTTGATGGTATTGCTTACTGAAAATTGTTAATTTTTGTATTTGATCTTTTCTAGGGTGATCAACAACGAGTAATTAGGCACTTTCATTTCACAACTTGGCCAGATTTTGGTGTGCCAAGTCCTCCACAGACATTAGTTAGATTTGTAAGAGCTTTCAGAGATAGGGTTGGTCCTGATCAGAGACCTATTGTTGTTCATTGCAGGTAAGAATTATTAAACTGGTTAAACTTGTTGATTTACTTTAGATGATGTACCAATGAAGATGAAGCTTTCTGTATTTCAAGTTTACATTATGTACTGTTAAACTTTTGAAATGTATCCAATTTCAGATAAAATTTTACTAACTCTTGACAATTGATGTGCAAAGTTATGTTTTTCTAAATAGATTGATGTAAGCAGTTTAAATTTTCCATTTTTATGTCCTGAAAGTTTTTGGCAACTAGTATAATCTTCAATACTTGTTCCCACAAGAACTTCAGAATAGAAGACGTTTTTTTTTAAAACTTTTCACTGTGTAAGCTTTAAAGATTACAACTGTAGAAAGTTATTTTAGTGTTTGCATCTAGTAAAGAAATCAAGTGATGGCCTCAGAATTTTTATAAAAAAAAAATTAATCACTTCATTTTTGGTTGGGTAAATAGCTCTTTGTAATGCCAAATGTATTGATAGAAAAGATACTGATGTTGCTGTATAGTAATTCATGATCATCTTTATCCCTCTTCCAAGTATCCTCGGGTTGCGCCTTACATAACTCCTCTCCACTTCTCTCGGTCATTGAACTATCTCAACTCCATTGCTCTTTTGCCATCTCATCTTTTTCCCAATTCAACCATAACTGAACCCATCCACTTCACTCTTCACCCTGCCCTATGGATTGGGAGTCTTAGCCGAGGGAACTGGGTATGTCACCACATTTGGGGTAAGAGAAAGGCCATTTAATGGCTTGTTGCAAATAAAGGATAACCTGAATAAGCAACTATGGGCAGTCAATGCCAGACCCTGAAGTGTGGTGATTTATTGTCTAGCAGGACTGACAATACACCTTGAAAATGCCACAATATTTATTCGGTCTCTGTGACTATGTTTCCAACTTCAGTGTGCAGTAAAAGACTCAACAGAAAGTATAAAATACCTTTGGGCGTGACAACCTCAACAATTTTTTGTCATATTATGATAGTCTGGAAAGAAAAGAAAATAGCAAAATAAGAGCTAAAGTGTTCACCAGAAGCAATATTTGATTTTTAGGAAACCTGAAAAGGCATGTAAAATGTACAGTAATTATTACAATAAATTTGACTATTCTACACATTGAAACAAAAAAATAAATATTTTAATACAAAATTATGTACACTTGGTACCAATTTTTTTTTTTTAATTGTGAAGACCTTTCATTGATCATTGTCAATTATTGATTTTTCTGAAAGCTTTTCTTCTTTCCCCAAACCATCATTATTCTATTTTTGCTAAAGAAGGACAGGATTCGCATTGGATTGTAGTACCAACTGAGAAAAGGAAGATTATTTCCTTAAACTGTAGAGACAGAGCATTTTGTATCATCTACATAACTAAAGTTGCACTTAACTCCTTCATCCACTCAGGCCTTCAATTATTAATTTCTTTGGTACAATTTGTCTCTTTCATGTACCATATCCTGCCCATCCACTGTCTTTTGGCATATTATCTTAGATAGATTTCTTTATTGGTTGCAATTTTTAAAATAGTCATCAATCATTTTCCTATGTCCGTCACATCCAAATGTCAGAAAATACAAGAGGTAGCAACAATCATTTTTCGGATTCAAAATGTACATAAAAAGTTTGTGGGCCTGGATTGGATTTGAATTTCTGTTTTCAAACGGAGGTCAGGAAATCAAATTCGGAGTTTGGAAACATAAATAGTGTCATTTAATTCCTCTTAAAGAGTAGATTCAGGAATCATTGGGTTTGAAGTTTCAGTTTTAATTGGAAGTGGCCCAAAACTGAAAGTCTAGAAATCAGAGTTTAGAAACTCGGAATTTAGAAACAAAAACTGTGTCATTCGATTCCTCTTAAAGGATAGATACAGAAATCGCTAATGGTTTTTGCCATAGATCAAAGGTAAGCCTTTTTCTTTCTTACGAAACCTAAATGGGCTTGATCTCTTTCAATTTCTTTTGAAAAAATTGCCACCATCCATGAGACGTCTCATGAAAGGGATTTTTCTTCGTAAATTCTTTTTGCCCAATCATTTTTACTTTCTCTTACCTGTATAAATATAAGTACTTTCCCTTACCTGTATAAATATAAGGAAAGTATTGTTTTCATGTCGATTTTTTAAAATCGATTTTTCACTGGTTCTACATGTTTTCAGACCCCCTGAACCCAAAAAACATGTTTTTAGCGATTGGTCTGTGTGTGTGTGTGTGTGTGTGTGTGTGAACAGAGTATCTCAAGAACGGAACATTGTACGAACTTGAAACTTAAGTTTCATACCACTACCAGACCTGACACGAACATTTTCATCAAAATTGGTCAACCGGAAGTAGTAGTTTATTCATGTAATTTTTCACTTTTTTGCAATTTTATCAAAAACTGGTCCTACAATTTTTTTTAAATCGCCTCAATTACTAAGTTTTTATGCTCTACAAGATAGGGTAGGCGCCATGTTTGCTGAAATTCTTGGTGAGGCTGTTTTCACGTAAAAAAATCGTTTTTTTAAGATTGCGGCTTTAATATGCATTTTAGCACAAAAATTTATATAATAAAAGTAGTAGAAAATGAAAAATCCTACAACTTTTATTTCAAACATTTTTTGTATAACGCTTATTTTAGCGATTTCCTGCTTTTTCTCAAGAAAAGTGTGAAAAATCAATTTTTTTTTAAATTTCGGTCTTAGTATGCATTTTACGACAAAAGTGTATACAACCAAATTTATAGGATATTAAAAGATCTACAACTTTTGTTTAAAGCATTTTTCTCAGACATTGACAGCATTACAGAGCCTAGTTTAGTGTGAAAGAGTGATTTTCCGTACATTTTAGCCAAACTGAGGTTAATTTTCATTTTGCGTCTTTCACTCATGATTAAAATTAGGCTATATTTATTGAGGTTAGTTTTTTGTTTATTTCTAATGTTTTATTACTAATTTTAGGTTTATTGTTAATTATTTGCATTGGCAAGAGAAAGTTGTGTGAGTGTTTCACACCAGATTTTTTAGTATTATTTATTACTTTACGTGAATTGAATGATTTAAAATCTTTTCCGTATGTTAACAGTGCTGGAGTAGGTCGATCAGGCACTCTGATCGCTCTAGACAGGATATTACAACAGATCAAACACACAGACCACGTCGACATATTTGGCATTGTGTATGCAATGCGCAAGGAGCGTGTATGGATGGTGCAGACTGAACAACAATACATCTGTATTCACCAGTGTTTGTTAGCTGTGTTAGAAGGTAACGAAGTACAGGGACCACCACGTGAGATTCATCATAATCAGGGTTTCGAAGGTGAGTTTTCTATCATTTAATTCTCTACATAAATTTAGTGACTTTAATTTAATAAATTATACATTTATTAATAATGTTAGTTACTTTATTACACTTACACATAGCTTTGCCATTTTACGCTGTACACAGCTATCACAACTCACACTAGTACAGTAGTTTGCTTTCATAGATTTTCTTTCTTGCATTACAATTTTTGTTTGACAAAAACTATTTTTTTTTTAATTTAATTAATAAGTTTAGGGTGTCTACAAGATATTATAAAATAAATAATTTAAATAATTAATTATAGGTACTTGCAAATGAATTTAAAAATTTGTTTCTCACATTTACATGTTCCTGATGTATTCTAACGGAATTGAAGTTTATGTTGTGATGAAAGATGAACATATAAATTAGGTTATTTAGGATAAACTTTTGGTTTTATTCGACATTCTTCAAAAACTTTCCAGTATATTCTTATTTGTAATTATTAATGAAAAAATACTGTTAGCTTTCACTGACCTCTACTCGTGTTACCACTGCTTTAATTTTATTTTCACTTACAGGTATTTATTCACTTTCTTACACATATGTTTTGGTGGATCCACCATCATCTGAGTAAACAAAGCGTAAAAAATTGAAACTAATATATTAAAAACCTTTTCTTGCAAAATGACATAATTAAGAATACTCTTTCAAAATGAATGTTGACTCAATTTTTCCCCATTTTCTTTCTATTTTTCCGTAAATGATGAAGTTCGTTCATTTGTTCAGATCTTTCTTTATTTTCTCTTCAGAAAACTCACCATTTTGTCTTTTTATTTGTGTTGGAGAAATAGTTAAATTATTAACTTTTTTTTAGTACTTCTCAACCTAAGCAACCTTCGTACTTAGTTTTATACAAGAGATTTTTCTCTTTTCGTTTCTTAAGGACCTTAAAACATCTTCTAAAAATTTTTAATAAGTAATTTAATTAGTTAAATTATTTTAATTTGTGTAATCTGATGAAGATGGATCCTCTAAAACTTGTAAGTGTATAAAAGTGAACGGATATGTGAAAAATATTAAAGTAACAATAAAATGGGTATAGCATGTGATGTGGCACATGAGGATGGAATGTGTGACACTTAGGAGGAGGTACATTGAAACAGAGGGGAGCAGAGGGCCTGTGTCTTGGTATTATGCTCAATTCAGAAGTACTACTCTAGTTCGTAAAGGACAAGTAGTAAAAACTGCATTAATAACTAGAACCAGAAATAAAATAAAACAATATTGAAATAATCTGTTAGAAATCTAAAAACTTTATTATAACCTAATGTAACTTTACAATAATAGTAATGTTTTCACAAATTAAAATTGCGCATAATGCTTGTTAGTTTGTTTGACTGGCTTTTATGCCAAACTGGTTACTGTCTAACCCCCACCACTCTGCTTTGCACTAGAACCACTGCACATCTTAGAAAGCAGAGTTCATCTCTCACCCAACATGATATCAGTGAAAACTAATAGTATTTTTTTTTTTCATTTGGATAGATTTTTTCATAAATGGAATTATATATACTAGTTTCTTGATCATTTACATTGATATTTAATATATAATTTAAAATCTCAATAGTTTTATTTGAATTTTTGTTTGGTTTTTAAAAATTACTTTTCTGTTCAGTCGGAGAGTTTATAGGATTGACTTTGTAAGATTTACCTGTTTTTACTGTAGTATGTCTGTTAATTTTATTTATTAAAAGTTATTTTTGTTCACTTATGATCTGTAGAATAATAAATAATTATTATTAATTTTTTTTTAAATTTCTAGTAAAGTTTAATAGCATTTTACATTAGTTGTGTAATTTTCTGTTTGTCAGGCTGTATCGACGACATCAGTTTAAGATGTTGCATGTAGGGTTTGTATTTTTATCTTGTATCAAGTTCTTTTGTTATATTTGTTGTTGAATTTAATAGAATTTTCATTTGTTTTTAACTCATTTCTTTTAACATGTGCTAAAGAGTTTTCCTACGTTAACAAAATCTTTCGTTTAGTTATTATATTTTATCAAATCCTTTTTAGTTAAAGGGATTTAAAGTAACTTTGTTACTTTTCCCTTGTTTCTGGTTTTTTTAGAAGTGTTATTAATTGTAGTGAATCCAATTAATTAATTTTTATTTTAGTATCATGTCACCAGAACAAAGTTAAAAGAATAAAAGGTATTATTAAAGTGGCATGTCATTGCAAACCTAATTAGTAATGATATTTTGTATGACTATTAAGTTTTCTATATATTTTAAATCCCCTTTCAGCATGACATCATAGGTTATTTTTTTATTGAGTAATGATACTTAACTTAATCCTTTAGAGTGGAACTCGAGATCACTGACACAGAAGTCAGTCAGCTCTGACTACACTACACCAACTGTCATTTAAAGGCAGCTTGATGTAAACTGATGTTTGAATTAATTCCACTTACTCTCTTTAAATCCAGCCATACTCTTTTAAATGAACACTTGTCTATCTGAAGATTGCAGTAATTACTTCCTGAAGATATTTAGCTACCTAAGGAAGTAATCACCGCTGAAGTTTTTCAGTATTTTTATGTAAAATTAAGAGGCATACCAGCCCCAAAAGATTTTTTTTGTTTTACATTAGGCTATTTTGTACATTATTTCTAATCAACATAATGTGCCTTGCAGACACACATATATCCTGCAATGAGCGAGGATAAACATAGTCCATTCAAGCAGAGCCTCCCAATTTACTTAAAGTACCTTAGCTCAAACCATCCAGTTAGCTAATCCAGTTCTCTGTGCACTGACACAAGTTACATATCCAAATTACTGTTGCCGATTGGTTCTCACTATCATATGTTATTATTAATGTATTGTAGTGTTAAACTTGTAGATTGTAATGACTTGGTAGTATTCCTGTTGTGTAATAGACTGAGAATAGTTAGGTATTCTAGAAGTATATTGATACTTAGAAAACAGATTGATGTTTTTTAAAGAATCATTTTGTGCTTATTGATTTCATATTGTGTGTGACTACCCTGCCTGTTTCATTATTATTAGTTTTTTTTTATATTCTTGCTAAGTTTTAGGAGACTACAGATGTTAGGATTTTTTTTTTAATTAATTTTAGTGATTTTCAATTAACATACTAAATAAAGAATATATACTTGCTTTTAGAACAATAGAAATTTATAAACTGATGAAGCAGTTATCAATAAATTTATTAGTGTTTTTTTAGTAAGTACGGTAAAACCCTGCTTTACCGTACTTGCTCAACCATAACCCTTGCTCAACCATTGCTCAACCATTGCGAACCTTGCTCAACCATAACCCGACTTTACTGAAACTATGAATTCATATATTAACATGTACATTGATTCGTCGTATGTCTGTTGTGACAAAAATATCTACTATATATGGAAGAATACACACTACGGATTTCCAGGAATTCATCCCCAATACTCCAAACATGGGCAATAACATGTGCTTCTACGGTGGTGTAATATTGCCGCTAGACAACATTATCATTGAAAACCTCAGACTTTTTAAAGGCTGTAAATAATTGAATCAGTTAGTAAATATAAATTACTGTACAGTATTAAATTTTATTTTATTGAAATTAGTGTATTTTTTTAATATATCCTAATAAAAAATTCTGTTTAATTTAATTGTTTTTAAATCCTAAAAGTATATGTCTTTGCGTGTTATCTGGAATTTTTCAAGTATCTGAAATCGGGTTCACTCCATAATATTTTGGTTAAGCGAATTTTTCTGTAGTTCACAAATTTATGATCACTACAATTTATGATTTTTTTTCACGCATAATGCTTTCAGAATAATAAAACCACTAACACTTAGTTAATAATTTGTTTCCTTGTCATCCTTTTTCATTGTTTTTGAAGTCACTATTCATAAAGCCATCAAATTTGTACGAATTCTTTCATAATCTCAGTATGGTTATTTGTTAAGGGTCTTTTTTTAATTATGATGATTCTTTTCTGATATTTTCCAATAATAATTCTCATGATTTATTACAAAGCCATTCATTTCTGTGTTTGTAAAGCATGCTTTGAATGGATCTTATTCTAATTACATTCGTATCAAACTAATTAAGTCTTTATACTGTACTTCATTATAAAACCTTATGCGTCTATCTATGTCACACCTGTTTTGTCCAGTTGAATGTATCTGGTTTTCAGGTTATCTTGGTTTGTTTGTCATTCAGGTTTTTTTTATATTCCTATTTCGTGTTATGTCACCTTGTAATCGGTTTGAATTTTCTTGATGTATGTTGTTCTCAAATCATGATTGTCTTTTTCCACATCCTGTAGATATTCATTATGTTTTGTCTGTGATGATTGACTTAACCCCGCTGTTAATCTATTGAAAATAAATTTAAGTATAAATGGTGGGTGTCAAGTGCAGTGTTTTATATGATAATGTTAGAGTAGTTATTTTTATCTTTTGAGATTTTTATAATTTTATAAAGTGAATCTATTGTAGAACTGAAACTCTATTTGGCCTATTTTAAAGTTAACATTTTTTTAGAAATCTAAAATCTCCAAATGAAAATATTTTACATGTTTTTTGTTATCAAAGATCCGATAACTTTTTTGTTGTTTTCTATTATTATGATAAATAGACATTGTATGATTATTTACAAATAATATTATCGAATGTAAAACTCATTATTTTCTGGGTTAAGTTATGTTACTTTTAATAATCGTAAAATGAAGATATGGACGTTAGAACTCTTTGAAAACTAGGCCGTAGGCATTATTTTAGGGAATTTATATCATTTGTATTATTTTTGTTGAAAATTAATCTTTTGTTGTCAAGTCAACATTTTTTTATTGTATACGAGGTGTGGCTATTAAATAACGAGACTGATGTAATTTTTTTTTTTTTTGTTGATATAATCACTTATTGTCACCTTCAATATACACTCTTTCTATCCCTACAACGCTCCATGCAATTTTCCATTGTTGGAAACAGTACTGCAAGTCATCTTCTGTCAGCTCCTTCAGTACAAGTGCCACTCAAAAATGTTTGAAATGAAGCTCGCAAAAATTTGTACTGACTGACACTTTGTACGCGATTGAAAATGACCCAAATTTTTTGGAAACTATAATAACATGTGATGAAACAAGGTTTTTTTACTTATGATCCGGAAACGAAGCGCCAATCCGTGCACTGGAAGAGCCGAACTTCACCGAGAGCCAAGAAAGCTAGAACGAGCAAGTCAAAATTTAGAGCTATGATGATTGTTTTTTTTTTATATCCATGGGATCGTGTACCTTTACTGGGTTCCTGAAGGTCAAACAAATAATCAATATTACTATCTTGAGGTACTTTCTAAACTACATTAAAGAGTAAGGAAAAAAACGCCCCGAAATGTGGAAGGACAAATCATGGGTTCTCCACCACGACAATGCGCCAGCTCATTCCGTATTATCTGTCAAGAGGTTCCTAGCCAAGTACAGCATCTCAGTGTTAGAACATCCACCTTATTCACCAGATTTTGCACCATGTGACTTCTACCTGTTCCCTAGGGTGAAATCTGCATTAAAAGGGACAAGATTTGAGTCTGTGAAAGCTGTAAAAGAGAAAGCGGCACGTGTCCTGAAGGAGCTGACAGAAGATGACTTCCAGCAATGAAAAATTCGCATGGAGCGTTGTAGGGATAGAGAAGAGTGTATATTGAAGGTGACAATAAGTGATTATGTATAAAATTTACAATGTCAGTCTTGTTATTTAATAGCCACACCTTGTATTTTGCTTAAATGGATTATGTATAACTTTATCGTGTAATTCCATAGTGAATAAAGCTGACCAAATATTTGAAAAAAGTTGAAGAAATTCATTTATAATTTATTACCAGTGAATGAAGAAAGTGTACTGGCTTATTTAGAAATTCTTTTACAATTCTAGAAGCTGTACACATACTGATCGTTACCTGGACATATATTTATTTATGAAAAAAAAATATAATTTGTTGACCATTTATATTGATAGTTAATGGAATATTGTGCAAGTGAAGTACTTTCAGATTATGTGACTTTGATGATGATTTGTAGGTAAGCCAAATAGCGATGAAGGTATAGATGATGGTGAACTGGATGATAATGATGAACAAAATATTGATGATGGTGATAATGATGATGATGATGACGACCCTAAATCAGGAATCACACCCCTCACTGATGTATTGGTGGTGGGAGAAAAGGAGAGGTGATGGGGTAATGATGATTGACCGATAGATGATCTCATGCTTATGTTTGTTGTTTTCTTGCATAGAATAGCTGTAAAATACTAAACGCACGCTGTTGTACGTTGTCTCCTCTGGTCTTTCGTTTTTGCATGATTTCATTTTGTTGCATGATAAATGTCCAATATTCTCTACAAATTTTGGAATTAATTTCTTCTAATGTATCTATCTAATCATCTTCATATCTTGCATTTTATGAGCATAATTTATCTGTTTACATTTTTCGTCGTGAAAATTGTAAAAATTACTGCAGGAGAAAGGCTGCCACTCTATTTGGTTTTGTTTTTTATTTATAATAAGACCAAACCATGATCACACAGTTAAAAAACAATGGTCACTTACGTTTCTTTTTATCTATCTTGAAACCAAGAGTGTGATATTTTCTGTCCTTCCATTTCTTTTTCACTGTATCAGATATTTTATTCTTGGTTTCCTCTGAGCTGACTTTTCTTTTGATTGTTTGGCTTGCTTAGAAATCATTTTACCTCATGAATTCTTCATCTGTAGTTTTCTTCAGCAAAACAATCAAAATTTTTTTATCCCAAGAATATTATTTTTAATTTGTTGTTTCTGAGAATCCGATGTAAGCTCTTGATGTTAAAGATCTTTTTATTCAATCTTTCTTCATTAATTCCGGTCATGTGTAAAACTTTATTTTATGCCCTGAAGTCTCTGTTATTTCAATATTTCTGTAAATTTCCTTATTGATGAAGCAATATTCCGAGAATTTTTCTTTATATTTTAAAAATTTTATCTATTTCAATTTTTTGAATTGGGTTGGTTCTATCCCACAGAGAACAGCAGGTTTCAGAACAGTTGAGTAAATGTTAATTTAGTGTTTATTGAAATGTTTCTATTGGAAAAATAGTTTTTCAAACTTTCTAGTTTTTTTTCTCCGTTGCATTTTGGCAAAAACCATTGCTTTTGATTATTTTGATTGATTGACATTTATTTGTGAACAATATTTTTGTTCAGGTGAATTATAAATATGACTAGAAGAATGGCTTTTACTCCATATTTATATTATTTCCTAATTTTTTTTTTTTTTTGAGTGGCTTAACAGCAAGTAAACATTTAACAAGCATGTATGTAAATAAGTTTATTTAGGGCTCCCTGCTGTCCTCAACAGTCGAGTTTCATAGCTACTATGAACGGGTGTACAAGAAAACGACATTGTGTTTGATGTACTAACACAAGTAAGTTAAAACTGAATGGTACTTCAGTGATGTTTTCCTTCTCCTCCTCCTCCTCCTCCTCCTTCAGTAATCTGAACAATGCTTACCATCTACCTTACCCTGAATGTGATTTTACAGGATTCTGTATTTTCCTCCTCTCATCACACGAGATGGGGAAACTACTACAGTTTTTTATGTTTCAAGTATTTATAATTTTCAACCATCACCTTATCTTTGGTTATCTTTTAAGTTTTAAAAACTTACATGCATTTCAGTGGTACCACCTTCTTCAGAGTAATATTACTAAAATTAAAAATTAATTTCGAGCAATTAGTAATATTGCTCTGAAGAAGGTGGTATTACCAAAACACCCATAAGTTTTTTAAACTTAAAAGGTAACCAAAGGTAAGGTGATAAATTCATTTATACTGTAATTTTCAACTCCTTAATCAATCTCACTATGGTATATATAGTGATGATTCATCAATATGTTAGTAGTTACTTCTTTAATATCTGTAAAAATTTGTGGTTACTATTTTTTAAAGTGTGTTCTAAAATTCTACCAAAGCAATATCAAATTGTATAAGATCATGCATTTTCATCATAAAAAAATTTGATGTTTCATTTTTTTTAAGATTTTCAGGAAATTTATTGCTGAAATTATTTTTATCTCGCTTTTCGGATCATTAGTCTCCGTTTTGTAGAATTGAAACAACTCCCTAATTATGTTAATTTTTGTAGTTGATTTATCAGTTATCCTAAATGTAAATCTATATTATCTTGTGTTATTGTAACTTTAAAATCCCTTCAATAATCAAAGCAGATGTAAGAATCCATTAACTATATTTTTTATTTAAATAAAACTTCTTTTTAATCAACTGTGGTCCTATAAGAGTGTTTGTATTGTGTGTAAATGTTGAGGTGGTTTACACCTCAAATGAAAATAAATGTAAATGTTGAATTTGAAGTGTAAGTGTAAATTATGAATGTTTTTATCTTCAATAGCATGATAGTAATATTTTGAGTTAAGTGTATTTATTTGGCTGCAGTTAAGTCATTCTCATAATTTGTTATTAGATAATCACCAAAATTGTATAGATTATTGTCTCGGTTTAGGGAAATCCTTTCAGGTGTATTGCATCTTTCATGTTGTTCTTGGACTATCAATTAAACAATTTGTTTAGGATTTGCTTTCCAGATACTGTTCCATGAAACATCATACTGGATGTTTAGAAGTAATGTCTATGATTTATAATTTTTTATGAGATTTTACTGTTACTAGTGTAAATTATATGTCAATTTGTATTGTTCTGTGTTTATGTTGCTTGTAAAATACGCATGCTAAATATTTTTTTCTTGTTTCAAAAAAATTGAAGAAAAATCTTGTGTTTTTTATTTTATTCTTTAAACACGCACGTGTTTAAATCAGATCAAGCACGTGTGCGTGCGTGATCTGTTAATCATATATTTTTATTTTATTTTGTTTATTATTTCTGAGATATGATTTTATATTAAGCACTATTGCTTACGCCTCTTTTGTATAAATATTTTTACTTAAGAAAAAATTGAAGTTAGAATACCTGCATTGTGTTCTATGTCCAAAATAATGGATGTCCATAAAAATACATTTTTTTTTTAATATGAAACATAAGTGTCTGATTGTTCAGTATTTTTTATCTCTGTTTAAAAGGAGCAGTAAAATAAATTTTTCTTACTGGTCGTTTCTTTATGAAAAAATACAGTAACCTTTCCGTTAGTGATTTCTAATGCCTAGGTTCTTTGCATTTATTAGCTCTTTTTTTTGGTACCATGCATATTTCCATTGATGAAACAAAGTTTAAACTCACGTAACATAACAAGAGTGGTTTTGTTATCCACTGAATCATAGTTAGGAAATGCAAGATTTATTTTTTGTAATATTTTAAATTAGTCATTGCAAACTTATCACAAACTATATTACAGAACTTGTTTAGTAAGTAGCCCAAATAAGTTATAAAATTTTCAATGCTTATGAAGTTATACAACTTTTCTCCAATTTTTGTTTTATTTTGTTCAGTTGATTGCAACAGTCAATGCTAAAGTTTTGTAATGCTCAAAAATGTTTTTAACCTATTTTGAAAAGCAATATTTTTTCCTGGTTATGCAACGAGATGTCTTTTGACAATAGTTGATACAACTTAATACTGGTTGAACACGAGGAGGCATTTTTATGTTAGGTTCAGTAACTGGTACTAAATACTATTTCACCTGCGATTGAAATCTCAGAAAAATATCAAACACACTTTCAACTCAACATCGCATAAAAGTGCATAACTAAACAGAGCGAACAGACAATGATTATAATCTTGCATTATGTTATGGTGAGGTGAGGAATAATGTTCCAATAATGATGGCACATGCCCAAAACGGGCAGGTGGAGTGTTATTTAATTGCACTCTATCTGTTTGGTCCAGGGCGAAAAAAAATAGTTTTGTTTCTTATCACATAGTCAGCCACTTTTATGACTGAACTATTTAAGAACAGAAGAGGTAGAGGTGTAAAAGACACTAGTCAGAGTTATCTCCTCTGAGAGTAATGAATTTCTCTATGCAGCCAGACCCTGTGGTGAATGAAGTGAAGGTGTCATTTTCAGGGTGGAAAGTGAGTGCTTTTCAGAGGGCCTGGCATGCTGATAAGCATACTCTTTCAACTCGGTGAGGAAGGCAATGGTAAACCACCTTACCCCTCTTTTTTATTTAGTAAAACCTCTAGAGGTTCAAACCAGCTTTTCGGCTGTTGACCTAAACAACAAAATGATGGCACAGCAGTTAAAAGTGATTTCCAGCCATTAAAGTGTTTTTAAATGATTATTGGACACTTTTATAGATCAATTAAAAGAAATATTAGAAATTATAAAGAAGTAATATCGCAAAACTTCATTGTTACAAAATTTTATATGTAATGTCTGATACACATCGTTTAAGAAAATTGTGAAATGAAATTTTTCCTGATGACAGTGGTGTTTTTTAATTACTAACATAATCAATTAATTATGAGATCTGTGTTGTTTAGGTCATCAGCCGAAAGGCTGGTTTGAACCTGTAGAGGTTTTACTAAGTAAAACGAGGAGTAAGGTGGTTTACCATTGCCTTCCTCACCGAGTTGAAAGAGTATGCTTATCAGCATGCCAGGCCCTCTGAAAAGCACTCACTTTCCACCCTGAAAATGACACCTTCACTTCATTCACCACAGGGTCTGGCTGCATAGAGAAATTCATTACTCTCAGAGGAGATAACTCTGACTAGTGTCTTTTACACCTCTACCTCTTCTGTTCTTAAATAGTTCAGTCATAAAAGTGGCTGACTATGTGATAAGAAACAAAACTATTTTTTTTCGCCCTGGACCAAACAGATAGAGTGTAACAAATTTGGCACTCCACCTTATGTGATCTAATGGAATATTTTTGGGATTAAATAGCAAATTAATCAGTTGAGATTAGAGACGTTTATAATTGATTAATTACTGTAGTGGTACGTGTCTTTGTTAGAATAGAAACAATATAATAAATAATTCATTAAATGTCTAACAATAATATTAATTACGCGTTTTCTTGTTTGTTTACAGATGATGAGGGTATTGCCGAATCAGGAATGTAATTAAATCGACAACCAGTATTGTGCCATTTCAAGTAATAATAATCACCAGTTGCAACGGTTTTATTATTTTTGTAATTGTTATTATTATTAATTATGATTATTGTTATTATTACCACTTATTTATTTGGTTGCTTACTTTTTTTATATTGAATTCTACGCAACGTGCTCAATGTAATGTAATCTGAATGAAATCTTGTTAAATTTATTCTTCCGACTCGTAGTCTGGATTGAAATCATAGTATTATTTTTATGACCAGTATTTATAATATATGTTGTATTTAGTACAATTTATTGTACTGTAGATTACGTTATTAAGTAAAAAAATAATTAAGGTACGAAGTTATTGTAATTTACAATAATATTGTTTTTAACACCATGACCTTCCACGTTCCTGGAAGTAAATTTGTATTGGTAAATATCATTTGTAAAGCACTGAATTATTTAAGAAAAACAACTACAGTTGAAACAATTACCTTGTAATATTTAAGTTAATACGTAATTATAAATTTCTTGTGTTTGTTATCTGGGAGGTTTCAACTGTTTATTTAGACTGCTAGACAGATCATCAGGACTTTCATTCAAATTGATTCTTAACAGTAATTTATTCCAAAGTTTCATTTATTATGTATTAATATTTATATTTTGTTTCAATTGCATATAATATTTATTACATAATGTTATAAAACTTTTATGGCCAGTTTAACAGCTAAAGTAATAACTTAAAAAAAAACAATATGTTTGTGAGGATTTAAATAATGGTGAAAGTTTATTAGATTTAATGAAAGACGTATTTAAAGCTGTAAGTACATTTTCTTACCATTTTTATCAGGTAGCTGTAAATTTCCATAAAATAAATACATTTTAAGTTATATAATTAAAATATACAATTCTGTATATGTGTTTGTTACACTAGCATTAAATATTACCATTTAAGTTTTTTCTTATAACATGCTTCTCTTCCATTTTTGTCTTCTTTGTTAATTAATTTATGCAGTTTTATATTTACGTACAGTGATCTCTCTTTTAACCAACTGAGACCATGTCACAGTTAGACAATCTAAAAGTCAGTTTATAAAACAGTTGCTCATTTACAAACCCTGTAGAACTGGAAATTGATTATATCTGTGATATAACCAATTTGTATCCTGAAACAAAATATTGTAAAATTAGGTTTATATTTTTTTTAATTACAGCAAAATCTACAATCTATTCTTAAGCAGAATAATGAGTAGATGAGTTTTTTGTGTTGTGTCATGATCGAAGAAAACCCCCCAATGGAGGAGTTTATATGTTATTTTGTCGCTTTAAAATAAGCCCATAGGATGTCTTCCTTTCACCCTGCAAGTCATTTGAATTGTCCATGAGAGTGTTAGTGAGGTGATTTGTGTGTGATTCGAGTCTTCTTTGGTAATTTATACTGTACTTCTTGATTACTTGTTGAACTGTAGGAATTTGTAGATCTCTATGTAATAAAATGTTGTTTTTTTACACACCAAGGTGATTCTGGAATTGTCCTGAGTAATTTTGATCGGAACCTTTGGAGGATTTCAATGTTGGAATGGATTGCTGAGCTCCAAAATTGGATTCCATACATCCAAATTGGTTTAAGAATTGATTTGTAAAATAGAAGTTTGTTGTTTTGAGCATCGAATGTTTACTAAGTATCCAATAAAACTATTTCAATTTTAATTTAGCTGTTTCCAGTATAAAATTAGTATATAATATTACTGTACCTATACGAACAGCTTGTATATTAAAAAAACACACAATTTTCAGTATACACAAAAACACGTATATTATACACTACTGCAAAAACAGAACTATTTATATATACAAAACAAAATGTATTGTAATTTTATCTTCAAAACTCTCTTCAGCTTTGAGAAAATCATTTCCAATTTTTATGTTACCCTTGCATTTATCATTTGCTCAGTCCTGCCATCTTTTCAGATTGTTAATATTGATTAGTTGAAATTGTCTCCAGTTCAGCATATTGTAGAGTTATTTCTAGTACATATTGTGTACAAAAAATATACCTTGCTGCCTCAATAGAACCATTGGTTATCAGCTGATTGCAATATCAAAGTCCCAGGTTCCTTAATTGCCTGAATAGTTTATGCAACTAAAAAGTATAAAATCATCCCTCTTGGAAATGAGTTAGTTAATGAAAAGTTGATCAAGAGAGAGACCATTCGACTAGGTTTCATTAATTTGAGAAAGTTTTATTAAAATTTAATATAAACCTTTCAGGTATTTAGTTTTTCGATGAAAAGATTTATATGTAAAACATATTTTGTAATTTCTTACACAACTATCAATTTAACATTTTTAAAAACCTTTTACGATATGTTTTCAATTTTCATTTTATAATGGTACCTGAATAAGTTACTAAAGAATTCCACCGTCAGACAAATTTCATTTGTTTGAAAGTTTTATTAATACTATTGTAATAAACAGTACTTTAGGGAGTTATATAATAAAAAATGGTTTATAAACATTTAGATTCTTAAAAACCGTAAATTATTACGATTGAGCATATTTTCGCATTTAATAGCTGTCCAGTGATAAGAAGAAAGGGAATGTGTATATTTAGTATATAATATTTAAATTAAATATAGTGCCTTTTAAGAATATTATGTGTTATAATTGTTATTACATAAAAAGTAATTTATATATTATATAATAAATATAAATCGGTGTTTAAACTGTAACAATTTAATAATTTTATAATTATTAATAAATTTATTGTTAATTGTTAAATGGATATTCTATTAAATCATTGTTAAATTTTAATATGTATACCGTTATTAGAAATATTATTAAATGTACAATAATTATTTATTATCAAAAACTGTTTATATTCGTCAATTATTCGGGGAAAGTGGTCAAATTTGAAATATGTTGCTATACATTTTTTTATAAGCATGGTTATAGATGATTATGTTGTGTAAATATTGATTTGGTTATTTTTTTAATGTTCATGTTAATTTTTTTTAAGTAAAACAGATTAAAAATGGTTATGAAACTTTTGTGTAAGTCGGTGAAATCAAGAAAGTATATTTTGCTTTTAATTCATTTTTTTTTTTAATTTATTTATTTATTGTAACGAGTCTTAGACTAACGAACAATTTTATTCAAACTTAAACTACCTAAGGATTACATTATTATAAGAAAATAAAACCCAATGGTTACTCTTATTTTCTAACAATAACAATTATAACTAATGCTGCTCTTACTTTTAAAGATTAGTATTTCCTATTCTTATTCTAACTTTCTATATTAAATTTACCTAAGTAGACTACAGCTTTTTAGTTAATCTTACTTATTATTACACATTTACATAATCATTAAGAAATAAACACAATTTGTAACTGTTTCATAAGATTTCTAAGAATACACAAAATACATTTTATGGAACTATACATCAGTTGATCTTATTTTCTAATAGGCTACACATTTCTTATTTTCAAACTTAACATACTATCTTTTAATTAGTTGGATCAGAATTTTACAAAAAAATGAAAGAAAAATTCATGTGAATTGAATGAAAGTATTATAAAATTTTCATCCATTATATTTTTTTCATTAGTGTTCGTTGCTGACTTATAAGTAATTTTCATATTTTTTTGTGGCTTCCTCATCTTCTTCCCCTAAAAAATAAATTTGTTCTCTGAAGAAAAGTCCAGTTCATTTTAGCTTCACGTAGAAACTAATGGTTATTGGATAGTAAATAAAAACCTGTTGTTTGTCAATGAAATAGAAAATGTTATATGCACTGTACTATAAATAACTTCCAATATTTGAAATCTAAAAAACAATAAATAACATAAAACTATTATTTTACAGTAATTCTTCTGAACCCAGTTATGTTTCTTGTAAAAGTATCTGTTTTTAACACCACGGGATAAATCATTTTGTACCCGAACACACCTTTTCATTGGAGCTGCTTCCCCATTAGTATGTACAGGCATCCGCAAAATCATGATGATAACACAATGTATTTATTTTTTTTTTGGTTTATTTAAAGCTACATCAACTATTTTGGTTATTTGTGACTACTGTGGGTTAAGGTATAGAATTAGTGGGTGTAATTTGTAATAATTCTGTACTACAGCAAATAATCTAACCGCTGGGCTATAGAAGCAACCGTAATTTATGTCTATTTAATACAAAATAAAAGAAAACTTAGCATTTTTCATTAATGTTGTACATAAACAATTTTCAAGACTGCTATAAATTATCTAGTTAATTTTTCTCTGTAATATTTGGAAAAATGGTTTGTCAAATATTGTTTTTTATTGAGGTCTTGAATATTAAAAATTAACCAAATCATAAAATAATTATCTGTGAAATTTTTAGGGATCAACACAGCAGTCCATTATTTTTTACTGATATATCATAATTACTGGTATTTTATACACAGTTAATCAAAAATTTATTAATGGATTTCATACAAAATATATATTACTAGATAATGTAATTTTTTCTTATTAAATTATAATGTTATGACAATTATAATGTTATTACATTAAAAGTTCCATCCAAATAGCTATTGACATATTATAAGTAATTTTGTACTGTATAAAACTGTAATAACATTAATCTACAATTTTCTGCTGTTAATTATTGAATTTGACACGCTCCGAGTTGGTATCTATGCACTTTTGAAAGAATATTTTCGTTTTCACTTAGTACATGTTCATACGCAAAGTTGTGTATCTAAAATAAACTGCAATTTTTTATTATAAATGTTATTGAATGTGATAAAGAAAATAATTTATGTTTTTATAATTAATACAGATGTTTAGGTATAATATTATAAACTGCCTATTTGACAATCTCAATATTTTATTTATACAAAAAAGTATAAAATTTGTTAAAATCAATTTAAAATACCGTCCTCCAGTTTTGTATTATTAAAAAAATATGAATTTTCTTGGTTAACACTGCTTGCATTTATGTATTTGAGATAAACAATCATTCAATATTTTTGTCAATGGGCTCAATAAAATGACTAAAAATATTTACAAAATACGCTCAAAACATTGCAATTAAAATATCATCTTGTTAATAACATTTTGTCTGTTTGTTGTTAATAATATGATCATTGTTAGATGTTGTTATATTGTTTTGTTCTTTCTGTTATAAATTATAAGACAGCATTGTATTGTATAATATGTAGGTTTAATGACAGATTATTGATTAATAAAAAAAACAAATTACGATTGATTCTGTGAAAGGTGTAATTGCATGTGCTTTTTTTCGAAATAGATTATCAAAATAAATTTTGTAGGTGCTAAATGTTTTTAGGTAATTAATTAAATAGTTGTCAGTTATTTACAAATAAGATTGTAAATTTTAATATTATAATTATTGTATAAATTTAATTAAGTGTTAATTATTACGATTAATTAGCTTAATATTTTTGAATTAATTGTACAGGAAGGAGTTAATGTTGTTTTTAAGGAACGTTTTATCCATTATGTTATTTTTAAATTCTTTCATTGTTAAATATTATCTTATTTTTGTATCCTCGCTCAACGAATCTCACTTTTTCTTCAAAAACGTCAATTTAATTTATATTTCAGAAAATATCTCTCGTGTATAAAACACTAAAAAATTAGAAATTCCTACATCTTAAAGTAACAATATGCTCACATTTTTTGTGTTTTAAGAATGGATTTTTGTTCAAAAATTTATTAATAACAGATTTGCAGATGATCTTCAATTTTTTTATTTTATAATGTGGGACCAATTTTTTCATTCATTATACATGGTCTTTAATGATGAAGATCTGTTAAACAGTTTTTTTAACCAATTAAAAATTTATCTTGCAACATTTTTTCAAAATTTTGATGACTAGTTTTAAAAGTTTAACACAGCATCTCTAAAATAGTTTCTATTTGTTGGTTTTATAAAATTTTGTTGTTCGTTACTATAATGTTTGTTGTTTTATAAGTGAATTTGAATGTAGGAGTGCAGCTATTATTTCTTCATCATAGATCCAACATGGCAAACTATTAATTTACCTTCATTCTACTGTCCAATCTTCCTCCCATTTCGTTATATAAGCTTTCAGAGTTTTATTTTTTTTCTTCAGGATTTACAGGATGGTTTTTAATATTGTTATCTGTATGTTTTACATCTCTTTTTAGTTTATATTATTTTTTTTTAATATAGGATTAATCAGAAAATGTATATAGTATTTTCTGTTACCGTTTATTTCATAATTTTGAATCTCGTGGTTAAAATTTAGTTAACATATTTTAGTAGTATTTCATAATTAGTTGTTATTATCTAGATGATAGATCTGTTGATTATGTATCAATATTATTTATTTTTATACACTAGTGTTATAAAATTATAATAGATTATGATAAATTGTTAAGTTTAATTGCATATAATTATGTAGAATTGTAGGATTATTAAGAGATTGGTGGCATTGCTGACAAACATATATATTTAATTATAAATTAGCTGCAGTTTAAACCTTATTTTTTGTATGTTGTTCATCAGCCGACTAGCTGGTTTTAACCTCTATAGGCTTTACTAAGTGAAATGAGGAGCGAGGTGATTTACTATTGCCGGCCTCACAGATTGGAAATGTATGCTTATCAGCTTGCCAGGACCTCTGAAAAGCATCTACTTTCCATCCTATACATGACACCTTCAATTCATTCACTGCAAGTTCTGGCTGTATTATAAATTTCATTACTCTCAGAGGAGATAACTTTAACTAGTGTCTTTTACACCTCTATTTTTTGTCACTTTTATACAAAAGTGCTTTTTGGCACTTTTATTCAAAAAAAAATTATTTTTGAGTAAAGCTATAAAAACAGCATTGAAAGAACTTATTTCTTTCTTTTTTTGTTAAATCGAACATTGTTCAGAATCTGAGCACTTTAGAGATATTTTTATATTGAAAGTAACTGGTTACAATGAACAGACTGTCTGTATACGATGTTAGTGCCTGTCAGAGCATGCCATAATCATGTTCAGATTATTTTCATTTGCTCCAAAATTATAAGGAATTTATTTTATTTTTTTGTATCATCCCTTTAAACTTTTTTCAAGTTTCCTTGAAAAAATAACTTCTATGTACATAACTTTAAACAATTCATAAGAATATTAATCATTCCCAGACTAAGCTTCTCACAATTTTGGAAGAAACCTATTTTTGTTAATAAAAAATAAAAATATTTTCAATTTTTATTTATAACATAACCTTTGTATGAAACAGTTTCAATTAAGATAATACAGTTGTTTTTTAATCCTCTTCACCAGTGCTAATTAGCGTATTATTGAAAATGTTTGTAAGCAATGCCACATCTGAGCTATATTGTTATAAAAGTGTATTTGTGCAATGAACAAAATTATTGATTTTTTCATTTGTTAAAGACTATTAGATTTTTTTATAATGTTAAGTTACTGGGACCAACTTTTTACAATTACCTATGTGAAATAACATAATGCATATTTATTGCATGTAAACTTTTGTTTGTAACTTTTCATTGAGGCTTAAACTTTTTAAAGTATTGGCTGCTTACCTGTACTAACATGCTTAATTTTTAGAATGAAAAGTTTAAGATCTTGTAATAAGCATTATTTTTCTATTAAATTTTAAGCCAGTGAATGGATGAGTTAGTTAGAATTTCGTGAATTTTATTAATTTTTAACAAAATGTGAAATATTTTCATAGTGATATGTTACGCTCGTTACATGTGTAACATAAAGATCATGACATTACATAATAATCAATTTTATTGCAACAATTTTTTCAATGCAAAATTTATGCATTATGTTATAATAAAACATAAGTTTGTTTGTTTTATTTATTCTTAAAAGATGCTTATTTTATTTAGTGGCTGTATATTGTTTATATTAAGTTGTATTGTATGTTAATAAAAATTTACATTGTGATGTTAATTTAGTATAATTTTTTTATGTAATGTATTTGTAAAAAATCTGATTTTTGAAAATGTAACTTGTAGCTTTATTATTAATAACAATTAACATTATTTTATTTTACTTTGTATCTATAAAATAGTTACATGTTTTTCACATAATATTTACAACATTTTTTACATATATAATTTTAATTTGGTTCTTTACAGTCGTATTTAATTTTAATACATTACCATTTGTTGTTTTAAATGTACCAAGTTTTGTGTACAGAGAAATAAAACAATTCAAAATCTTTTTGTGTTTTTATAATTTTACCTTTGTGTGTACCAGTTATAATACCTACTGCTCACCAATTTAGGTGATATCTTACATGACTACCTACCCTATAAACAAAGCAGTACTATAAAATATAATATGGCCATTACGAGTACAACAGCTGTGTGGAACTATGTACAAATTTGTCGACAACTTTTGTGTATTTCTTTTACATCTATTGCAGACTCAAGATTGTTAAAATGACTGACACCACTTGTGCCGAAAAATAAAACCACTGATAATTCGCAACATATTAAAAATATTAGTACGCTGTGAAACACTCAAGACTTCTTGCCAATTTAAATAATAAAACATAATCTTTGTTGCATCATTAGTGTAAAATGAAAACCAGCCTATTTTTTTTACATCTGACTTGCAATTTCTGCTAATGCAGATTGTGAAGTATAATGATTATGAAAAAATGCCAGACCCGACCAGAAATTGAACCTGGGACCCCGACGTAGGAGCCAGCTGCGCTAACCACTACGCCAATGGGCTGGCCTGTTAAAAAGAGTGAATGACAAAGAAAATTTACTTCTGTTCAACTTACAAGTGTGGGACCACTAATTTGACCCTAAAATAAGCTTGGTAGAAGAAAATGCTTGAAATTAAAGTTGTAGATCTTTTATTTCCTATAACTTTGATTATATACATTTTTGTCGTAAAATGTACATAGTAAGGCTCTTAAAAAAACCATATTTATCTTGTGTACAATAGAAGAAACCAAGTTAAATGTGATTTTCAATACCAGGATATTATAAAAGCAAAGTGGTTGTCAGACTACAGTATTTTGTATTCAGTCATTTGCTTCTTTCTACCTCTTACCACTTCATGCTCTCCTGGTATCAAAAACTTCTTTTAAAATTGTTTACTCCTTTTTACCTCTTACCACTTCATGCTATCCTAGTATCAAAAACTTCTTTTCAGAATTGCTAGCTCTTTCTACCTCTTACAACTTCATGCTCTCCTGGTATGAAAAACTTTTTTTTAAATTTTTTGCTCCTTTTTTTTTTTACCTCTTACCACTTCATGCTATCCTGGTATCAAAAACTTTTTCAGAATTGCTAGCTTCTTTCTACCTCTTACCACATCATGCTCTCCTGGTATCAAAAACTTCTTTTAAAATTGTTTCTCCCTCTTACTACTTCATACTTTCCTGGTATCAAAAAATTCTTTTTTGAAGCAAACATTCCTCACCAAAAGATTATTAAAAATATTGAAAATCTGTAATTGACTAAATAGGCTCTGTATAGAAAAATGCTTTAAATAAAAGTTGTAGATTTTTAAATGTCCTATAACTTGGGATTTTATGTGTCGTAAAATGCACATTAAGGCTGCCATCTTAAAAATTCCTTTACAAATTTTGATGAAAAGAAAAACAAGAGAACTCACCATTTGCCTTAATTAATTTAATTGAAAGTAAAAAAAAAACATTACTTAATTTTTCTATTACACCTTGATCTGGATATAGAGATTATCCATCCCAAACTGGATCCGAAAAAATGCAATCAATATCCTACCTACCGGTATTTCAGCAACTTGCAACAGTTCATTACTG
The DNA here is from genome assembly GCA_035578175.1 of Catonia carolina. Classification (NCBI taxonomy): domain Eukaryota; kingdom Metazoa; phylum Arthropoda; class Insecta; order Hemiptera; family Achilidae; genus Catonia; species Catonia carolina. The sequence goes on from JAQMRL010000002.1 coordinate 134,727,289, forward strand.
GATACTGCATAACCCACAGTATTGTACACTTATGAAAATCCAAGTACTGCCTGCATAAAGGCAAAACACAGGCCAGCAAATTATCAACCTGGCATCCGTTACTGTTTAAATTTTAAGTAAGATGTCCTTTTTATGAATCAAAAGTTTGGCAGCAGCGTAATGTGTCAGTTTTATTTATTGAAGAATTGCTTATTACTTTCTCTTGCCCAACATGAATATACTGACTGTACAAGGAAGGAAAACGCTGTTACGTTAATTTTTTTCTACCAGAATTACACATTTCACGACACCCAAAAGTAAAATCAGTCAACCGAAAATAGTAGTTTATTCATGCAATTTTTGACTTTTCTAAATTTTCTTCAACAGTTTATTAGGGCCTTTATTTTTTGAGTCTGAGTTTGGTCCTTACTTCTATCTTGAGTCTTCTGTAAATTGCTGTTAGTTGTTTTGAAGAAGGATTCACTTTTGTATTTGTAGTGTTGCAACTTTATGACTATCGAGACATTTTTGGTAAATGGGTGTGTGGTGATATTTTGTGCTCTGGTCAGTTTGTTTATTCTATGGTGCCAAGCCAGCTTCTAGAGGTTGTAAATATGATTTCTCTTAGATATTACAATTTGTCTACTATTATAATTTTCTGTTCTTCTACTGTAATTTTTCTAGAAAGTGGAAGAGATTTTTTAATATAAATAATATTTACACACAATAAAACTTTAAAGGAATAAGGAATTCAGGACAAAAGATAAAAATTTATAACATGAAAATCAGATCTAACAATATTTATTAAAAAATTGAAATCAAAAAACGACTAATACTATATAATTTAATGCAACAAATAATTTAACACAGAATTGTTGTACAACAGAATAGAAAAAATTAATACAGAATGAACCTTCATTTTAACACATGAAAGATATTTGGCAACAAAAGTACACATAAAAAATAACAACGAATTTAAACTTATTTTACCAAATAAATAACGATCTGAAAACAAAAAATTAAAATAAATACGTTCCAAAACAACATTCACTTGCCTAATCATAAATCACAATCAAATAAATTATATTTTACTGAGAAGGATTTAAAATTGATAATAAATAATAAAATAAATGCATTACTTTCATATTAAAAACCATTAAAAGAAAATATTACAATGTAAGAATCAATGGATATGAATAGTACGATAAAGGGCTGAGATGGATGTGTTACAATTAAAAAGAATACATATTTCTTGTGTATGCGTGAGTTGGTTATATTTATTAAATTATGAATACATAACATGTATACATTTCAAACTTTGAATACAGAAAAATTTTCACAGATTTTTCTTTTTAATAAATACTGAGACAGAAAAAAATAACTTTGGATGCTTTTTAGCAACGCTTATTAAATTAATCCTATTCATTAATTATTAATTAATTAATTAGTATTTACCATTAATATTAATCTTATAAATTATAAATATAATTTACATATTATTTAATCATTAATTTATTATTATTTAAACGTAATTATTTATTCAACGTCCATATTCTCCGTACAATTCTGATCACCATGTGGAGGTGGAGGAGGGCTTTTTTGGTCACCTCCTGCATCTGGCGTTGATTGTGGTTGTCCATTTTGTTGGTTCGATTGATCGGCTGGTTGAGCTGGTGCTGGTTTCGGTTTAGGCTTGTTTAAAACTGGTATCACAATTTGCTCAAAGTTCTGAAAAATAAAACAAACCAAAACCATTTTAATCATGAAGTAATAATAACAATGAAGTAATGACAAGAAATCATTATTAAGTTCAATGTGACATATAAAATCTTTCTAAACAAGATGTTTTATAAGGCTGTACAATTATAACAATGCATACTTGCTCACTGGAGTATGCTCAATATCATTGTGAGATTCAATGTTTACCATTAATAGTTCCACATTATCAATCATTTTTCAGTGTACCCTTGTATAAAGGTTAAAAAAAATCCTTTCATGAGATATGCTTCTCATAGCTGGTGGAAATTTTTATAAAGGCTTAGGGCCTAACTTCGATTTATGGCAAAAACCATTAGTGATTTCTGTATCACTCTTTATGGCACTATTTTTGTTTCCAAATTCCTACTTTGATTTCTTGACTTCTTCTGGTTTTGGGACACTTATGGTCAAACCCGGAACTCCATACCCAATGATTTCTGTATCTACTTCTCTAAGAGGAATCAAATGACTTATTTCCTAGACAGCCTTCCCCAAATTGTAAGTGAAATAAGAACTGGGTCACAGAAATTGCTTAAAATATGTTAAGAATATAAACAAAAACTATCCCTAACTTTCCTATAACTATCATAATGACTTCTGGCTACTTCTTTACTTGAAGATGCCACAAAGGGTCCTAATTTCAGTCCAGAAATGATGAAACAAAATCTGATGGCTAAACTAAAGTCCATTCCAAAAGAGGCTTTCTAGACTTGTTTCAAAATCGGCAGGACAGCTGAACAACGTGTGTAGAGTTCCAAGGAGAGTATTTTGAAGGATACCACACATGAAAAAAGATAAATATTAACTTTTTTCATATGAGTGTCGGATAATTTCCGAACAAACCTTGTATGATGATAATTACAAAATTTTTAAAGTAAAATGTCTTAACTACATGAACTAATGCCTAAAATATAACTTACATTCTTTTCCTGACGAATCTGTGCAACAGTGACAGGAGGATTTTCTGTAAGCGGGCAAGAATTAAGTTCTTGACGTTTATCATCTAAGTACTTTAATGATGAGTCAACAGCCGCCTGGACTTTACTGATATCGGCTTCTGTGAGATGATTATAGAATTTGGAACCAGCTTTATACTGTTCAATAGCTGTCTGCGCTTGCTGAATGCTCTGCGCCAACTCGCTGAAAGCGGACGAGCGTTGCTCATACTCTTGCTGTCTTATTTTAATCGGTTCACCGACACTCTTTAACGCAGCTAATTTCTCGGCATAAGTTTGTCGGTTACAGTCATCGCCGTCTTCATACAACCAATTTTCTAACTGATCTAACTGTTGTATTAAAGACTTGTGATCAGCATCTTTAACGAATTGGCATAATGATGGTCTTCCGTTTGGATCTGTGCATGGTTCTGTACTCAATTCACCACGTAATTCATAAATATATTCCTCTAACGCATTCCTTGTGTCAACTCTTTCTTTTTCTTGCCTATCACTAGCTATCATTTTACACTGCAAAAGAAAAACAGAACAAATTCAATAATCAAGATTGTAAAATTAAACAATAAAATGAAAAATTTGTTAATGGATAAACAACTGTTTGGCATCAAACAGAAGGCCATTATTAGTTTGTCTATACACAAACATTTGATATAAACCAGGGATGTATAATTAATCATACATAATGCATATTTGGGACAATACTGACTTGTGTAGCAGAAACAAAATTAACTTGAGTGCTAAGAAAGACAAAAAAAAGAGATCAACTGTGGATGGAATACCTGTTAAGGATGGTTGGACAGACAAAGCTACAATGGTTCGGTCATGTCAGTAGGATGATAGACTGCATAGAAGGAAAAGTAGTTAAAGATTAGGGGGGGGGGGAGAAAGATGCTATACCAGGAGAGCAGTGTAGAGCTGGGTCATTCCATACCAAGTGGTTCAGAAAATAATTAATTGGTTGCTTGACCATCTCCAAAAAATTTTATATTTGTTGGGTGGTTTCTGTCATGTTTTGTGAGCTCAAAAATAACTCTGAAAATTTTTTGTTGTTTACCATTGAGAAATGGCGGCCATTTTGATTGAAGGCCGCGCACTATTTTTAGCGTTTGCAGGCATCTACAATTTGTCACACAATTCAACAATGAGTTGCCCTAGACTTTTCAAATAAATTGCATTGAATTAAGAACATTCTGGGCTACAAATTGAACATATAACTACCTGAGAACTTGTATTTCTTAATATATTTTTAACAGCTCGAAAGTATTGGTCGCAAATGAAGAAAATTCAATTTTTGAAGGGTATTTTTTCAAAGAAGGAAAACTTTTTCAGCTTTAATATTTCTTGTGCTGTTAGAGTATATTGAATTGTTATTAATTTGTTGTAAAGTATTAATGGTGAGATGCTTACCCTTTAAAAGTTATTGCGTTTCAAAAAATGAAATTTTGAGTTTTTCCCAATTTTCTATCTGCCATATCTTTCTTGGGGGACCAAGTAAATATCTGAAAATTTCACAAGTTGAAGTTCTTAATGATATAAAACTGCAGTATAAATTTCAACTTTGAGATTTGGCTGGAAGTGGTAAAAAAAAAAATTGCTGAATTTGGGCGAAAAACCGTAATTGTACATCTGTGGTATTTGGGTTAATTAAGTAGGTAGGCATATAGAAATTAACATAACTAATTACAGATAATGTAACACTGTGACATTACAAAATTTAAACATAACTTGTTCAAAAAAAAAAAATAGTTGGGTAACACAAGTACTTAAATAAAAAAAATTGATTGTATTGTTCTAATATTCGTTTATGTCATGAAAGAAAAGGAATATGATACACAAAGTTATTTAAGTGACAATAAAAAAAACTATTTTTCAAAGTTCATTAAGTAGAGCTAATAGGTAATTGAATTAGGAATCAGCTGACCAAATTTTCTTCTCACCGTTAATTAGTTCGTTCTCAGTTCATTGAACCTTTGTGAAATTTCTTCACATAGTTTGGGCGTTATGTTAAAAGTTTGTCCAGCCACAGTTGTAAATTCCAGGGGGTCATCTTCTTCAATATTTGATTATGTGGCATCCAAACTTGATCTTTTTCATTTTTTTTTTTTTTTTTTAATGAGGTATTTGGTCCTGGTGGGTGGTAAAATGTAACATGAACATCTTGGTTTTGTTGATCAGTGTCACCTACTTCTGCAATCCACCACTGACCATCATAAACAAGCTAGTACGTATTTATTTCGAAGTGTTAATGGCACAATTTTTCCAATTTCATTAAGTTCAGGATCAGAAGACATAGATGTGTACTAGCACTTCAGCAAATTATATGATTGTGGAATGAAACAATGGAAAGATCGAGTGCCTGTAACCTTCTTGCAAGTGTTAAATCTTTTCCCAAGACATTGGCAAGTCTACAGCAGACTTATGAGAAGCAGATTTTGTCACCTTAAGAAATGTTTGAAAATACTATGTGTTTGTAAAGACGGAGGAAATACAAGAACTTTTTACCAATTTGGTCATCTGATTCTTAATTCAATTACCTATTAGCTCTATTTAATGGACTCTGAAAAAAATAGTTTTTTTATTGTCACTTAAAGAACTTTGTGTATCATATTCCTTTTCTTTCATGACATAAAAGAATATTAAAACAATGCGATCAATTTTTTTTATTTAAGTACCAGTGTGTACCTTTTATTTAAGTACCTGTGTTTCCAACTATTTTTTTTTTGAACAAGTTATGTTTAAATCATGTAATGTCACCAGTGTTACATTATCTATAATTAGTTAGGTTAATATCTATATGCCTACTTACTTAATTAACCCGTATTCCACAGATGTTCAAATACAGTTTTTCGTCCAAATTGAATAATTTTTTTTACCACTTGTAAATATTGAAGATGACCCCCTGGAATTTACAACTGTGGCTGGACAACCTTTTAACATAACGCCCAAACTATGTGAAGAAATTTCACAAAGGTTCAATGAACTGAGAACGAACTAATTAACGGTGAGAAGAAAATTTGGTCAGCTGATTCCTAATTCAATTACCTATTAGCTCTACTTAATGAACTTTGAAAAATAGTTTTTTTTATTGTCACTTAAATAACTTTGTGTATCATATTCCTTTTCTTTCATGATATAAACGAATATTAGAACAATACAATCAATTTTTTTTATTTAAGTACTTGTGTTACCCAACTACTTTTTTTTTGAACAAGTTATGTTTAATTTTGTAATGTCACAGTGTTACATTATCTGTAATTAGTTATGTTAATTTCTATATGCCTACCTACTTAATTAACCCAAATACCGCAGATGTACAAATAAGGTTTTTCGCCCAAATTGAACAATTTTTTTTTACCACTTCCAGCCAAATCCCAAAGTTGAAATTTATACTGCAGTTTTATATCATTAAGAACTTCAACTTGTGAAATTTTCAGATATTTACTTGGTCCCCCAAGAAAGATATGGCAGATAGAAAATTGGGAAAAACTCAAAATTTCATTTTTTGAAACGCAATAACTTTTAAAGGGTAAGCATCTCACCATTGATACTTTACAACAAAATAATAACAATTCAATATACTCTACAGCACAAGAAATATTAAAGCTGAAAAAGTTTTCCTTCTTTGAAAAAATACCCTTCAAAAATTGAATTTTCTTCATTTGCGACCAATACTTTTGAGCTGTTAAAAATATATTAAGAAATACAAGTTCTCAGGTAGTTATATGTTCAATTTGTAGCCCAGAATGTTCTTAATTCAATGCAATTTATTTGAAAAGTCTAGGGCAACTCATTGTTGAATTGTGTGACAAATTGTAGATGCCTGCAAACGCTAAAAATAGTGCGCGGCCTTCAATCAAAATGGCCGCCATTTCTAAATGGTAAACAACAAAAAATTTTCAGAGTTATTTTTGAGCTCACAAAACATGACAGAAACCACCCAACAAATATAAAATTTTTTGGAGATGGTCAAGCAACCAATTAATTATTTTCTGGACCACTTGATATGGATTGACCCAGCTGTTGAGGTTGACAACAGGAAACTTAGGAGAAGGATAAATAAGATGATGATAGACTTGTTATCAGTTTCTAACTAAAAAGCACTGACAGCCGCAAAAACTACATCAAATTTACAGTAAGTCAATTAATCCAGTGGTTCCCAAAGGGTGGTCCACCTGGACCCCCAGGGGTCTGTGAAGGGTTTGCAAGGGGACCATGACTGGCTGGTGAACATAAGTTTAAATAAACCTATTGCCACACAAAAATTGTAATATAACCATATTTCCATATTATTCTCTTGTTTTCTTTACCTTTGTTTTTTTTACAAAATTAAATTAAATTACAACACTGGTGATATGAACGTAAAAGTCAAAGGTATAATATTAATTTAATGACATAATTAGGAGTTCCGAAGATTTAATTCATTTACTGGGGGGTTTGCGATTGACTAAACTTTGGGAACCACTGAATAAAACAACAAATAGGAAATTTAGAAAAGATAAGCTAATACAAAATTAATATTGTAGTAAGAAAAATTTCACTTCAGACTGTGTGATTAAAATCCAATTAAGATTAAGCAAACACTTAAATCATTCTTAGCAACTATTTATTTACAAGCACTTTGTCTTTAACTGTTTAAATTAAATTAAAATACAAAAGAGCAAACAAAAATAAGTTTGTACACGTATATATAACTAAATCATTTTGTGTGAGAAATACATAACATAAATATGAGCCTGACAACCCAAAATCAAACCTACCTCCAGTTCAATATAATTGTTAAGTTCAGCTTGAGAATATCCATGAGTAAAGGCCTCGATAGGAAGTTCAATGATTGTTATTTTCTTTCCTGATTTCTTAGCTTCTTTCTTCTCAGCCTCCTCCTGCAACAACAATAAAAACATTATTTAAATTTGTTAAAACAGTTAGGGTGTTCTCCCACCAGTGATACTAGACTGCGACTTGATATCCGATACGAGTCCTACCCTTATATTTATATGTTCGCCCACCCACCAGTATGACCTCATCAAACCGATCAAATCCGACTCAGTTTGCCCAACATCTGTTTGACCAGTCACGTATAATCATGGCAGACCAAGTAACCAACATAGCTTTTGTGCCTGAAGTTGAAAAATATCCGTGTCTGTACAATTTTAATTAATTTTCTTTTGACATCCGATAAAATGACTTAAATTTGTATTTGTCACAGGAGAGTTCCTGGGTACGCACATACGCTCCTCTATTACAATTATTACTTATACACGGTGATATCCAACAGCTGCGTTTCTTTTCTGTTTTGTTCACTTCAATGTGAAAAAAAAACTAATTAGCGAAGACTACGTCTTCATCCCTGACATTTTTCAAACTACACATGGATTCGAAGAAAAGCTTAAACTATTGCGTCAAGGTAGAGTCTCCTTGATGTGTGAACATGCACAATGCGATTCGTTTTTTATGGTCAAGTCGAGGTCGAGTTTCATCGGTGTGAGAGCGGTCTTACACTACTACTAAACTACAATAGATTTTTCACGTACTAGATAAAACATATTTTTATTAAAATTAACTGAATATTCTGAACTATTCATTACAGATCAAATTATTCTTCAGGCCACTTTAGGCTGGCATGCATCACACCACACTAACCGTCACACAAAATTATCGTGTAAACAAGAAAGTATGACATAATACTGCAAAAGATCATACAAACACACTAACTGGAATTTATTTTTAATTTGTCTTTGTTAATGGTAGAGTACAGTAGAATCCCATATATAAGTGACTTGATAAATACCAAGGCACATTACCACCAGTTGTCATGGGGATATATTTTTACAGGTACCAATTATTTCATAAACAAGATAGTGTTGTGCAAGAAAGGTGCATATTCTTATCTACGTATTAAAACAATAGGGGCAACACTACGGTATTATATTGTAGTGCGATCTGAAGGAGATTAACTGTTTTGTAAGTCATTTCTTAAGAGAAAGTCCTCAGCTCTGTAAAGCATTTTACAACACTGGCCTAGGATACAACCAGCCCCTTACGTTCTTTGGCCTGAGTATCTCTCTCTAGCTTGTTTTTTACGTTGACTGTTTTTAAGTTACATAGTCAGAACGATTCGCTCCTGTGTGACAAATTAATGTAGCGCAAGATTCATTCTCAAATAAAACAAAACGTCTTAAAAATAAAAAAAAAAACCAACTCCACAAATTATTATTTTTTTATTATGAAAACTAAACTAAAAGGTCTGTCTTACACCTTCCATATACGTAAGTTAGTAAAAATTGCAAGAAATTTAATGTAATATGTAATTTAATACAGACCTTTACTTAATGTTATAAAAAAAGAGCATAAATATCCGACATATAGAAAAAAATGAAGTAACCACTTTAGTGGTTTCTTCAATGGTTAATTGCTTATTTAACATTTAAGTTACAAGTTTACATATTGTACTAGTATTTTCAAAACGATGTGGATTACTGGCAATTTAGATTCTTGGCGATCATAATATGCTAGTCATTAATTTGGCAGATTGGTTTTTAAATTGTCTAACATTTGACGAAAATCATGCATAATGCAAAACCGCCAAACAGGTCTACACCTTGGTTTGTTTCGATTCACAGGTGATCAAAATGGGCCTTGTGTAACAAATATTTCAGTTTTTAATGCCAGAAAAATTTAGCTTATGGTAAAACACTTGCAATAAAGTACGATTTTGTGTTTCCTAACCTAAATATCACTAAAATACTGCTATGTAATAAAATAATATACTATTGATCGAGACAACTTATTTTAACTATGCCTAGTATATCAATGAAGTAAATTTTAACTATTCAATAACTGGTATTTCCAGTTCTTTTAAAAAAATTGTTAATAAAAGAGGCCGCAACAAATTAGTTCAAAATATGTACAGTTATTAAATAGATGAATTAATACAGATTAAACTAGAAGTACAGGGTGTGACAATAATGTTGTACTTACACAGAACAATTCCTGTCACAATATCAACTACTAAGATTTAAGGTATAACTTCTTTTTTTTTAAAGAGGAAATAAAAATTCTTAATTCTTTTAGTTAAGTGTGTAAAAAAGTGCTAAATATATTCTAACCAAAAGCAGTTGTAGCCAACACAAATACCTCGAAATCGGTGTAAAATACTGACACGACAAATCTACATGTAATTGACAGAAGCTCATAAAGAACTGTTTATAGTTTGTCCAATCTGAATTGACGCATGTAGCTATAGAGTTGTGATCATACCACTCTTCGTCCCTTGCCTACATGTACAAGATAATTCTTTAACGAGATAGAAAATGAGTGAATTGTTTGTTTATTTTTCTCGATTAAAAGGATAAAATGTTTAAACAGTCTGTGGTCTTAGGAAACACTCTGTACTTGAATAGCTATTCAAGTTGATACACCAATTCGGTTACTACCTATATTAGTTACACACTATAACTGTTAGGACATATTATAATTAGTTTTAATAAATAAAATCTTATAAACAGCATTTTATAATGCATTTACCCTCTTTACAACATAAAAATCTTAGAATTACTGATAAATTCTAAAAAAAAAAAAATAAAAAGAGATATCAGAATGTTCCGAATATCTATAAAAAAAAACTCAAAAACCTTCTTCATAAATCTTGAGAAAAAATATACTTAAATATTTATTACTCAATGAGATATGAAAATAAATTTTAAAAATACAGTATTTACACAAATATCACAAAAAAACCATTTTAACTCAGAAAAAATGAAATGTAGTTTCCCATCTGATATTCATTGACATGAAACTGAAGAAATATAATTTTATAACTTCACTTCTCTTCCTAGGTGCTTCTTAGTTTAGTTATTGGTGGGGTAAATCAACTCTCTCTATCTGTAAGTTGTGAAATTATCTTCTTATGGTGAAAGGAACATGGTAGCGCTGACGCGCACATTGCTGTGAAGTCAACGTGGAAAATTGTCACCATTCATTACAATATTTTTGTGAGATTTCAATCAGTAGTCAATTTCGGTTACAGAAGATAAATTAGAGATGCCTGCCAGAGCAGAATTTGTTTTTAACACCATTATCAAAACAAGCAATCTTATTTGAGTGACAGTTTCACAGATCAAACCAAATTAAGTAGTGGAACGAGCAAACCTATGTAGTCTTTCCACCAGTTATATGGTACTCACTCCTTCAAATTAATCACAATAAAATCATCCTCTGTAATACTGAATTTTGGTGTCCAGGTTAAATACTACAAAACAAAAACCAAGCACCTTGACAATGCATCCTCTTAATTTGTACTTTAGCATAGTACTTTACTCCACTAGCATTCCAAGATCATTTCAATTTAGTAGCCGTATTCAACAGATATTTGGCCAAAACCAGTTTTTCAGGTGTTATTAACATCAAGTAGGTATCATATTGCACTCTACTCTTTACTTCCTGATTCTTAGGTTTTGCTATTCTTTGAAAATGTATTAACCTTATGTATTTTTAGTCATCTGTTTTCACTGAATTACTCATTCTCTTCACTTCAAGACCTTAGATATTTTCATATCTGTTTCATGTGCGCATCACCCATTTGCTTGAATGGAACGGCTATTTCCTTTTAGAAATACTTCTACTAGACATCCTTGATCTTTTTGATATCTACTCTTTTAGAATTCCAACTTAGTTTTAGAAAATACCATATTCACTTTAAACATAACCACACCAAATCTAAGTTCACTCAACATTATTGTCACACTAGTCCCGACAAAATTAAACTACAAATTCCAAGACTACGACACGATGACAACAAACCATTCATTATCACTTTATTAGTATTGTTAATATTTTGTTATTCATGTATTCGCTATTGTTATTCTGTTTTAATGTTTTAAAACTGACGCAAAAATGTTTGCGCTTACATCTTCATCTTCACAGTCATCAACTATTTCCAGAATAGGGCGCAAGTAACACATATTGCTGTACTGTGTTTCATAATATTCACGTTTTAACTTCTTTCTTGCAATCGGTGTCGTTGGAACGGAATCTGAATGATAGGAACAACAGCAATGTAATATTGAATCCAACAAAGACGTTGACCCTATCCTTTCATCAACAATATTATCCATGATTTCAGGTGTCAATTCGGATTTCTTCTTTTTAGATGATCCAAACCACTGTACTCATAATAAAACCATACACATTTAATTTTATCAGAACCACAATTTTCAAAAAAAAAAAGAACACATGTTCATAAATCACTCATTGAATTAGGGGACGAAACAAACACTCATTTCACAAACCACAAAAACCCCACACAAAAATTATCAACAGAAAGATGCTTTACCACTATTAACAGCAAATCACAACACAAATATATGGTGCCAATATTTAAAATTAAACCAGCACATTAAGCCTCAAAATAATGAAGTTAAGGTTATAAATTAACATATTGCTCCTAACAGCAATTAAGTACGACAAAACAAATTCATTCAAAACTCTTAAAAAGTATACAGTCTCTTAAACAAGAACTCATTCCCAGAAATGTTCACGATTACTTAATTTGAAGTAGACAAACCATTACGTTAAAATGGAAAAAGTTAGAATAAGGGATGAATACAGACTTTCTTTAATCCTAATCCTAACCTTAATCCAATCCTAATGTTTTAATCTGTTTAATTTAGAACAATAAGCAACGACATAACCCAATGAGATGAAGATGTATGTGCCATATAGTTTTGAACAAACTCAGGCTGACCATTCCAGAAATACTATGATTAATTGAACCCCAACCATCAAAATGCACCAGTAATGACCATCTAGTATTCAAATCTGTATAAAAGTAACTAACTTTACTAGGAATTGAACCATGGAACCTTCATCTCCGAAAATCAACTTTTAATAATCAACAGAAAAACAGTTGACCGTTTGTAATAATTTTACAGTAAAAATATCTAATATCAGCTATCCATTTTTTTTTTAATGAACATTTTACTAGTAATTATAATAAAGTATTAATCACTTGCAATACAAAGAAATTAATTGTTTTCAAAATCATTTAATTCTTTATTAATGGAAAACAATATTAGAGATGCCAAGTACAAATTTTACTGCAAACAATAATTACAAAAAAAATTGCAAAAAAACTCAACTTTGGTATATAGTACTTGTTTTAGTTAAGTAGTTGCAAAGAATCTGCAATAAGCATTTCACACATCGCTATGGACTTACTGATACGAAGGTTCTTGCTCACATCACCACATGAGCAAGAACAACTTTGGTGTACACTCAAGCTATGCGGTCGTATATGCCAAACCTGTACTACACGTACTTGTTTTCGCATACATTCAGATTCACATATGATATATTGACGGTTGGAGAGGGTTTACAATACTTTAAACAGCGACCCATTGCCTATCAAATACATATTTTGAAGCTAAAAGGCCACAAGGGCACCAGAAAAATCTTGTTTGCATAATAATAATAATAATAATAATAATACAAATTTAAACTTAATTTAAAATTAAAAATGTCCACAAAGTAATAATACAAAATAGAAAACAAAAAGAAGGTCAATAGTTGATAACAAGGCAAAAAGAATAACTTCTGTCAAACAATCTAAGCAATAGCATACAACCGTACCCCTAATGATAGACGCAAATGTTTTCAATCTAAGTTTATAAAAGTTTTATTTTCAAAATCTCTTTTTTACGTTAACAAAAGATTATTATAGTGATCATAGAAGCAAGACAACTATTACAAACAAAAAGAACATCAATAGAATCTATATCAACTTTAACTTTATAAGGTGTAATTACCTCTGCAGTAGCAGCAGCATCTCCTGACTGATCATTATCTTGCATAGGTACTGGACTCGCTTCCATTGGTTCAGGATGTGCATTCTGCTCCTCAGCGGGAGTCTGATCATTGTCCACAGTCGCTTCTCTTCGAGCACTTGTCACACTGAGTATTCCATGAAGATTTATTCTTACTTTTACTTTGACCTTAGCACTTTCTCCATCTGCATTTGGTTTCACATCCTTCACTATAAACTGACCTAAAAACCAAAATTACAAAATTGCATTAATTCCCTTAAATTCTACAAATCAACCCACCGGGGTGATCTAGAGATAAAGTTGACGCCGTGAGTCAGCTGTTAAATAGCTGATTTTCGAAGACAAAGGTTCCTGGTTCAAATCCCAGTAAAGGTAGCTTACTTTTATACAAATTTGAATACTAGACAGTGGTTACTGTGTACTTAGATGGTTAGGGTTCAATTAACCATACTCTCTCAGAAGTGGTCAGCCTGAATCTTTACAAGACTCCACCTCATTTACGCGTCATACACAACATCCTTATCTCATTGAGTCACGGGGTTGCTTATTGTTCTGAACTGAACAGAATACAAGTGTATAGATATTAGGGATTTAAAAAAATTCTACAAATCAAGCAGCATGAAATCTCAGTAAATCAGTCCTTGCATTTTTTATTTCATATAACAAATTTACAAAACTAATTTTTTTTCACTTGGCAAACGCTAACTACTTGCCCAGTAAAGTATTATTGACAATATATCTCGTCAAACCATTCACAATACTAGATGCTTTAGACGAGTTATCTCGCATCACAATGTCCAATTTGGACAATATTCATGCAAAAAGGAAAATTAAAAGGGGTTTCACAAATTACTGCTTTAATCACTAATACAAAATGTTGTTGTTAAGTCTTCTCTATTTCAATATTGATATTTTCACTCTCATTACATTAGGAGCCAATCTTTACGTGGCCATCAATTCCAACCATCATCATATACAGATTCAGATAATTTACTCAGCAACAAGAATTTGTTGATTTTAATGAAAGTAATAATTTTATTTAATGAAAGTAATAGTATTTACAAAACAGTGAAATTGTTGAAGAGAAATTCACCAGTAGTGATACATTAGGTGTGTCAATGTTTAAATTACGGACAAAACGTTTAACATCGATTGGAGGTTAAAATTGACAATTAAAATAATACTGAGCTGAAGGAATTTGTCTCAATTATTGAAATCTAAAAATAATATTATTTTAAGGTTCACAGGAAAAAATGTAGCCATAGGGGCAAAAGTTAGAATATTTAAAGCAAATTACAAAAGATGTAGGGTGTTGCAGGTAAAAATGTAGATATGAAACTACTTGCACAAGATAGAACAGCTTGGAGAACTGCATCAAACCAGCCAAGAAACTGATGACAAAAAAAAGAAATACTAAAGCACTGGAGACATAACTCGGCATAAAGAATAAAACACTTAAGGGGTTTAAATAGATGATCTTTGCTTTTATTTGATCGTAAAAATAGAAACAGACTACTATCACGTCACATGAGGAGCGAAAAATGTGGTACAGTGTAGTACATGGTTTTTTTATGAATCAGGATTCACATTGAAGTCACCTTATGTGTATCATGCCACGTCGCAACTCATCTTTTCATTTTCTGTTCATTTACATATTTTGACAAACATGAGCTCACAGAACCATTTTGTCTACATTCAATCTCGTTGTCCACCGCTTCCAATGGACAAAATATTAATTGAAAAAGTCCAAGAAAATCTGGTAATACACAATTATAAATTGCCTGATTATCATCTACCCATATTATGTTTGATTGCAAGCTAAAGGCTTTCTGGCGATGTTGGTAACGTGCTCGCCTCTCATCACGCGGTCTTGGGTTCAAATCCCACTCGGGCATGGCATTTTTTCATACGTTACAAATAATTCATTTCATCCTTCACCGTCTGCATTAGCAGCAATTTGCAAAACAGTCGGACGTTAAACAAAAAAAAAAAAAAAATAAAGGCTTTCTGCATTTACAGTTTTCAGTTCTACTTCCCATTCAGAAGAACTACTTGAATTTTTCATTTTAAATAAACACAAAAACTCAAGTTAGGCCTATATAAAACTGATTTCACAAAATTAATATGGAAGGAAAGCATTTCGTAACGAAATATTGAGCTTGTCAAATAACAGTAATGTGCTTGCAAACGTGATATTACATTTCAAATATGGTACAGTGACATGATGTAACATGATGCGAGTTCGCGTGACATGATAGTAGTCTGTTTCTACATTAGGCTGCTTTGATGTGCAACGTATCACTCCATATTAAAAAAACATCGGGTGTGAACACTCAAACTTTTTCTTGCCAAAGTACACAATGAACCATACAACCTAACATTAGTAAAAAAACGTAAAATGAAAAATGGCGCCTCCTTGGCGAAGTCAATAGCATGCTACCCCTACTTAGCAGAGGTCCTGGGTTCGATTCCTGGCTAGGATCTGGAAATTATTACGTGCCAAAACCCTCCATTACAGTTTCTTATAACCCACCATAGTCGCTAATGATCAAGCTGTTCATGCAACATTAAATAAACAAAAAACTGAAAAACTTTATTTAAATTATAAGTGAATGAAGCAAAATAACAATCAACCTGTAAATATAGAAAATCACTAATTGACGGTGAACTAGGCTCTGTAGAAGAAAATGTAAGAAATAAAGTTACCTATTTATAAATTTTCTGTAACTCTTAATTATTTATGTTGTAAAATGCATACTACGGCCTCAACTTGAAAATCCCATTTTTTACAGATTTTCATGAAAAAACCAAACAAAATCACTAATTGTTGCTAAACTAAGTGTTGTACAAAAAACTGTTTCGAAATACAAGTTGTAGGTTTTAAAATGTTCTACAACTTTTATTATATACGTTTTTGTCATAAAATGGACATTAAGGATGCTATCTTAAAAAAACATTTTTTTTCTACGAGAGCACAGCCTCCCCAAGAATTTCAGCAGACATGGCACTTAAACTATTTTGTAGAACATAAAAATTTAGTATATGAGGTGTTTTAAAAAAAAAATAAAGAAGCCATTTTTGAGAAAATTGCACTTATACACTACTACTTCCGGTAGACCGATTTTAATGAAAATGTTTATGTCGCATTCTCTCGTGGTACCTAACTTAAGTGTCAAGTTTCAACTTCATACGATGTTCTTTTCTTGATACTTGGTTTACACACGCACAGACCAATCGCTAAAAACATGTTTTTTGTGTTCAGGGGGCCTCTGAAAAAGTGTATACGAGGTAGGGTCAAAAAGTTCCCGGAATCGGTTAATAGAAATTGATTGAAAGTATGTATAACATTTTAATCCTATTTTCCTTCAAAATACTCTCTTCCTGCATCTAAGCACTTATTACACCATTCATACAATCGTTGAAAACGCTCCTAAAAGCCATTTTTCGAAAGTTCTATCAGCTGTTTCGTCGCATTTTCCATCACCTCTGATGAATCAGCAAAACGATGTCACTTCAATATCATTTTCAGTTGTGGACTTGAGGAAACAGGTAAAAATCCGGTGGTGCAAGATCGGAAGAATATTGGAGGGTGTTCCAGAGTGGTGACATTGTTCTTTGCAAGGCATTGTTTCGCCATTAGGGAGCGATGTGACAAGGCATTATCATGCAACAAAAACAAATCATTCCCTGCCCATTTTCCCATTTTTCACGCCGTTTTCGTCGAATTGTATCTCGTAACCGTTTTAAGATCTCTGTGTGCAATTCTTTGTTGATTGTTTTCCCTGTTTGCACTGGCAAGTTGTCGAACGAGCTCAACATTCTCATCTGTGGTAGAAGTGGAAGGCTACTCAGTCCGAACATCATCTTTATTGTTGTGCGACTGTCACGAAAATGCTTGTGCCACTCGTAAACTGCCGTTTTTTTCATTGCATCATTTTTGTATGCTTTCTTCAGCATCTCAAGAGTCTCCGAGGGTGATTTCTCTAGCAACACATAGAATTTGATATTGGCACGCTACTCTGATGATGGCATTTCACAATACGACGAAAGGAAAAAAACTACGTCTAAAATATCATACACCGCACGTAGAAAACCAACTCTAACTGCCTGCTGAAGGCACAGGACCTCCCTAGAGTGATACCAACCTTCCAAACAAAAATTTCCCTTCCAGCAAACAAATGCTTGACTGCATGTGACCATTCCGGGAACTTTTTGACCCTACCTCGTATCCGGTGAGAACTTGACATGAAAACAATACTTCCCTACTTCCCTTCCCTATATATTCACATAGGGCAAGAGAAAGTAATAAAATTTCTATTCACAAGCCCTTCCATAAACACAACATGTATTGAAACTATTAACCCAAGATAAAATAAAGAAAAAACACATTAAAATAATTTTTGTAGTTTTTCATAGTCTAAAAGGTTGGTTAATAAATAATATACTCACCTATATAATTATCAGGATATGGTATTGGTCCAGAATAAAAAGCCTTTATTGAAAACGGTTCCTTACGGTAAAATGTTAACATTTTACTAAATGGTATTGGGTGATGTTGTGTGAACACTTCCATTTCACTGAAACAGAAGAAAATACATAAGCACCGATTGGTACCACCACTAATGTGAATTTACTATCAAAAAAGAAGTGAAAAAAATCGCTTGGAAGAAGACAGCAGTACAGTGGGTATTCCTATATCTATATTCTTGTCTTCCCCCTTTTACCTCCAATCATCATCAATATTTATGCTCCAAAAGGAGGTAAGAGGCTACATCATTTTTTATTTCTTCACATCGCATTTTCAGGTAGGCCAACTGAATAAAAAATTCCACAAGCAGGCCACGCGTACAGTCCACTGTTCAGGAGGAGAGTCCTGCAGGATCTTTCCTCTATTTGTTTTTTGTCTCCACTACGGGACAAACGATGTAACGCACAACCACTGAATAATGACACGTGCTCTTTAATCAATATTATTGAACGTGATGAAGTAATAGATTTTGCAATTTAAATTCATTATTTGAAACAGTCATTTCAGAACGACCAAGCGTTAAATTTTTCCTTTGATGCATTTTTTGTCTATTTCGAATAAAACACTCACATCCTACAAAAAAATTGCATTAAGTCTGGCTATCCTTCGCTTAATAGTTTTATGCATTAACATCACATTAATTTCAGAAAAATTATAAGTCAAGTAACTGTAGCTAGGAAAAATATTAATGGTCTACAAGTCCACACCAAAGGAAGAAATTGCAATACGGTGTTAATCTATGAAAAAAGGCTTTCTTTCAATCAATTGTTAGATAATAAATGCCCAAGTTTCTTATTTAATTAAGTTTTTGATAAATTTGTATTTAATTTGTTAAGTAATTAATTTGTATTTAATTCAGTTAAGTAATTAATTTGTAATAAATGTTAATGGTTAATGGTTTAAAAGGAAGTTTTGGTATTTACAAACAATCAAATCGTGGAAACCAGGAATAAACGTCATAATATTTTCCAAAATTATTAATTATTCTTACTTTTTATTATCACAAATGTAAAAATTTCACAAGAACATTTTCCTTTTTAAGTGGCAAGCAGCCATGTAATATAATTTTTCCACCTTGGTGGGTCAGACAACTTTTAAGTATAGTTGATGATGTACAACTTATAACGAAAATATAATTAATGCATAACGAGGACTTACCCGTCTTCACCCATAGTAGCATCCCAGACCAACTTGATCGGATAATTCTGAATATCAGTTACATTAAATTCCCTAACTCTAACAGCTGGTGACAACATAGCACACTGTAATGCACAGCCACGGGCAACTGCCTCGTCCTGATTTAATGTCGTGCTGGGTGTTTTACCATAGACCGCCGTAATAAGTTGTTTAAGAACTGGGATACGAGTCGATCCACCAACGATTTCCACTGCGTATATATCTTCTAACCGCAATTTTGATTCATCAAGGCATTGCCTAAGAGTTTGTTCCACTCTTTGTAACAGATGCTGGCATGATACTTCCATATCAGCTCTTTTCATTTCACCAGTTACATCCTTATCATTGATAAAACAATCTATAAATAATGATAACTTTGTTGAATTAGCTGACATTTGCTTTTTAAATTTTTCTACTTCACTAATCAGACGTAAAAAGGCTCGCGGGTTTGACCTAGCATCTACATTGTATTTTTTCTGGAATTCTTTATTAAACTCATCACACAGGATCAAATCTATGTCACGACCACCAAAATTAGGATCTGAAGCACTTGCCAACATCTAAAAATAAAAAAAAGAAACATTATTATTATCAGAAAAATCATAATTATTTTATTTATTAATCTGAAAGGCTACCAATTATTTTAAAAAAATCTATGACATCAAAGTTCCATTAAAATGTGAATTACGAAGGCAATCCACAAAGTTGATTACGTTTTACTCTCTAGTCGCTAAGAGCCGGGCTATCGCGACCATTACGGTGTCACAGCGTTTCTCTGTGCAATGGCTACCCAGCCGTGCTAGTGAAATGTTGCTGTTAATCCTCGTTATTTTACAGTAATAGTTTGAAATGTTGAAATTATGGAATTGAAAATCCCGCGATTTGTGAGATGCGGTTAGTAATACGGGTTTTGTTGGCGACCGCCGATTCACAATAACAGATCTCTCGCTTAGTTTTTCACAAATTTTAAGAAGTTGTTACCCAAAAGTTAGGTTAGCACAAATTTTGTGCAAGATGGGTTTCGAAAATAATGACAGAAACCCATAAAAATCAGTGTATGGCTGCTTCATTGTCATTTTTGAAGTCTTACGAAAAAGATGGTGATTCACTACTCGATCGAATCATTACTGGAGACAAAACTTAAGTAAAACATGTGAATTGCAAAACAAAATTGCAGTCTATGGAATGGGGGCATATAAACTTTCCCAAAAAAACAAAGAAATGCATGCAAACATTGTCTGCAAGGTAGATTATGGTGACTGTTTTTTTTTTGGGACAGGAAAAGAAATTCTTCTTGTTGATTTCTTAGAACATGGCACAACAATAAACTCCGAGAGTTATTGTGAAACGCTGGAAAAGTTGAGAAGAGAAATTCAAAATAAGCGCAGAGGAAAGTTGAGTTTGAAAATTTTGTTTTTTCATGACAACGGCAAGATTACATATGGCAAATCGGACTCTACAAGTCTTGGATGCTTTCAAGAGGTGTTTCCTCATCCGCCATACAGTCCGGATCTTGCTCCTAGTGACTACCATCTGTTTCTAGCAATGAAGACCTGGCTTGCGACACAGCGGTTTGAAGACGACGCGGAACTGCGGGAGACCATGACTACCTGGTTAAAAGTCTCAGGCAGCAGAATTCTATGATGCTGGAATTTCAAAGCTAGTTTACCGCTATGATAAGTGCCATAATTTGTATGGCAACTATGTCGAAAAGTAGTATTATACTGTCACTTCCAATGGTATCTATTAAATTTTTTTTCTATACCAAAATGTAATTGACTTTGTGGATAGCCCTCGTATCACCAACTGCAAGACTCTTCTATACTCGGTTTATCATAAGAAAGATATGTTAGTAAACAAACAGCGGTTACTGAACCAGCTGCTACAGCGGGACTCAGAAAAATATGCGACACTTTTAATGAAAACATCACAATGATAACTTATACGTGCTTTTAATCATAATACAGAGAATTAAACTTTAGATGTATTAACATGAAGTTTTAATAAGTGTTTGTAATTTTCCAGATCTTTACTTCTCAGTTCTCATTTTATTTTATAGGTACTACTCACTGAAACCCCACTTAGTTTGTAAGTAAGTTTTATCACATCTGCTATGACAAGTGTTGGATTTTTATCTAACAACTTATTAACCATATTTAACACGATTACATTTTCGCCACTTCTTAAATACTTTCCTTCTAAGTGTTTGGTAACAAAAGATTCTGATACGTCACCTATTACAATTCCACAAAAACAGATTATAAGACTTTAAGTAGGTAAAATAAAAGCACACATATAATTGCACTCCACAAAAAAATTAACAATAGATTACCATACAGAACAAACAAGGTCAATGTTCAGATAATAAATGAATAACTGAAAATAAACGGATGTGATTGCGTTGTTATTACAGAAAAAAAAACAAATGAGTCATTCAGCAAAATTCAGCGCATCTGATTTACAACCATCCATTAGTTCGGGAAGACCTGGCTCGGGTATTAGTGCGTCGTATCTACACGCACTACAACAGATGCAGTGTGTTCACTCGACATATCTTTCTTACGATGAATAGAGTATAAACTCTGAAACTCATACAACAATAAATGTAAAAACTGGTCAACAATTTTAGAGAATAACTTCACAGGTATTTTTTTTTTAAAGTAAATAATAGTACTGACATCCAGAAACTTAAAATTTAACCCCGGAGAAAAAAAATAAAAAATAAAGAAGCAATGAACCAGTCACGTCTTTTAAAATATGTAGAAAAATCAATTAAATCTAGAAATAAGAAAAAGACAAAATGAGACAAAGATGAAACAAAACA
Organism: Catonia carolina; assembly: GCA_035578175.1. Lineage (NCBI taxonomy): Eukaryota > Metazoa > Arthropoda > Insecta > Hemiptera > Achilidae > Catonia > Catonia carolina. The sequence continues at coordinate 134,749,330 of JAQMRL010000002.1, forward strand.
AAATGAGGCTAGGACACAACAGTTACTGGTATCAGCCAGATAAATGATACTTGTTTATTTTATTACACTCCCCTTCTTCAGCAAGACAAGAATCAATCAATTAACGTATCAGCTAGATAAATGATAATTGTTTATTTTATTACACTCCCCTTCTTCAGCAAGACAAGAATCAATCAATTAACGGTATCAGCTAGATAAATGATAATTGTTTATTTTATTACACTCCCCTTCTTCAGCAAGACAAGAAACAATCAATTAACTTGGTAATTACTGAAAAAAATTACAAATATAATACGCAAATAAAGTTAAAATAGGCTAGACTGATCCAAAAATATATTACCTAAGTTGTTTCTTAGACGATACAAAAAAAATTAACTTCACACAATTATTAAAAAATTAAGTTGTCTATAATTAAGGTCATCATAAGAATAAATATCATTTGAACAGTAGATATAATCAAGTAAATTTGCATTTATAGAAAAATGACCTCGAACATAACAGTATAGATGTATCCCCCCCCCCCCCACCTTTAGTTATTTAAATCAAAAAGTTCTGACCCATGTGGTACTTAATGCAAAAATTAGATTAACATTTGATGACTATATTTTTATGCCTGATTAGATACAGCAGACTGACAGTTTTCACCATTTTTCAATACATTATAATGGCATTTCCTCCTCCCACACTATTTTACCCTTATTTTATTTTAAAACACCAAGAAATTTATTCTTTAGTAATATATGTTCACAATAAAATTGTTAATAATTTTACATAAATTTCTGTTTTACACAGAGCCTATTTTCAATATTTAAAAAAAATCAAACTGCATTATAAATTGAACATAAAGATATTTTTCTGTACACAAATAATATTAAAAGATAAAAATATAAGATTTAAAATGATTGATAGTACACACATAAAAAATTACACTCTAATTCAGCCCCGAAATTAAGATATATTTTCTTGAATACTAATTTTCACGACATAAATGAACAAATTTTAATGGCAAGATGGTTTTTTTTAATCGATGGTGGCAAAGTATGACTGAAGAGTCATACATCAATGTATTAAAAAATTGATATAATTATATTAAAACAAAAATGTTGTATAAAATAACGCTCCCAGCAGAATGAATTAAAATACATCATAAAGAAGACTATCACAGATTATACAAGGAAATGCATTTATAACAATGTAAAGATGACGCTCATATACCATCAAGGCGCTGTCTGCCATAATAAAATAATTAGTCCTGAAAAAATAATTTATAGAGCACACATTGTGGAACATTGTTATGACACATAAAATACTATATTACTTTGATTTTCTTTTAGGTATCACGTTTAATTTTAGTACCTTTAATTTGCCTTTGTGAAAGGCACAAGCTGAAACCTGGAGGGATGAGTGGCCACAGTCAACGAATATCACATTACGTGGTTTCTCTTCAGGAGCAGGAAGATCTTCTTTGTAGATACCATATGCAAGAGCCGTTGCGGTTGTTTCATTCATCAATCGCAAAACATTCAAGCCAGATATGGCCGCTGCATCCAGAAGTGCTTTCCTCTCACTATTTGTGAAGAATGATGGTACCTGCGAACAAAATGGACAATTATTTATAAATTGCACATCGATTTTAACAAAAGTTTTTCAAATATTTACGTATTATTTGTCTTACAGTAATAGAAATTTAATTTTTTTAATGGATTTTAATATAAAAAAATTCCTTTCATGAGAAAAGACGCGCATCTCATTGGCTGGTGACAATTTTTAAAAAGGCTTACTTTTGACTTATGGAAAAAACCATTAGTAATTTGTTTCTATTCTTTAAGAAAAATTGAATGACACTATTTTTGTTTTCAAATTCAGACTGTGTTTCTGATTTCTGGTTTTGGGCCATTTCCGGTTGAAACCAGCATTTCAAACCCAATGATTTCTTTATTTACTCTTTAAGAGGAATCGAATGACACTATTTCTGTTTCAAAATTCCAACTTCCAATTTCTTGACTTCTGGTTTTGGGTTACTTCCAGTTAAAACCGGAACTTCAAACCCAATTTAGACCCACTAACTTTTTGTTTTGTTTTTTTTGTTTAACGTCTGACTGTTCTGCAATTACTGCTAATGCAGACGGTGAATGATGAAATGATTTTTTGTAACGTATGAAAAAATGTAGTAGCATTATACGGAAGTGAAACGTGGGTGATAGGGGCTGTAGAACGGAAGAGGATAGAAGCTTTTGAAATGTGGTGTTATAGGAAAATGTTAAAGATTAGGTGGGTGGACAAAATAAGTAATTTAGAGGTTCTTAGGCGAGTGGATGAAAAAAGAAGTATATGGAAGCATCTTACCAAAAGAAGGGATAGGCTAGTGGGGCATATCCTAAGACATCCAGGTATTGGGCTATCAATAATGGAGGGTAACATTAAGGGAGTAAATTGTAGAGGGAGGCAAAGATTAGAATATATAAAGCAAATTACAAAAGATGTAGGGTGTTACAGGTATGTAGATATGAAACGACTTGCGCAAGATAGAACAGGTTGGAGAACTGCATCAAACCAGTCGAGAGACTGATGACAAAAAAAAAAAAAAATGAAAAAATGCCGTGCCTGAATGGGATTTGAACTCAAGACCGCATGATGAGAGGCGAGCACGTTACCAACTTTTTGTATAGATCAAACCGTTCGTTGTGCTTATCTTTTGTAGTTTCTGACATCTTGGTGTGACGGATGGACAGACAAAGGAAAATTATAGATGACGAGTTTAAAAATTGCCACAAACAAACATGTAACACCTAACTAAATAACAATACGGAATCACTAAATGGCCAAAAATCTATCAAATTTTAATTAATATTTCACACTTTTATTTTTTTATGAAAAAATCATATCGTACAATAATTGTCATTTACCAGTACTACTTTTATTTCAATCTAAAAATACAGCAAAGTAAAAAAAAAACTGAAAATATCTGGCTGACATTGTTATCAATTTCTACTACGATAAATATGAAATTAACACTATCACACAAACATGACTAAATCAAGGAAAATAAATAAATAAATTCTGCTAACACAATCCAATTGTAATTTTGAAGCTAGAAGAGCATAGGACACAAATCCTACAAATGTGAGCATTGCTGGCTGGGGATATCCCCTCAATCGTAGCTAAAATTTATATTTTTTATAATATAAATTAATGAATACTTGGCATCTACAGCTGGATGGAATATTATGCAAATTTTAAAATATGCACATCTCCAGTAATTTTTCATCTTATTTTCAACATCCTACTTTCACCATGGTAGATAAGGATTCAGTCAATTATTAATATATTCTTAGGGTAAGCGCAGAGTGAACACTGGTCACAGGTACTGATTCACGGTGGCGAACGCACATAGTGGGAGCATGTAACTACGCGATTAACCTTCATTCAGTTGTCGGTTCAACATGAGTTCCAGTAGCAGCAGTGCTGATGAATTATTTCAAATGGAAAACGCCTAAACAAAATTGTTATCTTTTAAAGACGATACCGTTAGTGACATTAATAAGAACAGAAATTGTTCGGCATAATAATCTTTTTCCGCAATTAAAAAAAGATAGACAGGGTTTTTAAATGCATGAGAATGACTCTGAAAATGTTTAATTTTATATTGTCTAAAGTAGAACTCGTTTTTATAAACAATGGTGCAACTTGCACAAGCAACCAATATTACTGGAAGAAAGATTTATAATTACTTTGAAATATGTATTTTGAACATTTTGACTACCGATATTCAATATTATAAAGCATTGTTTGGCCAGTAATATGCTTTTAAGTTATTTTATAAACCTATGTTATAATTAATTAACAAGTTGTTATTATTTATGAATACGTATTACACGACGCCAAGTACACTTAGCAAGCAGCAGGCAGGTTTATATAAAACAAACTAGTGAGCTGATATGCGCAGATTACCAGCGTGCAGCTTGCTACACCAGCAATTACTGTGAGACGTCTGATTAAAATATAATGGCCTATTCCTACTAGCAGGCTCCTGCTTGTAAGCGACCAGCGTTCACTGTGCGCTTACCCTTACATCTACAGTTTAGATGTATCAATATTAGATGCATCTATAGATTAGATGTAAAACTACTATTTTTGAAGTCCAAATTTTAACGTGTTCATTAAATGACACTTTAAAACATCTTAATACGTATCTTACTCTACAGCAGTAGTGTCAAACTCAATTTTGCAGAGGGCCATATATTAAATTTAGAATGTGTAGGCGGGCCAGATTCAAATAAAAAAAAATGTACTGAATTATTATAACATTTTATTTATTTAATTATATAGTATATAATATCCGGTTGTTAAAAATCATATCAAAGTTATAAAAGATGGTAATTATTTTGAGCTCGAGGATCCAGATAACTGACTTCTCTTGTTTTTGACAAGCTCATTGATGTCAGGTAGAGATGACGTTACTGTCTATCTCTCTCGCTTGTCTAGGCACGCGCTGCCCTTGAAATTACTAATAAATGTAGTGTGCGCATTTTAAAACTTCCGTAGAGGAATCGAGTGAAGTCTAAAAGCTCTAAAAAACATGATTCTTTTTTCTGTGACACATTGTGATCGCGGGCCGTATTGATATAGCCCGGGGGCCGGATGCGGCCCGCGGGCCGTATCTTTGACATGACTGCTCTACAGCATTTATTCAAACTACACCACATTGGCAGCGTTACAAAATGTTCTACAGGCACTCAGACAAATCCTATCTTAACATGGTACAATGTTAACTATAGGTCAACTATAGTTAAGTGTTGATGGAAAATTAATAAATGTTTTATCGAAAATCTGTAGACGACAAAAGAAAAAATATTTAGCAATCAAACCACTGAATAGGTATAAAGACTGTTCACTTATACAGATTAAGCCAATTATTGTCACTTATTTGTTTTTCTCTACACCATAATGCCACGCCAGAATGTTGGTGCAACCATAATTCCTTACCTCCACGCATAATTTATTCAACAGGTCACTGGTAAAATAAACATACATGAAAATAGATGAACAAAAAAAAACTAGACAGTTAAAACAATTACTTACAGAAATTACACAATCATTCACTTTTGTTCTCAATGCTATTTCTGATGTTTCTTTTAGTTTTGTGAAAAACATTGCCGTGATCTGCTCAGGGGAAAATATATGTGGCTCCCCCTGGAAGTTAACCTGTTTACAAACAAAAAAATATTATCAGTAAATTATTTTTTTAAAAAGCCACATGGGACTACATAAGTTCATTAGAAGAAACATCTTATTTAAATTTTTGTTGTGTTGGAGTACTTTTCCTGATGTTTCTTTCCTTGATTCTTCTCCAGTATTCCTTCAATCTTTCTGATCTCATCTGACATTCTTCGTCGGAATACACGATTTTCTGTCATCTCGTCGGTCTCTTCTGTTCCCAAGTTTTGTGTTGTTCAGTTTTTGGTAATTTCCGGATTTTTTTCAGGTGCTCAAAGTGAGATTTGGAGTTTGTTCATGTCCTGTTCAATTTCTTTGATCCAGTAGGGCTGAGATTTTTGGTTTAGGAAATAGTTGATGATTTGTAACTTATTACAACATTATTAACAAATTTAGCTTAGCTAAATTTAAATAAGATAATTTAAATAAGGGCTTAGTTTGTGCAGATATGACAAATATAGCACAGCTATTCTTTCTGAAGCAAATTTTATTGCTAAATAAAAATAGCTAAATAGAAGAACACCGAGCTGGGCTCTTCGTTTAGATTTGGGGAGGTGGAGATTCTATCATAAAAATTTTTTTGACGGTCAATTAATTGGCTGATAAAGATTTTACAAATGCCTGAGGAACGCCTTCCCAGGATCTGTTTTAACAGAATGGTAGAAGAATGCATGTAAGAGGGAGAAAGTGTAAGGAATAAATTTAGTTGGGTTCACTCAATTAAAAAACAGTTACAATGGGCCAGTATAGCAGATTTGTGGGAAGAGGATTCTATTCCTTATCGGACTTAAAACTTAAGAAAAAAAAATTATTCGTATCACATTTGAATGCTGTTTGGGAGTCGGATTGACAGAGCAATCGCTTCTGTAATTTTTATCAAGTCCCTGAACTTAAACTTTGAAATAGGTATTTGAGAACAGTTCGATTTAGGATTGACATTCATAAACTGAGATGTTGAGGCTGGCAACAGACTGAGCTATTTTTGTGTATGTAAATAATTCTGGTTTTTTTTATTAATTGCAAGAGTTGCGTCAGTTTTGTAATTTGAGGGTAAATGAAATTGTTATACTCGCAATGCAATCGAGATTAGATTACTCATCTATAGCATGGGTTAACTAGCTTGCTGACACGTAAAATTATAGTATTTATCAGAGGATCTATCAAATAAATTGGGCAGTCTGTACATGTAAATTGTATTTTTTCTATTTATATGAGCGAGCTTGCTTGTGTCTGTGTGCGTGCGTTGATAAACTAATTATTGTTATCTGCATTTTTCTGCCATATCAGATGAGTTTTGCACGAGGATTGACTTTGAGCAGATAAGCTGAATGTATTGCTCATTTAAGAATGCCAACCTCTGTATATAGTAATTTGCGGAGGCAATAAAGATTACATATTTAAAACAATAAAAGCTATTCATTAGTCATTTATAATAAATAATTTGGATAGTTTTTGCATGATTGTAAATGATAATGAAAATTACTTTCAGTTTGAACACCAATTTGCTGAAGAATAAATTATCTAACTATCTTTCTTTAACGTTCCTTTTGTATTGTGTATTTTACTCTATTTAGTCTATTTAAATTATTGTTAAATCCAGAAGTTTTTGTATTTTTCTGTTTTGTAACTGTGTTCTCTGTAACTATAAATCTTTGTAACTCCATTGTACGAGTATTTCTCAAAAGAAATAAATTGATTATTTATTATTTTATTTAAGAAAAAAATACTTCGCACAACACTATAAAGCAACTGAAAAACCACTGTACTTCATATGAAAATGTTAAATAAATTGAAAACAGCAAAACAAATACTTAAATCATTCATGTTTTTTATGTTTACACGTGTTCACATGAAGAGACAACATGTTAACAAATAGACTACAAGCAAATAATTAAGAACTAATTCAAAATACAGATAATACTAATTTTAAACTATTATCTTCATTTTTGTGCAACAATGATTATAATAATGAAAATAGTATGACTAAACTTTAGATTAAAATATATTTTTTAAAAAATATTGTGACCGACTGAACGAACAATGGGTTTTGACAACAGTACGTTTGTATGAGTAGTGACATGTGTAATTTAATGCTTTCTTGACAAATAGTTATTAGTGGTTTTTCTAGAATTAAATAAAAGGTTTTATTATTCTATTATGCGTATTGTTATTTATTTCTAGATTAATCTATTGCATCTTTACTGTAGGAGGGTAGGCTGATAACTAATGCACACATGCTTGTAGAACACTGACAAAATGAACTTCACAGGTGCGCCTGGTGGCATTTGGAAGTACTATCTCTCCTCTATAAGCTTGCGCAGTTTGAAAACGTTGTGTTCATTCAGTTCGTTTGAGTAGTGGAAATATGGCGTCATGTTCTGGTGCTATGTCAACGCGAGTTAAACAACATGCTGTTATCGAATTTACCACGACAAAACAGACAACTTTCTTTTGAATATTGTGACGAGTGACGGAGTCATGGGTGCATCATTGTGACGCTGAAGAGAAAAGGCAGAGCACTGAATATTGTCATCCACATTCTCCTAATGTGAAAAAATTCAGAACATAACCATCCGCAAAAAAAAAACTTCTTATGACTATGTTTTGAGATGCTTGTCGAGTTTATGTAACTGATTACCTGGAACGAGGGACAACGGTAAATTCTAATCAGTACATACAGACTCTAAAACATCTCAGACGTCGAGTTGTCATGTTAGAGGCAGCCTGGCACCAATAATCATCCACTAACTTTATGTGCGACTGACGAGGCTACGAGAAACCAGAAGTTTGAACCAATTCCACACCTTCCTTATTCCCCCAACCTCACACCTCGAGAGTTTTATTTTTTCCTCTGCTCAAGAGAGACCTTAAGGGTAATCATTACAGCTCGGTCAATGAGGCGAAGGCAGCTAATGGCTGTTTTGTTTAGATAAAATCTTGGATAAGTTTTAAAACACTTAGTAATCAATTAACTTTGTAGTTAGGTTAAGTAGTTTATTATAATTTTCTAGCCATTAAAAAAAAACAATAATTAATGCAAGTTCTTAATTTGTAAATATATAATTACCAAAATTTTGAAGGAAGCTTTGTTATTTATAAAAAACCTGATCGCGAAAGAGCCCAGAATATGTTACAATTTATTCAATTCATGATCTAATAATAAAACATATATTTAAAAACCATCACAAAACTTATTTAATTAAAATATTCATTAAAAGTGATAACTCACCTTAATACCAATGGAGCCATTGTTCTGTTTAACCACTTTGAAAGGTAGATCACGTAATTCTCGTTGCACAGCAGGGTCATTGTAGCTGCGCCCTAATAACCTTTTGAATCCATGAATCGTGTTATCTATATTTGTTACCATTTGGTTTTTCGCAGCTACTCCCAATATACGGTTCTTGTCGCTGAACGCTACACATGATCTGCAATCACACACAGATAAATAACATCAATCATATCTCTCACCAAATTATTTATTAATAAAAAAAAATTTTTAAATCTGGTATGAAACACTCACATGAATTTCTCAAGCCAACGCAAATAATGAACAATATAACCTAACATAAGTAATAAAACATCAGAAATACACCAAAACACATCACCTAATTGTAATCATGATGAGTGAATGACACAAAATGAAAACCACCTCAGTATAGATTAATACGGAAAATCACTCTTTGACACTAAACTAGGCTCTGTAGAGAAAAATGCTTAAAATAAAAAATGTAGGTTTTTTTAATTTCCAATAAATTTGATTATGTACACTTATACCCTAAAATGCATGTTAAGACCGCAATCTTAAAAAACATTTTTTCTACGAGCACACAGCCTCCCCAAGAATTTCAGCAGACATGGCGGCTACCCTATCTTGTAAACATAAAAAAATTAGTTAATGAGGCGATCATAAAAAAAAATTCTAAGAGCAGTTTTTAAGAAAATTGCAAAAAAGTAAAAAATTCCACAAATAAATTACTACTTCAGGTTGACAGATTTTGATGAAATAGTTTGTGTTTGTGTTGGGTTTAGTGGTACCTAACTCAAGTTCCAAATTTCAACTTATTACAATTTTCTGTTCATGAGATATTCAGCGCGCGCGCTGAATATAATATAATATAAATTCTAATAATATAAATATAATAATATATATATATATTAAAATATAAATATATTTTTATTAAATATATAATATAAATTCTAAATAATATAACATAAATGCGCTGAATATAAATTCATATAGGGCAAGACAAAGCAAAAATGGTCTAATCAATCAAAAATGATAAACATAAGGCCATGGTAAATCAATTATCTCTTCCAGAAAAAATTAAAGTTTCATTTTTAAATTCTGGTGTTTTCTAAAATCTGGTAAGTCTATTGAAGATTCCCCATGCAATGCCCTTAACACGTTAACAGCAGTTCACATAATAATAGCTCTATACAACAATTGGCCTTTTTTAAAAACAACAACCAATGGACCTTAACAAAAATAATTAAGCAATAATACAGGAAAGTCACAAAATTTAAGTGTTAATATTAAAAGTCTCATGTGTCATCATTTTTTTTAGTATTAAGTGACCAGTCATCTACAGAAAACGATAAATTAAAATTTTTATGAATACAAGGACTCATGAACTAGTAATAAAAAAAAAATTAATCTTCTGAATCATGTTTTTCACTAATTGTGTGTGCGCGCGCATGTGTGTGGACAACATACAACCAAGACAAAAGGACCTATTGTGAACTTTATTTTTTTTTATTAATTCTTTAATGAAAGGTTCTTAAAAAAACCAACTGATAATAAATGTTTTACAAATGTATGGATTTTTTTAATATCTTGAATAAATTTGGATAACAAAAAATTTGGTACGATTTATTCTTTACTGCACTCATAGTAGTAATGTAGCCCCCCCCCCCCCCCAAAAAAAAATAAGTAGAATATCTACATTTTACAAAAAAAAAACCCATGGAAAGTATTTTCTTTAGAATTCACATGATTGCAAATTATACAAAACCTCGAACATAAAATATGGAAAAACATTTCTTACGTTAACATTTTTTTATATTATTTTTCTCAATATTATAAAAATTACATATATGCCTACAATCGATGTGGGGAAAAAAATACGGTCAATAAGTTTATAATGAACCAACCTCTAAAACTAGATCTAATAAGTCTGATAACCTAATTCTTTGAAATAGTCAGTATCAAGAACAAAGAATATTTATTGTTACAAAAAAATGCCGAAGAAGCTCATGAAAAATTAAAACCAATAAGGGCAATAATGTAGTGACTGAAGACTGTTACAAGAGATATGAGAGATTTAAAAGTGAAAATGAGTTGGTTGATGACAAGCAACAGTATTTGACGCGACAGCTCTTCGACCTCAAAAACAGACGAATATGTGCAAAGAGTGGCAAAACTGGTTCATTCTAACAGGCGATTAATTATTCAAGAGCTTCAGTTCAAAAGAACTGAAAACACCTCATACGGGTCCATGCAAAGCATTTTATCCGTAATTTTCAAATAAACTTTTTAACGACAATGCATCATGCCACACCTCATTTCTGATCCACAAATTTTTGGTTGAAAATATCTTGTCTATCCATAACCACCTTAGTCACCTGATTTAACACCATGCGACTTCTGACTAACCCCAAAAATAAAAAACCATGCTAATAGGGAAACATTATTGAATTTCCAACATTAAAAAGACCATTAACGGAGCAGCTGAAGGCTCTTCTGAAATAACCCTTCTAATCATTTTTTTTTTTTTTGGTTTAACGTCCGACTGTTTTGCAAATTGCTGCTAATGCAGACGGTGAAGGATGAAATGAATTTTTTGTAACGTATGAAAAAATGCCATGCCCGAGTGGGATTCGAACCCAAGACCGCGTGATGAGAGGCGAGCACGTTACCAACATCGCCAACGCGGCCGGCCCTTCTAATCATGGTCAATGTTGGGATACATGTATCGCTACCCAAGGAAAACAATTTGAAAGAGATTAATTAAAATTTGATGTAAGCTTATTACTTTGTTCATAATAAAATTATGTATCATATTTTTTTTATCACACCTCATATTATGCAAGATTTATGAAATGACATTTAAATAAAGAGTACATAACATTATTAAAAACTCTTTCCTTTCCCAATCATTATACAGTTTTAAATTATTAGTACTTTAAATACCTATATAAAAAATGTATAAAGTCCATTTACATTGTCATGACATTATATCAGCAGAATATGCAATTAATACAAAAAAAATCCTTTAAATCTAATTTATTAAAAGTACAAACAAGCTAAAAGAATAATGGTAAGATCATAACTATACTAATAACCATGAAATTGCGAGCCTGGATCTAGTAAGAAAGTAATACAGTGATGCCATATTTGGCAGAGTTAAAACGAACTTTCTTGCTTCAGGGTGTTAGCAAAATTTTGAAAAAACTTATAAACATTACTGATGTTTTTTACTTTGTTTTCTAAGGTCTTTCCTTCGATAACAACAGTTGAAGTCGATTTACCGGGTTCTTCATCAAAATCACTGAATTCATTCATATTTACAACTAAAAATTTTCTTAAAACATTATGTTTGGAATGTAGCGTTATACAGGAGTGAAACTTGGGTGATAGGGGCTGTAAAAAAGAAGAAGAAGAAGCTTTTGAAATGTGGTATTATAGGAAAATGTTAAAGATTAGGTGGGTGGACAAAATAAGTAATTTAGAGGTTCTTAGGTGAGTGGATGAAAAAAGAAGTATATGGAAGCATCTTACCAGAAGAAGGGATAAGCTAATGGGGCATATCTTAAGACATCCAGGTATTAGGCTATCAATAATGGAGAGTAATATTGAGAAAGTAAATAGTAGGGGGAAGGGCAAAGATTAGAACATATAAAAAGCAAATTACAAAAGATGTAGGGGTTACAGGTACGTAGTAGATATGTTAAACGACTTGCGCAAGATAGAACAGCTTGGAAAACTGCATCAAACCAGTCGAAAAACTGATGACAAGGAAAAACTAAAAATACATTCAATACACTGAAAAATAACACCATTTTTTTAACGTAAAACTGTACTAAACGATTAAACGGTAGGCCTATAAAATAAACAAATTTTTAAAACAAACATGACTTTAAAAAAAAAGCCCACCAACGTTACAAAACGTTTTGTATGTCACGCTGGCATTGAACTGACTAAAGCAATTCCAATGGCACAGGCAGGGCGGGTGGAGTGGCAACACTGTACAGCAGGATGGGGGGAGGTACATGACTGCTTGGTTTACTAGGAAGCTCTCAATTTCGTGGTTAGTAGTATACAGTGCAGAACAATAATTAAATAATAATACTATAAAATAACATTTGTTTAATACAAATTGCTGGGTATGGTAAAACCATCAAATATAAAAATTTATATTAATGTAATATTCTAGAGCCAATAGTAATTATTAACATTATTAAAATAACAGAGATTAACTATTTCATATAATGAATTAATACAATAATTTCACTAACCTTCTTTTTAAACTGCGTCACCTTTATTTCAATTTTCACTTACACGTGTTTCGGTGGATCCACCATCATCAGAGTAAATAACATATAATTGAAACTAAAAACATTATTTATTAAAAATCTATAGAAGATGATACATCTTCAGTCACTTGTATAAAATTGTTTTATACAAGTGACTGAAGATGTATCATCTTCTATAGATTTTTAATAAATAATGTTTTAAGTTTCAATTATATGTTATTTACTCTGATGATGGTGGATCCACCGAAACACGTGTAAGTGAAAATTGAAATAAAGGTGACGCAGTTTAAAAAGAAGGTTAGTGAAATTATTGTATTAATTCATTATATGAAATAGAAATATTTAAAACTGCAGGATGCATTATAAAGATTTATTTTTGAATAGAGATTAACTAATACAGAATTTAAACCTAATGAGACCACATCAGTACCATACTCGCATCGGTTTTATCTTTAACTGATAATAGAACAGAACTGGCAAACACTCCACAATTAACTATCATGAAAAGTGGGCAGACTTCACCACTACCAACCTAACAAATATAATTAAATTACTTCCACTGAAATCTTTAAATAATCTACAAAGTTCAACTGATAAAATCAATAATCCAATAAATTATAAATAACACAGCTTAATGTCAAACAATTATATACAATATTATTAATATTTTTTATACTTACAAATGTTATACTCATGTTACGAAATAATTTTATTGAAATAACTAACCTAACATAACTCCATACCTACCTAAAACTGCATCAGGTAAAACTACGCCTAAGTTTATTAGTTACTTTCATTGTTATTTTTTATCAGTTTATAAATTACAGGAGGCAAAAACAAAACTGGTCCTAAATTAATTAAACTACAATTCTTTGATAACTTTTAACATTTAAGACTTGCGAAAGAATACACATTGAACAAACAAATTGATGACAAAAAATTTTAACAGAAAAATTATCTCTTCCAGAAACCACATCACAAGGTAAATTTTTTTTCTTTCATTTAACAGATATTGTTTTAACTTATAAAATTAGGTTACTGGTTATGTATAAGCTTCTAGGCCTAGTCTGACATTGCCTCACCTTGATCATATCCCTTTGTTAATAAACTAAGGGCATTATCTTATTCACAATATATTATTTCACATCAATCAGTGAAATTGCATCACAACAAAAAACTTCATGAGAATATACTTTCTGAGGAATCTGGGCTTATGTTGTCGACTACAGGCCCTATTACCAAGAAAAATTTGGCCATTAAGAATACATGTACTTAATAAAGCAGCCAAAACCCATTTAAGTTAAGAAATGCATAGTTCCTACAGTAAAAAAAATAATAAACACTCCGTAAAAGTCTGACGTATTTAAAAATACTTAAATATTCTTATAAGTCAAAAAATTAAACAATACATCCACCAACCAATGCATTGCACAGCATGTTCTTAGGTTAGCCTAATACAAGTGCAAGCATGTATCTCCAGTCAAAACAAATATAAATACTCATTCTAAAAATCAGTTGATTTGAAAATAATTTGTTTAACTAAACTATCGGTCTTAATGATAAATAATGAAAGAACTTGATTTACTAAAGGTAAAGTTAGGGCCTAACCATCTGTTGATCGATGCAATTCCAAATTTAGAACACAAGTTACAAGAATAAGAGATAATAAACAGGCCTCTTCAGAGCAGTCTGCACTTGTTGTAAGGTACAATATACAATTCATAAACCACCTTCACTCGTGCTACCATAACCATATAAGGTTGTATACAAGTAGGTTGCAAAATTATTTTTTTTAAGTCCTTCTGTGGTTTACCATATAATTTATGGTAAAAATTAAATTTTAATATAAATGGTATAAAATTTTATTTAAATAATAAAGATAATTCCCATACTAGCAAAAGACAACAATAAATCGATATAACTAGCACAGTCAATCACAATGATGATTTGAGTGGCATCAAGGCCACTACTATCTAGCACATTGTACACAAACCAAATTTACTGAACATGCACCCTTACCGAAAATTTCCAACCGGATTCGCCATACAGGCGATAAATAATCTATCCTAAATTACTTTTTAACATTAAAAATTTATTAAAAAAGACAACTACTTACGGCGTCGCACGTAAACTGTAATCATTTGCAATCGTTTCGATACCGCCCGCTCTGGCAACCGCGACATAAGACGATTGATTTCCAAAATCAATTCCAATTACAGACATTGCAGCCATTTTCAATAGTTTACTTTATTTCAGTCTCAACAATTTAATGATGAAAGAAAATAACATATATTCTGTAACGTTCACTTCTCCAGAAACCGGTGACAAGCACAAACGTCCTCACGATTCCACATGGAGAACATCAATAGAATTGTTGGTCAGCCAATGAGGATTAAATAACCTCGGTTCTGGAATATTCTAGATTTCCTGAAAGGTGGTAATATTCAATGCAGTTGCATAAAATTATTAAAATTTTTTGGTATCAGTATAAAAATGTAAGAACGTTAAAAGAAATATTCCATTGTGTTCGTAAGTAAAGTTCGAAAGAAAAATATTATTGTAATTTTACAACAGTACCCAACAAAGATATTGAAAATGAAATTAATTAACTTATTTATGAAAATAATAACGCGAAGAAATGTATTAAACAATATTGTACACACTTTAAAAAATTTATGAGTTCTGGTTACGAAATTTTGTTCTTTTATTTCACCGCGCTTCTTCTTTTGTAAATTTAATTAACACATTTATTCGTAGTTCATCAATGTATCACTGAAAACAACGTATTAATTTAAATTTATTATACTGTAAACAGTTTAATAAATGTTTGATATTCATGAATTAAATTAACCGGGCTACGATACGTATTTGTACTTTAAAATACTCGAAATTATTATTACGATGTTGGTAACAATGTCAGTACCTTAGTTGTTCCCATTTCAGTTCGAGCAAAATATTCAAAATTAAGTGAGGGTACCTTACGAAGACCCGGTGTGATTTACTAGTTTATACGTAGTTCTACGTATAGTTCGTACACGTAGTTCAGAATTTGTGATATATATATATTTATTTATATCTTAATTTGTGATATATATATATATATATACGTAAAAAAAGGTTACATATTTTATAATTTACCACAAGCCGCAAATGTATAATTTATTTGCTAGAAATTGCAAATTATTTAATATAGTTTTTACATAATCAAAGCCTGCTTGGCTTTTGAACTGAAAACCGATAATACTGGAGAAACTACTGACACTTCTTTCTTTATTTGCTATGCTTTCTTTATGGGATGTGACATCAATAACAAAACCAAAATTACAGCAGAGAAGGAAAATTTTTCACAAGATGGATATGAAATTCAAAAAAATTTGGAAATTCAAATTGATTTTTCTGTCAGTTCCATGATTATTAAATACTTACATTACTAACTACTAAAAATTTAAAGTATTTCCATGAGTTAACTATATATAGTTATAGTTAACTATTATAGTCCAGACATAAAACCATGTATTTTTATGTCAACATCTGATGATGTTTAAAAAACCAAAACTTTTTAAATTTTTAATTAAAAATTCATGTGTGTACATCGCAATCTATTTAAAGAATTTACACGTGTACATTACAATTTAAGAATAATAAAGATATGAGATGAGGATTAAATGTATGATGTGCAATCTTGTACAGACTCAGGCTGATCATTTTTGAGAGAGTAAGGTTAATTGAAACCCAACCATCAAAGTACACCAGCAACCACCAAGGCTGTTGAATAGGGCAATTACGGTATGTCTATGACTTATGGTAATTGTGCACATGTTCTTTTGCTCAGTTTTTATTCTTAATTCTTTTATAAGCATTATTCAATAAGAACTACAGAAGTTTATTATATCAGTTGCTCTTAGTTCTATCTAAAAGAGTGACAAGTAAAATCTTTTTTTATGATGACACTTACATAAGCGTTGTATGTGAGTAATGATAAGAGGTGATTTAAGGATGGTAAGATGCCAGACCTGACCAGAAATCAAACCTGGGACCCCTAGCATAGAAGCCAGTTACACCAACAGGTATTGAACAATTAGTCAAAATTTCATTTAATGGAAGAATTATTTGTTATTCTGTGGTTTTCGAAGTCTTTTTTAAAGACGAATGTTTTACAATGATTTTGTTTATTTTACTTTATATTAAAAATGTAGAACTGAGTTTCCAATATAAAGTAAAGCTTTTCAACCTCCTCATTTTTCATCATTTTGACTTTGTCTCTAGTTTATCATATTTCTAATTTATGCCTGTGTATTGTAAGCACGATATTATAGGTACATTGGTTGAATGTTGCAGTCCCAGTGCGCATGAATCAGGAAGTAGGGGTAAATACTCGCTACAGAATAGTCTCGCTACATATCTCACTCTGACTGTGGTGTTAATACCACACTCCGAAATACAACAATGGTGGGGGTGATGCTTGGAACGCTCACACTGCAATTTCCTTATGGTATGCCTATAGCACAGTCTAATATATACAGTCCTAAAGCTTCAGGCATATTTTTCCTGACATTGCAATTGCAGTGGTCAGCAAGCTCGCACATTATTTCACAATTACTTCTTCATAATATAAAAGATAAGTAGACGCACTGAAGGTTTACATAGGTTTTTGATATGAAATAAGTTTTTTTTGTTGCATTTATTAATAAAAACAATGATATTTTTATTTCTGAGGTGTATTAATTCTTATAACTTTGCTTGCTGGCTCCTTGGAGCTCTAGTGTGCCATTTGTATTATTCGCTACTAGTAAGCTTCATCCATGTACGAGGGGGTACCCAAAAGAAACCGGAATTATTTTTCAAAAGCTATTTATTTTCAATTTTTTTCAAAACAATCCTATCCTCTTCAAAATACTCTCCATAACAACTAATACATTTATCCCGCCGGTGCTTCCACTGTTCGAAACATTTTTTGTAGTCATCTTAAGAGATGACTGATAGCTCCTCCCTCGTTTTTTTTTTTTGACAGCTTCAATGTGTCAAATTGGTGTCCTTTAATGTCCCTTTTCATGCGTGGAAATAAGAAAAAGTCTTACAGAGCCAGGTCAGGCGAGTAAGGTGCGTGGGGCAGCGGAATCATGCCATTTTTAGTCAAAAAATCTTTCACCGAGATGGCTATGTGTGCAGGTGCATTGTTGTGGTGAAAGAACCAGTCTCCTGTCTGCCACAAATCGGATCTTTTTTGATGAACACTGTTGCACAATCTTCTTGAAACTTCCAAATTGTCGGTCGATGGTCTGAGAGCACACGCTCTCACATTTTTTAAACATTTTCGTCTATTCGGGCAGTTGATGGACGTCTAGAACAACGTTTGTCATCAATCGACATGTCACCATTTCTAAACCGAGAAAACCACTCGTATACTTGAGATTTTCCCATAGCGTCATCTTTTTCAACTGTTTTTAACATTAAAACAGTTTCAGCAGCACTTTTACCGAGTAGAAAACATAATTTCACAGCTACACATTGTTCACTTAAACTTGCCATTATAAAAAACGAAATAAGAACAAAACAGTGCTAGCAAAAACAATAACTGCAGATGAATATTGAACTCTCAATGAGTTGCGCTTTATATGTCTGTGCAGTAGAAATGCGTACCCACTACACAAGCACCGCCCACGGCATTGCTATTCCGGTTACTTTTGGGTACCCCCTCGTATATGTTAGTCTGTGATATTAGCATGTTTTTTTCAGTTTTGTATCATTCACATTTGAATCAATAAACGTATTCTGTTAGAATACCTACTAAAAATTGAATTGTAAAAATTGAAAATGTGATTATTGAAAACCAAACAAAATTATTTTAATGTAGTAATAATTTACAATTTTCAAATAAATTGTCAGTTTGACTTTGAATTGACTTGAAACATCGTATAAGAGAACAGAGAAAACAACTAAACATCAAAGTAAAACACATGTACTGGTACCTTGGTTGATATTCACCATTATCATTCCAGAACAAGTTTCTTATGTATAAAATAATATTGAAACCTATTTGGGCGTACAGCGTGTATTTTTAGGAAACTTCAAGCAGGAATATTATCAAGATTATACTGAGATAACAAAATAAATATCTTCAAAACATCTCGATTATCATGTGGTTGTTAAGATAAAGTGAAATTAAAGAATACCTTCAAGTGCATTCGGTACTTTATGAAATATATTGTATAAGTTCAAGGTACCAACAAAGACTTGAGCAACAATAAAACCATTTCGCATAAAAACTGCTTGATAAGATATTAGTGATTGAACCTTATCCACATTTTGGGTTTATAAGTGATTATTATTTAATCATTTTCTCAACTCAATCAACTTATATGCTACAGTTCTACTTGTTATCATTATTGCCTACTAATATTACTATTTCTGTTTATTTTTTATCTTCCTTTTAAATCGCTTCAATATCTTAATGTATCTTCCCTTCAATTTCTAGTACTCATTCTAAAAATGTTAATAATTGACTTTTTCAGACCTTATGTTAGTTTTTAAATTAAATTATATTTGAGAAGTGCCAATGGGCTCTTTCTCTGGAAAGCCATTTTACTGTACATAAAATTTACTTACAGTTTGATAGACTGATAGTAAATAAAATTTAAAAAAGTTTTTAAAAATAATAATGGTTTTATTTTGCTTTTCTGTTTAGTGATAGAGAATATATTCTACACGTCAATAATACATTACTCGAAAAAAATTAGTTTATTATTTTTAACGTGTGTTTTAGCACGAATTTTCTGTTTACAAAGTAGGTATTTATTATTTTTTTACAAGAGAGCATACGAAAAATAACATTCATCTTTAAATACATTCAAAATATGTACTAACCGATGTTGTAAAGCATTTCCGATAGATAGCGTCAAAGTTCAATTCTTGACAACAAAAGTAGTACCAAGAAATTTTACATTTATTAAGAAAAGTATTCGTTTAAATTAAAAACTATACGCGTGAACAATTTTTAAATGGTGTTATTTATGGATACATTGATTAAATTTTCTACTAACAACTGTTTGCTTTATTGAGATTATCCCGCATTCCTGTGGTTGTCGGCATGCTTTGATATGCGCAAGAATACTATCTGTAATCTTTCATCAACCAAAGCAGAGTAAACCAATCGTAGTCGACTTCTCCGGTGTGTAGAGAGTTGGGTAGGCATTGTACGTACAGTGTCTAGTGTTATTGTTTAAGTGCGTTTGTTTGTTATTTCCCGGTTTCGGTTAATGAAGTGTATTATGTGAAAAAAGGAAAATTGTATGAAGTGTTGTTGTGGAAAGAGCAAGTTATGTGGGAAGTCAAGTTATTTTACCACTAGAATGGTAGTGGCGTCGTGGGTCGCTCTGATTAGCTATTTGATAACCTGTGTGAACAGTAAGTAGCCTTGTACTGAAGTACTTTACCTACTTTTAATTTGGAAAATGGTGAATTCTTGAATATACTTTTCTGTATCAAGTGGTTGCACGGAAATGTCACTAATAATTTCCTAATGACTTGGTGATGTAATTCAATACTGCATGTATTTGTTTACCTAATGTTAAGGTTAGGAACACTGTGCACACATTTTTTTCTCAGTTTTTATTATGAATTCTTTCATTATCATTATTCAGTAAGAACTTCAGAAATTAATTAAGTTAGGTATCAGTGACGATAATCTATTTTACAAGTGTTTAGTCTATTCCATTCTGAATTTTGAATAGATCGTAATATTTTTATTTAGTTTTACTTCATTTCAAATTGAAATCGTGTATTAGTCAGTAGGCTAGCTTATTTTGACATTATTTTATTTTCTATTGATATTATTTTAAACCTGGTTCATTTCGACATGTGTTATTTAGTATAACGTACTTGTTTTAGTTTCAATGTAGTTTCTATCAAAACATTTTTTAAACAAATAATAAAAAAGAGATTTCTTTGAAGAACCATTTGGAAATAGCCTTTAGTGATTAACCTCACCATTTCTTTAAAAAATAAATTGCTATGTAGGAAGACATTAATTTTATTTTGTAAATTAACACGATGCTGTCAATAATTTCAATCTTAGTA
Source organism: Catonia carolina (assembly GCA_035578175.1). Lineage (NCBI taxonomy): Eukaryota > Metazoa > Arthropoda > Insecta > Hemiptera > Achilidae > Catonia > Catonia carolina. Next base: position 134,770,159 of record JAQMRL010000002.1, read on the forward strand.
TTGGTGGTTTGAATCTTACCTAAAAGTTTCATCCCTCTAATTTTGTTTTACTTTATTGTCACAGTTTTAATTTATATGATTCAAGACATAAAGAACATTTGTATGAGGAAAAAGCATTGTAGACAACCTTTTTCAAAATTAAAAAAAGTAGCTGAGGACTACTTCACCCCCTTTTGATTAACAGTGATATTATTTTAAATATTCAACATGATAATAATTGTAAAACAATTTAGAAGCTAATTTATGTATTTTTTTATTCTTTTTGATCACATGGATCACTTTTTGTCAATTACTTCTTGGATTTCTTGTGAAGTTTTCGTTTCCTGTATTTTTTCATTCTATCGGACCTTGCTTTTCTTTCTTCGTCTGAAAATACCCTTTCTGTGTTTTAAAGGTGTTTCCAAATGCTTCTATCGTTGTTATCTCTTGGTTGGCCACCCACCGAATTGTTATCCATAATTAATTTATTTTATAACGAGGTGTTCTTAAATAAGAGAAAATAATGGAATTAAAAGAATAAAATTGATCCATATTATTCTGTGAAATAATAACCATCACTGTTAATAGATCTGCTTGTGTAGGATAGTTAATGTGTTAATTGAATTATCATTAGAACAATGCATTGTATTTGATCAAGACTGCTGTGTGTAGTGATTAGCAGCAATAGTTTTTCACTAAAACGCCATCTTCTATGGTAATAAGAATTTTTTTTATAGAAATTCTAAAATATGTTATACTTGAAGTCATGGAAAGGTGTAAACAAGAATGAAGATCCAAAGCTGTAGTAGTTATTGTTAGTTACTTTACCTATTATAGTGTAACTTACCTCATATTATTGTTAATACCTTACGACAAATTTACAGTGTCATAATTATTTTAGTTTTTAATCTCCAATTATTATTAGTGTAGTGCATTGTGTAGTGCTTAGCACACCTGAACTTTGTGTTGAGGTTCCTGGGTTCAATTCCCGATCAGGTCTGGCATATTTTCATTCTATTACCTTTTACCGTAATGTATTACATTCGAATGTAAAATCACAAAAAAATTTTTTTGATATCTTCCATGTCCGTTTCCTGTAAATGGTACAAGCTTAGTTTACTCCCATCCTTCCAAATCCTTCTTAAATGGCCTTTTTCATTTTATTGGGGAAACAGTTACAAACTCTCAGTGGCAGCTGTCTATAGTAATATTCGTATAAAGAAGTGGCCTAATGATTGTTTGTTTGTATGTATGAGGTAAACCCAGAAACTGCCCTACCAATTCAAAAATTCTTTCACTCTTGGAAAACTTAAGAGATTCCTGATTAATACTTTCAGTGCAGAGCGTAGTATATATTGTGGTGGAATTCTAAATGGCATACGGACCACAGTATAAAAGGTGTAGCTATTAAATAATAAGACTGACATAAAAGATTTCATTTTTATTTTATACGTAATCACTTATTGTCACCTTTAATATACACTCCTTCTCTATCCCTACAATGCTTCATGCAAATTTTCTATTGTTTGAAACAGTGCTGGAAGTCATCTACTGTCAGCTCCTTCAGGACACGTGCCGCTTTCTCTTTTACAGCTTCCACAGGCTCAAATATTGTCCCTTTTAATGCAGATTTCGATTAATTATGTTGTAATATCAGGTGGTCGAATGTGTCGACTTTCTCTGAAACTAAAACCAATTCTGATTAGGTTTTAAACAGATAGTTCTTAATTGCCTTCAGTTCTATTCACTAAAACAAAAATTCTTAAGTACCGTAAGTCGTAGTACTTGTGGGTTAGCAATATCTGTATTATTAAACTCTGTTCCCAAATGGTAATCTAATACTGCAAATTTGGAAAGGAGCAAAGTTCACAAATTTTTCCAGTCATTAATTTAATAACTGTATAATTTTTTTTTGTCATCAGTCTCCCATCTGGTTTGATGCAGTTCTCCAAGTTGTTCTATCTTGCGCAAATTGTTTCATATCTACATACCTTTAACACCCCACATCTTTTGTAATTTGCTTTATATATTCTAATCTTTGCCTTCCCATACAATTTACTCCATCAATATTTCCCTCCATTATTGATAGCCCAATACCTGTATGTCTTAAGATGTGCCTACTAGATATCTTATCCCTTCTTCTGGTAAGATGCTTCCATATACTTCTTTTTTTATTCACTTTCCTAAGAACCTCTAAATTACTTATTTTGTCCACCCACCTAATCTTTAACATTAACTATATTACTAAGGATAAATGTTGTAGTCAAAGCACAGAGTTTGATTTAAACCATTCGGCCTGTTTATGGTAATTCTACGCAGTGTCCATTGAAATCTCGTGGAACTGGACCAGTCTTATGAATAAGCACTACATACACTTAATTTAATTTTTTTTGTGTTGAACATGTTGTGACGACCAATTTGGGCAAGATTATTTAAAGAGCTGAGTGGATGAAAGTTCTAAGTGACATTTTTTAAAAGGTAGTTTTCATGATTGATGAATATTACAAATAATAATTTTAATATTACAAATAATAATAATAATAATATTTATGAATATTACGTTATGCCCATAATGGGCAGGTGTGTTAAATTAATTGCACTCGATCTGTTGGTTCCAGGGCTACAAAAATAGTTCTGTTTCTTATCACATAGCCATTTATATGACTGAACTATTTAAGAACAGAAGAGGTAGAGGTGTAAAAGACACTAGTCAGAGTTACCTCCTGTGAGAGTAATGAATTTCACTATACAGCTAGACCCTGTGGTGAATGAAGTAAAGGTGTCATTTGTAGGGTGGAAAGTGAGTGCTTTTCGGAGGGCCTGGCATGCTGATAAGCACACTCTTTCAACTCAGTGAGGAAGGCAATAGTAAACCACTTCACTCCTCGTTTTTTCTTAGTGAAACCTCTAGAGGTTCAAACCAGCCTTTCAGCTGTTGATCTGAACAACAACGAATATGACATGCATATTTAGTTACTTATATGGCATAGATTGCTCTATTTGAACAGTTCAAGAAAGTACTCGAGGATTAACGGGGCATGTAATTTATAATTTTGTGTTTTGTATTGAAAAAGTGGTGAAGATCACCTTGTTCCTACAGAGTAGAAGACATTATCATTTTAGGTTAACAGTTAACTCTAGTAATAAACATTAAACGTGGTCACTAAAGCTGTTATTAAGAATATTTATTTAAAAGATTCTCTAATGAAAAACTTCTCTTTTATTATTGAATTAGCTTATTGTTTATCCATTCTCAAAGGAAACAGAATTTTTGTTGATGAAGGAGCTATATGCAGAGGACAGTTATGAGAAAAATGATACAGAAAAATAATGTTGAAAAGTAAAATTTGAAAATTTTTTAAATTCATATATAATTTTTCGTGAAGGGCCAGTAAGTAGGTAGCAAAATAAAATCAATCTACTAACTCACAAAAAGTTGGGAGCCTTAGATTTTTGTTCGGGTTTTGCTCAAAACTATAATTTTGTAACATAACATCTTCATCCGCTAAGGTCTTCATTTTGTTTAGTTACAAAATCATAAATAGGTGATTTAGTTTCTTTTAGTACATGTAGAAAATGTCAGAAATCTGTTTTTTAATAAATGAAAGAAAGTACACAAACAATTGTATTGCCTCTTCTGTAAAAGTAACTTGCTTATTATAAATAGTGTTAAATTAATTTTCCGCCAATTCAATAGAATTTACTCGTCTGAGGATTACCAACGGCAATGCTCACTTGATCGTGAAGGAGTTTAAACTCTAAAAACTTATTAATCGAGTACTAGTTGTAAAACCTACATGCTTTACTGCCGAGAACTGAAATAAACCTATCGGGGATTATTTTTTATTATTGTACTACGTAAAGCCGTAGGACGAAAATTTGTCGATTGGTCATGCATATAAGATGTTTTTATTTAGCATGGAGAATTTTATTGATGTTTACTTTGTAGTATTTTCAATGCTATACGGTGCATGCTTTGTATTTCTCATACCTTATTCTTAAAACTAAAATGGAGGGTTACTCTTTTATGTGAAGCTGTCGTAAGAGGGAGTGGGTGATTTTAAAGTTTCTTGTACGTGTAGACCAACTAGTATTCAGGCCAGTTGTTATGCTGTTAAACTGATTGAATAAATACTGTTGAGCAGAAAAAAAGAAAAAGGCCTTCGCCCGAGTTCTCTTGTTGAAATGTAGAAAGCAGGCAGCTGGTGTTAGAAGATGGGGGTGTGACTGGTGTTTCATGGAACAGGACAAGTGGCAACCCTGCTACCCCAGTCCCGGCTAGCTTAACCTGTTGTGTATTATACAAAAAGATTGTGGGCGGATAGACTGTCATGCTGGTACAGGTAGTAGATATTGAAAAGAAACCATTGGCGTCTTGTATTACTAACTAAAAGTAGTAAAACCAAATTATGTACTAAAATTAATAAAATGTTTACATTGGAAGTACCTACTTTAAACTACAAATTAATCACGCGTTTAATTTATTGTTCGTCGTATTTTCTGCTATTAGTATACTTTTATCAGGATTTATACTCGAGTTCGTCGTTCTTTGTTTTGGCCAAATTACTCATTTATCCGTTTTATTTTAGTCTTCTTCTTCTTCTTCTTCTTACTATCAAGGATTAGGTATAAGCCTGTTCCGAACTCACAAACCATCCTGTACGTCTGTGCAAACACGAGACATTCTCACACGAGACACTCCAACCCGTACATCTTGACTACTGACATCTTCTTCGAGGTCTGCCCATTTCCCTTCTTTCAACTGGAACATATTCCGTCACTTAAAAAGGTATTCTTTCCTCTGGCATCCATTCCAAATGTTGCTTCCATTGATTCCGGTACTCCTCCACTATTTCATTCAAGCTAAATACACCCAACTTTGATCTAATTTCCTCGTTGTATTAGATCCAGTCTCGAGCAGCCCTTCGCCCTTCTTAAAAACCTCATTTCAGCTGCTTGGATCCTACTTTCTTGGCGATTTGTGGTAACCCATGATTAAATTCCATAAAGAATTTATTTAAAACTAAAAAAAATGAGGGAGTTTTGTAGAAATAGTTTTCTTTACCACTGTTAAGAATCGTGCTGATTAATTTGTTGTTCAGTAATGTATTTACGAATTAAAGAATTCTTGTTGCGCATTTTTTTTAAATTTATCGTATACTTATGGGTTGAGAAAATAAATGTAAAACTAATTAAACAGGGTTGAATTCTGGAAGAAATACTTTGTAAAACCAAGAAGCTTCAGTTCATAAATAGGTCTGAAGTAATTTTTGATGTTAAGGAATTATATCTCCTAAAAACGTGTCTATATAATTATCTTAAATATTCACTGAATAAACACGCTGAAGTTCAGATGTCTTTGCAAAGTAGGAAAATTGGTGATGAATTAATCTGCGAATGAATGGGGGCTTTGTCGATCAGTTCAGGCTTTCCAGGATTATACCTCACCAGATATTCCTGTTTTAATAAAAATCTGGTGTGGAACATTCACAAAACTTTTTGTTGCCAATGCAAACTGGCACCTACAGATCAGAAATTATCTTAATGAACGTCTTCTTAGACGATGGATCGGCCGTGCAAGTCAGGAAAACATTGTGTTTTCGCCGTGGCCACCTCGTAGTCCAGACTTAACGCCCTGCGACTTTTTCTTATGGGGTTATGTAAAAGACAAAGTTTTTGTACCACCGCTTCCTGTAGATATCGATGATCTAAAACAACGTATCGCAAATGCTCTTGCCACAGTTGACCGTCATATGCTTAATCGTGTGTGGGAAGAATTCGACTACCGTGTTGATATCTGTCGTGTTACAAATGGTGCATACATTGAACATCTGTAAATATTTTCTATAAAAACTTAATGAATTCTTCCATATAATAATGTAAGTAATTACCATAACTTTTCAAAAATAAATTTTCTATAAGCTATCGAAACTTTCTATTTCATTTATAATCACTCTGTATAGTTCTATCGTTCACCGTATCATAAAATAGTTGGATTTTAAAATTTAACCACTAGTAAATTCGACGTATGCCAAATTGTTAAACTCTAGCAATTTTATTCCTGCGGCCCGGCTCGAAAAATCAGTAATTAATTGGCCCACCGTTTCAAAAAGGTTGTACATTATCTGTCTTAAAAAGTAGATACAGAAATAACTGGGTTTGAAGTTCTGGTTTCCACCGGAAGTCAAGATATCAAAGTCGGTATTTGGAAACAAAGTAGTATAATTTGATTTCTCTTAAAGAGTAGATACAGAAATCACTTTTGGCTTTTGCCACAAGTCTAAAGTAAGCCTTAGACATTTTAAAAAAATTAAAAATTGCCACCAGCCATGAAACGCGTCGTCTCATGAAAAAGATGTTTTTATATTACGTTGTTTAGTCATGATCAAACATGTTGTTAATTATTTAATTTGAAAGGTAAAAGTCGTATAGGTGTTTTACAGCAGATAATTTATATGGCAGAGGATGTAATTCAGGATTTAAACTAATTCGAGTGTTTTTCAATACCCATGGTTTATTAAGCGCCACGAATGCTGAAGCAGTAGCAGCAATGGTGTTTGTGTGTGAATTATAAAGACAAGTAGTGGAGCGAGTTGTGATTTTAAAGGACCGTGATTTGTGTGTTAGGTATTATTTTTTATTAGTGTAATAGTGTGAATCGGTTATTGCCTTCTTGTTAAACTGAATCGAGAAGTCTGTAGCAATAATAATAATTATAATCATCTATCTATCTTTCTCTAGCGCCGGTTTGTTGGCTACACTGAAGAATTAACAACGAAGGAGAGGAACCCGTGTGGGAGTTGTGAAATGCTTGGAAGGACGGCCACGATTTGACTATGCTTATGAAATACGTTAGCTGCTACATTAATAATAATAGTAATACCATCTAGTTTGGTTATGGAAATACAATCTTCTACAGCCTGTTTGATGTGCACACATACTACACCTTTTCTGTTCTTCTTATCTACAGTGTACTATCTTTTATTTTTTCATGTCCAGAAATGCCAGACGACCTCAGTAGGATGTGAGACTGAAGCTGGACCCCTGCTTATGTTGTTATGCTCTCTCTCGGTTCTGGTTGGGCATGTGGTCGTACGTGTGCGTTTGTGTTTGTAGCCACCTGTATGTCCATGGACCCAAGTTTTCTTTCTTCGTTTAGTACACCGGAATTTGTATATTGCCATCTCGCTCGCTCTTTCTTTGGCTGCTTATTGCCAGTTTATCTGTTCCCTGCTCCGTCTATCTCCCTCCCCCTCTCTCACCCGCCAACGTCTAACCATTCCTTAACTATATACCATACCTCGTTATTCAAACGAGTTGTGGGTTTGTTGTTGTGTTCCGTTCCCTGTGTTTTCTTTTTCTTTCTTTCTTCAGCGCGTTTTGTTCTTCTTTCTCACTCGGTACTTCGTTTATGTTGTTATTGCCTTTTTTTATTTTTCTTGCTCTTCTGAATCGGTTTTCTACGGTCTAAACCAATAACATTGATCTCCCAACCGTTTTTACGGTGCTTTTTGAATAAGAATTTAGTTAAAATTTCCTAGGTGGTTGGTTGTTTCATGATTCGCTAATTGTTTTCGTTGTCGTTAACTTGGTCCTCTTATTTTACCCGATATTTGGTATTTAAAACTCAGCGTATAAATACAGTTATATATTTTTTGACTAAATAAGTATAAAAAATGGAAATGAATAAGTGTTGATGTCAGGGGATAAGTCTTCTGACTATTATTCAACACATTTACGTAACTTTGTTGCGACGCGTGTAATAAAAATTAATTCTAGACCACAGGTAGTACACGAACTACCAAAATATTTGGGTTTTGGCCTAAATAAAACCATTCTTTAATGTTTAGCCATTATCTGCTCAAATACTTAGAGCAAGATGATCAAGATTAAGTTGCGTGTATTCTGGCCATATATAACCGTTTCAAAAGAAATTATATAAATGATGTAGTACCTATAAAAAATAGTTAAAAGAATAGTTGGGCTACAAAAAAAAGTTCTGTTTCTTATCACATGGTCAGCCAATTATATCACTGAACTATTTAAGAACAGAAGAGGTAGAGGTGTAAAAGACACTAAGTCAGAGTTATCGCCTCTGAGAGTAATATATTTCACTATACAGCCAAACCCTGTGGTGAATGAAGTGAAGTCATTTGCAAGGTGGAAAGTAGGTACTTTTAAGAGGGCCTGGCATGCTGATGAGCATACTTTTCCATTAAGCGAGGTAGGCAGTGGTAAACCTCCTCGTTTTATTTAGTAAAGCCTCTAGGTCTTGAGGTTTAAACCAGCCTTTCGGCTGATGGCCTAAACGACATGATCAAAATGGGACGCATCTATCTACTTATCAGCGATGATAACGTTGTAGTGTAATTCCGAAATGAATAAGTAAAGGTGAACGAACTCAACCTTGGACACTAACTAATCTTTGTTTGTGATTCTATTCATGTTACTGCATTTATGCACTGTATTTAGACATAATTATACGATGCAACAGTTCTTGTGCGTGTTGCAGTTCGTACTTTCTAGTACGGGTTAGCAGGTTGAATCCCAGGAGACACTTGTACTTCTCTCACTAGATCTGTAAAATTTACTTTTGAGAGACTGATCCGTCTCTCACGTAATAGTGTTTTTAATTTATAATTGTGGGACGGATTGGATGCTCGTTTCCACTGAATTATATACTGAGCTGTTAGAAATGAGTTCAAAAAACATTTCCCCAGTCATGGTTCGTGATTTACTTGATCCGATCGAGTCAAAAATGAGTTGGTGAACTTGACAGCTTATTATTACTATTACATAATATTGACTATTATTATATTTTATTATTGCATTATTAAACATGCTTTAATAATATCATATTAAAAAAAATCATTTTATCTTTTAATTTTTTATGGTTTTCATATTACAATATTTTTGCATTGTAATAGTTGATTCTTGTCGGTGCCTCTATGTAGACAATTGGTACTCAAGTTTACTACTCACCGAACAAGTGCTCTATAGAGAGACGCATCTTCGATATTTATGTAGTTTTACTGGAAAATCGCCCAAAGTAAATTACTTATAAAACACGTATAATATTTTATAGAAATACAAGTAAAATTTCAGTGAGACACACGTCAGTCTTTCACAGTAAATTTGATCTTTTTACTCTTGAGTACCTGACAGTCTTCCACCTTAAAAAACAGCGCCAAAAATTTAAGCCTTACAATACTCTAGACTTGAAAGAAAATGAATTAAAAAAAAACAAAGGAATCATAAAATAGGTATGGGTTTTTAAGCAAAATTTCAAAAATTGACTTGGGAGTCAATCTGTTAACAGCACTGTCATCCTCACCCCCCAGCGTGCAGTAATTCCTTAGTAATTTGTATCTTGTTTGCAGAATGTACCGGGTACTTTTACTGCGTATTTTGTACCTGTTCCCAGTACACTGCTTGCATCATCAGGTACCTAATATCAATTCCTACGCCTCACTCCTTCACTAGTTATCATCAAAACCAGATATTGGAATTTCAAGAAGTGGCAATTTTTAAATTTTATTGCTTTCGTCCCACTTCTTTCAGCCAAAATAACCTTTTTTATTCATTGATTCTTTTAGAAAATTCTCTTGATCAAAAGCTTTTAAAACTTTCAGAATGTTTGCTCAGATTTTACAGTTAGATATGCTTATTATATTAGAAGACGTCTTCTAGAACTTTACGTTCTCATTAAATGGAGGCTTGATGTGTTTATTTTTTAATGGAGGTTCAAAATAACCTCCATTTGAATCGTTTAATACTGAAACAAAAAAGTTGCAAAATTGAAACTGTCGGGAAACTCCACGTTTATTAATTTTGTTTTCTGGTGATTGAGTTAGTTTATACATAGTATACCAAAGTACATTAAGAAAAACTTAATTTTCGGCCGCATTGGCGTTGTGGTAACGTGCTCGCCTCTCATCATGCGGCGTGGGTTCTAATCCCACTCAGGCACGGCATATTTTCATACGTTACAGAAAATCATTTCAACCTCCGTTGTACACTGTTACACCCCAACGTCGTCGCTAATGACCGTTGCAGTTTATGGGACGTTAAATAAATTAATACAAAAAAAACGAAAAGAAACAGGATGCCTTAGTGAAAAGTGTTTTTTTTTTACTTTTACCCTTAGTCTAAAATTCGTCAAAGTATCTTGGACACTTACCCAAATTGTAGAGCTGTACTTATGTAATTTCTGCAATAAACTGGGGGGGGGGGGGGAGTTCAAAAATACGCGAGTGCAATATGCATTTAAATGGAAAATTTATTTCTAAAAATTCTTAAAATTATTTATGGTAGGTAGCCTATAGTTAGATTCACGGTTAGGATCTAGTTAAAGTAACCGCGGTTAGATTACACGACTAGTTGAGTTTTAGATTTATTGATTTTTTTTTCATTAGTTGAAGTCGTAACAACAGGTTAGTTATTAGCGACTACAGTGGGTTATCTAACTTTTACGGTGGGTTATGACTTGCAATAATTTCCAGACCCTAGTTGGGAATCGAACCCGGGACTTCCGCGCTACCACTTCGCAACTGCGGCGGGCGGTATCAATTTTGCTTTTTTTGTGAACCAAACAAACGTTCGGCAGCAGCGCAACGTATTGCTGTTTCGTTTAATGAAGGAATGTTGATTTATACATTTAGTAGTTAATAAGTAGTGCAAGAATTAATCTGTAGTCTTCCAAATCTCGATTCAAACATTTTTAAATAAGTTGACTGACACATTGTGTCAATGTCGAGCTTTGTGAAAGCGCCACATGATGGATGTGGAGCTTTAAAAAGCAATAGACTCCTTTTTAATATTTAAATCTGAACTTAAATATAACTTTCCTTTATTAGAATAATATGTTAATTTTACTGGGAAGGACTTAACTTGTTCTTGAACGAGGTAAAAACTGTCTTGATAGCATTATTGCGGAAGATCAGCCGATCACATTTATTGTAGAAGTAAAACATGCAGAACACTTGTAGTGTTTCTACAGTAAACCGCTATAATGTTTTTTATAAAAACAAATTTCTCAGTTTCTACGCTTCGTAGATAAGTAATTTTTACACGAAATGATGCGTTTTCATAAAAAGTACATGCCAATATTTTTAGTATTTTTATACTTTTTTACAGAAAACTATATAGTTATACTTTTTTAGTTTTCGATAAAAATATCAGCAGTTTGTCGTTTTTGGAATAAATCATTCATTTAAGATATTGTTACTCAGGTATTGGGTATTGAGATTTTTTTTATAATTTGTATATTGGAGAGTATACTACTTAATAAAGACATTTCCGTAGAATTAAATTACAGTCAATGGTCGATTTAACGGACTAGCCTCCTAATTAAATAAAACTAATGAAAATTGCAAAAATCTAAGGAATGTTAATTTTTGTGAAAAAAATAGCAGTAGCGATAAATGTTTGTATTGTTTTTAATCAGTGTAATGTAATGCAATTTAATAACTATTTTTTTAAAAATTATTGCCATTAGCTTACTATTCAGTAGTAAGTTACCGTATTGGTAAAAGCATACAAAATAAAATCAGTGTTTTAGCCGGCGATTTATATTGTGTTATTTTACGACGCTTTGTCGCTCTTCCGGTAAGGTAACTTCTTCCTGAAAGGTGGTACAGTTTTTTAAAAGTTATGATAATAAGGCTATAGGCAAATCCAATGTTTATAAAAAACATGTTATGTTTGTCGTACTGAAATTGAAGCAGTCTCGCAAGCGGACTAATGCTTTTCCCCCTTTACCCCTCGTTGCAAACAAAGGCAAACTCGTGACTCAAGTGACTATATCCCTTCCCCCGCCAATTAGTCCGTTAAAGTGAGCATGAATGTAGCTGATATATAGACTTTGAATAGTTGGAATGAAACTTTAAAAATCAAACCGAGAGCATGATAATTTAAGCATTTTGGTCCAATTTGAATGTGTTATTGTGTTGGAACTGATTTGAACTGACTGATTGAGTTTCATCGCTAACAAAGCAAAGAGTAACCGTGGAAAAGAATAAAGAAATGAATTAAAAAGTAAACAAAAGAGAAACAAAACTTAAAGATGAAGATTATTTATTGTAATAATAATTATATTGTTGGTGGTGGAGTAAAGAAAGAAAAATAAAAAGTATTAACGATGCCCATCTGAGCGAGGGAAAAGATGCCGGCCGCTGAGATGAATATAGGTCCAGTATTGCTGGGTAGACCAGCCGCCGATTCTTCGTTCTTCGTAGTATCTTCAATCTCTGGTTTAAAAGTAATTTATCTGTATGGATCATGGTCATAGACATTGGAAAGAGAAAGAGTGAGCGAGGTAAAGACGTGGAGAAAGATACTACTATAATGAATCGATGATGATGACCAACAAGAAGTACAGGAAGGGGTATATACTCTCCTCGTATCTCTTTTCTTCGCTAGCTCGTTCGAACTAACAACTTGTAGCAAGACTATAAAAATTATATACACGTTATACTATTGTACTTACACGGTGTTTGAAAAATTACATTTTCTAATTCGTAGTGCCAATCCGTCTGTCCGTTCTTTAAATTTATGAAGATTTCGCTGATTGTCTAGTATTTTAGTTAACCCGCGTATTCCTTAGTACTACCCATAACAGACAGGTGGAGTGTCAAATTATTTACACTCAATCTGTTCGTTGCAAGGCTAAAATAAATAGTTCTGTTTCTTATCACATGGTCAGCCAATTAAATGACTGAATCATTTAAGAACAGAAGAGGTAGAGGTGTAAACGACACTAATCAAGAGTTATCTCCTCTGAAAGTAATGAATTTCATTATACAGCCAGATCCTGTGGTGAATGAAGTGAAGGTGTCATTTGCAGGGTGGAAAATTTGTGCTTTTCAGAGTGCCCCCGGCATGCTAATAACCGTACTTTTCCACTCAATGAGGAAGGCAATTGTAAACCACCTCACTTCTCGTTTTCTTTAGTAAAACCTCTACAGGTTTTTAAACCAGCCTTTCGGCTGATGACCTAAACAATATTCTTTAGTAATTATTTTTATACTTCTGTTTTTCCTGGACGATATTTCAGGCACTACAACAAACTAAAGAAGTTTTAAAATCCTCAGCTATGCAATTTTACCGCTGTTCGATAGTAATCCATCATTGTTCGATAGGTACCTTCAATATTTCACCGGTTTTAACACTTGCGGAATTGTATATTGGATAAGAAACTTTAATGAACTGCAATCGTTTTGCTTTTGATGTTGTTAGCAGGAATGTAAAGTTGTATAATACGAAGATTCAGGGCAAAAATCCTGTACGATCTTTCCCGGTTGACTCCCTTTTGTTACCATCTCTCATGAGTGTGTATTAAACACATGAAGTGTGTCAATCGTTTCAACTGTGTCTTAAAATTAAATTCAGCAAAATGCTTAACCTATTTTACGTTTCTGGTAGTGATTTAAATTTATCGTCATTGTAAAGTAAGAAATTTTAGTTTTCGCGTTCCGTTTATAAGCCATAAATTATAAGGCATTTGTTGTTTCCTTTTTTCGTATGAAAGTGAAATCTGGACTAAAATTTCAAGATAGGAAGCAGACTGCATGCAACATAAATGATTTCCTTCGGGATACAAAAATTGTTCGAGATTTGACTGGCAGTGGAATGAAAGTATTTAAGCGGAGCTGGGTATCCGAGAACTAAGTAAGCTCCCAGGAAGACCCGTTGGAACACTGAGGGATATATGGATAGTAGGGATGTATGGATAGTAGGCTTTCAAGAAGTTATCAGTGTGGACTAGGACAGACATGTTTGCCCCTACCCGTGGTGAAGTTTATTCGATCTGTTTAACGTAAAGTTTTAGTTCTGTTAACCCTTTATAGGTCTTTGCCAAATAACGGGTAGCGCACATGTCATCATCATCATCATAAGCATCACGGTTTAGGCCTTGTAGTCCTGTTCCGTTCTCAAGCTAGCAAATCTTTAAGTTACTTGCGATGACCATCTTTTCTTTGGTCTTCCTATGTTACGTCGCCCAACCGGTTGGTAATTAAGGATAATCTTCGGTGCTCGCTCATCTGCCATTCTTAGCACATGCTCATACCAGCTCTGCCTATAACCAATGACCGCATCCGTTACACACAGCATCCCAAGCTCATTTCGTATATCCTCATTCCTCTTATGGTCCAGCAAACTGTACCCCGCTAGGGGCCTCAACAGTCGCATTTCTGCCGCTACGATTCTAGTTAATTGCTGAGTGGTTAAAGTCCAGCTTTCAGATCCATATAACAGGACTGGCAGCACTAGTGTTTTATAAAACTTCAAAACCGTTTCTCTCCTTTTTTTTCCCACCAAAGTTTTCCTTATTGTATAGATAAGGCGCTGAAATTTTTGTAATTTAAGTTCTACGTCTCTTGATTGTATGTACGATACTTCACATCCGAGGAATAAAAATGTCTTCACCTGCTCCAATATTTCTCCATTGATAACAATCTTGCTTCTAAGATGATCTGTGCCCTTAAAACCCATCACTTTTGTTTTTTCTGAAGAGACCTGCAGACCAAATCCCTGGGCAATCATGTTAAATGCGTGCAGGCATCGTTGAAGGTTATCTTCTGAGTCAGCAAACATCACCAGGTCATCTGCAAAAGCCAATATCTGCAAGGGCATCTGTCCAAAAACAGCTTTCTGTTCCATCACGCAGTACCATTGTATCATGACGTCGTCAATGAATAGGTTAAATAAAACGGGTGATAACGGGCACCCCTGTCGAACTCCTTGAGATATTCCTACCACTCGTTGACCTTTGGTCATTCTTATAACTGTGCCCGCATACATACTCTGCACTACTTTAATCAGATGTAAAGGTAATCCCTTCCCTCTCAGCACTTCCCACAAGCGGGGCCGATAGACTTTATCAAACGCCTTCTGCAAATCTATAAAAGCCAGAAACGTAGGAATATAAACACATAAAAGTAGTCCCGTAAATAAAGTGCAACACAATTGAAATGAAATCTGTTAATTTACAAATACCAATAATTTTTTAAATTATTTTATTCAATAGTCTAATATTGTTACGCTATTACACGATATGTTGAAAGTGATCACCGTCAGCTTGTACACATAAGATAGCGCGGCGTAGCATATTCTGAAATACAGACTGGAGTTCAGGAGCTGTAATGGTGCGTATGACGTTCGTGATCGAGATCTTTAGGTTTTCAATGGATTTTGGATTGCTGGCGTATACTTTATTCTTTAAATTTACCCATAAGTAGTAATCACAAGGAGACAAATCCGGTGATCGCGGTGGTCATAAGCCTAAAGAGATAGTCCTCTCATCGGTAAAAACACTATGCACACGAGCCAGTGATCTGCGATATATGTGACAAAGTCACCCCGTCTTGTTGGAAAAAAAAATATGTAATTTCGTGTGGTGCTAATTGATTAATAAATTGATCAAAAATCTGGTTAAACATGCAGGTTGTAGGGCTACACGGGAAGGGGAAAATGGGGGGAATTTTCCTTGACTCGGCATAAACATAACAATCTCGGCTAAGTTATGGGGCTACTTTTATGTGCGCCACCCGTTATAATTACCATTAAAGTCGATTTTTTTTTGGCAGTAAGGTCGATTTTTTTTAAGAATAAGCTATGCAGTTGAACCCTATTGGTATTTTATGGTTTTGTAGATGTTCTCTGGTAAGTAGGCTGTCCACATTTTGAAATAACTGCGCAGCGACCATTCGCTTCATGTGGTAAGGATTCATACCAGTGTACGCAATCGTGTTGTTTTGTTGTTACTTTTGTACAGTGCTTAGAAAATTCGATTTTTTTTTACCGGAAAGCAAGCATTCATGTTAATTATAAAGTTGAGCAAGTTCTATACATTTTTCTGTCATATAGGACTACAAGTTGTTTTAATAAGCATTCTTACCACAAACCATTATGTGATTCCCATTTCAATAAACTTGCCGTAATAAGTATACTTACCAGGGCTTAACATAAAAAAAACCGCCTCGGATAAAAAGAAAACATAAAAAAAAGAAATGTTGTACTGGTCTGGCACTAGACATACATTATTCAAGTTCCTATAAAACAAAATTTAACATTTTGCAACATGTAAATTTCCCCCCGTAGTACTGCTCTATAAAGGGTTAAATAAAACAGAAAAATCTGGTGTGAAACACTCACACAACTTTCTCTTGCCAATATAAATAATTAACAATAAACCTAACATTAGTAATAAAACATTAGAAATAAACATAACCTAATTTTAATCATGAGTGAAAGACGCAAAATGAAAATCAACCTCAGTTTGGCTTAGAAATACGGAAAATCACTCTTTCTCTCTAAACTAGGCTCTGTAGAGAAAAATGCTGTAAATAAAAGTTATAGATCTTTTAATTTTCTATAAATTTAATTATATACACTTTTGTCGTAAAATGCATACTAAGGCCGAAATGTTAAAAAAATTGTTTTTTCTCACGTTTTCGTGAGAAAAAAACTGAAAATCGCAAATTACCGCTAAACTAAGCGTTATACAAAAAACTGTTTGAAATAAAAGTTGTAGGTTTTTAAATTTTCTACAACTTTTATTATATAACGTTTTGCGATAAAATGCATATTAAAGCCGCAATCTTAAAAAGAAAATGTTTTAACGTAAAAAAAGCCTCACGCAGAATTTCAGCAAACATGGCGCCTACCCTATCTTGTAGAGAATAAAAAATTGAGTAAACCAGGCGATTTAAAAAAAAATCGTAGGACCAGTTTTTGAGAAAATCGCAAAAAAGTGAAAAATTATACGAATAAACTACTACTTCCGGTTGACCGATTTTGATGAAAATGTTCGTGTCGGGTCCGGTAGTGGTATGTAACTTAAGTTTCAAGTTCGTACGATGTTCCGTTCTTGAGATATTCTGTTCACACACAGACACACACACACACACAGACCAATCGCTAAAAACATGTTTTTTGGGTTCAGGGGGTCTGAAAACGTATAGATCCAGTGAAAACTCGATTTCTAAAAATCGACATGAAAACAATACTTTCCTTCCTATATATTCATATAGGCAAGAGAAAGTAAAAATTGGAAGCCAAATTTGGGTAAAATTTATTGATTACTATATGAAGTAGCCTATGTCTGTCTATTATCATGTATCCAATCATTATAACTGTATTTTTTCTAGTTGACTTTCAATCATACATAAAATATGTTGAATATGTAACGTAACAGTTAATTGTCTTTGGAGTATTTTGACACGCAGATTGTAATGTAGGCCTATAACACTAAAAATCCGTTGTGCAGGATTTTTGTATTTCTGATACTGATTCACCACAAACCAGAAATAAACATAAACATAACCTAAAAATAACATACAAGTCCCTTAGGGTAGTCCTTAGGGTATTCCTAGCAAATTTCTACTTCAAGTATTTCTCTATAAAGTATAAAAGTATTAAAGTATATCAATTTAGTATGGGTATTCAAGCTTTTTAAGTACATAAATTATTCTTCATTGCTATTTTTATTGTAAGCTCTTGTTTTCTGTACTCGGAGACTTAACTGAAGTTGGTTCTTGACTCCTGATTTATTTTGTTTCGGATCTGCTGTTGAAAACGCGTTGATGCTATTGTGAGGAGAAAAAATTTGAGTAGTGGGAGTAATTTGTTACGTGCTTCACCAGATTATTTTTTTATTAAAAATGTAAAGTAAAGCGATGAAACCATTTTAAGTAAAGAGTATTATTTTTCCTTTCTATAAATCAACATGAGCAATGTTTTCTTACGTTTTAATACAGTTTTTCGTTTCTATAAACTTTTGGATTGCTCTGTACATTGAAATTTGTGGGAGCGGCATGCTAATTTAGGCCTACACGTACCTTTACATGCACTCTAGTATAATGGTGTAAGAGAAAGACAGAATATGGTCGGCAAGAAGTTGGAAGAAGAGGAGATGATTGGTATACCAACAACCACTATACAACAACAGGCTTTAAAGATATCTCGTTAACGAGACAAAAATCATTTTCATATTTTTACCCCAAGGCGCTATGTGTCTGTCGGCCTTGTTCTTTCCTTCGACCGCCTTGCTATTCTGGCTTTTGCGAACGGCACCTACACCCTTTCGCAAAAATCATTCTGCCACTCCATTAACAATATCGCCATTCTGAATTGTTCAAAGCAACAATATTAAAATATAGGTAAATAATTCGTTTAAAATAAATA
This sequence comes from Catonia carolina, assembly GCA_035578175.1. Lineage (NCBI taxonomy): Eukaryota > Metazoa > Arthropoda > Insecta > Hemiptera > Achilidae > Catonia > Catonia carolina. Next base: position 134,788,324 of record JAQMRL010000002.1, read on the forward strand.
AAGCTAAAAAATTATGAACATTTTAACCGTGGTTAAACTTCTAGTGATTTTAATTAAAAAATTGTCTAAACGTGTAAGCTTTATACAAAAAAATGTTTGAAATAAAAGTTGTAGGATTTTAAGTTTTCTACATATTTTATTATATAAATTTTTGCGTTAAAAGTGCATATTAAAGTCGCAATCTTAAAAAAACAATTTTTTTACGTAAAAACTGCATTACCAAGAATTTCAGCAAACATGGCGCCTACCCTTTCTTGTAGAACCTACAAAATTTAGTAAACCAGACGAGTTTTAAAAAAATCGTAGCACCAGTTTTTGAGAAAATCGCAAAAAGTGAAAAGTTACACGAATAAACTACTACTTACGGTTGACCGCTTTTGATGACAATGTTCGTGTCGGGTCCGGTAGTGGTATGTAACCTTAGTTTCAAGTTCGTACGATGTTCCGTTCTTGAGATATTCTGTATACACACATACACACAGACCAATCGTTAAAAACATGTTTTTTGGGTTCAGGGGGTCTGAGAACGTGTAGATCCAGTGAAAACTCGATTTCGAAAAATCGACATGAAAACAGTACTTTCTTTCCTATATATTCATATAGGCAAGAGAAAGTAAAAATATGTGTGAACACGTTTAAAGCGTAGAGCTTTATTCACTGAACAAAGCTAAATAAAAAGTGAACTAAAAATTGTTTCGGATTGTTGTCATCATATCATTGTGTCTGATTAAACTAGTGAGTTCTAAAATACAATATAGTATTGCTTCTTAATCTCGGAGTGTGTTTTGATACCCATTGTCTATTTTTTGAAAACAAATTAACTGAAATGCCTGCAGTTTTGGAAGTTGGTGTTTTTCTGTAACGGACTTGTATTAATAACTTTCGTTGTAGGCTACAGGTCATCAGCCGAAAGGCTGGTTTGAACCTCTTGAGGCTATGTAAAACGAGGATTGAGGTGGTTTACAACTGCCTTACTCACTGAGTGGAAAAGTATGCTTATCAGCATACCAGGCCCTCAGAAAAGCATCTACTTTCCACCCTGCAAATGACACCTTCCACTACATTCATCACAAGGTCTGGCTGTGTAATGAAATTCATTACTCTCAGAGGAGGTAACTGTGACGTGTCTTTTACACCTCTACCTCTTCTCTTCTTAAATCTTTAGTCATGCTGTCCACGTGTTAAAAAAAAAGAATTTTTTTTTGTAGCCCTGGAAGCAGATCGAGAGCAAATAATTTAACACGCCACCCGCCCGTTATGGGGATACTATTTCTTCATAAACTTAAATTAAGAGTTATAATCCCATGTTTAATTATTCATGTAGTAATTTATTTGTTTGCGCAACTTTGTTTTTACAAATTACGTTTTATAACGGTTTTTGAAGACATTAAACACGTGGTTTATATAAGTCAATTTGCTCATTCTATTTTTACTGAATATATAGGAAGGAAAGTATTGTTTTCATGTCGATTTTTCGAAATCGAGTTTTCACCTGATCTATACGTTTTCAGACCCCCTGAACCCAAAAAACATGTTTTTAGCGATTGGTCTGTGTGTGTGTGTCTGTGTGTGAACAGAATATCTCAAGAACGGAACATCGTACAAACTTGAAACTTGAAACTTAAGTTACACACCACTACCGGACCCGACACGAACATTTTCATCAAAATCGGTCAACCGGAAGTAGTAGTTTATTCGTGTAATTTTTCACTTTTTTGCGATTTTCTCAAAAACTGGTCCTACGATTTTTCTAAAAATCGCCTGGTTTACTAAATTTTTTATTCTCTACAAGATAGGGTAGGCGTCATGTTCGCTGAAATTCTTGGTAAGGCTGTTTTTACGTAAAAACAAAGTTTTTTTAAGATTACGGCTTTAATATGCAATTTAGCGCAAAACTTTATGTAATAAAAATTGTAGAGAATTTAAAGTTCTACAACTTTTATTTCGTACAATTTTTTGTATTACGCTTAGTTTAGCAGTAATTAGCGATTTTCTGTTTTTTTCTCACGAAACTGTGTGAAAAATCGATTTTTTTAAGATTTCGGCCTTAGAATGCATTTTACGACAAAAGTGTATATAATTAAATTTATAGAAAATTAAAAGATCTACAAGTTTTATTTAAAACATTTTTCTCTACAGAGCCTAGTTTAGAGAGAAAGTCTGATTTTCCGTATTTCTAAGCCAAACTGAGGTTGATTTTCATTTTGCGTCTTTCACTCATGATTAAAATTAGGTTATGTTTATTGAGGTTAGTTTTTTGTTTATTTCTTATGTTTTATTACTAATGTTAGGTTTATTGTTAATTATTTTCACTGGCAAGAGAAAGTTGTGTGAGTGTTTCACAACAGATTTTTAAATTAAACAGTTGATTACGAAAAAGTTGACCAGTATTAACTTCAGTCGATTCAATTTTGATGAAATCAAATGAATTCAGATCAATTTAACTCGATTGAACCATTCGTTCTCACTATAGGTATCCCATACACACAAGTAAATCAGTCAGAATCGATCGTGAAAGCCCTTCCTGTACTTATTTTGTTTACACGTTATTTTTTGCTTTTCGTAATTTGAAATTAATTGTTACTGAAATGAAAGGGTTTGTAAAAAATAGTAAATTCCAAAGAAGACGCTTTTTTGAATTTAGAGATGTAATTTCAAGGGAAAAGGAATACGAAGGCCTGTGTTGAAAACAGTGGGTCTACTTGTCAACTGCAATCAGTGTCTCTTGGTTTCTCTAAAGAGGAGGGTTGTTTCGGTTGCTTTTGAGGGGGTTTGGTGGTGGTGTAATATTCATTCTGGAGTTTGAATGTTCAATGAATGAATCACGTGATTCATAGTAGTCTATGGTTTGCAGTAATGCCGCCGGTGTTATTTTTTCTTTTATCATAATTATTATTATTATTATTGTTGTTAGTAAGTAAAGAGCCCCATACACGATAATAAACTGAAACGATGTTCGACGTCCTACGTTTTCAACTATTTTGTTACATTTTAAACTTAACTTTTATTTGAACAGTTGGTAAATTTCTTATTTTCCATAATTTTTCTAAGCTTGTTACGGCAATTCTATTATTAAACGTGATTATACTTAAATATGGAAACTCCGTATTTCATGTAGCTTGATATCAGCTCATTCAGTAATTGTCTTTTGGAAAAATAATTAAAATAGGCTACGTTTCAGTTTTTTCTGGTGTCTATCTTAATCTATTAAGTACCTTACTATAAAATTCATAGTAGACTTACTATGCAGACTTTGTAATAATTAATTGTGAAATCGGAGTGGTTGACATTACGCAGCAATGTTGCTAGTCATATTGGCACGGTAGACGCAGGAGTGGGAGAATTGTGTAACCCTTCAGGGAATTCGGATTTGATAGTGGCATACAGAAAACGAAAAAGACCCCATAGCATGAAAACATATTTGTATTGTAATAAACTGTCTGTTATGGAAACGATTGGTTCATGATATAAATCGTCCTTTGTAAGGACTTTATCTGGTGAGGTTTGGATTATAAAGTTAATATGCCGTGTGTTGACAGTGTAGGGCCCCTGAAAGTGATTTGATGGAATTTCTTTGAAGTTTGGTTTTTTGTATGTTAGATTGTGCTCTATATCGCATGTTCGTCGTACCCTATTACTGTGCTTTTTATATTCCTTTGATCATGAACTACTTATGTATTCATCCACCATTGCAAATCCGTCTAAAAGCATGGTTCAATACCATGAGCCTTCATCATGTACTGGCATTGTAGTGGTATGTTTACATAATACAAATGATATCAATCAAACTCTGTCGTCTGTGAAAATACAACCTACGGTAGTTGAATGTGCTGTTACTAACATCGCAGTCATAATGTAACTGGAAGAATTCACTGAGAGTGAAAAAGTGTAATGTGAAAATTATCGACTCATTATTTCCGCCATAGAATTTTGTTTGTTATTCTATCCCTATTTTATGATTTTCATTATACCTTTTACTAAACATCCCCTTGATATTTGCTATGTTCACTGATCTGTGTACTCCTTTTTCTTTACACGTTGTCCTATCGTTAAAAGAAAAACTTGATAACTTTGTCTGCATTCTGAACACCATATTTTTCTTGAATCAAGTTCTCTTTAAAATAAATTTTCTCCTTATTTTGAATTGATACTTATCTTCATTTAGGCTATGTTTGTCTATTTTTTTACAACGCATAAAACGAGAAACAAAGGAAACCAATTAGAATTTCAAATTGATTTTTCAAAATATTATTACGTATTGGTAATATGACAACATAAAAGGAACTACATTTAATATTTAGTTCCGGGTTACCGAGCTTCGGTCGGTTGCAGATTATATAATCGATTTCCGAAAAGCACCGCTCAATAATTCTAAGAAAAATGAGGTTGATCAATTCTAAAAAAAAACGAGCTATTTCTATTATGTATATACGTAATTTTTAGGTTTTTTTTATTGTTTTGCGAAGCCAAATAGGTGGGTAAATCTTTTGTAGACAACTTACAATAATTGTAAGTTACCTAATATACACAAACATAAGAGTTGAGAAAACAGACCAAGAGAATATTAAAACACCATCAAATGAATAAATAAAAAAAGTTAGAAAAAGTACTACCTATTACGAGATATATTCCAAAACAAAAATGGGGGATCACATTTCCCGCACTTCCACTACTGTTATACATCTGTTATTCGTGAGTTCCATTATTTATAATTATAATAATTATAATTTATAATTATAAATATTATAAGTTATAAATAATATAAGTTATAGTTATTATAATTATAAATAATGGAACTCACGAATAACAGATGTATAACAGTAGTGGAAGTGCGGGAAATGTGATCCCCCATTTTTGTTTTGGAATATATCTCGTAATAGGTAGTACTTTTTCTAACTTTTTTTATTTATTCATTTGATAGTGTTTTAATATTCTCTCGGTCTGTTTTCTCAACTCTTATGTTTGTGTATATTAGGTGTGTTTCGTCTTAATCGAGTTTAATTTGCAGTCTTCTGTGTTAATTATTTGTTGTTCTTCTCCGTTCATGATTTGTTGTTCGATGATACCTAGTTCTTGGAGATCTTGTTTAATTTCCTTCAGCCAGTTGTTAGCGTTCTTGAATTTTTCCTCCAATTTTAAGATTCGTTTGGATAGTCTGTTGTGCGCCTTTTTTAAGTACGCGTAAAATGCTGTTCTCTTTTTTCTTCGTTTTTTAATAGTTCCATGATTTTGTATAGTTCATTGTTTTGGAGTAATCTGTACGTGTTGTAGGCCCTATACTATGTTTTTCTTATTGATAGTTGTCCTTTGGATCCTTCGTTCTATCCTCTCCAGCTTTTCGGTCCATGATTGTGTGCTTGTGTAACCGGTGGGTGTTTAGGCCCGTTGTTTTCTCTCCGGTTGTATCCAGAGTATAGGAACAGGTGACTGGGTTATTCCTTCTTCTTGTTGTATGTTTAAGGTTGTCAGCCTCTGGTGTGAAAAGTAGTTCAGCCTACTTAATCCCTTAGGATCGGTGCTTAAGCGGTTAACACGAGGAGGTTGGGTCTTCGTCGCCATCTTTTTCCATGTTTATATTTTCTACTGATGTTGTTCGTAGAGAGTGCTTTGCGTTTTGGGTGAAAAAGGTGCCACTTTTCAAAACTGGCTATAACCTCCTTTATTTCTAATTAAGTTTTGACAAAGCTTGAAGGGTGTAATAACATTTTTGTAGTTAATCTCGTCAAGTAAATTAATTGAAATTTACAGTAATTGGAAACGTAGTAATTTATTGTAAATTGTTATTCTGTTAATAAACAGTTTTTATAAGTCTAAAAGAAATTTGTCCATCATGTATTATTACAAGATCCCTAAGGAACCTGGATTAAACGTTGTAATATTTTCTTCATTAATCTTTACAATTTATTACGAATTTAAATCATAATGAAGGTTTGTGTACGTAGGGTAAAACAAATACGGAATAATTCTTTTTTTTCTTTGTTCTTGTTTGTTTGTTTATTGATTGATTGATTTATGTAATTATTAAAAGAAACTGTTTTTGTTGCTTTTTGGTTTTGTAGTAGTAATAATAGTAGTATTACTAAAGTTTCATACAATAAATAATGTCTGTTAGTAAAAAGTTGGATGGTTGTTTTCAAAACCAGGTGTTTTATTTTAAAAACTGAACTTCCTTCGTAAACAAATGTTATAAATATTTAGTCTGTATTACCTATGTTATTTACCCGATACGTTTGAAACTATATCGTCCGTGGGTTTTATCTACGCTACGGTATTATTATGTTGAATTCGATTTGTACAATCTTTTTTTATAATGCAGTGGTGGGTGTAAGAAGGAAGTGACGTGATCTTCTCTCGATTTGAAGCCTCTCGAAGGCTCTTCTCTCGAAGGCTCTTCTCTCGAATTGTCAATCCTTTTTGTGCTATCTAGATATCAACGAATAAAACTATTGTAAATTTGTGTATAATTTATCTGGATATCAAAGAATAAAATTGTTGTAAATTTGTGTATAATTTTATCAACTGAAATTTGATTTTTAATGTTAACCATAAGTAATACGTTTACTTCATCTGACCTGACCTAAGGCTCTTCTCTCGATTTGTCAATTACTTTTTGTGCTATCTGGGTATCAAAGAATAAAATTGTAATTATAATAAGATTGTAATTTAATTATTTTAAATTATTTAATGATATTAATTTACCACCTATAGGCCTATTTAACCTTGACTTACAGAATATTTGTGTAGGATTTATATTTATAAATTAATTGTAAATTTATATTCAATTTTACATTGTATATGCAAATAGCCTACTATGTATTTACGCTACCCATATTAAACCTTAACTTGATGAATATTGGAGTAGGATTTTTTAAATAGTTTTTCCGTTTTTATCGTTAAAAATACTGTAGGATTACATACGAAATATTCTCTAAGTGTGACAAATTATGCTTGGGGGGGGGGGATAACGGAAAAGACTCCAAATTCGATTCTTGGTCAGGTCTGGCATTTTTTCATCCGTTACCTCATATCGTTACCTTCATATAAGCCAAAGGATAACCTTAGCTGTTGTTGTTTAGGTCATCAGGTGAAAGGCTGGTAGAAATTTTATTAAGTAAACCGAGGAGTGAGGTGGTTTACCAAGGCCTTCCTCACTGAGTGGAAAAGTACGCTTATCAGCTTGCCGGGCCTTCTGAAAAGCACATATTTTCCACTCTGCAAATGACTCTTTTACTTCATTCACTACAGGGTCTGGCTGTATAATGAAATTCATTATTTTCAGAGGAGATAATTCTAAATTGTGTCTTTTACACCTCTACCTCTTCTGTTTTTAAAGATTCAGTCATTTAATTGGCTGACCATATGATAAGAAACAGAACTATTTATTTTAGCCCTGCAATTAACAGATTGAGTGTAAATAATTTGACACTCCATCTGTCTGTTATGGCCAAAACCTTTGTTATGATTCCTACATAAGTAGGTATCATCACAAAAAAATTGTATTAAAATTTATACAACAATTTAAAAAAAATATATAAGCTCTAAGTTACTTTGGGAAGTTATACTATTCTTTGTGAATATTTTCGCCCAATAATTGTATTGGGTGAATACGTAATAATACGGTCATCGGTTTGGTTTAGAACCACATTATATGGTTAGGTAGTATCTAGAAGAATTTTTTTTTACCTCGATTGGTGGTAGACGCCTGGTTATTTTATACATAACATTTTAGTTGGTATCTTGTTTGATGATTTTCATGTGTGGGGTCCAAGCTCAACTAAACAAACACAGCCGGTAATAACTGTTATTATCCACAGGTTGTTATACCTGTACGTCGCTTTTCTCTATCTCTCTCGCACACTCCTTGATTCCATCCTTATAAAAATGTAATATATTGTTGCTCCCATTTGATTATATTATATTACTTATTATATACATAAAAGATTTGATTGGCTGTGGTATTAAAGCAGATTGCTTGTTTAGAATTTTATTAATGGTTTTTTTCTTCTCTCTCTCCGTCGTTAATGAACTATGGATCTGTCTGCGTTCACTCCTCAAGACGTCAATTGAAGTCGTTGACCAGTGGAATCAGGGTCGTACATATAACTAACATGGTAGTGTCTGTCTCATCGTTACGAGTTTTAATTTTTTGTGCCTAGTAATTTAAGTTGATGGCCTATACTTTATACCTGAATAGGCATATTTTAAACTTTTTTTGTGTGGCAGACATGAGGGTTTAATTTTGGAGACCTATAAATTCTTAATAATTAGCATAAACCATTTAAGTCTCGAATTTCTAGTAAAAAATATGCTGAGTTGAAAGAGTTATTACTTTAAAATTTAAAAAAAAAACTTAAAGATTTGGCTTTCTCTGCTTGTACTGTTTTCCCTCTCCCACTATTGTGCATCGATACTATTCCTCTACTATCCACCCAGCTGTTAATCATTGTTGACGCTGCTCCGACTATCACAAATAGGCAGTTAGAAGGGGAACTCACCTCCACCCCTGTCATCAGTTACCGCATGCGCGTAGGCAATTTTACTGTTTTTCTGTTATAGTTCTGTTTTTCAGTATATTATTGGTTATTTCAAATCCGTAAGACAAGTATTGCGGTCTATATTAACCCGTCCATTTGACAAACCCGTTTATATTCTTTTCCCTGGCCTGAGGTGCACTCTATACAAATAGCATACGATGTGCGTCAGCTGATGAAAATCTGCTGTTATATTCCTTCTTTGGCTTTCAACTACCTGAGAAAATCTTGCGAAGGATGAAAATTTATTCGATCACTAATATTTTATTATGGATCTATTTAAGTCGCCTATTCATTGTTTTATAAAATTGTTATTTAATTAAGACTTGAGTTATCATTTAACTATTAAAAGTTATTAAGGAAAAGTACTAGTAGTAAATATTTATCGTTCAATGTTTATTCTAAATGATTAATTGTATGTATTTCAAACTAGTTCCAAGAATTGTTACAACCATTCTTGGTTATTATAACCACGAAATTTCATCGCTGCGTTGTTCTGAATTTTCGGGTAAATTGAACAGGGAAATCAAGTCGTTTGTTCTTTTCCCCTCAGCTGGTTACGATACGATGTTCAACCATCCGGTGTTACTTAAAAATTTAAAGAAACTTTCCACCACCTGATTAATTGAGCTGGCCTGGAGATTTTTATGAAATTTATTTTAGTTTCTCGTTGATAATTGTTCGGTAAGCATTTGAAGCAATATTTGTTAAAAAAATATATTTAACGTAAATTTTCCGTTAGAAATCCAGAAATTGGTGTATATATAGTTAAAGCTACGTACATAGCTAAAGTCTTGTAGACGGAATCACAGAAATACGAACTTTCCTATAATTACGGGGCTGTCAGATTTGTTTCTTTACTTGATTTATTGCATTAGTCAAATTCGTTTACCCGACTTAATTGCAACTATGCTCGATAAATTACTACCGTTTCACCGATTCACCAATTTATCAATCATGTATACAGGTTGATTCAAAACTATACGGCAATCTCTTGGGATCTCATTCTATAGCTAAAAATAAGAAAAAAAGTTTATATAAACATACGCCATGCCTGAAAACGCTTAGTTAGCGAGTTACGGCTAGCGAAAAATTTCACCTAGAACTCAGTACCCTCGGTGAAGTAAGGCCGTATAAAAATGTTAAAGGTACTTACAAAGATACAAATACGATTGTTTCTTATGTTTTTTAATCTGAAAAATTGAATAAAATTTGTTCCAGAGCTGTAAATGCAATACTTTCAGAGATTTTCTTACATAAAACAGAAGAATTGGTGCAAAGAAATTACACATTTTTGTGATTAACGTAAGATAACTTCCATAAATGGTAAATAAAGGTGTATTTCTTCTTAAATAAATTTGCAGAAAATTTAATCCTGAAAAGATTCATATGAATTACTCAGGAAAAAATGAATAATAGATATCGAAATTTCGCTTTATTTAAAATCAAAACAGACGCACATAAAACGCACATTCTTAACTGCATAAGATATTAACTAATATTTAGGTTGGGAGTAACAGCTGATAAATGATCACAAATGCTGAAATGTTACTCCCAACGTAAATAAAATTATACAGATAATATTCCAAGTGTTTTATTTTTCAAAAATTAAACGTGGCATTCACTGTACATTCTTAAATAATTTCATTCGTCGTTTAATAAATAAATACTTCGTTAATGGGAATTCACGTGTAGTTTAATAAAATTAAAATCGAGCGTTCTAATTGGTATTTAATAATCAGCTGCTTTCCTTTTCTAATTTACAGTTGATTGATAGACCAGGCAAGCCACTAGTTCACGTTCTTTAGTTGACTGGTGCTTGATAATCGTTGTTGTTTTATTGTTATTATTATTATTATTTCTGTTTGTTTTATTTATGGTTGGGTTACGATGGGTTAGGTTAGGTGTTGATGTTATTAATTGGGTACCATATAGTAATAATAATCATCATCATGGTGGATGGGGGTAGATACTAGCAGCAGCAAAAGGCATACACTCTTCTCATCTCCTTCTGCATCGCTGTAAAAATGCTGGTGCACGATTATTCTATCTTTGTTGTGTTGTACTGTGGACTGCCAGGGCTAGGTTAGGTTGTAAGTTCAATGTATTCATTACTCCTTGCTTGCCTTACCCTTGCCCTTCCTGAACACTCTCTGCTTCGCTCTTTCTCTCTCTCTCTCTTCTCCTTTCTCTCTCTACTCTTAACCAGTCAATTTGTCCGTCCTTTTTCATCTCAAACCATTCATTATTTTAATAATTATATTGACCGGTATCTGATAGCTATAACAACACCAGTTCTATTGTATAATATAATGTGTAAGCTGTGTAAAAAAATACAGCGTGATAATTGTTGCTGTGGACTGTACTTAGGATATTTAACTTTATGTGTTTTGTATCGTTTGTTGGCATAGCTTGGATAGGGCTGATTTATATGCGCAATAAAGTACTTCAAAGAAAAGGGGGTGTTGCGTACGTACCTGCTTTATCTTATGTACCAAGTACAGTCATGCTGAAAAATATTTACTCAAAATGGAGGCGTTGATAATAAAAACAAACTTCTAAGTTTAAACTTTTTTTTTAATAAAGTTAACATGTGTTTTATTCATATATTTTCGGGCGATTACTTTGTTTGGCCATGCTTTTTTCGATTTTATAAATTGAAAAATCTGGTGTGAAACACACTCAACTTTCTCTTTCCAATGCAAATAATTAATAATAAACCTAACATTAGTAATAAAACATTAGAAATAACTAACCTCAAAAAACATAACCTTATTTTAATCATGAGTGAAAGAACAAAATGAAAATCGACCTCAGTTTGGCTTTAAAATACGGAAAATGACTCTTTCACGCTAAACTAGGCTCTGTAGAAAAAAATTATATCAATAAAAAATGTAGATCTTTTAATTTACTATAAATTTAATTATATACACTTTTGTCGTAAAATGCATACTAAGGCTGAAATCTTAAAAAATCAATTTCTCGCACGTTTTCGTGAGAAAAAACAGAAAATCGCTAATTACCGCTAAACTAACCGTTAGGCTATATAAAAAAATGTTTGATATAAAAAACGTAGGATTTTAAATTGTGTACAACTTTTATTATGTAAATTTTTGCGTTAAAATGCATATTAAAGCCTTAATCTTAAAAAACAACTAAATTACTAAACTATGCCAATATTTAATTTTTTCATTAAAATAATTTTTTTACGTAATTTAATATTTTTCTGGTAGATTGTCTGAACTACTGAAAAACATTAAAAACCGAAATTCGAAATTTTCAGTCAAAACCATCGTACAGTCTCACCTTAACACATCATACGGATGAAGACGAATAATTTATTACCACAGTAGCTGTTTTTATTCTAAAAATATGTCCATGAAATTATTGTGTATTCTGGTGGAAAGAAGGTGTCAAGTTTTTAATTAGAAACTTAAACTGAAACGTTAGAGATAAAGTATTCAGTTATGTAACGCTGAATGTCAAAAAATAATAATACTGTTTTTGAAAGAACACAACTACAGTAACAAAACTAAAATTGCGTGAAGAAAGGGAATGTTAAAAATTCTTTTAGGAACGATTGTTGAAAATAACGACTGCACTGAGGAAATCAAAGTTAGCTTTGAGCAAGCAAAAACCACTTTCACTGAAATGAGAAAAGCACTGTGCGGTAGAGACCTTACATTGAAGTTACGAATTCGACGTATGGGTTCAAAGTTATTACTGAAATGTTCTGTCCACAATCACTTTCTTGTTACCATCCGTATGCACACGAACTATTAACGTAAGTCAGAACCGGTCCCGTAACTACATTATTTTTTAAACAGCCCGACACCATTTACATTAACAGCCAGTTATTACCTAACTAACTCACAACAAAGGTGCTAACCTTTTTTTATACTTGCGGTCTGATAGTTTCTCCAAATAATCGAGACCCTTATAACAATTTCGCCACTTTACCAGAACATAGTAGAAGGAATAAAAATAAAATGTGTACTAATTTCGATTTCCGAGAATTCCTGTTCAAAACACTTCATTCATAGCAATCCATTGTCATTGTTCAATACACAACAGTCCATAGAATACACAATTTCTTACAATGAACAATGTATTCTCTTAGTTATTTCTAGAAAATCCCATTACATTATATAAATATCATTGTACAAGTTAACGAACAAATATATAAAAATATATTTATTAAATTTTATGTGTTGTGGTGAATAAAGTTCAACAACCGTGAACATTTAACTAGCTTGGGAAGTAATTTTGTATTACTTGAAAACAACCTTATTTGTCACAAATATGAAATTAAACCTGACTGTTAAACCACATAGTGTATATCAATAAACTTTAATAAAAAAAATTATTACATACCAAAACTTGATATACAATACAAACTGCTATTATACGGTAATACTAATTTCTACAAGACATCACATGTCGCATAATGGTATATTTTTTATCCATCTTCATCTTTTTAAATAGCGATTTGTAGGTCTAATATGACTTCAATCATTTTATTTGATTGATGAAACATTTTATGCTATTTTTCAAGGCTGATGAGCTCTGAACGTACGCATTGCCCCCCACCCACTTTATAGCTAGCCAATGACTTGCCAGCAACGTTGCCAATACAAAAAATGCTCTTGTAGCTCTGTTAAATGTTTCGTCAGCCATTTTTTTGGTCTTTTAATAACAATATAACCTATGAACATACAATCAGCCGATTATATTATAAAGTATTGCAGGTTAACGCGCTCTATAATCGATGTGTTCAGTACAAAATACGAGTGAACTAACAAAGTGAAGACACGAGTGAACTATTGCGGCTCTTATACGCATGCGTATGTAATGTTTGTCTGGTACATTCTGACAACGCTGGCAAACGTTCTGATTGGTCTAAACGCGTGGAACAGCAGAGCTCATCAACCGTGAAAAAGATATTAGTCCATAATATACAAGGATAGGAGCTGTAGAAAGGAAGAGAATTGAAGCTTTTGAAATGTGGTGTCATAGGAAAATATTAAAGATTAGGTAGGTGGGTGGACAAATAAGTCATTTAGAGTTTTTTAGACGAGTGGATGTAAGAAGTACTATATGGAAACATCTTACCAGAAGAAGGGATAGGGTAGTGGGGCATGTCTTAAGACATCCAAGTATTGGTCTATCAATATTGGAGGGTAATATTGAGGGAGTGAATTGTAGGCGGAGGCAAAGGTTAGAATATTTATAGCAAATTACAAAAGAAGTATGGTGTTGCAGGTATGTAGACATGAAACAACTTGCGCAAAATAGAATAGCTTCGAGAACTGAATCAAACCAGTTGAGAGACGAATGGCAAAAAAATATTTTTTTACTAAATATATTTTTTCAGTGCAGTTAACAGGAAAAAGTTTTAATTCAGGGTAAAATTAGGCAGAAGAAATCGGGTTTGAAGACTCATATCCTTTGTCGTCCGGGTGAACAGTAATCAAAGGAGACGACGGTAACATGAATTTATATAAAACTGTGCAGTCACTGTTTTGGAACTAGCTGCTGGATTCTGAGTATTGGTTTTTTACGTCCGATTATTTTGTACGTAACTGCTAATGCAGACGATTGAGGGTGATGGATGAAAAGTCATGGTTACCAAGATGATACGATGATACAAGGAGACGATACAAGGAGACGACAGCTGAAGAAGATGACAAATATAAACAACCATCAACCAGAGCTTGAATTAAATAAACTATCAAGTTACGTTTTTCTGCACCTGTTGAAATTGCGGGAAACATTAACAGTGACATGAAAAAGAAACTGAGATATTTTTGTGTTGTCCGTAATAAACGATGTTCATCATAAAGAGGTTTTATTGAACTTAAAAATTTGTTGAGAATGAATGTATAATTTTTTACGATTGTAATACTTTTTTGCTGCGTTTGTAAAATGGTGGTATGGTATAAACTGAGTGTTCTTGTAAGTCCAATGAAATAACATAATGTACATGCATAAGATCAATAAGTAAGTTCATTGACACATGTTGTGGGAATTTAATTGATAATGTGTATTTAATTCCCAATATGCAGTAGCGCACAAATAATTAAGTGAAATGAAATAAAGCGAAGTATTTAATTTGAGTTAGCGCCGTCTCTTTTATTTTCTTATGTAATAAAATAAAGCAGGAGACGAGAAGTAATGGAAATATTTTACGCTAGTTATACGTACACGCTTTTTATGTAATGTAAGTTACTACGAGCGTAATTATGTTGGAACGAAAGGCATGGGCACCTCGTTTGCGTGGTTTATTATATTACGTATGGTTGGTTACGCTATTTTATTGTTGTTACGAATAGGCTATGTGCCGGCTACAAGACGATGATTCTGTGTGGCGCGATGCGGTGCAATGAAGTGTGTTCTCTGTAGATGTAAAAGGTACGGCCAGATTTGACACCGAATACAGAGTTGTATTTCTCTTAATTATTCATGTGGATGGGGTCCAAGGGTCCGTTCCACGAAGCTACTCTGCAACTTTATTTTTATTTTATTTAGTAAAATATAGCTACATTAAATTTCAATTCATGACTATACTAAGCTATGTACAATATTTTTAACTAAATATAGGCTACTTATACGCAAAAACTCTTCTTCACAAAGAGTTCTTTCTGTCCGCGCATAGAAGTATACAGAACAAAAACATTAATTCACTTAAATACTTCTTATAACTACTGTAAAATTACTAAGTTAAATTACTCCTGGTAGCTATATTATAATTTTTATTTTATAACTATAACTTCTGCCCATAATAAACAGGTGGAGTGTCAGATTATTTGCACTCAATCTATTCGTTGCAGGGCTAAAATAAATAGTTCTGTTTCTTATCACATGGTCAGCCAATTAAATGACTGATGATTTAAGAACAGAAGAAGTAGAGGTGTTAAAGATACTAGTCAGAGTTACCTCCTCTGAAAGTAATGAATTTCACTATACAGCCAGACCCTGTGGTGAATGAAGTGAAGGTGTCATTTGCAGAGTGGAAAATATGTGCTTTTCAGAGGGCCCGGCATGCTGATAAGCATACTTTTCTACTCAGTGAGGAAGGCAATGGTAAACCACCTCACTCCTCGTTTTACTTAGTAAAACCTCTACGGGTTCAAACCAGCCTTTTGGCTGATGACCTTAACAACAACAACTATAACTACTTTACAATAATAAGTTATATTTTAACTAACACAATGTAAATATTTTAACTTTATACGAAATTAATTCAATAAATGAGCATAAAGAGACAGTTAAACTGTCGCAAAGAGAAAATTAAAAACTAATAAAACAATTATTTTAAGACCTGGAAAAGTTTCTCAAGTTCTTCCTCGCATAGATCGATATTATATGATATTTTAGTTTATTTTTTAATAGATGTGGTGACATAATACTGTGTATATGGGGTGGAAGTACGTTAACGAATCGCCTCTCAAGGACTACTTTTGGACCTTTTCGTTATTTTCACATCACACCATCTGTAACCTTAAAGTCGCCTCGTGTAAACGCATTTTTATTGTTATGACTGATGACTCCCACTCACTATAATTAATATTGTAGATATTGTTTGTATTTTTATTAATACACATCAGTTGGTTGTTGACTTTGCAAGTGTTCTGTAATTTTTCTGTATTTTTTAATGTTAATGTTTTGTAGTAATTGCTAGATCTTAATCATATTTGTAATTTTTCTGTTTTTTAAATAATTATGTATTATTTTCTGTATTTTTAAATTTTAATGTTTTGTAATTTTTCTGTATTTTTTAAAATAAATTTGTGTTATTTTCAGTATTTTTAAAATTTAATGTTTTGTGATCGTTTGTAGCCTACTTAATCATATTTGTAGTTTTTCTGTATTTTTTAATGATTGTGTTATTTTCTTTATTTATAAATTTTAATGTTTTGTAATTGTTTGATCTTATTGTTTTGTAATTTGAAAAATAAAGCTTGTAAATAATTTTTGAAACTTGTAACAGAATGCAGGAAAACAACCAAAAATATAATAAAAATGAAAACAACCGAAAATAAAAGGATCAAGCGATTGCTAATCGAACAGTACAGAGCACGTGCAGGCAGTTGCTGGGTCGAACAGTAAAGGTGCATTCCACGGTTCAATGGAATACACAGTCCTTATTTTATTACGCGACGAGTGGTACAGGAAATATTGTTTTGATTTGGCTATTCTGTTTTTACGTTTCAGGCTACATTTATACAAATAAAAGTATTTTAATTCGTTAAAACTCATTTCGTTTCTTTTCATTTTAATTCTTCACATTTTATTCATTATTCTGTTGTGTTGTTATAAATTAGTTATCTATCCGTGTATTATTATGTTATATATTAGCTTATTATGTCGACCGTTCGAAAGCAGGGTAAAACAGTTCTAAGTGCGGAACGAAATGTTATTAAGTGTTGTAAAGGAGAAGCAAAAAATAAACTAGATATATTATCAGTCACAGTTGCATGTTTTAGAAATGTACGTACTACGCTAGCAGCAGCGCATTGCCCACACCGAGTCCCGGGTTCATCTCGTGAATACATATCAGTACTTTTCACATTGAACTTTGCGAAATTCGCTAAGTGCAGAGTCGATGGGTTTCACCAATATTTTTAACTACCATACGTTTGACCCGTTTTGTTTGAACAGTTGCGGAGTGCTTCATCGTTTAAGGTTAGTTTTTCTACTTGGTTATTTTAATTGTAATGAGAAAAGGAGGTTAATTTTAATTAAAAAAAATTTTTTGTAAGAAAGTACTCAATAAAAATAGCTGTCGTAATAATCAGACTAGAAGATATTTTCGTTTGCGACAACGTTTTTAAATGACGAAAAAATAAAACGGTGGTAAAGAAGTTCTAATGAATTCCTATCGGTTTTTTATAAGCTTTTCCTTAATATTCTTATTCTTATACGTCAACGGTCAATGGAATAAATCTCGAAACGTTCAGAAATCATATCCATATTTCGCACTGTACGAAAAGTAATGTCTGTTTAATAACCCGTTCCAATTTTGAATGATGCAAGACTAATTTTGAAGCCAACGTAAAGTGGTATTTTCTGTTTAGCTGTCAGTGACTTGTGAGTGGGTATTAAAAATTACTTATAAAAGATTTAACATAATAGAATACTTAAATGTTAATTAATCAACAGTTAAGTAAACAAATGCAGTATTTTGATAATTGAAACATGAGTCGTCGGTGCTACTATGCACTCTACCTTACGGAATGTGTGCTGTGTATAAACGTCTGTTTTGGTAGCACTGGTTCACAAATTAAATGGAGACGCCCACAAATGGCTTGTCAAAGTATTTTAACTATTAAAACAATCAGACTCGTGTTACCGAAGCAGTATCATGGAACAAAAACATGAGCGTGATAGAATTGGAAATACGGACCTTTAGTAAGCTTTCCGCGGAAAAGTTATCAAACGTCTGTCTGGAAACTATAATATAAATACTGAATTAGAACCTAATTTTTGACATTTGAAATATATTTGACACGTCCCTTGTGGAAGTTTCTGCATTCAGTTATCAAGCCTATACCAAAACAAATGTCGGTGCACTATCGACGTTCTGTAAAGTAAATTAAGGTGTAAAGACCCTTAGAGCTGAAGAGGCTTAGGGGCTTAAGAGGCCGAACGGCCTCTACCTTAGTCCGTTAGATAGACTGCATATCATAGCAGTGCCCTAATGCCCTTTCTCAAAATCCTGAAGTGGTCGTAATTTTGCGAGCAACCGAAAACTACTGGGCGTGGTCGAAAGACAGGCGTGATTCATCCCGGATGAAATGTAGACTCAATTTAAATTTATGTTAAATCGAATTTGTTACACATGTTAAATTATACTATCCGTTCTAGCCTAAAAACATTTCTCTAAACTTAAGTCAATCTTATTGTTAAATTCTTAAAAAATAAATTCCTATGGGATTTAGTTGTTCACCATCAGTTGATATTGACCAGAAAAGATTCGTGCAAATAACAACTTTTTTGTCAAACAATAAACAGTGGAAAATCAATTAAATTAATGATTAATGTAATGAATTAATTATTATGTAATAATTAATTTAATTTTTCTGCAGAACTAACTACAGCAGACAAAAAAAATTACGCATAATTTCAAACACGGTGATCAACAGAATAAACAGGAAAAATCAATTACATTGATATCAATGTAATGAATTAATTATTATGTAATATTTAATTTAATTTTTCTGTAGCACTAACTACAGCAGACAAAAAGTTACGCATAATTTCTAACTCGGTGGTCAACATGCACGTTTGTAGAGTGGTTTTCTTACTTTGCAATAAAAATGAAGACTCTTCAGTTTTGATTTTCTGAGTATTCTTTCGTGGAATAGAAATTTGAAAATCATTCTGCATTTCACTGACTTTGCAAATCCAAAAATTGTTCGTGGACGCAAAATTTGTGGCAAAGTGCAGACTGCAGAGTTGTTAAGTCGCTTCGTGGAACGTGCCTTAAGTTATAATTAAATAATTAATGGTTTTGACGGATTTTGTCAGATGAATGCAGTCTGGCCGTACCTTATGATCGGATGCTGGTGATTAAGGAGGGGTGAAAAAGCAATAGCCTAACATAGCGAGGATGGGTTGTGTGACCTTGACAATGCTCCTTGTTACTTTCTCCTTCCACAGTCCAATGCACGCACGCATCGCTGTTCCCTCGTGGCCTTTGCCTTTGCATCGTGATCAGATGAACTCCCCTCTGCCACTTACCTATGGCTTACCACGCCAGTACCTGTTCTTGGTATATTTTCACATTAAATCAGCTGTAATATATTTAGACGCTTGACCATTTCAACCAATACATATTGCCATAAAAATGTATTTTCACAGATTTACATTCAGTACAGTTTCAGAAACACACATTACTTGAACAATTTTTAAACCACGTTGAAATAAAATGTTCATGGTTTTTTTAAATTAACATTATTTGCAATCAGTGTTTAAAAAATAAACTATAAACAAATCTTTTGAATTTACAAATCACAAGTTAAGGCCTCATTACCCTGAGTGCTTATCATTATATCAATTACTCATGTCTTAAAAGAGAAAATTACTATTAACACAGATATTTACATTTTACAATATGGAATACTTTTCACTATAATTTTTGTACATTTAAACTATTTCAGACAAGTCCAAAACATGGTATCGTTTCAGGCGCCTAACTTCTGCACTGTTTAGAAGATTTATGGCTAATTCATTTTCGTGACTTTCAAGTCTTGTCTGAAATTTTCTATTGAAACGCCTGACTTCATTCATTACAACAGGAAGGTTGCAATAATGTTGTATTTCTGCATTCCTTACAAACCATGGCGCCCTTGTTATAGCCATAATGTTGGTGTTAGATTTTTCATATTCATGCTTTATGCTTTTTTAAAGAGTATTTATGGAGATGTGTATTATTCGGTTTGATTCTTGTTCGGTGTGTTTCGGTGGCCGTAGTTAACACGTATGTTGTTGTTTAGGTCATCAGCCGAAAGGCTGGTTTGAACCTGTAGAGGTTTTACTAAGTAAAACGAGGAGCGAGGTGGTTTACCATTACCTTCCTCACTGAGTGGAAAATTACGCTTATCAGTATGCCGGGCCCTCTGAAAAGCACATATTTTCCACTCTGCAAATGACACCTTCATCTCATTCACCACAGGGTCTGGCTGTATAATAAAATTCATTACTTCCAGAGGAGATAACTCTGATTAGTGTCTTTTACACCTCTACCTCTTCTGTTCTTAAATGATTCAGTCATTTAATTGGCTGACCATGTGATAAGAAACACGTATCTGGAAATTAACACGTATATTTTAACACGTATCTGGACATTATATACAATGGACTAATTTGGGAATTCTGGTTATTTCGGACTAAAATTTTACTCCAGTATTTCGAAAAGTAGTTCAAATTACTGAAATATCAATAAAACGTATGATTTTTGGATATTGTGGTGATTGTCGTTAAGTAGGAAAAAAATACGGAGTGGGCATAGGCCTTCTGTATCGTTAGATAGAGGTATGATCTATAGATAAGTGGTGTAGCGGCATTGGCGTAGTGGTTAGCGCAACTGGCTTCTACGCCGGGGTCCCGGGTTCGATTCCCGGTCAGGTTTGGCATTTTTTCATCACTCATTTTTATGTATCATCATTCTCCACCGTCTGCATTAGCAGAATTTATACACGTCTGACGTAAAAAAAATCTGGTGTGAAACACTAACCCGACTTTCTCTTGCTAATGCAAATAATGAACAATATAACCTAATATTAGTAATAAAACATTAGAAGTAAACAAAAAACTAACCTCAAAAAATATAAATTAATTTTAATCATGAGTGAAAGACGCAAAATGAAAATTAACCTCAGTTTGGCTTAAATAAAAATACAGAAAATCACTCTTTTACGCTAAACTAGGCTCTGTAGAGAAAAATCCTCTAAATAAAAGTGTAGATCTTTTAATTTCCTATAAATTTGATTACACTTTTTTGTCGTAAAATGCATAATAAGGCTAAAATCTTTAAAAAAATTTATTATTTTTACACGTTTTTGTGAGAAAAAAAACAGAAAATCACTAATTACCGCTAAACTAAGCGTTATACAAAAAAAATGTTTGAAATAAAAATTGTTGGATTTTAAATTCTCTACAACTTTTATTATATACATTTTTACGCTAAAGTGCATATTAAAGCCGCAATCTTAAAAAAAACAATTTTTTTACGTGAAAACAGCCTCACCAAGAATTTCAGCAAACATGGCGCCTACCTTATCTTTTAGAGCATAAAAATTTTAGTAAACCAGGCGATTTAAAAAAAAATCGAAGGACCTGTTTTTGAGAAAATCGCAAAAAAGTGAAAAATTACACGAGTACACAACTTCCAGTTGACCGATTTTGATGAAAATGTTCGTGTTGGGTCCTCTAGTGGTATCTAATTTAAGTTTCAAGTTCGTACGATATTCCGTTCGTGAGAAATTGTTTTAACACGCACACGCACTGTATCCAGCACTGTTTCCAATAATGGAAAGTTCGCATGGAGCATTGTAGGGGTAGAGTGTTATGTATAAAATGAAAATAAAAAAATCTGGTGTGAAACACTCACACAACTTTCTCTTGCCAATGCAAATAATTAACAATAAACCTTACATTATTAATAAAATATTAGAAATAAACAAAAAACTAACCTCAAAAACATAACCTTATTTTAATCATGAGTGAATGATGCAAAATGAAAATCAACCTCAGTTTGGCTTAGAAATACGGAAAATCACTCTTTCTCTCTAAACTAGGCTCTGTAGAGAAAAATGCTTTAAATAAAAGTTGTAGATCTTTTAATTTTCTATAAATTTAATTATATACACTTTTGTCGTAAAATGCATACTAAGACCGAAATGTTAAAAAAATCGATTTTTCTCACGTTTTCGTGAGAAAAAAAAACAGAAAATCGCAAATTACCGCTAAACTAAGCGTTATACGAAAAAATGTTTGAAATAAAAGTTGTAGAATTTTACATTCTCTACAACTTTTATTATGTAATGTTTTGCGCTAAAATGCATATTAAAGCCGAAATCTTAAAAAGAAAATGTTTTTACGTAAAAACAGCCTCACGCAGAATTTCAGCAAACATGGCGCCTACCCTATCTTGTAGAGAATAAAAAATTGAGTAAATCAGGCGATTTAAAAAAAAATCGTAGGACCAGTTTTTGAGAAAATCGCAAAAAAGTGAAAAATTATACGAATAAACTACTACTTCCGGTTGACCGATTTTGATGAAAATGTTCGTGTCGGGTCCGGTAGTGGTATGTAACTTAAGTTTCAAGTTCGTACGATGTTCCGTTCTTGAGATATTCTGTTCACACACAGACACACACACAGACCAATCGCTAAAAACATGTTTTTTGGGTTCAGGGGGTCTGAAAACGTATAGATCCGGTGAAAACTCGATTTCGAAAAATCGACATGAAAACAATACTTTCCTTCCTATATATTCATATAGGCAAGAGAAAGTAAAAATTACAACGTTAGTCTCGTTATTTAGTAGCTACACCTCGTATATTGTACATGACATATCGTACATGGGATGGTACTCGTTTGTGTGCATGCTACAGATATTGTGTAGCATAGCGATTTATGCTAGCGTGGACAAAGGAAATACATGTTTTAATTTTATTTTCAATTAAAACATTAACGTTTATAAAATATTTGCACGAAAATCAATATTCAATAAAAGTATAAAATTGCTGGAACAGATTGGTAGCCCGTCGCACCTGGTTAAACGAGTTTATGAGCGTGCCTACTTAGCGATATGAAAAACGAGTCGAATGAGTTACTCTTGTAGTACATGTTGAGTAAGGTTATGTTAACTGACTTTAACAGAACAATTCAACTTGTTATATTATTATTGTAGGTTTACTGACTGCTTGTGTGTCGAAGTGGAAGGATGAACAGAGTTGACTTTGACACTACCACATCATGAAATGGTTGGCATGCCATTTATGTCATACCCATCTAATGGTTATACTAGTTTATAGAAATCGCATATAGTCTATCCAAATTCATAAAAGATTTCATTTCTCTTTTTATACGAGTATTCATGTCGAAATGGACGTGTCCACTTTAACCTGTCTTTCACTAATGCACTCAGCCGCTCGGTCTTGCGCCCCCCCCCCAATTCTCCAAACTGTGCTGTCATCCGTGGGCGCTGGCACACTTGAAAATACAGTATAATACCGATTATCCGTGGTAATTGGGGGGATAACTATACCGGATAACCGGAAAACACGGATAATACAACCCAATTCGGTCGAGACCACTTACGTCATAAACAAAACCATCAGTTACGCGTATGTTTTATTCTACTGATTAATACATGTTAATACTATCGGATATCGGAAATAAATAAACAAATTGTATTGAAATAAAAATATTTACTACATAAATTTATATAACTCTTACCTTAAACTACGTACACAAAAAATCTGTTATTTTATTTTGTTTCATTTTATGCCGCAATATTTTTTCTTTTATTTTTCTTATATAACGACGAATATGTAAAATGTCCACGTAATCTGTGTCATCCTGATTTTCCATGAAAGTTAATAATGTTTCGGCACCGGTTAAAGCTTCTTTGCAACTTATTTTAGGAGCTGGTAACGTGCTCGCCTCTCATCACGCGGTCTTGGGTTCGAATCCCACTCGGGCATGGCATTTTTCATACGTTACAAAAAATTCATTTCATCCTTCACCGTCTGCATTAGCAGTAATTTGCAAAACAGTCGGACGTTAAACAAAAAAAAAAAAAAAAATTCTAGTGATCGCACGGTTAATCCAAACCCCGGTTAAACGATCCACGGAAAATCGGTACTGTACTGTACTCTCTTCTCTGTTTATATCCGTACTTATTTTCATCATACGTTAAAAGTATTAAAACTATGTAAGCTATGTCGTTGAATTCTTTTCAATTCAAGCTCTCCATTTGAAATTCAGCTAGAGCCAGGTGTACACAACCTTTTTGTAACAGTGGCTCAATTCTGTACCTTAGAACACGAACAACCAATGTCAAAAAAACAGTTTTGAGAAACGAGCAAAGGAATTTTTTTTTTAGTTTTGGTTTAACGTCCGACTGTTCTGCAATTACTGCTAATGCAGACGGTGAATGATGAAATGATTTTTTGTAACGCATGAAAAAATGCCGTGCCTGAATGGGATTCGAACCCAAGACCGCATGATGAGAGGCGAGCACGTTACCAACTTCGCCAATGCGGCCGGCAAGAGCAAAGGAAGATGTGTGCAAAATTTTAAACAACACCAGTAATTCCACCTAAGTCAGCTACAATGGCAGCAAAAATTAAGAAAAGTCACTGCAAAAACAACCAATGTCAACATTGGTTCTTATTGCTAACGACTTCATGTAGACAAATTTTATTGCAGTAATAACCAATTATGTACGCCCATAACAGACAGGTGGAGTGTCAAATTATTAACATTCAATCTGTTCGTTGCAGGGCTAAAATAAATAGTTCTGTTTCTTATCACATGGTCAGCCAATTAAATGACTGAATCATTTAAGAACAGAAGAGGTAGAGGTGTAAAAGATACTAATCAGAGATATCTCCTCTGACAGTAATGAATTTCATTATACAGCCAGACCCTGTGGTGAATGAAGTGAAGGTGTCATTTGCAGAGTGGAAAATGTGCTTTTCAGAGGGCCCGGCATGCTGGTAAGCGTACTTTTCCACTCAGTGAGGAAGGCAATTGTAAACCACCTCACTCCTCGTTTTACTTATTAAAACCTCTACAGGTTCAAACCAGCCTTTCGGCTGATGACCTAAACAACAACAACCAATTATGACTTTGGTTGTTTATGAATGAAGAAATTATGGTATCTGAGAACCAATGTTGTGTTTGGTTGTTCTTGGAATAATATTTTTCACGCAGCTGACTGACATTGGTAATAAATATATACAATATCTCATGAACTATACATAATGGACATTGGTTCTTCTTGCATTAAAAAGTATGCAAAAAAATTACGTTGATTACGTGTTTAACTCATTTTTGTAAAAGAATGACATTGATTGTTCTTGTTCTAAGGTACAGAATTAATTACTGATTTTTCGAGCCGGTTTCAGTGTTATAAAATTTCTAGAGTTTAACAATTGGCATACATCTTATTTTACTTGTGGTTAAATGGGTATTTTTCTTTTTCTTAATGCTACTGTCAAATCCGAATTCCCTGAAGGGTTACTTAATTCTCCCACTCCTGCGTCTAGCGCGCCAATCTGACTAGCAATATGCCTGCGTAGTGTCAACTCCACTCCCATTTCACAGTTAGTTACTACACAATCTACTATGCATTTTGTAGAGTTACTTAATAATATTCGGACGGAGGAAGATGCTGCACAGTTCCTTCAGGAAAAGGGGTTACTACATAATCCCAGAAGATGTGAGAACTATAAAAGTATGTGTGAAACACTCACACGACTTTTTTCTAATGTAGTCTAATAATTGCAAAAAATTCAATTAAAATATATAACTTAGTAGTAATATAGTAATAGCAAAATTAAACAATAAAACAGTCGAAATATGAAATAAAACAACAGAACGTGTTACATAGTACTATAATATACTGGGACTGGGAAGGACGTGTGTACGCGTGCGTGAGTGTGTGTCTCAGTATGAGTATTCAGTTAGGCAGGGAGTGGGAGAAATGAAGTGTACAACCTTCAGGGAATTCGGATTTGATTATGGCATACAGAAAACGGAAAAGACCCGGTTAAATTTTATAATTCAACTACGTACTGTATGATACAGCAAACGACAGAACTAAATAATAATTTTGTACTGCAACTTTTTGTAGCCTGTAAACCTGTACCAACGTTATCCAGTGGTCAATAATCCTCCATCGTTATACTGTTGCAATTTTGATACTTGTATCCGGTAGTAATACTTCACCAGGATTCGAAATATTAAACAACTTGCGCCCATTGTTTCATTAAAAATTGTTATTTATAGTTTAATCTTACCATAATTAACCAAAACCAAAATTGCAGTTTCCTTGTAGAATATGAAAAAATACATTAACTTTATTTTAATTTGAAAATGTTAAAAAAATAAAATAAATTATATAAGTATATACTTTAGTGGAAAATTTCCCAGATGGACACTGGTTTTTTTTATATAATTGTTTAATGTCTAATTCAATATTATTTTGTAGTTGCTATTCTCAGAGTTGATTTCAAGTGACGGCAACATTTTAGAGCGGGCTGAGGGCCGCGGGTTGTGCACCCCTGAGCTGGACTCATGTGAATTAATCTTAATTAAAGTATGAATATTCCATAATAAATAAATTACTGAAGCTACTCAAATTTCTGATCTCTTATAAATTAGACATGGCGCGCACAATCTCTCTGATGGATGAGGGTTGAGTGAAGTGAAGCCCTCTATTTTCAGAACGCTCGGAATTACATAAAATTGTTGTTTTATACAGATGTAATTGGTGTATTTTACTTTGTAGATTAATGTAGGCAATTCCCGCCTGCAGGAAATCTGAAAACAATCGCCTCCTTTCTGTGTGTTTTCACCCAGTGTGAAGCGTGGACAGGAACCTTACGTTGCCGATAAATGAGTTACGTACTCTCCGAACGCGAATAGACAATAGAATTAAATGTTTCTTATTCAACCCATTCTGTTCAGCATTCTACTACTGTACGCTTTATTTTTATAATAAATTTATTTAATTCTTTTTTAATGTATATTACTGAAGACATTTCGTGAACTGTTTAATCTTATTGTTCGCGTGCCATTCCAAATTATTAATTTTGTTGTTTGATGTTTTTTCTTTATACATTCTTTATTTATTAACTCATTAAACCTTACTTTTTGTGTTATAAGTTCTTTTGTTTTGTGGGTAGGTATTTTAACTAATGTTTTCTAAGTTTACGTTAAACAAAATGCGGAAACTCAAAGAAGCTGTGTGCTACGATTTTCTATTTTTTTTTACATTTAATTTTTGAAGTTTGTTCAACTTGAGAAAAATAATTATGTTTTAGAATTGTTGTGTGATTAAGTATGTAAATGTTTTATGTAAACGGAGAAATGCTAATATTTTATTATGTACCAATATGTTAGAGATCTGTGGCGTCGTGGCTAGCAAGCTAGCCTACAAAGCAGAAGGTCTCGGATTCTATATCCTGGAAATTTCCAGGAAATTTTTAAGAGGGAAATCTTTCGTTCCAGTTCCTTAACCCTCCGCATTCGCTAATGACTAAACTGTTGATCTGACTTTAAAAATAAATTAGATTTTTTAAGTTATGTGATTTTTAGCCGAGTATTGTAATTTAAAAAGTAGTTAAAGTTCTAAAAAAATGTGCAAGTTGTATTTACTAGAAACATATAAAAATTAACATTTTGAAGTATTCATAGAGTATTTAAATAGCATTTATCTAAAGTAATTTAAAAAAATACTCATTTACTTATTTAAAATTGTTACTTTTTTTTAGTGGCCATATTCCAGATGTGAGATCTTGATAGTTTTTTCTGTACTTAGTGTATTCTGTTTATTTTATATTTTTGTTGGTTAATTATTTTCAGTTGTGTCTTTATGTATAAAATTTGTTTCATTAAATTAGTTCACTGTTTCTGTTATTTTTAAGTTGTCAGTTATTTGATAAGTAATAATTGAGGTTGATGACTTATGTAAGGAAACATTTCTTGTAATTAATTAGTAATTGATATGGCTGTACTAGTCTAGGTTTTTGCTTAGTTTTCCTTGACTACTCCAAGCGAGTGCCATGTCTCCCTCTTTTTTTGTGTTCTGTGCTGTAGCATAACATTTCTAAACCCTATCCAAAAATTTTTTATGTCGTACAGAATGAATATTTTATGTGAAAATTAAAGTTTATTTTATTTTGTTATTGGCTTGGTAGTTCAGTCGTTAAAACACCCAAAAATTCGTGGAAAGATTTGGTAATCAACTGTGATTCTTGGTAAGAGTCCGGAAACCTTTCATTCCATATTAATTGTATAAACTTAATGTCAATCAATTTCAAAATAAATGCAGTGTTTTTTTTTTTGTAATTTATGTTTCACACATTTTTCCTTTGTTGAAATTACTCATTAAAATAAATTACAGTTATGCATAATTTTTGATTATTGCATTCTGGCGTGTTGACTGTGTTAAAAGAATAAACTACCTAACTGATTTTGTGGACACCTTAAAATTATTTCACTTTTTTATTTATTTATGTTTTAATAAAATGTTTTATTTTTGTGTTGCAGGTTTTCCGAATTTGTTATTTGCTACGAATAAAGATATTCGTTTCGCAAATGTATCTAGACCCATTAAAGCTGTTACTATTGTTAAGGTAAGACTAAATTTAAAAAAATGGTTACTGTAATAGTTTAAAATTGTAAAAAAAATTAAGTGACTCGAGAAATTATTGAAAGATATTGAAAGAATATAGAGAGGGAAGAGGAGACAATAAGAACTCCAACCAAAACCTCAAGGAATCTCCACGACATAGGAACGAACTCAAACATCGAAGCCATCCGGTCCAACTACGCCAGATCGCACCCTCTGGAGGCAATCTCCACACTGCCATTCCATGACTGTTTGTGACAACACGACTTTCAGCCTAAGTTGAACACACGAGGTGTGGCTATAAAATAACGAGACTGACATTGTAACACTCCATGCGAATTTTCTATACTTGGA
Organism: Catonia carolina; assembly: GCA_035578175.1. Classification (NCBI taxonomy): domain Eukaryota; kingdom Metazoa; phylum Arthropoda; class Insecta; order Hemiptera; family Achilidae; genus Catonia; species Catonia carolina. Next base: position 134,817,082 of record JAQMRL010000002.1, read on the forward strand.
AACAGTGCTGGTTTCTCTTTTACAGCTTCCACAGACTCAATCTTTTCCCTTTTAATGCAGATTTCACCTTAAGGAACAGTTAAAAGTCACATGGTGCAAGATCTAGTGAATAAGGTGGATGTTCTAACACTGAGATGGTGTACTTGGCTTGGCTAGGAACCTCTTGACAGATAACGCGGAATGAGCTGGCGCATTGTCTTGGTGGAGAACCCATGATTTGTCCTTCCACATTTCGGGGCGTTTTTTCCTTACTCTTTGACGTAGTTTAGAAAGTACCTCAAGGTAGTAATATTGATTAATTGTTTGACCTTCAGGAACTCAGTGAAGGTACACAATCCCATGGATATAAAAAAAAACAATCATTATTGCTTTAAATTTTGACTTACTCATTCGAGCTTTTTTGGCTCTCTGTGAAGTTTGGCTCTTTCAGTGCATGGATTGGTGCTTCATTTCCAGGTCATAAGTAAAACACCATGTTTTATCACTTGTTAATATCGTTTCCAAAAAATTTGGGTCATTTTCAATCGCGTACAAAGTGTCAGTATGAACATTTTTGCGAGCGTCATTTCAAACATTTTTGAGCGGCATGTGTTCTGAAAGAGCTGACAGAAAATGACTTCAGCTCTGTTTACAACAATAGAAAATTCGCATGGAGGGTTGTAGGGATAGAGAAGGAGTGTGTATTGAAGGTGACAAAAGTGATTATGTATAAAATAAAAATAAAATTTTTTTACGTCTGTCTCGTTATTTAATAGCCACATCTCGTATAATTGTATATGATTTGTCCTTCCACATTTCGGGGCGTTTTTTCCTTACTCTTTGACGTAGTTTAGAAAGTACCTCAAGGTAGTAATATTGATTAATTGTTTGACCTAACAATATGTTTTATGTTTTAGAATTGTTGTGTGATTAAGTATGTAAATGTTTTATGTAAACGGAGAAATGCTAATATTTTATTATGTACCAATATGTTAGAGATCTGTGGCGTCGTGGCTAGCAAGCTAGCCTACAAAATCACCAACCAATTGAGGTTGATGACTTATGTAAGGAAACATTTCTTGTAATTAATTAGTAATTGATATGGCTGTACTAGTCTAGGTTTTTGCTTAGTTTTCCTTGACTACTCCAAGCGAGTGCCATGTCTCCCTCTTTTTTTGTGTTCTGTGCTGTAGCATAACATTTCTAAACCCATCATATATGCATCATTGAAGAAACCCAGCCCCGTTATATTTCTTCGAGGTGGTATCTTCCACGATATCGCCAATTCACTTTCAATTAGTTTCAGTTTCAACTAGAACTGACTTGACATACCTATTATTGGTTAGATATATTGTTTTTCTTCGTTTCACTCTGTAATCTACTTTTTCTAGTTATCACTTCAAAAATATTAATTTCAATTTTCAGAGTTACAACGCTTTAAAGTGATATATAAACAATATTTTTCACTTAAGGGTTGTTACCATCTGTACCTCGTAGTAACAGGTGGTCTCTAATTCATCTACTCTGTTGTTGTTGTTGCATAATTTTGGTGCTAGTTCTACCTGCCCAGCCACATTTTTGTGATATTAATTTATATTAATATTGTGAAAATTATGGTAACTCCTTTGTAATATTTATATTGATTTTAGTCTTTATTCCTACGCTGCGTTTTTCTGAACCTGAAACTATATATATATATATTCTCTAACTACCCCTCCCAACTGTTTTCATTGAAGAAACCCAGCCCCGTTATATTTCTTCGAGGTGGTATCTTCCACGATATCGCCAATTCACTTTCAATTAGTTTCAGTTTCAACTAGAACTGACTTGACATACCTATTATTGGTTAACCATACTCTCAGGTTGAATTTGAAAAGAAAAATTATAGTTTGTGATAAGCCAAGGGAAGTACGTTCAATTTTTTATGCTATTGGGATTTAAGTGATAATGTTTTTGACAAATCAAGTTTATCTAGGATTAGCTTAATTTATTTGTTGGTAAAGTACTTACTATGTTTTATTCTTATTTACTTTTGTTTGGCTTCAAGGATTTGGAAGGAGGAGCTGCACTTGATTTCTACTATGAAGGTTCATTGGTGTGCTGGACAGATCATGGACTGGAGATGATACAATGCATCACATACAATGGCACACATACTGGACCTAAGGTATCCATTATTCTAAACATTTATTTTATATGTCATAATTTTAAATTATATTTTTTGAAATTGCATCTGTGTGCTGTACTTAGGCGTAATTGTTAGCCTCAGTGTGGTACTTTAAATGAAACTGATATATTGTTTTTCTTCGTTTCACTCTGTAATCTACTTTTTCTAGTTATCACTTCAAAAATATTAATTTCAATTTTCAGAGTTACAACGCTTTAAAGTGATATATAAACAATATTTTTCACTTAAGGGTTGTTACCATCTGTACCTCGTAGTAACAGGTGGTCTAAATTCTTGAATACTTAACTTTTTTGAGGTATCATTTAAGGAATACACCTGGCAATTTTTAGAACAAGATCTTCAGGAAGGTTTGGAAATTATATGTCATGGACACGTATGACAAATTTATTTTATTAACATCTGAGATGATAAAATGTTGTTGTTGTTGGTCATCAGCCGAAAGGCTGGTTTGAATCAAGATGTTTTACTTAAAAAAAAATGGGCCGTGCGGTGGTGTATCATTGCTTTCCTCACTGAATTGTAAAGTATACTTATCAGCATGCCAAGCTCTCTGAAAAGCATCTACTTTCCAATCTACAAATGACTCCTTCACTTTATTCACCACAGGGTCTGGCTGTATAATGAAATTCATTATTCTCAGAGGAGATAACTGTTGACTAGTGTCTTATACATCTCTAATTCATCTACTCTTAAATGCTTCAGTCTTATAATAAATTGGCTGACTATGTGATAAGAAACAGAACTATTTTTTGTAGCCATGGGACTAGCAGATCAAGTGAAAATAATTTACACTCCAGTAATAAGTAAAACAGTCAGAGGTAAACCTGCCCCCCCCCCCCAAAAAAAAAAAAAAAAATTGAAATGACGAAACATATCAATTTATACTAATTACAGATTGTAGATATATTTAAAAAATTTTAAAAGTAAAAGGTAGCTGTAAAGAACAACAAGGAAAAGTACTAAAATTAAAATTGTAAAATATTTGGTAAAGTTAATTTGATGTGGTTTTTAAGAGCCTTAAGTTATAAAAAAAAATAAATTAATAGAAGTTGAATTTTTAATTTTTTAAGAAAATGTATTGTTTAAATAAATTGTAATTGTTAGAGTGATTGGAAATACATGTATAATTCAAGTGGAACAGAACAAATTGTAACGTTATTGAACGTGAACGTTTGTAAATGGCTGTGTTTAAATAAGAATCTCATCTGTACATTTCACACTCTCATATTTATTTATCTATTATTTATACTACTTTACAACACTACATGTTGTGTTCACTTCAAACAGTGTTTGTTTGTTTATTTCCTAATATAAACAAGAAGGAATGATGTGTGCAAATTTTGCACTACTGTTAAATCTTAATTTACTGTTCTACTGTTTATCAAATTGATTTGTTTGTATTAAGATCGGTTATTTATGTTCCAATCTGTTTTCATTCTAATTTTTCTTGTTTTTACTTTTGCGTTCAATTCTATAATATAATCTGCGGAATATTCTTCTTGTTTATATGTATTTCTCTATTTTTGTTGAATGTTCTTGTCTATTTTTGTGTGTTCATTTATTTTCTACTGTGTGTTAATTTGTTTGATCTTTTTAATGGTCCGTCTTCTTCATTTACTTTTCAATTAATTTTAATTTTTTGTTTTGTGTATTTTTGTAAATTTATTATTCGATTGGGCTAATTTTTAACTTCTCTTTATTATGAACAGTGTTTTGTATAAGTAAAATTAAATAAATTTTTGTACTGAAGTCTGTTTGAAAAGAATTCCGTTTTTCTAAATGCATGAAAACACAGTAAAATTCGGTTGTAACAGAATTCATGGGGCCGGGTTCATTTTTATGTTATATCCAAATGAAACTCTACACCAGAACATCTATGTCCAGTACGGTTATTACCTTATATGCCCTGCAAATTACCAGATTAACGAATATTAGTCTAAATACTTAATTTAAGTTAAATACAGTATTATAAATAAAAAAATCTTTCACACTACCTCTGCGGCCTAACGGTTAGAGACATTTATTTGTCAGCTGTTGTAGGCATAAAAAAAGGTTGTGGGTTCGATTCCCGATAGGTCTGGGCTGAGGTAATTGTGATAATACTGTAATTTACCAATAAATCCCCAATGTATCAATGTAGAGAAAACAGTAAACGCTAATGACTGCAGATGTTGATGCGACGTAAAAATCTTTTAAGCACAGCACTTACCAAAAATCCATGATGAGGCGATTCCTGAAATTAAACACAAAACTTCACATGTGCTACAGAGCTACTTTATTTAAATATAGGCTGCTCAAATAACTTAATGTGCAAACATGTAACATTAATGGAAAAAAATTTAGTGCAATTCAAAAAATTGTTTGTAGTAGTTATTTTTTGTTGTTTTGTATCCTAATATCATCAAAAAATTTCAAGGAAGGTGGATTTGTTTGTTACAACCGGACTCCATTAAATTTATCTTAAATTTTATGTTATCTTAAATTTGAAATGTTGTTAAATGCATCAGTCATATTCTGTCATATTCTGGTCATGTGATAAGAAACAGTACTATTTTTGTAGCCCTGAAACTATCAGATCGAATGCAAATAATTTAACACTCCGCCTGCCTGTTATGGACATAGAAGGACATGAAAGGGCATTAAATTGTGCCTTCATTGGTTTTTGTTTAAAATTTTTATTTAAACCTTAATTTCAAAGGATGTAAGATTTTATAGTTTGGTTCTCCTATTGTATGATGTTTATTGTCTGATTTGTGTCCATGATTTTGCAGTTATTCATGTCTTATTCTACTTACGATGTACAACAATTGTGTAAATTAATTAATTTAATAGTAGGCCTTCATTTCTAATGTTTTTGTAAAAATCTATCGGGGGTTTTTAAAATCAATTTATTGCCAGTGTTTATATTTTTGTGATTTTATTTATTTTTATTTCATATCTTTTAGACACCTATAACTGACAGGAGTGTCAAATTATTTACACTCAATCTGTTAGTTGCAGGGCTAAAATAAATAGTTCTGTTTCTTATCACATGGTCCGCCAATTAAATGACTGAATCATTTAAGAATAGAAGAGGTAGAGGTGTAAAAGACTCTAATCAGAGTTATCTCCTCTGAAAGTGATGAATTTCATTATAATCATTCACCCTGTGGTGAATGAAGTGAAAGTGTCATTTGCAGAGTGGAAAATATGTGCTTTTCAGAGGGCCCGACATGCTGATAAGTGTACTTATCCACTCAGTGAGGAAGGCAATGGTAACACCACATCACTCCTCGTTTTACTTAGTGAAACCTCTACAGGTTCAAACCGACCTTTCGGCTGATGACCTAAACAACATTTTTTTAGAATATGAAAGGACTGAATAAATTTCAATTGTATCATAATATTTTTTTTATTATGGTTGATTCACTGTTGAATTGCCTTAATATAATTTGTTCTTTGTTTTTAAGGTTTTAATTCTTCATACATAATATTTATTATTCTTTTCAGATTAAGGTAGTCCAAACCGGTTTAATATCACCCGATGGGTTAGCTTGCGATTGGTTAACAAAAAAGCTTTACTGGACCGATGGCGAGACAAACAGAATCGAAGTCGCAACCATCGATGGACGTCATCGCAAAGTACTCATTTGGGATGATATTGATCAACCAAGAGCAATCGCTCTTGCTCCAATGCATAGGTAATTAATCAATCATGGAGTGGCCGCCTCCGTGGCCCAGTGGTTAGCGTGCTATACTGCAAAGCGCAAGTCCCGGGTTCGATTCCCAGCTAGAGTCTGGGAAATTACTTGTTTAAACTCTCTATTTCTTTACCCAATGTAGTCAGAAATAACAAAGATGTTGATGCGACTTAAACTAAAAAAAACCATGTAGTGATTTGATAATGTTAATTAATATGGGTCTTTCAATTTATATGGGAGTGGCTACATTCTGGAAAATCTGCTTGTAATGAAATCATGTAAATTGGGTTTCATATTATCTGAAAATACTGTACTCAGAAAATATGTACAGTATTTTACTATTTTACGTTATCTTTTACTATTTTTATGAGTTTAAAATTAAACACTTTTTTGGATTCATGTTATTTAAATTATTTCAGGAATAAGAAGTAGAAGTAATATTTATTTTGATCAGGTTTAGATTAATATGATTAGTTAACTGTTAATGTTTTCTTATTAAAAGTTTTATGATCCAGTAATGATTTTTCTGGATAACAAAATCATTACTACTGTATCATAAAATTAAGATAGTTAAGTTTATGTTCTTGGTTAAGATTTTATTGGTTAACTACTAGTATGTAGGTCTATTTAGTTAACTTGTACCTGATTATTTTGATTATTAATGCTTTATCCACATTAGTAATAATCCAGTTAATATAAAACAATCGTAGGAAATACGAAACCAGTTTTATTTGTTACTTCATTTAGCATATTTGAGAATACTCTTTGATGATAAAAGTTTTTTTCGGTTCTGTTTTATTATTCATTAAATGGATAAACTATGTTAAATTTCTTACAGTTTAATGGCGTATTCAGTATAATGTTTCATTCGAAGTAATAAATTTGGAACTGGATATTTTTATTAACTTCTAAAATTGGAATAATTTTTAAATAGACAATGTAAGTATTAATGTGTTGAGAGATGAGGGTATTGTCCTTCAAAGTGCTACTTTTAAATACTCGATTCATTTTAATTCTTCTGTGATGGTTTTGATATGTCATGCTTCCCAACAAATCTGATGTATAGGGAAATTAACATTGGACAATGTAGTGTCAACATTAATTTAATTACAAGGGTGTAATCTTACTTTTATTACTCCATTCGTTAGGAAACAGAATAAAAATGAGTACAAAATATTTTAATTGCTAATAATTGAATTATTAACAAAGAAAGGCAAGAATGTTATTCAGTTTTGATATAGCGTGGTACTTAAGAAAAAATATTTTCGCTTTCATTGTTTGAACATGTTGTATGAATGTTAGCCAGGAGTGTAGAGTGGTTAGTTTATTTTCATTTTTGATATTACAGTACAAGAGGTCTTGAGTTCAAGTCCTATGTATTAAAACCTTTTTAATTTTTTTTGTTTGTTTTTTTGTCAATTGATCATTGATTATTATTAATTGAATGATGAAAAACATTAGAAATCATAATCGTAAAACTTAAAAAAATTTTTTTTTAATTAAAAAAAATTATTGAATAGTAATTTGAATAAAATTATTTTGCAAAAAAAATTAAATAGTGTGTGAGATTCGAACTCACGGTGTCTCGTACTGTAATATCAAAAAATGAAAATAAACACCACTTTACATGCTAATGTTCAGACAACAATGAGAGCATCAATCTTATGTATACCTCGCTAAGTTGAAATTGAATAATATTTTTGCTTTTTTTATTAATAATTAAATTATTAGTCACTAAAATCTTTTGTAGACTCATTTTTATTCTGTTTCCAAACCACTGGCGTAATATAAGTAAGATTACACCCTTGTAATAAGATTAACGTTGACAGTACATTGTCAAATGTTAATTTCCCTTTACGTCAGATATTTTGGGAAGCACGGAATTTATACTTAATTATATTAACATAAGTAGTTTACATTCTTGCTGAAATAATAATGAAAGTAAATTTAAATCATTTATTATTTATAACTTTTGATGTTAAATTACGTATCTTAGTAAATGTAACAAATAATTTACACGCTTTCTGTTTTTCTTCTTCAGCGTTATGTTTTGGACCGATTGGGGTGAAGTTCCAAAGATAGAACGAGTTGCAATGAATGGTGATCCATCAACCAGAAAAGTGATTGTCAGTGAACGGATATTCTGGCCAAATGGACTAGCTGTTGATTTTGAAAATAAACGTGTTTACTGGTCAGATGGAAAATTACGGTTCATTGAAATGATGGATTATGATGGACGCAATCGAAAAATAGTTGCTGAAAATGGTGTCGTCTATCCATTTGCACTCGCTTTCTTTCAAGATAAATTGTATTGGACTGATTGGAAAACATGGTAAGTTGACTTATCTTGTATTTTTTTCTCTCTCGTAAACTTTAGTATTTTGGGAACAGTTTTATTTTCATCAAATGAATTTATTTTTTGAGTGAGAAAGGATGGTAAAATGCTCTTATGCACAATCTGGAAACGTCCCTGAATTGTTGGATTACAATTTCAGATTACCGACTTAATTCAACACCACTCTAATACCCACTTTAAAAGGCAGATAATGGAAGGAAATTTAGCAGAACCGTACAAACCTTAATATGCTAAAATTATAAATATTTTAATAAAATATGTCAAAAAGAAAATCAGTTTGTTTTATTACTCAAGTTTTTTTAAAAATTTTTTACAGCCACATGGGACCATTTAAAATCAATCTTTGGAGTTCTTTTTCTGAGCTGTTTTTCTCTTTGCTCAGTATCTTTTCATATTTTCAGATTTTACTTTTCTCTCCTCATCTGAATAAACCCTTTTTCCTCTTATTTCCTCTTAAAATTTAAATCTGGTATTTTTATTGTTAAACATTTTGATTTTTCCCGTTTTATTTCTGAGATCTTTGTCTTATTTCTAATTCCTGCATATCTTTTTTTATTTCTTTTATCCAACTTGGTAGTGTTGCTAGTGAGCTTTTCTTACTAGTTATTACTCAGTTTTAATAAATAAATTGAAAAATAATGATTAATAATGAAGCAAACAACTTGGTGATTCTGAACAGGCAGAACCAGTATCTAAATATTTATTCTATTTCAGTTCTGTAATCTTGTAGCCATTTAGAATCCGTTCATAATAATCAATCTTTTTCAGTGTATCACTAGTTATCGTACAATTTTTATAACTTAAATTAAGTTGTACTGAAACTATGTCAGTTTTTCAAAAACTCAAATCATTGAAAAAAGGAAGTTGGTTACCAGTTTGTTATGGTACACTTGGTATTTTTTAATTAGTTTTACAAAAGTAACCTTTAATTTTGTGAAAAAAGTAAATAAATGATAGAAATATTTGATATATCACTGAATGTAGTATATCTTCAAGCTTCATTTTATAACTCGGCAGATGTCCAATCTGTAATCAATTTCCAGCCAAATCATGTGAAGCATGTCTGGATGTATTGTGACAATATTGTTTGTGTTATGTGGTGTCACAACTTGTTGATATTTCCTTGATGTGAAGGAAAAATCAATCTATTATGTTATGTCCATTGGATTATGGTGGTCAGGAAATTGTTCTATTATGTCCAACGCTATTCGACACTTTGTTATTAAGTAACATGACAGCTTCAAGATGAAAATGTGGTGGCGCAAAATCTTGCTAGAAAATGAATTTCTTGTCCATTTCCTAGCAATTCTGGTATTTGATATGTTCATGCTTGTCCAGTTATTATTTGCCAATTACAGTTGATTCGGGAATAAAGAAAAAAACTTTAGATTTTTTCATAGTAACAAACAATACATTTAGTAAAGTGCCAACTTTGGGTAGAAAATTCAATTCAATTCAACAATTTAACTCCAATGGACTTTTCTGTAGTATATTTTATAATACTATCAAATAATATTGTACTGTGTCATATTTGAATTACAAATTTAAATTTTGTTATGTCTTATTTATGTTTGGTACTTTATTGCAGTACATTTTGGCAGTTTAGTAGTGTCATGTGTCAACAGCTAAACAAGACAGAATAAAACAAATTTAAAAGTAATGAAATATGTTTGTGTTAACTTCTCTGTTATTACCATTGCAGTTTTGTATTTTAAAAGAAACTCTATTTTTTAAACTATCAGTTTGTTTGTCTCTCAAAGTTGTGATATTAAAGAATGTGAACGTGAATTCCTTTTGCAGTTTTTAGTGTTGATATAAAAAATGTAACATCATTATTAACCCTGTTGATGTATAATTTTTTGTTTGTTCTTCAGGTCTGTTCATGTAATCGACAGACATTCAACTAGTGCTCCGAAAGAGATAATTCATGGTGAACATGTGCCTACTGATATTAGAGTGTGGGAAGCAAAAAGACAGCCATATAAAGATACACCATGTGCGCATAATAACGGTGGCTGTTCACATTTATGTTTACTTACTACTCAACCTCCGGGTTATTCATGTGCCTGCTCTACAGGAATTAAATTAATCGATAATTTTACATGTGCTGAAGGTCTGTATCATCGATTTATAATTTATAAACAATATTAAATAGTATTGTAATGATTAAATAATATGTGGTTTTACTTTAAAAAATAAAATAAAGTAGCAGTAAACTAGCCTCAAGGGGTTGCAAGTATGCCAGGGGATGGTTACTCCATTTTAATTATTAAATAAAGTGTTGTAATTAAACTAGGCTAATATTGAACCTAATTGCTTTAATAATTAACCAATCTATCATCACCAAACAAAAGGGTGCATTTTAGTAACTTTAATGGTTCATATGGGAGAAATGAACATATTGATAATCTGGAAAAGCTAATGTTAAATAAAAAATCCAACAAACAATGGATAAAAACAAGTCTCCCACATAATATGTTAATACAGGCTCAATTCATATTGTAAATTAAAAAAAAAATTAGATAACTTCTTTAAAAAAAATGTAAAAATGATATTGTTTTTTTAATTTCTGATCTAGGTTCTAAAAATTAGGTCACTGAACTGATGGAGTGTACCACTAGATAAGTAAAAGTAATGTGGTAATATTATGTACAGTAAGGACTTAAAACACAGATTCTGAGGGAAATTTTCATTTTAAATCTGTAAAAAACGAGAATCTCTGAATAGGTTAGCAAACAACTGCAAATTTCCTAATTTTTTTCATCCAAAACAAGGGAAATGTTTTGCTAAACAGCTCCCCTATCATAATGGAGGTCTTGTGCAAATGGTTAAGTTATAGTATATTAACTTTTTGTTATCGTATATTTTATTATAAAACTACATTAAGTCTGAATTCAAATTTTGACAAGGGAAGATACATTCCTTACAATATTTCTAGAAACTTTTTATGATATTATCTGATGAAGCAATCCACACCGCGGGATTGCTCATAAATTAAAGAAAAAAGAAAATAAAAGCAGTGAAAAAAAGGTGAATATTAAAGGATTTTTAAAACGCGTTATATTAATTTAACAGAATTACGAGGAGGTACCCAAAAGAACCAGAATTATTTTTCTGAAGCTATTTATTTTAAAAAATTTTTACAAAACAATCTTATCCCCACCAAAATACTCTCCATCACAACTAATATATTTATCCCGCCGGTGCTTCCACTGTTGGAAACATTTTTTGTAGTCATCTTTAGATTATTGTGGTCATCATCTTTACAGCTCCTCCCTCGTTTTTTCTTGATCGCTTCAATGTTGTCAAATCGGCGCCTTTAATGTCCCTTTTCATGCGTGGAAATAAGAAAAAGTCGCACGGAGCCAAGTCAGGTGTGTAAGGTGTGTGGGGCAGCGGAACCATGCCATTTTTAGCCAAAAAAATCTTTCACCGAGATGGCTATGTTTGCAGGTGCATTGTTGTGGTGGAAGAACCTGTCTCCTGTCTGCCATAAATCGGATCTGTTTTGACGAACACTGTTGCACAGTCTTCTTAAAACTTCCAAATTGTTAGTTGACGGTCTAAAAGCACAAGCTCTCGAATTTTTTGAACATTTTCGCCGATTTGGGCAGTTGATGGGTGTCCAGAACGAGGTTTGTCATCAATCAATATGTCACCATTTTTAAACCAAGAAAACCACTCGTATATTTAAGATTTTCTTATAATGTCATCTTTGTAAGCTGTTTTCAACATTAAAACAGTTTCAGCAGCACTTTTACTGAGTAGGAAACAAAATTTCACAGCTACACGTTGTTCATTTAAACTTGCCATCATAAAAAACGAAACAAGACCAAAACAGCGCTAGCAAAAACAATAACTGCAGAAGAATATTGAACTCGCTATGAGTTGCAATCACTTCACTGAACTCGCAATGATTAAACACGTTTGACATTAATCGTTTCAATTAGTCATTAGACATTAGTCATTTAATCATTTGGTTATACACGTCTGTGCGGCAGAAATGCGTACTACTTAAGCATCGCCCACGGCAATGCTATTCCGCTTACTTTTGGGTACCCCCTTGTATATTATGGTTGTATAATTTATTGTATTAATAATATGGTTTTGTTTTAGGTGCTCAAGAACTATTATTGTTAGTACAAAGGACTGAAATATCTGTGATATCGTTAGACTCGCCTGATCATACCAATCAAATTTTACCACTTCATGGCATCAAACATGCTATTGCTATTGACTACGATGCTGTTGAAGGTTATCTGTATTGGACAGATGAGGATGTGAGTACACATTTTCTTTTCCGTTCTTTATTGCTTGATCCATCACGATCATCTTTATCTCTATCCAAAGTTTTCTTGGGTCTGGCCCAATGCAACTTCTTATTTTTTCTTCTTAAATTTCCTTTTTAGTACAATTTTTTAGATACGGTAAAATGAGGTCACTACTTTCAAAGCTAAAGAAGACTACCTATACTTAAATGTTCACAGAGGTTCACATTTTTATATAATAGCCTATGCCTAAGATAATAATACTTTCATTATTCAAAAAAAATCTGGTGTGAAACACTCACAACATTCTCTTTCCAATGTTAACAATCAAACATATAACCTATAATCATAAGTAAACAATGTAAAATGAAAAACATAATCTAATTTTAATCATGAGTGATTGTTGGAAAATGGAAATCTACCTCTTTTTGACTTAAAAATATGGATGATCACTAATTCATGCTAATCTAAGCTCTGTAGAAAAAATTCCTGAAATAAAAGTTGTAGGTTTTTTATTTCCTTTAACTTTATGTATAGTATAATAAAACATAGCATATAAATAACATAATAAATTTAAAAAAAGTATGGTCGTGTATACTCACATTTTTGTTGAAAAATGTGTGCAAAGATCAAAATCTTAAAAAGTCCCATTTTTTAACTTATTTTAATGACCAGAAAATCATTAAATTGATGCTTAACTAAGCATTGTTCAAAAAGATGTTAAAATTTTTTTTGAGACTATTTTTGTGTATAATTTTCGCATCAACCTTATTTAGTAGTAGCAACCTATATTCAAGATTCTTTTGGCTTAGAAGAGCTCAAGAAATTTATTAAGTCTCTTTACTTTAGTGGTCTCTTGTAAAACATTTCCTGGGTGTTTTAAAATTTATGTGACTTTCTTAGTCATTCAGTTCGATGAGTACTTTTTGTGAAAGTTCTTCTTCTTCTGACCGTGTCTATCCACTTTGGGTGTTGGTTATCATCATGGCTAAACCTTAAAGGGACCATGAGGTCCCTTTCCTTCTATCCGTCATTGCTGAATACGTTGCAGTATTTCATAACATTCTTGATATCTCATGATGTGTCTGAGATACTAAAGAAGCTTACAATACTTGACAATGTTAAGCACCTCAAGGCCCTTATTCATTCTCTGTATGACTACCACGTCGGTGACCCTCCGCGTCCACGATGTCCCCATTAGATCCATCTGTTCAGCCAAGAGCTCAAAAGCTTCAAGTCTGCTGGTGTTCTCCATGCTCAAGGCCCAAGTCTCCACATCATAAAAAAAAAACTGTAAACACAAAAATAAATCTTTATAATGCATCGTGCAGTTTGAAATATTTCTATTTCATATAATGAATTAATATAATAATTTCACTAACCTTCTTTTTAAACTGCGTCACCGTTATTTTATTCCTACTTACACGTGTTTCGGTGGATCCACCATCATCAGAGTAAATAAAAAATTGAAACTAAAAATTTTTTTCATTTATTTAAAATTTACAGAAGATGATACATCTTCAGTCACTTGTATAAAACTGTTTTATACAAGTTTTATACAAAATTGAATACAAAATTGAAACTAAAAATTTTTTTCATTTATTTAAAATTTACAGAAGATGATACATCTTCAGTCACTTGTATAAAACTGTTTTATACAAGTGACTGAAGATGTATCATCTTCTGTAAATTTTAAATAAATGAAAAAAATTTTTAGTTTCAATTTTTCATTTACTCTGATGATGGTGGATCCACCGAAACACGTGTAAGTAGGAATAAAATAAAGGTGACGCAGTTTAAAAAGAAGGTTAGTGAAATTATTATATTAATTCATTATATGAAATAGAACTGTAAACACATAGCATCTTAGAAGTCACAGTTTGGTGTTAAGGGTGAGATTGTAATTTCTAAACGCTGATCTTATTGCATTAAAGACGAGTTGTCCCACTTCACATTGATAATGGTACCCAGAAACAAAGAATGGGAGAGTCGCGCTGTGAAAGTTCTCTTCTCAGCGTGCCTGTCCGGTTCGAACGCTGGCTGTCATCATGGCTATCTTGGTCTTGTCATCTGCTGCAATGCGGAACAGTTGGGCCGAGCTTTTCCCATACCAGTCTCTCAGGTTAGCAAGCCAGGATATTCTTCTTCGGCCTGGCTGTCTTCTACCATCCAATCTTCCCTGCAGGATGCGCTGCAACAGTTCGTATCTACCGTGGTTCCTCATAATATGACCGAGGTATTGCAACTTGCGACACTTAATGGTGTTTATTACCTCTGGTTCCTTGTTCATCCGACGCAGTACCTCAATGTGAAAGTTAATACGAGTAATTACATCATTGGTGTTAATTGTTATGATTTCAGGCAAAGGTTATAAGGAGAGCAAAACTGGATGGCTCAAAGCAAGAAGATTTAATTACAACTGAAGTTGAACATCCTGATGGTGTAGCAGTTGACTGGATTGCTAGAAATCTATATTGGACTGATACAGGAACCGATCGAATTGAAGTTGCTAGACTTAATGGCAAAGCTAGAAAAGTAAATTTATTCATTAAAAATAGTTATTATATTTATGTTAAGTGAAGTGTAATATTTTTATGAGCTGATTTTTATGGTGACTGAAAGTAAATAGTAAGTTTTCATTTATTTCATGTTAAGAATTAATTAAATTTTTTAAGATCATGTTATTAGTTCAGATTTCTTTATTTTACGAAACTCCTTCATTCTTTTTATTTTTTTCTGGAAACCTACTCTCATAAATCTTTTCCTAAAATTTCCCGAGCCTTTGTTCTCAGTTTTAATAAAATATTCAATATTTTAAGGTTTTTTTTTCAGTTTTAAACCAATTCATTTCATTAATTAAATAAGTTAATTATTTTCTTTAAATCTATTCATTTTTTTATTATATTTTTAAAAAGTTTGATCATTTTTTATTCTCTTTAAAGGCTAATGTTTTCATTCATTCGATAAATATGGTTGTAAAATTTAAATCTTCTTTTCCTGATTACATTTCTATTCTCTCACAGTTTTTATAGATTTCTGATTTTCTTAATTTATTTTTATACTTTGGTTCAGAAATTTTCTTTAATTGACTCTAACGCCTTTATCTGAAAATGTTGGTATACTTTCAGCACCATAAACGGATTATAGAGAACTGCAGTTTTGTAATGTCTTAATTTTGAATCTTTAGGTGTAGATTTTTTGTAAGGTAAATTGGAATCTCCATTTGACTTATCATGTACTTTATATTATCATGTAGTTTTTCATACCAAATTTTTCTAGTATATTTATTACCATTATTTCTCCAAAATATTTATTTTTAATATTTGATTAATTCCTTTATTCTTAGATTTTAATACTCTATATTTTTTGTTTTCATTGTTTGAGGACTGATGTGTTTGTCAAGTGGGATCTGACTTTATTTGCGATTTTTTTGATTTGTTTTAGTTTTGGCCTCCTATATATTATTTACAAAAATTGCAAAGTCATATTTTGCAGTGGTTTTTAAAAGTATCTATTTCAATAGCAAAATACTATTAGGTAGTCTCTAAAGAATTTGTAGACTTCTGTAAAGGTAACTGCTTTTTAAATATTTCATTAAAAAAAATCTGTAAATTTGTTATTATGTGATATGTTTTGTTATATTTGTGATTTTCTTTATTGCAGGTATTAATAAATAAAGATCTTGTTGAACCAAGAGCGATTGCTGTGTCACCAGAAAGAGGCTGGCTGTTTTGGTCAGATTGGAACGAGAAACGACCTAAAATAGAAAGGGCTGCCCTTGACGGTTCGGAAAGGGTAGTTCTTGTTAAAGATAATCTTGGATGGCCAAATGGAATAGCTTTAGATCTTGTTTCTAATAAATTATATTGGTGTGATGCTCAGACTGATAAAATTGAGGTAACTCATCATTTTAATACTTTCTCATGCCCTATACAGATGTATATATAAAAGTTTATGAGCAAATTTTAAAGGTATTTAGTATAAAAAAATTCCAGTTTAGAATTTGTGTCGCGCTGATTATTGGGTTATATATTTTTATAATCCTTATATACAATTCTTTGTAGATTGCTAGTATTTGTTTCATTTGTTGCTGATTATTAATAAATGTAAAGTATTATTTTTCTTTTTTTAGGTTATTAATATGGATGGTACTGACAGAAGAGAAGTAGTAAATGAGAATTTACCGCATGTGTTTGGTTTGTCATTGTTAGGCGATTCTTTGTATTGGACTGATTGGCAGAGACGTAGCATTGATAAAGTTGACAAGAATTCAGGTAACTGATTATAGAACTTGTACATTTTATTTCTTGAAGAAATTTTTATCAATAACGAGGTTTATAAAATAAGTTGCCCATCCCGGCTATAATTTTATTTTATTTCAATAATTTTTATATTAGGGTTATAATTAAATAGTAAATAAGATTTTCTAATTTGGGAAAATCTGATAGATATTTGGACACCTCTGCAGTGTTTCAGCCATCCAGGAAATTAATAAACAAAAAATATTCGTTTAAGGGTTAAATACAGTTTTCAACCTCTTACAAGTACATTTTGTAATCATTAAGGGGTAATTTTTTTGGAGCATTATAGGGACATCTCCACCAAGGTTCAACAATCTAGCTTGTCCAAAAGAAGGGTTCAACAACCTTTTCAGTCCCTTTTGAGTAAAATTTTGAAATCGTTAAAAGTGTATTTTTTTTAGTGTAACTACGTAAAATCTGTACCAAGTTTCAGTCATCTGACGTGTTCAGAACTTAGTAAACATAAAATATTGTTTTAAGGTTTGAACATCCTTTTAACCCCTTAATGGTAGTGTGTCGAAATTGTTTATGTTTAACTTTTGTGAGCACGCATGTTTGTGTGAACAAAATACCCAAAAAAATGGATTATTGTACAAAGTTGAAACTTGGAACTTAAGTTAAGTTTCATGAGGGGACTCTATAAGAACATTTTCATCAAAACCAGTCAGTATTAGTGCATTTGCACAATTTTTAACTTTAATGCAGTTTTCTCAAAAATAGTTCGATTTTTTAAAAAATCCCCTTTATTAGTTCATTTTTTATGCTCTACAAGGTAGGGTAAGCGCCATGTCTGCTGAAATTCTTGGGGTCATGCTCATGTAGTAAATTTTTTTTAAACATTGCAGCCTAAATATGGATTTTAGAGCAAAGGTGTATATAATTAAAGTTGTAGAAAATTAAAAACCCTACAACTTTAATTTCAAACATTTTTTTCTACAACGCCTAGTTTAGCATCAATTTAGTGATTTTTTTAAAAAATATTTTGCTCATTAAAATTGGTATTTTTAAGATTGCGGCCATAGTATGTATTTCTTGACAAAAGTATTTATAATCAAAGTTTTAGGAAATAAAAAATCTCTAACTTTTATTTCAAGCATTTTCTTCTACGTAGCCTAGTTTATCGTCAGTTACTGATTGTCTGTATTTTTAAATTTTACAGAGGTTGATTTTCATTTAGCGTCATTCACAGTATTAAAATTAGGTTGTTTTTAATTTTACATTGTTTACTCATGATTAACATTTTTTCTATCTTAATGTGTGTACATTACAATCTGTTCAATTCAAGAACAATAAGAAACCCCATGACCCATTAAGATGAGGATGATATATATGACGTGTAAATGAGTTGTAGTCTTGTACTGACTCAGGCCAACCATTCCTTGAGAGAGTTAGGTTAATTGAATGCCAACCATTAAAGTACATCGGGTACCACTGTCTAGTTTACAAACCTGTTTAAAAGTAACTACCTTTATTAGGATTTAAACCTGGAACCTTCATTTCTGAAAATCAGTAGTTTAACAGCTGACTTGTGGCGTCGACTTTACCTCTACACCAACCCATTGGGTCATAATGATGAAAACATCGATTATATTTTTCATTATTTACTTTGGCAAGAGAAATTCATGTGAGTATTTGCACCAGAATTTTTAAATAATGATACCATTATTAAATATTGCTGATATACTTGTATATTTATTATGTTGGATTACTTTACAAAGAATGCTAAATACAGATCCATGTGCAATACAGTAGGTTGAGTGGGGGGAGTTTTCTTCTCTTTTATATGTTAGTTTGCATAGAGTTTTGCTGAAAAAGTTTCTGTACTAGGATTCTCGTAACTTTCTTTAACAAGTTAATGATGGTGTGTGCATTGTTTACATCGTTTATTTTGTGATAAGATGTTTATTGATTGTTTTGTGTGTTTATATTCGCAGGAAATGATAGGCAACTCATATTAGATCAGTTACCGAATGTAATGGGTATTAAAGCCGTTGGAAAAAATATGGCCACCGGATGGAATCCATGTAAAAATAACAATGGCAATTGTTCGCATTTATGCCTGAATAAACCAAATAATAAATATATTTGTGCCTGTCAAATGGGTATGTACTGTATACTCTTATTAAAATTGCCTCTTTGTAATTTTCTCTCTGTAATTTCATTGTTTTAACTTGATATTACGTATTGAATTGTTTTTTTGTGTAAATTTCCCCTGATGCAAATTTTTAATTAATGATTAGCTGTAAAAACAACAAAGGATTTTCATAATTCCATAATTAGGATTTTCAGAATTTTTATTTTCAAGTTATTGATTTTAAGTACTTTCATGTAATTTGTTATTTCAGGTTATGAATTGTCATCAGATGAAAGAACTTGTGTGATACCAGAAGCATTCCTTTTGTTCGCCAGAAGAGAAAATATTGGTAGAATTAGCATAGAAAATGCTCACAATGATGCTATTATACCTGTGACTGGAATTAAAGATGCCAGGTACATTTTTGCTTTTTTAAATGTTTTGATTCTTTTTGTACAAAAGTTTGTTTTGTTTGGGAGTCGATCTGAACTTCTGAGAAAGGAAATACTGAGTATATTTGTTATTTAGTAATGCACCTCAGGATTAGAAGTTCACTGGAAATATTGCGATACAATAGAATAATGAAGATAAAGTTAAAATTTTAATTTTTTGTTAACATATGTGATGTGATACACTTTTCACTATTTTATTGATATGTAAGAAACAAAAAGATCACTTTATTTGTACTTAAATTTACATCATTGTTGAAAGTTCAGTTAAAAGAAAATAGTAATCATCTGTTGTAGTAATCTATTAACATGGTTTGTCTGTTTTTATTATAATTTTCTTATCAGTTTTATCAATTCCTGAGACTTCTGGTTGTAATTTTATAGATTGTGGTATATACAGTAAGTTTCTGTGACTTGTATTGGTGTGTCCATTTGTTACATATGCATTTAAAAAGAAAATGTGGTTAATATACCATTGTAAAAACTTTTTCTAATTGTTAGAATTGTTGCCAGGTAGACAGCCCGACAGGATGCCACATACACAACCTGGCAACATGGATAGTAGTGCCCACCCCATCATGGCCCAATCTATTTTTAAAAATTTTGAAAATTCTACTACAACATTGGCCTATCAATATTTCATGTTATTAATACTACATTTGTACTAATTTTTTTATGCTGAATAAATTGGTAGTTTGTTTGTACCAAAGGATCGAATGGTTACCGAGAGCGAAAGGGTTCAGAATATTGTTAATAAATCAAAATTTAAGTAACGTACAAATTTTTAATTTTGTACACGCCGTAAGAATATAATTGGCTATGTGTTGTGTTAAAATTTCAAACTTGTCGGTCAAATAATTCTCGATTTATACATCTCTAATGCATGCAATTCTTATGCGATAGCAAAAAAACTGGGTCATTTTGCCTTCCGACCTCAATATGGCAATTTTCAAACTACATTAAAATTGTAGGTTATTATATTTCAACGTAGAATAAAATGAGCTAAATTTTTATGTAAAATATGTTGAAATCCAACTCATTGTTTTGGAGATGCAAGGGTTCAAATTCGGGTGTATATAATTATAAAACCGATAGTAGGTGTCAAGATTTGTCAATCCTTGAAAGTTCTGATGTATATTAAAAATTTAACATATATTGTTTGTAGTTCCGTCGTTAGTATTATTTTTGCTATTAATATGTAGTGTTACTTAAAATATTAAGCTGATAAAAATAGATACTGCACGTTTAAAGCGCTAGAGAAAGCCAAACAAGAAGTATATAAACTTTCCAGAACAAAATATGTAGAGCTAGGTTAGAAATGGTGATCTGCACAGAGATCTCAACTCCAGTGAGATAAGAAGAGTTGCTTCTAGTTGTGAAACTCATCTACATGGTCACATCAATACTGAAGGAGTTAATTTAACCTTGACTAAAGAAATTTTCTAATAAAGAGGATCAAGCCCTTTGCGCTAGTGTTATAATGTTAAAACCACAGCAGTTCACAGAGCCAAAAGTAATTTTTTTTTTGTTTAATGTCCGACTGTTCTGCAATTACTGCTAATGCAGATGGTGAAGGATGAAATGTTATTTTGTAACGTATGAAAACATGCCGTGCCTGAATGGGATTTGAATCCAAGATCGCATGATGAGAGGCACGTTACCAACTACGCCAATGCGGCCGGCTAATAATAATTTTGTGTTAAGTTGTAAAACATTGATGGTACTTTAAAGCATTTAAGTATTTAATTCTAAGTATTGTGAAAGGAAAATTAATGGTTGGTCTTTTAGATCAATTTTAATCAATAAAAAGTAAAATTAAATTAAATATTATTATTTTGAATGTATTTCAGTGCTCTTGATTTTGATATAATGGATGGCAGAATTTATTGGACTGATGTGAAAATGAAAACAATTACAAGGGCTTTTATTAATGGTTCATTAATGGAAAGGATTGTGGAGTTCGGATTGGATTCACCTGAAGGTATATCAAATATTATTTCTGTTTTAAGTAACAAACATTAAATATTAATGAATTTTAGTGAATGTATTAAGTTAACCAATTTACTGAAAATTAAACAGTGGCATGCGGTGGGTAAAAACGTGTCTAAAGCTGAGGAAAAATTTAGTTACCGAACTGAAATTTGGATTAAAAATTATAAATTAAATTTTCCAGACAATGAATGGTTTAAAAGAAATACACCATTTATTCCAGGATTAACTAGCTAACCCACTGTTGTAGCCTGATTTTCGTAAGGAGAGCGCTGGGCAAAACGTGTGTCTGCATTAGTATAGTCTTGTATGTACTGCAATAGTGCAGCGTATGTAATCAACAATGGAACAGCATGCCTACAAAATACAATGGGTGTTGTCAATTTTCAACTACAGTCTGACTGTACATCTTACTGTAGGTTGGAGGGGTATACGGGGTCGAAGTTAAGTATGTGCATGGGTAGTCCAGCACTCACACCAATTGGCTTGGCCTTTATCATACATACTGGATCAAAAAGTGTGGTAAATTTCCCAGAATTTTGAATGAAGTTCAAAAGTTCAGAGGAGGGTCTTCCAGTTTTGATATTTTGCTTTTTTCGTTGTTGAGCAGGATGAGAACATTTTAGTTAAAAGTTCTTTTGTTATATAGCCTGACATTTTAAGAATGTAAAAATGAAAATTACTTCAATTGGCTGCTAATTTAGATATAAAATCCCTTTGCCTAGATCTCTTTCTTGTCTTAACTACTGATGCAATGCTATATTCACTTCCTCTGAGTGCGCTCCACTTAATTAAATGAGCTTTGTCAAGTAATGTTGAAGTTTTTTTTTTACATTTCCATTTAAATATTTTGTTGGCTGTCAAACTGTTTTGTTGATTTCTATGATTTATTTTTATGGTGTTGAGAGAAATTACTATTTTTATACACTTCATGGAGAATGTATTGTTATTATGTATTGATCTTTCATGTTTTTGTTTTTTGTTTTAGGTTTGGCAGTTGATTGGGTAGCACATAATATTTATTGGGCAGACACATCTAGTCGTCGTATTGAAGTTGCTCATTTGGATGGCAGGTTTCGTAAAGTTCTTATTTGGTCTAGTTTACAGGAGCCACATAGTATTGCACTTGATCCACAGCAAGGGTAAGTGAAGTACAAAGTTTTGTTAGAATATTGGAAGTTCATAGATCCATAGATACTAGTCAGGAACTCATAACAATAAATGTAATTAAAATTAGGACACTACTGGCTCTTTTCCCATGTTTAGATTAATTCCCTTATTTGAATTTTTTTATTGCTTAGGTGGAAAATTATGAGCTTTTCAAGATTATATTATTTAAGTTTGTTGTTGTTTAAGTCATCAGCCAAAAGGCTGGTTTGAACCTCTACAGGTTTTTACTAAGTAAACCAAATAGTGAGGTGGTTTACCTTGCCTTCCTCACTGAGTTGAAAAGTATGCTTATCAGCATGCCAGCCCTTTGAAAAGCATATATTTTCCACCCTGTAAATGCCATCTTCATTTCATTCACCACAGGGTCTGGTTGTATAATTAAATTCATTACTTTCAAGAAGATAACTTTGATTAGTGTCTTTTTACTCATTTACCTCTTCTGCTCTTAAATGATTCAGTCATTTAATCAGCTAACCATGTGATAAGAAACAGAACTAATTTTTATAGCCCTGGAGCTAACACTTAAAGATTTATAAAATTTATTAATAAATTTGTGTGTTTACATTCTTTCTATTTGACGGAACTTGTAATTAATTAAGAGTTTGATTACAGACATATGTATTGGAGTGATTGGGGTGCCCAAGGTACTCTTGAAAGAGCTTCAATGGATGGTTCAAACAGAACTGTACTTATATCCCGTCTTGGACATGCTAACAGTCTGACAATTGATTACATGCAGCGTAGATTTTATTGGGCACAATTACAAGGTTCGGGTGCCATTGAGGCAGCTGATATGGATGGTAAACGACGTATTCAACTACTTTCTAAAGATGTTGGACGACCTTTTGCATTGACACAGTATCAGGTAGGCTACTTGCTGTCATTTAGTTAAACTATGTGTTATATGTTTTGCAGTGTAAGCTCAGTTTGTCAAATCTATTCAAAGTTAAATACTTGGAAGGATTACAGATTGTTTAATTTTTACAAATTTGTAATGTTTAGTTATTACTTTTGAGTTATTAGTGCATGTGAAACTAAATTAGCTTATAAGAAATGTGATGAATAAGAGGAGTAAGGAATGGAACAATTTATTGCTTCCAATACCAGCCAACTTCTATTCCCAACCTTCTAATCTTCAGGCACTGAAGTAATTCTTTCAACTATTTGTATTTCTTAACTTTGTTCTAGTATTTTAATAAAGTTTTTAATGTTGTTTTCTCAGAACTGTAACATCCATCTTTTAAAAACATAATTTTTAAAAAATAACTTTCAACTACATTAATAACCAAACTTGTAATAAAAATATTATTATTAAAAATCTCTTTCATGAGACAATTCACCTCATGGTTGTTAGTAATTTTTAAAAAGGTTTACCTTTGACTTATGGCAAAAAGAATTAGTGATTTCTGTGTCCATTCTTTAAGAGGAATTGAATGACACTGTTTTTTTGTTTTCAAATTCCAAGTTTGCTTTCTTGACTTCTGGTTTTCGGCCACTTCTGGTCAATACTGGAACTTCAAACCCAATGATTTTGTATACGAGGGGTACCCAAAAGTAATCGGAATAGCATTGCTGTGGGCGGTGCTTGTGTAGTATGCATTTCTGTCGCACAGACGTGTATAGCGCAACTCATTGCGAGTTCAATATTCATTTGCAGTGATTGGTTTTGCTAGCGCTGTTTTGTTCTTGTTTTGTTTTTATGATGGCAAGTTTAAGTGAACAACGTGTAGCTGTGAAATTTTGTTTTCTGCTTGGTAAAAGTGCTGCTGAAACTGTTTAATGTTGAAAACAGCTTACAAAGATGACGCTATGGGAACATCTCAAATATACGAGTGGTTTTCTTGGTTTAAAAATGGTGACATGTCGATTGATGACAAACCTCGTTCTGGACGTCCATCAACTGCCCGAATCGACGAAAATGTTTTAAAAATTCGAGAGTGTGAGCTCTCAGACCGTCGACAGACAATTTGGAAGTTGTAAGAAGATTCCGCAACAGTGTTTGTCAAAACAGATCCGATTTGTGGCAGACAGGAGACTGGTTCTTCCACTACGTCAATGCACCTGCACACTAAGCCATCTCGGTGAAAGATTTTTTGACTAAAAATGGCATGGTTCCGCTGCCCCACGCACCTTACTCACTTGACCTGGCTTCGTGCGACTTTTTCTTATTTCCATGCATGAAAAGGGACATTTAAGGACACCGATTTGACAACATTGAAGTGGTCAAAAAAAAAAAAAAAAAAAAAACGAGGGCCAGGAGCTGTCAGCCATTTCTAAAGATGACTACAAAAAAATTTTTTGAACAGTGGAAGCACCGGCAGGATAAATGTATTAGTTGTAATGGAGAGTATTTTGAAGGGGATAAGGTTGTTTTGTAAAAAAATTGAAAATAAATAGCTTCTTAAAAATAATTCCGGTTTCTTTTAGGCACCTTTGTATACTCATTGAGATGAATCTTGTAACACTATTTTCGTTTCCAAATTCAGACTTTGATTTCTTGATTTGCGGTTTTGGATAGATGATGATTTTGCAAATTGCCACCAATTATTTTAATCTGTACAAGTACAAATTGTAAAAAAAATTCAGTCATAGGGTTGTATTTTGTTACACCATATCGTAATATGACTCATCAAAGTTAAAAAGCTCAATTGAAACACAGGGTAAGGATAAGTTGCTGGCCATGTAGGAGGAGTTATGAGTAATAAAAAATATTCCTAACGAAGCAAAACTGAAGAATTAAAGATTTGAAAAACAGAAGAAATGAAGAATAAATATTATCTATGAAAAACAGAAATGAATGAATACAGTGAACCTTTGATTCTTCGACATGGCTCTTGGTGAGTGACATGACATGGTGTAAGTAGCGATCCGGCAGGCAGATCAGCCCTTTCCACTTTCTCTCATCCCTTTACCCTTCCTTTGTCCATGAGTAGAGTATTGTACTGAAGGGCATATAAGTTTGTTTGTATTCATTAAAATGTGCAATTTTCATACTAAAATCTTTTACGAAAAATTGAAAAGAAGAATTAGTGCTAAAAAGTACTTTTAAGATGAGTAAAAAACAAAGAATTTTTATTAAAAAATTTTTTAAAAAAGACTGAAATGAAGATAATATTAGTAAATACTGTTTATAAATTGATTCCCAAATGAAAACCGTAAAACCAATACCGAACAATGACTTGGTTTCAATTATCTAAAACTATCAGCTCGGTATAGCACCATCCAACCCATTATTCCCTCATCTGTAATATCAGCAGTGAGATTACCCAGGGTTGGACTACTGCATATGTGTGTTTATTTGTTTTAATTATTGATAAGTTATAAATAGAATATTCTGATTATTAATAGTTTGGTTATAATTTTTTTACAGAATAATATATACTGGACTGATTGGAGTGGGGGTTGGATTGAACGCGCCGATAAAATGAATGGTGGTAACCGTACAAAAGTACACGAGCGTCTGGATAAAATTACAGATCTGCTCGTATTCCATGCGTCGCGTCAACTTGGATGGAATCAATGTGCTGTGAACAATGGTGGTTGTAGTCATTTATGCCTTGCATTACCACCGGTTGGTCGTTCTAGTACTGTAACAGCCTCTCCCCCAAACGTTACAGCAGTGGATGATGATATCATCGGCAGCATTCCGACTTCTCAGTCATCTCGTCAAATGAACTCTTATCACTGTGGTTGTCCGACTCATTATACGCTTAATAATAATACATGTAGTGGTAAGTGGTGATTGTTTTACAATTGGTGATTTAAAATCCTAGATTATGTTAGTTTAAAAGTATGTAAGTTAGGTGCTGAGTTTGTATGTAGTACAGAGGATTTTCTTCGATCAACATGGATACTGTTCTAGACACCACATTTGTGTTGTGTGGGAAGCAGAAGACATCGGCTCCAATCCCCTACTCCCCCAACCAACTATCTACAGTCACTCTTTATGCTGGTATATTAATACAAGGGTTATTCGGAAAGTAAGGTCCGATTTCTAAAAAAATTAACAATGTAAGATTTTTCAAAAAACCTTTTTTATTGTATTTATTACATCTTTCTTTATTTTTCCATATAGTTTCCATTTTTATTTAAACATTTATCATAACGTTCAACAAGCTTTTGTATGCTTGTATCATTGAAGTCCGCCGCCTGTGAGGATAACCAGTCCTGGAACAGATTCTTTCATGTCGTCATCTGTGCCAAACTGCTTGCCACCGAGAAACTCCTTTAGGTAGCGAAACAAGTGAAAATCACTTGGTGCCAAGTCTGGACTATACAGTGGGTGGTCAACCTTTTCCCATTTAAATGATCTGATCAGATTTTGCGTTCGAATGGCAGAATGGGGCCTGGTATTGTCGTGCAGCAACAAAACTCCAGATGTCAGAAGGCCACGTTGCTTATTCTGTATTGCACAGCGAAGATTAGTCAGGGTGGGGCAGCAAGCGGTGGAATTTATTGTTGTCCCTCGCTGCATAAACTTGACTAACAAGACTATGTCTGTCGCAAAATACTGTAGCCATAATCTTGCGTGTTGAGATTGTCTGCTTGGCCTTGACATTGACTGGCGATGACGTATGACGCCATTCCATAGTCTGACGTTTTGACTCTGGGGTAATGTGAGAAACCCATGTTTCGTCCCCGGTGACAATATGCTCTAAAATTTTATCACCGTCTCTATCGGTATCGGTCCAAAAATTCAAGAGAACAAGCCATTCTTTTCATTTTGTGATTGTTAGTAAGCAGTCTGGGAACCCAACGTGAACACAATTTCTGAAATTGCAAATTTTCAGACACGATTTTGTACAAAGTTGTTCTGCTCACATTCAGAAACTCTAATGATAAACTTTTAATTGTGAATCGCCGGTTTTCACAAATCTTTTCTTCCACGGCATTAACCAAATCCTCTGTCACCACTGATGATCGGCCTGATCGTGGTTCATCATGGACATTGTCCCGTCCATTCTTAAAATTTCTCACCCACTTACCCACTTTGCTATCACTCATCGTATTGAGGCCGTAAACTTCAGTTTTCTGGTGATGAATTTCTGCTGCTGAAATGTTCCTTGCTGTCTAAAACCGTATAACAGAACGAATTTCACAGTCGGCGGGCTGATCAATTGTTTGAAACATTTTAAACTATTACTGTAAACAGCACATTGCCACAATATGAATGCAAATAGTGTTGTTTTACACGCAAGGCATGCCGGGAGTCAACGCGCATGCGCAGTACGATGTTCGCGTCACGTTTGTTTAGTTACGGAGATTCAGACCTTACTTTCCGAATAACCCTCGTAGTATGTTATACAGTACTGGTATATTTGTCTCAGCATGCTAACTTTGCCAAATACTAAAAACATTTGTTTTAAAATAAATATGTCATTTGTGACTCAAATGTAAATATCTTTGGTGGCATTTTTTTTCTAAAGAAAAAGAGTTGGCCCAAGAAGTCATATTGCGTGTTCACTTAACTCGGGGTTATCCTTCCTCATAATGGGATCAAGCCCACTTAGTTTTCATAAGAAAGCTAAGAAAAAAAGTTTAAGTAAGAAAGCTACTCTTTAAGAGGAATCGACTGACACTATTGTTTTTCCAAATAGTGACTTTGATTTCTTGACTTTGGTTTTGGGCACTTCTGGTCAAAATCGGAACTTCAAACCCAATCCAGGCCCACTAACTTTTTGTGTATATTATGAATCAGAAACCATTTGTTACAATCTCTTGTAGTTTCTGGCATCTAGATGTGACAGACAGATGGATGGACATAAAAAAATTGAAAATGACAAGTTTAAATATTGAATAAGATGTAGTTTCTCATTGAGAAAATAGAAGGCATTTCTCAGCATGTCGAAATAAAATAAAATAAAACTGATGGAAAATAGGGAAAAGAGTTAAAGAGTGCAGAAAGCAAACGGTTTCTTCTAAAGCGTGAGATGCTTAGTTTGTGAAGGAGTTCCTATTTATTGTAAGAAAATTATGTAAATACTGAAAAATACTGACAATAACAAATTGAATATTGACTTGAGCAAATACTGACTTATGAAGCAGTAATGTGGACAGAAAAAGGGAAGGCAGATTGTCAAATCCAAGAGGCAGAAATGAAGTTCAAGAAGAATGTGAGTATACTTGGAAATAAGAAGAGGTAGAATGAGAAGTGATTTAATTAAGGAACTATTGGGTAAAGCTACGATGGTTTGGTCATGTCAATATAAGGAAGAGGATAGACTGTCTAAAAGGATACTGTACTTGGAGATAAAGAAAGAGAAAATTTGTAAGAAAAACAAATTAACATTGCTGTCAAAATTCACGATGGTAAAAGCTTCAAAACACAAGATTGTTTTCTCAATATTTTAATAATTTATTTGTCGTTGACTTTTTTCAGCACCTTCAATGTTCCTGTTGTATTCTCAGCGTAATTCTCTCAATCGACTTCTCCTAGATACAGATGATTGCCCTGATGTACCATTACCTGTCCAAAACTTAAAAAATGTGAAATCACTCGAATTTGATCCTGTAACTCAGTATCTCTATTGGGTAAGTTAACTAATGTCTTGTCAAGATAGTGCTTTTAAATACCATTACTTAGAAATTAAAAATTTTGTATGCCTACAAGTCAAAATGATATTACCTAAGTATTATCTGATATGTGGTAAGTAGGTAAGTCAATTAAAATAATGATTTTAAATATTTATTCCTTTGAAAAATTGTCTGAAATTAATATTAAGTCTATTTTCTATTATTAAGTCGACTATTTTTACATCATATAAATTGTCAGAATTTGGTTTGTTGAAATAAAGAAGTTAGTAAGCTTTGACCCCTGTCCATGGCCCATCAGTAACTGTGCTACACTGCAAATCAGAAGGTCACTGGTTTGATTTCCCGCAAGGATATGGAAAATTTTAAAAATATAATCAAAGACAGTACTGAGTAATTCAGTTCTTTAGAATGTATAGATGTCTGATGACTAAAAATTAAAAATTGTTGTTTTAATATGAGTAAATATACTGTGCAGTTTTAAATTACGTGATCAGTTTTTTGTCTGAAGATTAATTTTTTTATATTGTTTCTTTTTTGTTTATCGAACATTGACTGCCATGGTCATTAGCACTCATCAAAATTCTGTGAAACTTACTGTGACTGGAAAACCCGTGATATCAAATATAATTTAATTGTATCTGCTTATTCACAAACAAATTTTTGTATTGTGTAATAATGGTTGGTTGTGTCAACCATTTAATTTATAAATCACAATATAATTGAATTTATTGCTTACGTTTTTCTTTGGTTGCTCTTTAGTTTAAAAAACAAATGCACATAATTTTTTTTATTTATATTGTGATTTATATTTCCATTTATGTTTCGTCAGTTAGAATCAAAACTTAAAACCTACCCAACTGCCAAGAGTGTGTAGGGCCCTCAACAGTTTAAAATAAGAATATATTTGAGTTCTTATAAGAATTTTGTCAGATGTAAAATTGATATTGTTGTTATACATTTTTTTTTGAAGCCACATTGGACCATTAAGCCAATCAATTTCTAATGTTCTTCGGATAACATATTGGTCTAGCCTTTTGATTTTACCAGTACCTTTTGAGACTGTCCTATCTTTGATTCCGTATCTCATCTGTCCCTATCACCATGTGTCTTTCTATTTCCCCCCAATAAAATCTGTGTGGTTTGAGAGTACTATTTATTTTTTCCTTGTCAAATGTGTCTTCAATTGCCAGTCCAATTTCATTGAGATCCCTCTTAATCTCTTGTAACTTCCCGTAATCTTCCTGTTCAAATTCCTGAGGATCAGTTGTTTCAATATTCTATCATTTGGCATTTTTAAATATGGAAAAGTAAGAAATCTTCCTCTTCTTCATTATGCTAATAATCGGATCTTCTTATAAACAGTTTCATAGGAAGGATTGTTGTTATAATATTGTAATTATTATTGTAAATTTAGTGTAATCAATTTATTTTTTATTCTTGTTTTGTTTAGATTGAAGGCAGAACACAATCAATTCGTTATTCATTAGACAACGGTAGTCACTCGGGTGTTTTAGTAGGAGGAGGTAGTGGTGGTCTCCATCAACCATATGATCTTGCTGTCGATCCATACAGTCGACTTCTGTATTGGAGTTGTGCTGTTGGCAATACCATCAATATAACTAGACTTGAGAATGGTTCATCTGTTGGAATGGTGGTTCGTGGTTCAGATGGCGAGAAACCTCGGAATATTGCATTGCATTCAGAGAAAGGGTGAGTTGTTTGTGTATTTTCTATACATTTATTTAGTTTTTATGACATCACTTATTATAAGATGTGGCTTTTAATTTATTATTAACAGTGATTCTGTCTTAAGATCAAATTCAATGGCACTGTTGTTTCGATGAGTATCAGATCCTTCCTTCTTTACCGTGCACCAGTTTGGTGGCCCATCCTCTCCTCCATCAACAAAAGAAAACTCTCCTCCCTTCACAACCCAATAGTAAGACAAATTTGCAACCTCGACTACCTCATCAATAATAAAACCGTCCTTGACTACGTCCTCACCCCCACCCTGGAGGAGTTCATACACTGAACTTCAAGAGTCCTTCACGACTCTGGTCAACGCTCTGTACAGCCAGCTGTCAGAGCAATCTACACGAACACCTCGCCTGCCACAAGAAAGATTAAACAGCCATTCCATGATGTCCTATAGACTCCCTAAAAACATCCCTATAAATATTTTCTCCTAGTAAAGAACACCTCCCGACTAGATAAAGCTTCCCTTCCCAAGGCAATGTTCTCGCTGTTATTCCGATTCCCAGCCCATCTTTCCCCCAATTAATCATCTGTAATTCCAAATAAAGAAAAATTCCAAAAAAGTTCCTTTCATCCAATTATCTGAACGACAAGGTAGCCTAGCTACGATGTTGTCATCTGGAGCGCAAGCTCACTTCTTTTTGGACTCTGACTCATTCCGATGAAAGGCTCACTTATGCCACCTTTTTCAGTACTTTTTAATTTTATCCTGTTAGAAGGAAGGCACTCATTCCCCTTCTTTTCAGTAAACCTCCTCCTAGCATTCAAAAGTAAATCTTAATAATGTATTCTGCAGCTTGAAATCAATTCTATTTTTTATAATAATTTATACAATAAATTTCAATTTACCTTTTCAGCTGCCTTTATCCCTACTATTTACTATTTAGACGTATTTCGGTGGATCCACCATCATCGGAGTACACAATGTCATTTGAAACTTTAAAACTGATTATTTAAAATCTTTAGAAGATGTTACATCTTCAGTCATCTATATAAAACTGTTCAGTTACTCTAATTCTTTTCATATTTATTACTGATGGCAGCAGTCAATACTACTTCATCATTCTTAAATTTGATTTGTTAATTTAAAATGTCCTGGTTTTGCTTTTTTAAATGTTTTTTTTTTTTAAATATGGAACATCACATAATTTTCAACCTTATTTTGTATTTTCTCTATTACATTGAAATATTCTATTTCTCTATTATTGAAATATTGTCTATTTTACCAAACAGTTTTTCCTCTTTTATATGATTGGTATAATTTGATATAATATAGTCACATTTCTCCTCCTTGTACTAGTGTTCAGTCCTCCCATAGCTCTTATGCCATCACACATACCACAGGATAATGTACGCTTTAATATATGGAGAGAAAGGATAAAAAAATATTTTGCAAAGCAGATAAGACATTTGGAACACAGTAGTGGGAAGGGTGAAGAAAGATCTGTGCAAGAAGGGTTGTAAAGAACAGGCTCTTGTTGATAGAGTATGGAAAAGGAAATGACACAATGTCAAGCTTTATAAAAAAGAAAAAAGGTAAAACCTCGATCCGTCACTTTCTATTATCCGTTAGTGCCTCAAAAAAGAAGTTTACATTACAGTACAGTATTTATTTTGTGAAGCGCAAATTTATGGAACATTGCAAATACGTAACATTGCTGCACAGAAAGATGGAGCCTCAAGGAACCAGAAGTAGATGACAGATTATTTTAGAGTGTAAATGTAGAACATCTAAAGTGTAGACCTAGAATTTCTACAGTAAGTTTCTATTAAATAACACATTTTAATTCTGAACCAACTTTTTGTAGTTTAGTTATACAAATATAAATGTGTGTCATCTACTTGTAAACATTTTTCTTTCATTTTTGTCCTTAACCAGTGAAATTAGGTTACATACTGTATATTTGAATTGTGAATTTTCTTTTATCCATCTATTCGATTATCCATCAGGGTCACAGTCCCGACACTGATGGATAATCGAGATTAAACTGTATTGATATGTTCCCTTCTCACTTTTAAAATGTTATCGCTTTATAAATTAGCAACTTAAATGTTCTTGTTTGATTGGTTTTAGATATCTGTTTTGGACCGATGTTGGTTCGAAAGCAAGAGTGTTAAGAGCAAGACTGGATGGTAAAAAACAAATAGTAATTGCTGTTGAAAATGCAGCACCAACTGGTCTTGCTATAGATCGCAGAGACAATCGTGTATATTGGTCAACTACTAAAATGATATTTAGTGCAGATTTATCTGGTGAAAATAGGTAAGTTGCATTCTTTATTTTTTTAAATTTTAAAATATTTATCATCATTTTTTTCTACTAATTATTCAGTGTTATAACATTTTTAGATAGTGATTTGTTCCTAATTCACAAACAAATTGTTGTAATGCATCCTGCCAACCGTTTAATTTATAAATTACAGTATAAATGAAATTTATCTTTTTACCTTATCTTTGGTTATCTTTTAGTTAAAAAAAAAAATATTTTCGTGCATTTCAGTGGTATCACCTTGTTCAGATTAGCAATATTAAACTAAAATTAAAAATTAATCTATTTCGGGAAAATAGAAGAGGATTTATATTTATTGGGAAAATGTTCATATGACAATAAAAGTATAAAATATAAAAAAATGAAATATTTCAAGTATATGTTCATATAAATTTTAAAAGGTGATAAAATAATAAATGAACAATTAAGAGTCAAATATTTTAATTTAATTTGAGAAGCTGCTGCCATCTATAGTAATAAATACGAACAAATACAGGATTAAAAATTTAAGACAGTTTTATTCGATAAGACTGAATGGAAACACCATTTTAACTTTAATACTAGAACACTAATACTAGTTACCGGTACTTTAATACTATACACCGGTAACCAATGGTTACCAATGGTTACCGGTGTACTTTGATGGTTGAGGTTCAATTAACCATACTCTCTCAGGAATAGTCGGCCTGGGTCTGTACAAGACTATTCCTCATTTGCACATCATACACAATATCTTCATCTCATTGGGTCATGGGGTTGCTTATTGTTCTGAATTGAACAGATTGTAATATACACACATTAGGAAAAAGAACTTTTGATTTTAGTGATTTGTTGTACACAACAGTTAACGTTACGAATGTTCTGTTCTAGGCGAACTATTGTCAACAGTCAGGTGGGTCAAGTAGTTGGTTTGGCGGTGTTGGGTGATCATTTATACTGGATTGATCGAGATATTCAGTCTGTTGAAAGGGTTCTCAAAGATACTGGACTTGGACGAGAAGTTATCATTTCAAGAATAGCACATTTAACCGATTTAGTTTCTGTGAATACCCAGGTATGTAGTTATAATAATTTTTTTGGTTTGTTGTGTTATAACAAA
The DNA here is from genome assembly GCA_035578175.1 of Catonia carolina. Lineage (NCBI taxonomy): Eukaryota > Metazoa > Arthropoda > Insecta > Hemiptera > Achilidae > Catonia > Catonia carolina. The sequence goes on from JAQMRL010000002.1 coordinate 134,851,193, forward strand.
AGGCACATAAATGCAAGAATGAATGTAACAGCTGATGTTAATACACTAAAATTATATATTTCAAGTGTATTAACAAGCTTATTAATTAAGCTATTAATTAACAAGCAATTAAGTAACAACTTACCCTTTTTCTGAATCTACAACTTATATTGTAAATACAAAGCAAGAATGTTAAAATTCATTGTCAACTTGGTTGACAGATCTAAATTTTATGCTGAATTTATTATATTTGTTAACATTACACATTTATCCTTGGTTTTGTTTCTTTTTTTTGTTCAGACTGAATGGCTACATCCTTGTGGTTTAAATGGAGGTGGCTGTAGCCACTTGTGTGTACCAACTACTGATGGACATGTGGAGTGTTCATGTCCTCACGGTTTTATACTGCGTGAAGATCAGACAACTTGTTCAGTATTACCAGCTTGTGGTCCTGAACATTTTCCATGTGGTTCACCAGGAAATGATTGCTTTCCTCAAGCCTGGCGTTGCGATGGTCAATCTGATTGTCCAGATTCTAGTGATGAGATCGGATGTCCAGATTGTTCTCCGCACCAGTTTAAATGTCATTCGTCGCAATGCATTGGTAAAGTATTTTCTTATTGGTTAATAAATGTTAACATGTTGATTGCCATGCCGGTCACATATGAATAGCTGTATGTATAGCTTGCTGGACCTTGTCATCAACACATGACAGGCAATAATCGACTGAGATGTGCTGTGTTAACCAGGCTTTCAATATATAACTATTATCCTTTGGAAAATGTTTTGACGGAAATGATCTAGTAAACAAAAAGCCAGCATCAGTTTTAATATTGTTTTTTTGTTTTTCTTTTAATAATTTTCTTCACGTATGCTGTATAGAGTAGAATCCTGATTATTAGCGGAAATTATTCATTTCCAAGATCACTATGGGTGGAAAAATTTAAAATTGACCATCAAGTTTTTTAGTGGTTTTTAAACAATGATACATTGCAACTTCTTAAAGAATGTGGTAATTAATTGAAAATAACTTATATGTTGCTGCAGGATTAAATAAAGAACATTGCATATTTGAGCTTTAATGTAATATTCAGAGTAGATTTTTTTATCCTGTGTGTAATGTATATTGTATTTTTAAACAAATTTTTTTTTATTGTTTATTTAAATTCATATCAACTGCTTGGTTATTAGCAAATATGGTAAATAATGTTTCTTGAATAGTGGGGAATTGAACCTTGGACCTCATTGTTGTAGGCTAGCACGCTAACCATTATGGAGGCGACCTGAATAAAATTTTTTAGGGAATATCTTAGTTTCATCATTTACTTGTAGAAATGATTCGTATTGTAGTTATGATTATAATGGTAATAATATTCACTTGCAGTTTTAAAACTTTCTTTTTGATTTCACACTTATATAAATATCTGACTTACAAATACAAAAATTTATAGTAATGAACATTTTGCGTTAAATAATTAATTAATAATTAAAAATAATAATTGTATTAACACTTTCAGGACGGCACCCGTATACAATACGGGCGTGCCACTTTGATCGGCTGGACGGCATCCGTATACGATACGGGCGCCTATTTCACTTGGTTTTATATCCATTAGCTTGTATTGTACACGATTGCCGTCTATGCTGTTACTTAATTTAGTTCATTCTGAATCTAATAGAGTACACTTATAGTCCTAATGTTGTCAGATTATTGTCGAATATATCGACTTTTACAGCATCGATGTTATCGAGCGTGAGCAAGCGATCTGCTGGTACTTCTGCGCATTGTTGTTAGTTATTAGTTCGTTATTATAACAGTTAGTTTTTTAAAATTTTACTTAAGGAATAAAAAAAAATTGGTTATTAGAAATAGGTAATTAGTTTGTACGAATTTAACTCATATAATTAATTATTATTCGTATATATTATTATCATTATATGGTGAAAAAAATTTTTAATTCAAGAAAACATACCTCTCTTCAGTTAAACATCTTTATCATTAAAATGCAAGTAATCCTAATCTTATTAAATGAAAAGTAATCTACTAATTATGATCTTTAATTTAATCTTTACTTTTTGAATTTATGGCCAATGGTTGATTTGTTCCAATTTTTAAAAAATCCCGAAAAATGGCAGTCCACGGGCAAAACTACAAAAAAAGTGAGTCTTCAAAGTGTTAATGAATGTAATATTTTTCAGATTTAAGTTGGGTTTGTGATGGTACACCGCAGTGTCCTGATGGTTCTGATGAAGCCTCATGTTGTCCTGGTCCACCTGGATCTATGTTCCATTGCAGTGCTGGTGGCACGTGTGTCCCGATTGCTGCTGTCTGTGACGGCTGGAACCATTGTTCAGATGGATCAGATGAAACTGTTGGTGCATGTTCTTCAAAAAGGGTTGGTCTTTGCATTTTAAATAACATTTTATTTATTTTAAATGTAATTTTAATAAGAATTAATTTCCAGGTTTATTACTATTATGATTGCGTGAAATATATTGTGACACTTATCACTAAGGTCCGTTTCGGGATCTAGGTAATTAATACACTAAAGTTTACAATTACAAGTATTTATTACACTAAAGATTTACAGAATAAATAATAAACTAATTATAATAAAGTATTATAATAAATAACTTAAATAATTTACTTAGTACTACTTAAAAATAATTATACACAAAGCACATACACAAAAACTGAATATAATTTTTTTTTTTTTTTTTTTTTTTTTTTTTTGGTTTAACGTCCGACTGTTCTGCAATTACTGCTAATGCAGACGGTGAAGGGTGAAATGATATTTTGTAACGTCTGAATGGGATTCGAACCCAAGACCGCATGATGAGAGGCGAGCACGTTACCAACTGCGCCAATGCGGCCGGCAACTGAATATAATGCTCATACAGAAGATAATATAACAATAGTTAACCACTACAATGCTTGAATACGTAACCTGTACTACGCACCTGTACCCACTCAATAAACACTCGTCAAAGATCAAACGGATACTCACTCTCAACCTCACCCGGGGCTCCCTTTATATAGGTTAGATAAAAGAGGTTTCTCGAAAGACGCAGAAATTTGATCAATAAGTCCTTTCTGGAAAAATCTTATTTAATGTAAACAGGTTATAATTGAATAAAAGGGTGTTACAAATAACCAACCGACTCTTTCATAAATAGATATACAACAAAGACCCTACCTTATCATACGCAATTGCGCGGCCCTTTTTAAATAACCTTTTATAAATAGGTATCCTTTTATAGCTAACCCTATTGTTACTTTTTCACTCTATTATCTACTCTTTACCATTTTATGAATGAAGTACTAGAAATTTCGTGAACCATACCCTTCTTCAATATTGTCACAATATTTTATTTGATTAATATGAAGGAACTTTAACATAGGGTTGAGATGTTACAAATTATGCACTGTCCATTTAAAAAAAAATAAAATGAAGAAAAAAATACTTGTAAAATAAAATAATAAAATGAAGAAAAAATGTTCTTCATAATTTTCATTTGTTGGCTTCAAAACAATTAGAAGGAGGAGAGTAAATTTCTAAAGTGCATTAACCCATAGACCTACAAATTGTTTTGTACTGTTGGTGGCATTACAGTTGGTTGAATTTAATTTTGCATAAAATGACACTATATTGTAAATAGACAATAACTTTTTTCTCTTAACCAATTCTCTTAATTTTCTTTTCATTTTTTTCAGAATTTAGTAACCATTTAGACCAAAGAATTACTTTTATTGTCTCTGAAATAATTTTTTTCTACAAATTTTTTCTTGTAAATGAAATGTTTTTAAGTTTCTAAACTGTAACTTAGAAATTTATAATTTTATACAAAAATTTTTATAAGGGCCATCTAGAGAATTCTTTTTCTACAAAAACGATTTCAAATTTTTAAAAATTGGTTAATATAAAAAAAAGTTATGCCCTATTTTCTAATCACCGTTCATTGCCATTTTCACTTAATTTACACATCAATATCCTGTCGGTAATGAAATCAATATTTTAGCATGCAGAGAATTTATTTAATAGTTAAAAATTATTGAGTTACGGAATTAAATACCTCACAAAATAAAACTTAACGTAAAAACGTATAACGTAAAAGCTACGTAAATAACGTACTAACAAGAACTTAACAACGTAAACCAACGCCATTTATCAACAAGTGGTATAGGTTATTTTGATCACATAATTATAACTGAATGCTTGCACGCACTCTGTTGGTAGATAAATGTAAATAAAGCAAAAATTATATAGTTATCACTAGTGCTGCTGCATTAAGAAGTTTATTAGAACTACATTGACAGGACTAAATAAAGTATGAGGACGTTGAATCACCGTCATTGTATACATACAACAGCACAAATATGGTGGATGGCGTTCCGCCATCATTACATGCCAATGGGTTAAAGAACGAGTGCAAGAAAACAAATAACATGAACAGATGTGAGGTTAGATGCAGCAGGTGACTAGAACAATAAGAAACATTTTTCATAGAAAAGTTCTGCAGTTTTTTTTTTTTTACCAATGAAGAAGTCAGTGTGAATTTTTTTTTTTTGTATTACATTTTTGAAGTGGAGTAATTTTTTTTAGCTATTTCTGGGATCATTGAGGATCATTTAACAGCATATATATATATTACCCGCACAAATCACCTTCTTGTTTTTAATATGTTGTAAATGACTGCTTAAATGTTTGTGAACTAAACAATACTTCTATGGTTTAGTTGTTTTATTCTTTTAAGTTAATTTTGTGATCATCCGTATACTCTGACTTAAGGTTTGGGATGTAATTTTTTGACAAAAGTATTATTTATTTTTTAATTATAAAAATATGTAATATACTTCTTCAGGAATAAAAACTTCATTCAATTTTTATTTTGAAGATTACAGGAATTATTATGTATTACTTTTATCTTTTGAGTTATAAACTATTTTTAATGAAATAGTAAATTTGAGTTGATTGAATGAAATTTTTATTCTTTTTAATAAGTAACAGTGTTATTTATTAATTAGGGTTAAAGTAACTGTACACTATATTTGGTTACGAAACATTTTTCCTGATTTTTTTTTGTTTCTTTTGCTAGGTCGATCCTGCTGGTACTCAGGTTCCAAATCATCAAGGGGGTATTACTTTAACTGTACTGATTATAATTTCTTGCCTTGCTCTAATTGCACTAGCTGCTTACACATGCCACAGGAGGTAACAATTGATTTATAATGATAATATTAAGGTTAAAAAGTTAGTGTAAAATTTTCTCTGGGTGAATATTTTTTAGAAGATGCTTTTATAAGTTTACAGTCATTTTAGAATCAAAGTGCAAGATTCATTCAACTGTGTCATATAAATGTGAAGTACCACTTGCTAATTCACATTCATTCAACTGTATCATATAAATGTGAAGTACCACTTGCTAATTCACTTAATCATCACAAAATTTCCAGAACTTCAATGCCTAATAACCGAATTTAGTGTGTATTTTAAATAATTCTCCTTTTGAAAAAAGCATTAATAAAAACCTGCAATTTTTAGTTACCTACTGAAAATTGTAAAAAGAACATAACAAAAGCAAGCTTCTTGGAAATACTTCACCATTAAATATTGTTAACATATTTTTCACCATTAAATATGGCTACAAAAATAGTTCTGTTTCTTATCGTATGGTCAACAGAAGAGGTTATGGTGTAAAAGTCACTAGTCAGAGTTATATCCTCTGAGAGTAATGAATTTCATAATACACCCAGACCCTATGGTGAATGAAGTGAAGGTGTCATTTGTAGAGTGGAAAGTCGATGCAATATAAGAACCGGGCATGCTGATAAACATACTTTTCCACTCAGTAAGGAAGGTAAGGTAAACCACCTTACTCCTCGTTTTACTCAGTGAAGCCTCTACATGTTCAATTCAGCCTTTCGGCTGATGATCTAAACAACAAAATATTGTAAGATCAGTAATATTATATTGAGTGCAGTTATTAGGAATCCTGAAATTTCATTAAATTTAAAGTCCACGGTTTTTAATTCAGGATTGACTTAACGTTATGGAAATTAGGTCATTGACAATCAATTCACTGAATAAATTAAGAAAACATAAAGAACAATAGAAGTAATTATGGTGGGAGTGTGGGAACAAGTCTCAATGATCATGTTTGAAGTGAGAAAGTGAGATGAGAAAACTAAAGTGGATGGTGTCATCAAGATGGTTTTCGAGTTGTAAGTTGAAATAGAGTTGTGTTGGTCTTATTGCCATTATGAGATGACACAATGAGATAAAGAGTGAGAGTAAGAGGGTGATGGGGGAGGAAATTTTTTTTGTTTAACGTCCGACTGTTCTACAGTTACTGCTAATGCAGATGGTGAAGGATGAAATGATTTTTGTAATGTATGAAAATATGCCGTACCTGAATGGGATTCTAACCCAAGACCGCATGATGAGAGGCGAGCACGTTACCAACTATGCCAATGCGGCTGGCATAATGGGGGGGGGGAAAGGGGAAGTAAGGAGAAAGGGGTGAAAGCAATCGGCGGGAGAGGGAGATGTAGTAAATGAAATAAACTATTTTTTTTTGTGTGTATTGAGTAGGAGTTGTTAGTCCCTCAATATCAGTAATGTTAAAAATATAAAAAGTAATAATTTTTCATAAAATTTTTGTTTATTTTAAATTTAAATAAGCTTTTTATGGTTACATATGAAATTCAGTAGGTGTTTTGTTTAATTTGTTTAACATATTTATTCTTCTTTCTAGGTGCATTAAACCAACTCCTGGTCTACCGTGTGAGGGTGATTCAGCAGCTGACCCTCTCTCACCAAAACCGCAACGTGTCTTACCGAAGGTTGGTGTAAATCAGGTTTTAAAACCTGCTGTCCCAACTGCGGTTAGGATGTCAACATTGAATGGAGGCAGCAGCTCCAGTTACGAACGAAGCCGTAGCGCTGTGACTGGTGCATCTAGCTCTGCGTCCCTTTTATGTTACCCATTAAATCCTCCGCCTAGTCCAGCGACAACCGTTCAAAGGGACGATTATTGTTGTCAGTCGTCTAGGTACAGACCTCCACCACCTACTCCATGTAGTACAGACGTTTGTGATGAATCAGATTCTAATTATCGCTGTGATAGTGATCCTTTTCCTCCTCCCCCAACCCCACGTTCGCATTCTTCTGGTCCGCCGTCGCCGTCATCTTCAACTTACTTTCATCCGTTGCCTCCTCCTCCTTCACCGAATGGTCGATGTAATTGCTGACATCATCGGTACTTCTACCTCATAGATTTTATAATTTACATTTTATATTTCACCTAATGTTTTTTATATATTAACGATACTCTTAATTTTATTAGTCTACTAGAACAATTATTTATAAGTAAATAGAGAAATATTTGTTTTTAATTTAAATCTCAATACTTTTTTTAAGTAGTAACCAATAATCAACCATTTCTTGTAAATACGGTTTGTAGTTAACAAATTAAGATTTTTTTTCATATTTATGACTGTAGGGTACTAGCATAGCATATAGACTAAGGGGTGTGCTTGTCCCACTGCTCAATTTTGTCTTGTTTTGCACATCTACATCACACAGGAGATGGAGTCGTGCCATCACTACTTGTCAGCTGTAGTAGAATTGGCTAGAGACTGAATGCATTCTATTAGATACCATTTCATATATTACTATAGAAGTAAGAATTTTTTTTTTTTACTCCTAATTTGTGTACGTTGCAATTTGTTCAATTAAGAACAATAAGCAACCCCATGACCCAATGAGATGAGGATGATGTGTATGACGTGTAAATGAGGTGTAGTCTTGCACAGACCCAGGCCAACCATTCCTGAGAGAGTATGGTTAATTAAACCCCAACCATCAAAGTACACCGGTAACCACTGTCTAGTATTCAAATCCGTATAAAAGTAACTACCTTTACTAGGATTTGAACCAGGAACCTTCGTCTCCGAAAATCAGCTGTTAAACAGCTGATTTTGGCGACGACTTTACCTCTAGACCAACTCGGTGGAAGTAAGAAATTTAATACGCCCAAATATCTTGCAGGATAAAATAAAATTGTTAAGATCTTTCATTTTACTATTCTAAGGATTTGGAATGTTTTAAAAATTAAATTAGAAAATGTTTTAAACACTGATTAATATTCACGAACATGCCTTGAGCGTAACATAATAGAAAAATTGTTAACTGACAATGAATGTAACCTTGACTTATGGTATAGTGGGTAATGATCTTCTGAGAATGACATCACAGAACAGCTGATTTATCGTAAAACAAGCACATTGGTACACCTATTCTTTAGTCTTTTTACCATGGGATGCTAGGGAAAAATAGTGTGTCAAAAAATTACCAGAACAAAATGTTTGTTTTTATTTATTCATTTTAAATAGTCGTACATTTTTTAACTATAAATAATTAATTTTCTGCTGGTTTTGATTAAAAAATCTGTACATTATTATTTAATTTTTTTCATTTAGGGCCATTTTAGTAGACCTTGCAAAGAAAATTTACACATTCTTTATAAGGAAGCTCTTTTTGAAGCCCACACTGTCCGCATTCTTACATGTAGGTTTTTCTCTTTCTATCTGTCTGGTTTGTATTATCACCACATGTTCATAGGGCTTCCAGAATGTTCCGATTCCTTTGTGCATGTTGGTACAGGCTTTCCAGAATTGGATTGCGTGTGAAATGACAGTGGATTTCCATCTGTTAGGGTGGTATCTTAGACTCTTCATCATGCATGTTACTTTGAAGTCAAAAAGGCGGGACTGATTACTCTTCGATTGTTGACCAATGATTGTAAGCCATAGGGCTCTCCTCTTTAGTTCAGTAGAGCAGATACTCCCATCAGTTCAAAGCCGCGATATGTGAAAGGGTGTACCTTAAAATTTGGACGTTTAAATATATACAACCTAATACACATACACATATAAATACTGAATATACACATTCGATTGTAGACCAATGATTGTAAGCCATAGGGCTCTCCTCTTTAGTTCAGTAGAGCAGATACTCCCATCAGTTCAATTTTAAGGTACATCCCTTAAAATTTGGATGTTCCGATCTTCTCCGGCAGAAGGTTTTGCCATATCTGATCGTTCCAAACGCTTTTTAGTGCAGGACAATAGCTCCAAATCTATGCTATATTGAAGAGAAAAAAAATTCTACTTTCTTAGAATTTGAATTATTTGATCATTATTAAATTATTTTGACTATTTTTAGAATTATGTACTCTTTTTTCCCTGGCATCCTACATTAACATAATATAATTCCAGCAGTATCAGATAATACATTTGTTTTTTTTAAATTTAAAAAAATTGTTGAGATTTATTTTTCAAATACTTTATTATTAAGGTTCGTTTGTTATATTAACAAATCTGTTTATATTTTATTAATTAATTGACTATTTATTATTAGTATTCAAATCAAAATTAAAATGTTGAGCCAGTTAATTTCTTCGGCAGCAGGGTTTTTGTAATCAATTTCATATGAGTAAGTAAACTTTTTTTTTTGTTTATTATAATCTTATTATAAAATATTATTTTATATTTAAATTGTTTTATTTTTATAATTATAAAACTATTTAAATTATCATTATTTTAATCAAGAATAATATTTTAGGTCAAATTTTATATTAAATTGACTACTTGATGAAATGTTAGTATTTCCTTACATTATATTTCATGTTTATTTATTTATAAATAATTAAATTATATTTTTGTATATATTATATCCTCCATGTATTATATAGTTCATACATCAGTGCTGTTGTAAATTTTTGTAAAGTATAAATAATGAAATTTTTGTAATAATTTTGTAAATATTGTATTATGAAAAATTTATATAAATTTAGGTATTTTGTATTATGTTTGTAACATTTTAAAATTTAAGAGATTTTAATGAGATTATTACATTCTATAAATACAGTAGAATTCCCTGTATCCAAAATAAAGAGACTGAACGTATTTCAAATGAGGAAAATTTCAGTTATGAGTTAATACAGTACTGTCCAACTTCGAAAAACTGCAGTAAAAGGTGAGACGTGAAAAGTGAAACTAAGAAATAGATCTATAATATGATCATGCACACTCATAATATGTTGGTTTGGGAAATTACCAGCCCATGGTGTAGTGGTCAGTATAACTGGCTCCAAGCCAGGGTTCCGGGTTCGATTCCTGGTCAGGTCTGGAAATTTTTCATCACTCTTTTTTATCTATCACCCTTTTATTGTCCATGTTAGCAGTTATTGCAAAAAGGTAAGATGTAAAAATGTGCTTTGGAACTAAAACAACTGCTCATTCATATATTATATTCATAAAACATAATTAATTGTTTCATATAATATTCTAAAAAATAGTTAATAGTTTGTTTTAGTTAAATTTATTTTAATTATATACCTAGTAGTCATTTACTGCTCTTTTCCATGACAATTTTTTCAACTAGGTACATGCTAATTAATATTATATAGAAATTGTACTGTTGTATTTATGTATTTATTTTTTATCATTGTAAATTTCACAGATTATAAATGCATCACGTTTTTACTTTTCAACCAAATCTTAAATATTTGTTTATATTTTTTACGTATTTTTTTCTTGCTACAGTCTCCTGCTCAACACTCATGTCATTTATGTTCAACCCCCACAATGCATGTGGTTCAGAATATTTACTATTTTTGAATTGTTTTTAGTTCTGGATAGAGAAAGTTTGGATATAGGAAATACTGTTGTTTTAAAATAATTTTATTGTGACGTAATTTATTAAGTTTTTATTCATATAAGTGAACTTGCCAGTGTTTTGAATTTCTATTGCATCATGGTTTTGATAATAGTAATAATTTCAAAAATTAACTGATTGTAAAATTTGCATCATACATTGTCGAATGTAAAACAAAACAGAAATTATTTTAATTGGTTTTTTACTGTAATGTTCAGGTACGTTTTCGTTATACTTTAGAGTAAATTTAATGACTGTAAAGATTTAATTTCTCTGTAAAAAATTGTAAGTAGTAAAAACACTATTACCTTGGACCAATTTTTTTATCTAAATTTTTCAAAAGTAGCTTTTGTATGTATGGAGTTTATATTTGTGTCAAGATAGCTTCTAGGTCAGAACGTTTTACCTTAAAGACGGATCCTAGAAAATTGTTTTTTTTTAATGTTCAAAAAAGTAACAAGTAACTTATTTATATGACTAGTTAACTAGTTTAACTAGTTTATATGAGGAAAATTAGTTAATTAAATAAATGGAAATGATTATATCTTTAGAAATATTCATGAAACTTGTTACGTGGGTGTTTTTGAGGTTATTGATTTAGATTTCGCAGTGAAAATTTGAAGCAAAATTTTTTTGATATTTAGCTCCTCCAGAAAACACTTGCAGGTACTGTGTTCCATAACCATGAAGTTTTTGTAGCCCTGAAAAAGGCTATTTTGTTGTGGTGGAAGTTTTCCTGCTAGCCATAGTGTCTCATCATCCATTGATGACATCATCTTTTTATTCAAAGTCATCCATGTTGCTTCTTTAGGGTCTGAGAGCTCTCTGTCTCTACCACCACTTTCACTTTAATTTAGAAAAATTACTTACTTTATTTAAAAAAAAAGTTACTTTAAAAAAGTAACGTTTAATAATAAAATAGCAACATTAATTTTTTTTTGTTTTATTTCCTAATTTACTAGTATTGATATTGTATAAATTTTATATTTAACATTAATTTGTGCCTTTTTATGTGAATTTATGTATTAATCTTTCTAAAAATATTTAATGAATGCATGTTGTTGAATTATTCCATTTATTATATATGCGCTGTGAGAATTAGTTTTGATTTAACAAAGTGGATATGGAATTAGGAATGTTTTAGATTGGCCAGTCTTGGGTGCTAATACATACATTTATGTACTGTAAATGGCTGAATTTTATTTCATTAGATTTTATTTAGCTCATTGATTCACAAAATGTGATTAACACATCACGTTTAACAAAAAGTGATATTGTCTTACATTCAGTGTTACCTATGTTCTTAAACAATTAAAACTACTGTGCCTTAAAACTTTGTTATTCTTTTATTTCATCTCATTTTTGGAAAGTTTTGTTATAGGTAATTTTTAACCTACAGTAGAATGCTGATTATATGAATTAACCCAAACAAATTTCGATCTGGATATTCAGAAATTTGGATAACTAGACAATTCAGTGTAGGTAATAATTTATGTCTAACTTGATTCCAATTGGGTGTAAAAATTGGAAGGCCAACTTTTGTGTATTTTTTTGTACTGTAACAAATATTATTTTAAGAAATAGTAGAGAACATTTATTTACTGAGAAATGGAAATTGTAAATAAAGAGAAAAATAATTTTTTCCAAAAGAGATTCACATAATCAACTTTCTACTGCATTCAACTGTGCAATACAAAGTGTGTCTAAAAAATATGAAGAGTTGTCTAATATATTGGTATTCAACACTTAAAACTAGGTCACTCGCATGTGTAGGCATGTATGAACACATCTGGACATGTCCTCTATATGAGATTGCATGATGCTCCTTATGTTGTATTGCTGTTTTTATTTCAACAAAGTGTTCTAAGCAGTGTGCATCGAAAAGCTATGGAGCTACTACAAAACATTAAGTTCTTCAAATGAAGTAAATTGGCGATGGTATCCCATGAAATATTGGTGCAAGTTTACAGGCAGGATGTTGTGAGTAGAAAATGTGTATATGATTGATTTGAATGCTTTTGTGCTGGTAAGGAATTGGTCGAGGACGAACAGCATTTACGCCGGCCATCCACAAGTAGGACACCTGAACATTGAATGTGTGTGAGTTTTGCTTGCAGAAGATTGGCGATTGACTCTGCGAAGAAGTAGGTATTAGCAAAAACACAATGTGAGCCATCATTTATGAAGATTTGGGATTTGTTTTCAGGTGTCCTGCTTGTGGATGACCGGTTCGAACGCAGTTTGTCCTCCACCGATTCCTTGCCAGTGCAAAAGCTTGCAAACCAATTGTACACACATCCTCTACAGATTCCTTGCCAGCGCAAAAGCTTGCTAACCAATCGTACACACATTTTTTTATACTCATAGGAGCATCCTACCCGTAAACTTGCACCAACATTTCTTGAGTTTCTGTCACTGTTTTATCTAATTTGAAGCAGAACTTTATGCTACTTCATTGCTCTATGGCTTTTTGATACACACTGTTGAAATGAATGCGGCAATGTGATAGATAGAGAAGCCTTGGACAATTCCGGACATAGAACAGGTCCAGACATGTCCATGCATTCGAGTGATCTTCTTTCAAGTGTTATAATACCAATATATTAGAACATTCACCAAATTTTTTAGACACCTCATATGTTTATACTGAATATGCACAGGTTTTTTATAACGGTGTTTTTACATTACGTATTCATTAATGTTAATTTAGTTTAATTTGTAATACGAGGCGTGTTTTTTAAGTAAGTACCGTTTTGGAATTAAAAAAAGACGTGCAAAGATATCGCAATAATTTTATTTTTACATGAAAGCCTGTACCTTAATCTACTTTTCGACTTAATTTCCGTGAATATTGAGGCACTTGTCATAACGTGGCACCAGTTTTTGAATACCCTCCTGATAAAATTCTGCCGCCTGATTTGTTAACCACTGCATCACAAATGTTTTGACTTCGTTATCGTCTTGAAGACGCCAACCGCCCAGGTGTTTCTTCAAGTGCAGGAACAAATGGTAGTCGCTGGGCGCCAAATCAGGGCTGTATGGAGGATGATCTAGAGTTTCCCATTTAAATGATTTGATGAGATCTTTGGTCTGATTAGCCACATGTGGACGGGCATTGTCATGCAGCAAAACGATACCCTTACTCAACTTGCCACGTCTTTTGTTCTGGATTGCACGACGCAGATTTTTCAATGTCTCACAATAAGACGCTGCATTGATTGTCTCATTACGAGGCAGAAACTCCACTAGCAATACTCCTTTTCTGTCCCAAAAAACTGTGCACATGATTTTCCGAGCAGAAATTGTTGCACATTTGTGCGGCCATCTTTAAATGCTCTCACCCATTTCCTTACCATTCCATCACTCATAATGTTTTGTCCGTAAACTTCAACGATCTCACGATGAATATCGATCGGTTTTACGCCTTTAGCACTAAGAAATCGTATAACAGCCCGTACTTCACAATCAGCGGGACTCACGATTGTCAGAGGCATCTTAAACACTCAGTAAACAACGTATACAATGAAGAATCAGACTGTAATGGCGTCAGTGCGTAGACAAGAGATGTAGGTAACCAGCGCGCATGCGCGGAACGCCGACCGTAGCGCTGCGGCGGCGGAATCGCAAAACGGTACTTACTTAAAAAACACGCCTCGTATATCTATAATAATTTTAATTTATCTTGTAAATATTTTAATGTACAAATTTGTATATATATTAAATTTATAAAGTATATTATTAGTTGTTAATATTTTAATAATTGTAGTAGATTAATATTAATGTTAACTTAATAATGTACAATTAATTAAATTTTGTTATCGTAATTAATATTATTATCATTGTTAATTTATTATATCGCTCAAAAATCTATTATTATTATTATTTTATTATTTTAATATCTTTAATTCCAGTGTTTTTAAATGTATTTATGCAATTGAGATTTTATATTATCATTTATTTTTAGAGGATCATTTTAGTTTTGTGTTAGGAATTCGTGCAGCTTTTAATTTCTTTAAATTTTGTTGGACTTTTTTTGATTGCGTTGCAGAATGTTTAATGTTGTTATAATCTGTTTAATTATGAACAAATAGTTTTATAATGTTGCTAGTTGATCAGTTATGAATAAATATGTATTGTATTGTTATTTATTCTTCTGTTAATTGTTTAACTTATTCAAAACATTCTGAGTTCATTTTGTTTAGTGTATTTTAATGCATCCAATGTTTTTGTTCCAAATATTATAATCTTTTCATATTCATTATATAAGAGTGTTTTTAGGGTTTTGTGTTATACAGGGTAAAATGTTTCTTTTTTCATTTCTGAACTTACAGAAGTTCTTTACTTTTTTTCCGATTGACTAATATTTCTGTGTTAACTTTTTCCTTTTGTATTATTCAGAAACTGATTGCCTGTGTTTACTTGTATTCATTTATTTATTTATTTATTTTTAACATCTGACTGTTCTGCAATTACTGCTAATGCAGACGGTGAAGGATGAAATGATTTTTTGTAACATATGAAAATATGCCTTACCTGAATGGGATTCGAACCCAAGACGGCATGATGAGAGGTGAGCATGTTACCAACTACGCCAATGTGGCCGGCATAATTGTTCTGGCTCTGTTTTTTTTTTCATTTTGTATTTTTATTTTATTTTCATTTGTACGTAATTTTTTCAGTTGGTAATACAGTTGATGGCTTTTTCACTTGTTTGACCATGTTTTCATTCATTTCACCAGTTTACCATACGTTTCCCTCTCTATTTTTGATGGAGTCCGTGTTATCTGAGTTTTTGTTTATCTGAGATACCCTCGGCCCACATTACCTCAGATAATCGAGGTTTTACTACAACTACCTTTATTGGGATTTGAACCAAGGAACCTTAATCTCCAAAATCAGCTGTTAAACAGGCTGACTTTGGCGATGATTATCACTAGAAAGACCAACTCAGTGTGGGTTCCTTTAAATTAAATAAAAATAACTTTTGCTGACAGTTCATTGAATTTTTACTTTTTTGTTGATTTTAACCATGTTCGAAGCTAACTTTGAATGCTTGCCAGTGATAAAGTTTAGTTTTCTCCAGGCCGAGATTTGAGCCCTGTGGTGGGTAGTCCAGTGGTGGGGCTGTCACCTTAGAACCTCTAGATGAGCCCTGGGTTTCATTTGGAGACCCGCCTAGGTTCGTCCGCCCTCTCCACCATTGGAAAATTCCTCCTTCGCCTTCGAGACCGTCGACCATTTCTCAGGGCTCCACCTGCCCTGGATTTTATTTGGGTTGACTTTTTCTAGGCTCTTCCGCCCTCCTCGCTGTTCGAAATCTTTCATCTTCGCCGTGAAGACCGTTGACCAGTTTTCACCTCAGTTGATTCGTGGGTACTTATTTGGTTATGCCTTATTCGTACCTGCTTGCATATCTACAGGATGTTCCCTGTTAGCCATTGGAATGCGCCGTGTCTGAGAAACTGGTCTAACCATTTACTTCACTGCCAGCACACAGACAACCTCTACGAGCATGGATTTATAAACCTAGAGGGAAGCGAAGCTTGGGAAGACCTAAAAAGTGATAGATACAAGAACAGGCCATTGAGCCTAATCCTTGATAGATGATGATGATGATGATGATGATGATGATGTAACCATGTATTTATATTGGCAACAGATACCATAATTCTACTTTTACATCATAGAACGATATAATCTACTTATCTTTTTAATGTGGATGCTATTAAAGAATATTAATACTAAATGATCTCAAATTGTGTAAGAAATTAATACAATTCGGGGAAAACATGTATTATCATGTTTTATTGAGAGTACGTGTAGCTTATCTTATAGTTCTAGAATAACAATTTGATCAAATTTTTTGCATTTAATAAATTAAGATTTCTAAGTAAATTTGTTTTGTCTTTATGGTATTATAAAATTATATTTTGGGTAATAATTTAATTTTCAGATTTTAAGTGAATTTGATATTCATTCTAAGTTTTCCTTATGATATTATTTACATTTTTAATTGTTATTTTAAGTTTTATATCATAATTGTATTATTACATATAAGTTTTACCTTAGGTAATTCTCTGGTGTCTGATATCTTATCTATGTGCTCAGTGAGAGAGTATTCTTTGTAGAGATTAATTTAATATTTTAAAAGTTATATTTAGAGTCACAATGGGAAATACTCTTGCTCAACACCCACAAATTTACAGTTCTGAATGTCATCCACTTCAATTTATACAAGTTTCAAAAAATTTCAAAGATTTGTGTTAATAGAAATTGTTTGTAAATTTTTTTTACATTTAATCATGTGTTTTCTTTTTTTGTGGCATAAGCTATCCAGTCTGTTCCAGCTGGATTTATAAAAATTTATCATGTTTACAAAGCTGTAATTACAATAAATTACTCCCAGAATTACCGAGGTATTCCCAAGTTTTTCTTTCTTCTGTCAGGTCTATATATATCTCTGAACATATTTTGGAATTCTGTTACATTTATTGTCTGCAACTCTTTCCTTTTATCGAAATTTTAAATTCTATCTTCCCATGTAACAACCCTTCACCCTTCATAGAAAATGCATTTCGGCAGCTTCTAATTACTGTTTTCTTCTCCTTATTAGAGCACAAGTTTTGTTGTCATACGAAAATTGTCAAAATTGCCATCACATTATGAAATCTCATCAATGTATGTTTATGCGGCATGTTTTTCATTGTAGTTGTAATCGTTCCACATATTCTCTGGAAATGATCTATATTTTAGTCAACATCAAGCTCTATGTAAAAACCAATGTGGCAGCCCAAGTAATTAAATGTTATGCCCTTCTTAATAACTGAGTTATTAAACACAATTATGGATCTTACAGGATCACTTACAAAAATGTTCATGCTAAATATGCATGTTTTAGAAATTGCATGAATTCTGGTAAAGAATTTTGCTTGTGAAGCTTTTCTTCTGACTTAGCTGTTAAAACTTGATCAATTGTCTGCAAACAAAATATTTAATAGCCGCATCAGATTAGTTGTCAGATATCAGAGTAATAGTAAAAATTGAATTGTGATAATAATTGTGCCACAGTTTTATATACTTCAGTAATTTTAATTTCATATAAATATTTAGTATTCTAGTGTTAATAAACTACATATGAATTTTTGTAAATATTGTATTTTTAATTGTATTTTATCAGAATGTTACTATTTAACACACAAAAGAGCTTTAAAACAATCATAATAGTATATTTGCCATTATTTTTTATGATACAGTTTTATTATATATTTATTATGTTTTGTATAAATAGTAGTTGGTTACTCATTATAAATAAATTTATATAGATTAGAAACAATACAGTTCCTAATTACATAAAAAAACTATAATGCATTTTACATGTTGCATTACATAATATGGTTGTACAATGGTTGACTTTATTCTTTGCTTTTTGATGTAGACTTCGTTGTCTATGTTGCAGAACTTGTGTTCGTTATCAAAGCAAACTAAAATAATTCATAAAACCACAATAGCAGTTTGATCATGAAACAATAAAAATTATTTGGATGTCTCTGCAATTACGTTTTTCCTTAATGTTATATAATTTTATGTGAAAATAATTTTTTAACAAGGAAGCATACATCAGAAAATAATACAGTACTATCTTTAAATTGTATAAAATGTTAACAGAATATCTAATTATAGCCAGTTTTCTTGTTTAAAGCATTTTTTAAGGACTTTTCAGTTGTAATATTTGATATTAGTTAGGTGGAGTAACAGTTAGGTGTAGTGTTTAATTATTTGCATTCGATCTGTTGGTTTCAGGGATACAAAAAATAGTTCTGTTTCTTATTACATAGTCAGCCAATTATATAACTGAACTATTTAAAAACAGAAGAGATAGAGGTGTAAAAGACGCTATAATGCTTTTGACGGTTGATGAGCTCTCCTGTTCCATGTATTTAGACCAATCTGAACGTTTGCCAGCGTTGTTAGATTGTACAAATTTATCAGCTTGACAAACATTATGCGCATGTGCGTATAAGAGCTGTAGTAGTTCACTCGTGAGTTGGACCTCGTACTGAACACTAGATTATAGAGCGTGTTAACACGCAATACTTTATAATAAAATCAGCTGGTTGTATGTTCATAGGTTATAATTGTTATTGAAACACCAAAAACATGGCTGACAAAATATACAACAGAGCTACAAGAGCAAGTGTTAGCAAAGGTGCTGGCAAGTCATTGGCTAGCTATGAAGTGGGTAGGGGGCAATGCATACGTTCAGAGCTCATCAGCCCTGAAAAATAGTATAGTCAGAGTTATCACCTCTGAGAGTAATGAATTTCACGATACAGCCAGACCCTGTGGTGAATGAAGGGAAGGTGTCATTTGCAGGGTGGAAAGTACATGATTTTCAGAGGGCCTGGCATGCTGAAAAGCATACACTTTTAATTCAGTGAGGAAGGGAATAAATAGTAAACCACCTCTTTCCTTGTTATTACTTAATAAAACCTCTGTAGGTTCAGACCAGCCTTTCAGCTGCTGACCTGAACAATAACATTTGATATTATAACATTTATGAACAAAATACTTCTTTTAAGAAACATATTAAGCGTATTGTATAAGTATTGCTCAATATACTGAAATGCTTACAATTTTAATTTGTATGATTTTGAAATTCGGTTTATAAGAAATTGGTATTGTTCGTGATTTGTAATGTTTCATTTGTAGTTGTTCTATTAATTAATTGTTATAATTAATCTGGCCAAATTAATGCGTTGACTAAAATTTGGAGCAGATCTATTGACCTGTATAGGGTTATTACTCTCCACCATCTCCATTCCTAATTTTTTAGTTAGTATGTGCGTATGACGACAGTGGTGGGAGTATTATATTCATCAATGTGTGCGTGAGTGACACCAAGCAGATGTGTGTTTGTTTATCATTTCTAAGTCCATGGTAGTTTACGTGTTTACGTTTTAACAAAATTACAAAACTGTTTTTATTTAATTTGAAGTGTTAAATTGTTTTTTATAACATAATTTTAAAAAGTTTATTTTTTTAATTTTCTATTTATAATGACACACAAAAGTTCCGATGTGAGGGGTCAAAGCAAAAAAATAGTTATAAACGTGTTGCTAGTTTTTTTGAGAGCCTCTCTAAAAGTTAAAAAAGAAATCCCCTTCATGCACCTCAAATAAGATTGTTGTGTCATGAGAAAACTAAAAAAAATTGGCTATGACATTTTTGCGTCACAAAATATTGAAATGGTTTTGTTAGATCGACATAAAAGATTAAATGTGATTATTTCTTTTCTTGTAATGGATAAATAAATGAATCACAGTTTCATCACATGAAATTTATTGGAAAAGAAAGAAAAACTAAAGTAGATAATAATTATTTAAGTTACTAGATAGCATCAAAGCAGCAGAGTTTGTGCGAATATATCGTTAAAACAACCTGTGGGAAAGAGTTTTAGGTGGATGTATTTGTCAATAGTTCACGAAGGGTTAATGAAAATTTTACTTTTAAAAAGTCCTTGAAATGTGCTTAAGAGGTTTAAGTAATTTATAGGGCTCTAAATTTGTTATATTCAATTTTCGTTACTGTTATAAAATATAATAAATTAGTCTTAACATTAAAATTTATCTCTCGTTAAATTTTTGTTCAATAGTTGAATATTACATTTATCCTTATAATTTGTAATTCTGTTTTTTGCATCTTATGATTTTATAAATTGTTAGTTTCTGAATTTTTAACATTTGTACAGAAAATTTTAAATGTTTTGTATTGTTAATTTTTCTGTATAGAAAAATAATTATCCAGTGATAATTTTAATACTTATACAATGTATAATAGTGCCTTTATTTGTTTAACTGTAAAACTATTTTATGCAGAGGTTAGTGATTAAATCAGTTTAGTATACAGATTATTCTCGAGTATTTGTTATGTGGGAATATGATGATTGAATTTTTAAATTGTTTTTATGTATCCATTTTTAGTACTTTAAGTAAATGGTTACATCTCCCTCAATTGTTTTTTTGTTATTTTCTTGTAACTATATGGTGGTGACTCATAATTATTTGCATCTTATTATAATAATTCAATAAATATTTATTATTAATAAGAAATTTTTATTAATTTTTCATGTTCAAGTCTGTATTATCAGTTCAAAAACGAAAATAAAGTACAGTGAAATTATAACTTATCATTAAAAATTATTTTGTCGTAAACAAGAAAAATATTTAAAAATTAATCATGTGATTTTTTTGTTATTAATCAAGATTGTTTGTTAATTATTTATTATGTAAAATGGATTTTCTCTGTAATCTTTTTATCATAATTTCCTATTGAACTTATTGTTTTTATCATGTTTCCTTGCAAATGATAAAATAAAATGTCAGATTGCATAAAATGTATTATTTTGTAATCATATTTTTGTTATTGTTTTAACATTTATAAATAATTCCTTTTGTATGTTCTATTACAAAAATAAAATTGGCAGTTATCATTTTATAAAATTTATGATTTCTTTATTGTTTATTTAATTAGTAGAGGTCTGTATCCATAACAACTTTTCTCCAACTTTTCTTAATGAATAGGTTGACTAGTTGGAACAGGATTGCCCATTTTTATTCTACTATCTACTTCTTCTGCTCCAACAATTTGGAGCTAAACGCTTTTTTTGATTTGTTTTTTAAAAACCTAATTAACACTTTCACTGCTGAATAGCTGAAAAAAGTATAACTCCTGTGCTAATTTTTCCTTTGGTAAAAGTTGAAGCTTTCCAGCATGCACCCTGTGTGTTGTCAGCAGTAAAAGTGTCAAATTATCAAATTTTGTCGCCACCGGCTTGTTGTAGTCCAATCGGTAAAGCCAACATAGGACTGGCCAGAGCGGTAGGGCATCCGGCCGCGTAGTTCAAAACGGAAAATAAATGGTTGGAGAAGCCTTCACCGCTATCTCAAGAGAAGCAGCCACTGGCTGCTGAGAGGAGGGTCGTCTGTACCGCTGCCTAAACGAATAGAAGCAGTCGCCGACGGATTTCGTACATTTATTTACTTGTCTAATCACTAAATATGCCGCATTGATTCCTATTAATAGAATAACATCATCTTCAACCATCTTGAAAACACAACAGTAGTGAGGCACAAGTGTGGACAGGGGAGTGCCATGCCTCTAAGCGTATGCAATAAAGCATGCGTCAACACATGCCTTATTACGAGTTGAATTGAACGTTGAAAGGCAAGTTAAAAATGAAAGTGCACGAGCGTGGACATAGCTATTCCTCCTTTGGCAGTCAGATGTCACCTTTTTTTACCTCCTTCATTAGTGTTTTCGGAGAGCTTGTATCTGCACTGACTGTGTTTGTTGGATTGATACTTGTAACCTCCATAAGTCTTTCATGAAGGCTTCTTGGCAGTCCTAGCTTAGACGACACTCAAGAAGTAAGATGATCATGTCTTGTTTTCATGAAAGATTTCGTAAAACTCAAGTTACTGTTGATATGTTAAATTACTATATTTAGCCAGAAGTAATTAAGAATAAACTAAAGAATCCATCAAAATATAAAGAAACAAAAACATACACCAAATGGACGCATGCTTCTGTGAGGTGGTGAATGCTGACTGAGCATTTATGTGTGAGGAAGCATGTAAAAAAATCAAGTCAAACTGGTACCGACGTGTATAATTGAGTGAATGGTGAGCATAACTGGTTGGCAGTGGCGATTGGTTTTACCCCCTATATCAAAACATTACGGAAACTGTGCTCAGGTTCAACGGGTTTATTTTAAAGGTTATAAAACCAAAGAAAGTATTTGGAGTGGTACAAAGTACGTTACATTTGATTCAGTAAATTTATATCAGCCATGATAATAACATTGAAAAAATGGATATAAGGTTTCTATATTTTAATTGAAAATAAAACTCAAAAAGGATGCCTCTTATTCATTTCTGTTTTAATTTGATTATAGTGTGAAATATCATCAGTAATGGTGTAGTATTTTATTTTCAGTACCTATGTTGAGTTTAGTATGGGACTATTACATAGACTGCCTGACCTTGTAGCACGCGCATGGCGGGTAGATGCAATGGTTTCTCCTAGTACATGCATTACGGAAAATTACATTCACTGCGCCTCTTCCCTTCTTCTTCTTCTTCTTCATCCGTCATGGTTTAGGCTATTGAGCCTGTTCCGGTTTCCATCTCTTCCTCGGTCGACCCACATCCCTTCTACCATCTGGTTTGGACATCCAGGCTTGAAGTGGCAAACGGTTGTGTGGCATTCGGAGCAGGTGATCTGCCCATCTTTTTCTATATTGCTTGATCACATCCACAAGTGGCTGTACATTGCATTCTTCTCTTATCACTTCGTTTCTAATGTGATCCAGCCTTGTGTATCCCTGAATGTGTCTCAAGAACCTCATCTCTGAAGCTTGTATGCGCGAGTCGTCTCTCTTTGTTGTGGTCCATACCTCGCTTCCATATGTAACTAGTGGAATCGCCATTGTCTTATAAAATTTTAACTCTGTTTCTTTTCTGGCTTTTCCCTTCAATGTACGATGTATGGTTCCACATATCGCATTGAATTTATTCAGCTTCAGAGGTATATCACTCTCACAATCGAAGGATACATTGCAACCCAGATATTTAAAACTACTCACCTGCTCCATAATCACATTATCTAACACAATTTTCGATCGCACTGGCCATTTGCCATGGAATGCCATTACTTTGGATTTTTGGGTCGAAATTTTCATTTTGAATTCTTTACTTAGATTCTGGAGTTTATAGACTGCTGTTTGAAGCTTATCTTCACTGTCTTGAATTATAACGGTGTCGTCGGCAAACATGAGTGAGTTGAGGGAAACGCCTTGTCCAATATTTACACCTGTGTCAAGCTTTTGTCGCCAAACAGTCATCAGCTCGTCAATATATATATTAAATAATGTAGGTGATATGGGACAACCCTGTCTGACTCCTTTATTTACATACAACACTCTCACATCTTTTCCATCTGAACTAATCAGCACTGATGTTTTATAATATAAACTATTGATAGCAGTCACAATATGCCTTGGGTAGCCTTTCTTCAACATAATTTCCCACAGTAAGGACCTGTCGACGTTGTCAAATGCCTTTTCCCAGTCAATAAAAGCCAGATGAGTTGGACAATTGTATTCTTGACTTCTTTCTATTAGAATTTTCAATGTGAAAATCGCATCTATACAAGACCGTCCCTTCCGGAAGCCCATCTGGTTCTCTGATATTAGGGCATCTGTTATAAGTTGAAGTCGTCTATTTATTAGAGAGGCGAATAATTTGTAAGCAGTATCCAAAATGCTGATTCCTCTATAATTTTTAGGGTCAGACCTATTGCCTTTTTTGTAGAGAGAGACTACTCTTGATTTTGTCCATGATTCTGGCACTTTATGAGTCCTCCAGCAAGTATTGTACAAATGTAATAATCTGAGATGAAGCACAAAGCCTCCATATTTTATCAACATATTTATACCATCAGGACCTGGACACTTACGATTTTTGGCAGCATTCATCACACTGTGTAGCTCTTCTGTTGTTAAATTATCCACACAACATTGCTGACACCACTCCAACTCGGCCTCTACCATATCTTCTTCATACCAGAGTTCTTTGTAGTGTTTCACCCATTCTGGTATGGAAACACAATTTATTTGAGCAGTGTCTTTGTTTTGTTGATTCATGGCTCTTATGAATTTATAAGCTATTTCCTGCCTGCCAAATAGATCCTCCTCAACAGTGGTTATGAAGTTTTCCCAAGAAGTTTGTTGAGGCTGTCTGGTGACTGTTTTAGCATGATTCCTTGCTCTGCTGTATTGCATTCTATTGTCATCAGATTGGTTCTGTAGCCAGATTTTATATAGACGTTTTTCTTTGACTGCTGCCTTTATCTCATCATTCCATATTTTTAGTCCTTTTTTCTATGGTTTCTCTTTCTCATGCCAATCGCCTCTATTGCACCCGCTTTAATTGCCGTAGCAATGTTTTTCCACTCAGTTTCCACAGCTTCCGTTGTTGGGAATGTCATTAGCTTTTCTGTGACTCGGTTTTGAAATAGGAGTTTAATGCTACCGTCTTTAAGGAGTGATACTTTGAAAATTTCCTCATTATTCTGATTTTTGGGTTTAAAAGAGCGCTTCCACCTTTTCCATAAATCTATCTTTCCAACGACAATGTAATGGTCCGAGTTCAAATCCATTCCCCGGTGAACTCTCACATCTCGCATTTGTCCTGCCAACCTTTGATTTATAATTATATAGTCAATTATTGATCTATATCCTCTTGCTGTCCAGGTGAATTTGTGGATATCTTTTTTCCGGTAGAAGGTGTTGGTAATCTTCAAATCATGAAAGGTTACTAAGTCCCTAAGTCTATTCCCATTTGCATTAACTGTATCTTCTCCAAAAGTGCCTACACATTTAGGAATTGGTTTGTTTCCTACTCGGCCATTGAAATCTCCTAGCAGTAATAGATCATCATGTGAGTTCACAGAGGCGACAGTTCGTTCTAGTTGTTTGTAGAACGCTTCTGATTCTTCCTTTTTCACAGGATCATTTGAGTTCTCTGGTGCATATACTGCGATGACAGTGAGATTGCCTCTATCATGACTAATTCTTACAGAAATCATCCTCTCATTTATCAAGATGTAGTCCCTTATATTCTTTTCCCAGCCTTTCTCTATAAGTATAGCAACACCCTTTCTAGCTCGCTGGGTCCTCTCAACTCCACTGTGCAACATGACATAGTTTTCCATGTAACAGCTACCGTGCAATTTCTTTTTAGTCTCTGTTATGACTGCCAGTTTTATTTTATTTTCATTTAATATTTGGGCCAATTCGCATTCTTTATTTGCTAGCCCTCTCACGTTCCATGTGGCTATTTTTACAGTTTCCGAAATCCATTTATTCTTAAAATTTGCATGTCCTGTTAATTTCCAAGTTTTCCTGTCCGATTGTTCCGAGGCTGGTGTATTCTTGCCAGTGATTTGAAATGTCCTCCGGCCGGGTTACAGGCCCTGCGCGAAGTAAGTCCAGTAGTGGGGCCGCCACTTCAGAGCCTCTGAACATGCTCTGGGTTTCATTCGGAGACCCAACTCCTAGGTACCTCTGCCTTCTCCGCTGGTAAGAATGATTAAAGTATTCTTCCACCCTCAAAGCCATTCACTGGGTTTGCAATTTTCTTTCAGGGTTTTCTTCCCTCAGCCTTTGATAAATCAATACCACATCTACAAGGCAGTAGCATTTCTTAGTACCCCTCCTAGTGAGTATAAGACCTTGACGTAGGTGGAGGGGCTTGTGTGCTCCTTTGACCCCGAGAGCTATGCCGGCGGTAGTGTAACTACTGGCAGGGCCTCCCAAGCCAGACAGGTCGAGGGGTAGGAGCCAGACAAAGAAGTACTCTAAGAAATGCCTCTTCCCTTATAGTAATTATTTAATTTCACAATTTTTATTCTTGTACTCCACAAGTTAAACAACACAATGTATGCGTACAGGTTAACGCAATACATTTTTTTTTTGTTAACGTCCGACTGTTCTGCAATTACTGCTAATGCAGACGGTGAAGGATGAAATGATTTTTTTTTATAACGTATGAAAATATGCCGTGCCTGAATGGGATTCGAACCCAAGACCGCATGATGAGAGGCGAGTACGTTACCAACTACGCCAATGCGACCGGCAACGCAATGCAGTGCGTTGTTATAGTAGTGGGATAATGAATGAGTGTTAGTAGTGGTTCACTGCTGCTGCATTTGTAGTGGTAGCGTGTACTAACTAGACTAAAAAAATATTCTCATCATCTGGCGTATTAACTTAACAAATACCTACCGGGTTATTAACTTGGTCGGGTTCATGATATTTAACTTACCAATATATATCAAAGTATGTAAATAAATAAATGTAATAAATACAAACAAATATGTAAATACGGAAAGTTTGAAAACGAATGTTTTGTACAGTACGCACCTAAGCAGAAGCGGAGTCTGAGCTAGAGCGGGGAACGGTGAGGTTATCGGTCGTTGCCTTGACAACAAACAAATGACAAGTTAATATCACCCACGATAGTTGAAACGGCTGGAATTCCTTTTGCTCCGCTTCTCCTTAGACTCTTACTATATCAGAGTAATACAACAATCGTTCTCCCAGCATGCGTCACTCATTCAATATACTGATGGTTAGTCATGAAATGAACTTTGTTTGAGACAAAGTGGAAAAGGGGAACAATCTACTGCGCATGCCCAGTTTCTCTATTACAATCTATGTCTTAAAACATACTGACACTCGTAGTTCATTGGAATACACAGTCCTTATTTTATTACGCGACGAGTGGTACAGGAAATATTGCTTTGATTCGGCTATTCTGTTTTTACGTTTTAGGCTACATTTATACAAACAAAAGTATTTTAATTCGTTAAAACTCATTCCGTTTCTTTTAAAACAATTCGAAGTGCGGAACGGAATGTTATTAAGTGCTGTAAAGAAGAAGCAAAAATAAACTATATTATACAGTTGTTGCATGTTTTTAGAAATGTACGGTTTGTAAATTCTACTATACGCTAGCAGCAGTGCATTGCCCACACCATAGAGTAATAAAGAATAGAGGGGGAACTGAGATAGGCGGAATGAAACGGAGTTTGTCGTCTGCTAGTGTTATATGCTGACAAACATAGAGTGCGTTTTGGCGTCGCTTTAAAATTTGAAACCTAGGCGTCATACAGAGCAAGCGTTGTTAGATCAAATTGTACGTTAGTAATGGCGGATGAGACCATTGTTGTTTGGAGATTATTTTTAGTTACAATGAAATTTTATTAGGTTAAAAAAGTGTTTTCATCGCAGAGGTATACTTAACGTCATTTCTTCTGTTTTCCAAGAGACGAAAACCTGTAAGTATTAATATGATAAGTAAATACGTGTAGGCCAAAATACATCTTGTTTGTTTATAGGTTAAGCACATTTACTACTAGCGAATTAGTAAATAATGAAATATATGAATTGCCTATTTTAATTATTGTACACATTATCTAGTGATTAAGTTTGCCTGGTATAATAATTAGGTTATTAATTAAATTATTAATAACTAATACTTAATTAGTATTAGGTTATTAATAATTAGGTTAGAGATATAGGTTAGGTCATGTGCCATTTTACTGGTTAGCTTTCTTTTTAATTGATGTGATGTGAAACTACTATAACTATTGTTACATCAGGCAAACTTAAGCACCGCATTTATGTAATAAATAATAATTTAAAAGTAGAAGGCAATTTATACATTTAATGTTTCCTCAATCTTTTAACGGTTAACCTAAACACAAACAAGATTTATTTTGGCCTACACGTATTTACTTATCATGTTAATACTTACAGGTTTTTTGCTTTCGGAAAACAGAAGAAATCACGTCCCCTAACCCTCTGCGAAAAAAACCACTTCTTTAAGTAACAAAATT
This sequence comes from Catonia carolina, assembly GCA_035578175.1. Classification (NCBI taxonomy): domain Eukaryota; kingdom Metazoa; phylum Arthropoda; class Insecta; order Hemiptera; family Achilidae; genus Catonia; species Catonia carolina. The sequence continues at coordinate 134,879,353 of JAQMRL010000002.1, forward strand.
TCATTTCATTAATTATAACTAATCTCAACCCACTGTTTCATGACCCACGGTAATCGCCGATAACCAAACTGTTGATGCGACTTTTAAAAAAAATTAGTTCCCAAAAATTTTAATTAAAGAACAAAAAGTAAAATGAAATAAAATATAAATATTGTATAGGATAATAGGCCAAAATTCAAATCTCCCTCATATGCGCTACTAGCGCATTCTACAGGCGTAAAATTCAAATCTAAAAATTCAAATCTCCCTCGTATGCGCTACTAGCGCATTCTATAAACATTAAAATTTGGAACGGGAACTACTGTAGCAGACGAAAAACGTTAAACCACTTTTTAACATGGCAGTTCCCCCTCTATTCTTTATTACTCTATGGCCCACACTGAGTCCCGGGTTCATCTCGTCATTACAAATCAGTCCCCACCCCACGGTAAATAGAAGAGAAGGTAGGGGTCACGTTAGATGAGCATTAGCCGATGACGTCACCGGTGTTTAATAACACGGCCAGCTGTTTGCATTATTTCGGTAATTTGTGAATGTTAACAGTCCGTCAATTAGTGACCAACGGTATAATCTGAATTCTTTGTGCAGTTAGTTTAATCGAATATTATGTTAGTGAACATAACAAAAACTAGAAAATATTAGGCCTACTAATAGTTATGTATTTAATTTTTTTTGTTATTTCTAATATTTAAGTTAGTACGTGTTTTAAGATACCAACTCGCGGAACTGATTAAAATTTTAGTGACCCGAAAGAAATTTGAGACATGAAAGAAGCGAAAAGTAGTAAAATTTCTTGTTTCGCAAGGTGAAAATTATGGTTGCTTCGAACCTCCTATTGCTAATGAAAATAATCCTATTTCACACCGAACCTACAACGAAAAAGAATCTGAAGATTTTATAGCGTTGCGGCTGCGAAAAAAATTACTAATTTTTGCGGGAAATAATTTATAACATTAGGCCTAACTGTTAAATATTTACAACAATTTTATTTTAATACAAGTAGGCTACCGAATATCATGTATTGTATGTACATTTCAATTACAGACTTGCTTAAACATTTTTATTTTATAATGTGAATATCTTAAGACAATCTGTTTGCTTAAATCGCCAACGAAAAATGGAAGGTAATTATTTTATATTTTACTTAACTCACATTTCATTACAATTCTTTATTATCATTGTAATTCTCGCTGTTATTTTTATAGTAGACAAAACATATTATATCCCAATATTAGTCTTTAATGTAGAAGAACGAAGTTAAAAAAACTGGTGCTTTCCGCACCGGTGACGTCATATGCTTGTGACGATATGTACTCATAACGGCCGGTCATGCGCGTGACCACTACCGTCTCTTCTTTTTACCGTGCCTCACCCGTAGTACTCTTCACCCTGCAACTACTAGTACACGGAGTTTGGAACCGCACAATAGTCACAAGAGATGAATGTACACCTTCTTCAGTTCTTTAATTAAATTAAAAATATTCTCTGAAAAAGAACCAATGAAAGGTACATAAGGTTTTTTAAAAAGAAACTAAAACTTTTTTTTTGCGCCCTAGAGACTCCATGAGGAGTATAGGACATGTCAGTTATAACACCTGAAATACATAATAAGAATCACACAATGTATCACTACTATCAAGAAAGGAATTCTTGTACGCTATAAAAAGTTTCACGGATAAAGTAATTTTTCAGATTCATTTTAAAGGAATGTAAATTATCACAACATTTTAAAAATTGGGGTAATTTATTCGTAAATTTTCTCCCTTCATAAGTAGGTTTTTGTTCAAACAATTTTGTGGAGTGATTACCCACGTAAAAATATATGTAAGAAAGTAATTTCATTACTTTTGAATTTATAAACTCTTCCATTGGCCTCAAGAGAAATACGTTTTGAAGTGTTTAAAAACATGTTTAAGGTTGTAAGTCCAAAGAGGTATCGAAATTGCGTAGTGATGATTGTGAACAGCTTCTAATTTTTAAAATTTATTCCTTGATTTTAAAATTTTATTAATTTAAGGTGCTCTTTACGTTAAATTAGTCCAATTATATTATTTTATAGCCATTAGTCCAATCTTTATGCAGAAACGGGAAACTGTATCGTCGCAGGGATTTTTTGGTTTGATTACATCGTAAACACTGTATGTTCTTGAAACCGAATATCATCGTGTGGAACTTTGGTTTGGAGGGCGTTTTAATACGAGATAATGCTTGGTATTATCTTTAACATGTTTAATTTTTTTCTTTTGACATTATTGAATAACGCTGAACTCGGCAAGGAAGAAAAAACGTAATATAGGCCTAATTTAAGTGATTTGTATGTTGGCATTTATTTATTTGATTGTAGATCATGAATATTGCCGGTAGATTTTATTACCATTTTGGTTTAATAATTATTTTGTTGCTGCCGGTATTTGACGCCTTTGAAGGAGAAATAGATGGACCTAGGACTGAAATCCGCCATGGTAAAATAAAAGGCCGATGGATGTACACCACTACAGGGAGACAGATTGAAGCTTATCTTGGAATACCGTATGCCGAAACACCTGTAGGAAAATTAAGATTTCAGGTAAGTTAACTGAAACTTGAGAGAAGTGTACTATAAATAAAACATGTTTACGGGGAACAAATTTGTTCACTATTGTAATATAAGACAAAACGTACTGGAAAAGATATCTGTACAGAGGAGTAAATACTGCATTGTTTTTTTTTTGTTAAGTTAACTTGCACCGAAACGTTGAAGTGATTTATTGAGTTAGAACGAAGTTTTCCGCTACGATTTTAGTAATTCTTGAGAAAAAAGTTTGGACAACGATTAGGTTGACGAATTTACGAGTAACCAACCTAACGTTAAACTTCTGACTTATTTTAAACCTATGAAGGGTGCTTAATATTAATATTCTGATATTTCTATTGGTGTTCACCGAAATCAGGAAGTTTGCTTGACAAAATTATATAATTTATTGGTATATCTCTATAATATGTACCTATTTGCTTACAGTATACCATATTTTTTTTTTTTATAAACTATGGATGAACAACAAAGTTGTTTTACTTTATTAACTGCGGTATTACAACAGGACAGTGTTCTTGGTCTAAGTACTAATTTTTTTTACTGGAATGTACTTCTTGTTTTACTGTGTTAAATTCTGTATTCAACTATCTCAAAATGTTTGATAATAATTCCCAACATTGTCTCATCATTAACTTAATCAGATGGCTCCAAAAGAAGTTATCAGCTTTTTAATTTTCTGTCTTCTTTGTATCTTTAGTGTGATCATATATCTTGACCAACATCTACCATATTTTACTAAGAATTCATAATAGACCTGGTATTCTTTTTCACCTGACATCAAATTTCGTTGTAGGCCAGTTATACCTAACTATTCATGATAATTTGATGATATAGAAATTGTCTGCAAAGAATTTGTGGACAATTACAGATTTCTGCCTTACCAAAACTGAATAGGACTACATTGCAGCTTTTCCTAGACTGCAAATTGAAAAGGCTGTGATGGGATCCGAGGGCTAGAAGTGTATCTACAGGTGCGTTGTGTAAATGTTGATGCCAATTCATGTTTGTGGCTTGTACATGTCATAAGTCAAAGCTAATTTTTGTAGTTTGTGGGTAAAAATTTATTTTTAAAATCTGTATATTTCTAAATAATGTTTTATTTATTTGTTTTTTATTGAAGAGGAGATGGTTTTTTTTATTACAGGCGCCTATTGAGCAAAAGCCATGGATTTCAGAAATAGATGCTACAGTTGATGCACCTGTTTGTGTCCAGTTTGGTGGGGGTATTCAGGAAAATAATGAACCTAATCTTATTGGACAAGAAGATTGTTTGTATCTGAATGTATTTAAACCAAAAGTAAGTAGGAATGGAGATTTTTTTGTAAGGGGTTAGGGATGGACGGTGATTGTATCATAGTCCAGGAATGAAGGAACTAGCTTGTCAAGTTACTGACTTTATCACCAGGGACTGCAGTATGTACATAAGTATATAAGTATGTACAGTGTTGATGTATGTAAATCTTGATGTTGCAAACTTGACCAATTTTAATAAATTCTCAATTTGATTGTTTAAAGGAGAGTTTTTCAGTTAGCGTGTATATTTATTGGCTTTTTTTAGAGTTTTTTGTGGCTTTAGCAGCTAAGGTCAAAAGTAATTATTTTGGATTCACGGCATTTTAATGGAGGATTATTTCTTGACCCGAATTAGGAATCCAACTTCACTTCTTTTTACTTTCTCTTGCCTATATGAATATATAGGAAGGAAAGTATTGTTTTCATGGTAATTTTTCGAAATCGAGTTTTCACGGGATTACACGTTTACGGACCCCCTGAACCCAAAAAACATGTTTTTAGTGATTGGTATGTGTGTGTGTGTGTGTGTGTGTGTGTGTGTGTGTGTGTGTGTGTGTGTGTGTGTGTGTGAACAGAATATCTCAAGAACGGAACATCGTATGGACTTTAAACTTGAAACTTAAGTTACAAACCACTACCGGACCCGACACGAACATTTTTGTCAAAATTGGTCAACCGGAAGTAGTAGTTTATTCGTGTAATTTTTCACTTTTTTTGATTTTCCCTAAAACTGATCCTACGATTTTTTTAAAAATCGCCTGTTTTACTAAATTTTTTATGCTCTACAAGATAGGATAGGCGCCATGTTTGCTGAAATTCTTGGTGAGGCTGTTTTCATGTAAAAAAAATTGTTTTTTTAAGATTACGGCTTTAATATGCATTTTAGCGCAAAAATTTATGTATTAAAAAATGTAGAGAATTTAAAATCCTACAACTTTTATTTCAAACATTTTTTGTGTAACGCTTAGTTTAGCAGTAATTAGCGATTTTCTGTTTTTTCACACGAAAAACGTGTGAAAATTCAATTATTTTTAAGATTTCGGCCTTAGTATGCATTTTACGACAAAAGTGTATATAATCAAATTTATAGGAAATTAAAAGATCTACAACTTTTATTTAAAGCATTTTTCTCTACAGAGCTTAGTGTAGTGTGAAAGAGTGATTTTCCGATTTTTAAGCCAAAATAAGGTCAATTTTTATTTTGCGTCTTTCACTCATGATTAAAGTAAGGTTATGTTTTTTGGGGTTAGTTTTTTGTTTATTTCTAATGTTTTATCACTAATGTTAGGTTATATTGGTCATTATTTGCATTCGCAAGAGAAAATTGTGTGAGTGTTTTACACCAGATTTTTTTTTAACTGGGGTTTGAACTGTACACATGTGTACAGACATGATAATAATTGGGTTTAATACCCAATAACATATTGTAATTATAGTATTTTATGTGCAAACACTTAATATAGGCTGATGGTATGTTTTGAATTTACAAAATAAAATTTTTGTATACAAATCCATTTTTAATAATGTTAATTTTCATAACTACTTTATTTCATTAACATTTATTTGGATTTTTTCAAGGATTTGGATCAAGAATATTTAGCACCAGTTTTAGTATATATCCATGGAGGTGGCTTAGTGAGTGGTTCTTCATCCATTAAAGATTTTGGGCCACAAATACTTCTTAATAAAGATATAATATTAGTCACATTCAATTACAGACTTGATATACTTGGTAAGTGGTGACACCTGGTGAGATAATTTGGTAACATTAGTATGTACTAATCTGTGGGGCTTATTCAAGGCGATTTAGATAATCTGAGATGAAGCATAAAGAACTCATACATAAAACTTGTAAAATAATAAATATAGCGTTTTATGGTCCACAACGCAGTGTTTTATTATTATTTACACGCACAGAATTTTGTTAGGAAGGTCGATAGTCTACAGTTGTGGGGCTCCTCTGACTGGATATGAAAAATGTCCTGTATGTAAAATGATGTGGTGCGTGGGTAGAACAGTGTAGAGGTGACACTGCACTTAACCATTTGGTTAGGATAGCATAGGCTTTGCGCATTACCTATGCTGAAGACCATCTCTAAAAATTGTTGTTCCAAAACTAAGCTGAAAGCCAGGGTATGTGTTTTAACACATTTACATTTAAATATTTTGCTGATTATTGTTCACATCAAGTTTAATTTAATTACAGTAGGCCTAATTATTTAGTATATAACATTTATTTGTTGCAAACAAGGGGTTTTGGCTCATGATATAAGTTGGCAAAAAGGATTGGGAGGGGTTATTTTATGAGAGATATCTCATTATGTGGATCCACCCTCCGCCATTGATTTTAATAATTTATTTATCAGTTTATTATTTTGATGAGGAGTTGATAAAAAACTATTGTAACTATTAGCCTCATTTTCAAAAGTCTAAAAGAACATTTATGGTCATATGTCTTAATCTCATGTGATAATAACTTTTTTGTTTACTGTAAATTGTATCAACAGCTTGGTTATTAGCAATGGCTACTGTAAGTTAGGGAATGGTTGTAGTTTATTTTAACTTGTTAAAATTTGTAGATCCTAGCTAGAAATTAAAATCAAGACTTTGTAATTTCCTCCTGCCAGACATCAACACACCGAAAAATATCTGGTTTTCATCCGAAAATAATTACCTAAGTGACATTTCATTTAGGTTAGTCTAATTAATTAATACCTAGCCAAAACTATTTTTAAAAATATTTTATTTAGCTGAAATTTAACGTATGCCATACTCTGTGCATTGAAATAGTAAAGGTTATCGAAAAGGCTTTAAAGGCTTTCGAAAAAGTGTAATGTTATTTTATTTCTTACAGGGTTTTTAAGTACTGAAGACAAAGAATTGCCAGGTAATGCTGGTTTGAAAGATCAGGTTGCAGTTTTAAGATGGGTAAGAGAAAATATAAAATATTTTGGTGGTGATCCTGAAAGAGTGACACTGTATGGCCACAGTTCTGGAGGTGTCAGTGTTCATTATCATATGCTATCACCAATGAGTAAAGGTAATTGTGATTTCACAAAGTTATGATCATTTATTAATAACATGGAGATATTATAAGTTGTTTTGTTCATAGTTTTACTAATAACTTGTACATCAAAATGTTTTTCTGATATGTAGAGATTTTTCAGAGGGTAGTCCTTCATGGCTGAGTGTTCCTCACACCCACACACTCACCCTCCACACACATGCTCACGTACACACAGACACACATTTCCCATGCCCCTATTTCTCTCCCACTTGCTTGGCCCAGCATTATGCAGTTATTTCTTTTCATTGTACTACTTCATGGCAGATTTTCAATTCAATTGGTATCCAAGCATCATTTGTAATGTAATGCCCAACAGTTTATAACTGTAAATACAGATTCTGGAAGCATGGTGCACTGTGGTTTATTTCATTGTAGTAAGTCGTAGTTCCAACAAATATTGTACTGCTGTTAAATTGTTAACATGCTGATTTGTGATCTAACAAGCTTTTTAAAACATTGAGAGTAGTAGCGTTCAAAATTTGTACTGATAATTTTTGGAGATAATCATTCAACGTATTTCAGTGTTAATTATGTCAAAATTTTTAAAACATTATTAGTTTTTGATCAAATTTACAAAATATTTTGTTATATATATATATTTTTTTTTTACTTCCGACTTACGCACATTAATGCTAATGTGGATGATGAAGAGTGGTAGATGTAAATGAGTGATAAAAAAATGCCAGACCTGGCCATGAAATGAACCTGGAACTTTTGACATAGAAGACACTTACACTGACCACTAGATCAAGATGCCAGGCTTTTTGTTATTAAAAAAACAGGAGAAACTGTCAGACTTTTGAATCTGGTCAAAAAAAAAATTATTATAATTTTTGTTTGTTATACTTCCGACTGTTATTCACATCAATGCTAATGTGGATGATGAAGAGTGATAGATGTAAACGAGTGATAAAAAATCCCAGACTTAACCATGAAACAAACCTGGAACCTTTGACATAGAAGCCACTTGCACTGACCACTACATCAAGATACCAGGCTTTTTATTATTAATAAAACGGGAGAAACTGTCTGACTTTTGAATCTGGTCACAAGTATGATAGGAATGACTAGAAGGTTTTGCTTTGAACATTTGATTATTAGATTTATTATAATGTTCTATTTCTGATTTTGTAAATTGGTTGTAATTGGTAAATTGGAGTCAGTAAAATTAGTTGCTACACTGAATTCAAGGAATCAACGCAATTGAAGTACTCAGGAGCGTTGGTTATCCAAATGTCGGTCTCATCTGAACCGTCAATTATTCGAACCAGCATTGATGATAAAAAATACATATTTACTCACACAGAGCAGAGGCCTTTACTGTCCTAAAAACTGCAATGCTGTAGTGTGAACAACAGCCTGAATTTTTTGCTGCTGAAGCATTGTTACTAAAAGGAATGAGAGATGTTACTGCTACAAAAAGAAGTTCAGTCTTATTTAAAAAAAAAATCAAAATTAAAAAAATAAATACTACACAAGTATACAAAATTTAATTAATATTTTATTACTGTAAAGTACTCACAAGTACTTTAAAGATATTTCATAGACGATTTAACTGTAGTTTATTTCTTTAATTTATTCTGTTTTAAAATGATGTATTTTGCCGTTTCTTTTTGGATTCTTTTGTTCTCTACTTTTGGAATAAATACAATAATAGTGTTTTTTAAACTAAAATTTGTGTTAGCCTTTATTAACATTTAGGCTTTATTATACCTTGGACAATTTGAATTGGCTCAAGCAACTTCGGTGTTTATCTACTCCACTCTTCGCCCCTCGCCTTGCAACGACGGTACAGTCACAAAAGTATACAATCGCTACTGTAATGTGTGACTCATGCATAGTCACTACGCCTTGTTTTCACTGTTGTTATTATTAATCTGTCAAGACATAATGATGTAACTAATTTGTTTTCATATGATTTTTTGTTCATTATTTATATTCTGACCAATTTGTTTAGTTAGTTGTGTCTGTCTGTAGAGTATAGTTTAGTAAGTTTTTGCTGTTAAGTTCTTGTAATTTATAATTTAAATTTTTACTAGGACAAATTAACAATGCATTTTAAAATGAAATAATTATTTGTATGTTTGTAAATTGAAATAAGGTTGTAAGCATTTGCGTACATTGAAATTTGTAGACCTTGTTGAAAGAATAGGTTATGGATATACGTTATGTGGAAATGTATGTACACGTAGAGCAAGAGTTGTGTCAGTTAGAATTATCCACAGTATACATTTTTACGGTACAGTGTATCAAATTACAGTATTAAGCATATTTGATTATCAGAACTGCTCTGGTCCCTATTAGTTAGGATAACTGACGCTCCACGGTTAGTGAGTTTACTTGTATCTGTGTTTGCCGATCAATTAATTCACTGTTGTTTTTTAATGAAAGAGCTTATAAGCTCTAAGGTGGAAAATGTAACATATAAACATCATCATCATCATCATCTTACATTCCAGGATTAGGCTATTGCCTGTTCCGAACTCACAATTAAATAGTACAAAGTTAAACAAACACATAATGTAAATAAAGTCATTTAATCTATATCTAAGATTATGAAATCCATCTTGCTTGAGGTCTGCCCACTCTTCTTCTTCCTGTTGGGGTGTAACGCTGTATTTTTTGAGGTATCCGCTCCTCCGGCATCCGCTCCAAATAGACATATAAACATAGTTTAGTTTATTAAGTGACTATAGTCTTTAGGTTAGTAGATTACTAAATTTTATTGTGTCGCATATTTGCTGTATTGATCTTGTTGGTGTATTCTGATTAAAGGTTTGTTTCAAAAAGCAATATCTGGAAGTGGTCATATTTTCAATTCGTATCCTGCTCAGAAAGGTTTAGCATCTGAACGAGCAAAAAAGGTCGGTGATTATGTGAAATGCCCGACTGAAAATTCAGCATTTTTGTTGAAATGTTTACAACAGTTACCCCTCAATGAATTATTTAAACATCATGATAAGTTCAGAGTAAGTTTAAAATAAATTTTTTTTTATAAATTATCACTGTAAATAAAAGTGTTATTGCTATTGGCATCACTTTTGAAACGAAAATACACTTTTAGTGATACTTGCTGATCGATTTTCATGTCGTTTTAAAACATCATTTTAACAATTTTATTGTTGGTTTTATCTTAGAGGATTGCATTGTGATATTTAGTCTGTTTATTTATGTATTTATTTATGAAAAAAAATCATTATTAATGTTAACTTAATACTTTTTTCTGAAATATGTTTTCCTGCTTCAAAAAGAATACTGCCTACATATTTTACATTTCTTATTTTTACCTTTATGAAGGTATTCTGAAAGTAGGAATGTTTTATTTTTATGGATTTATAAAGTTTTCCCCGGCTCATGTGGTATTGCTAATCTCTCATCAAACTCTTTCTCAGATGGTGTATAGAGAGAAGATTTCCAGATTTGGTGGGGACTGAGGAAATAAAATAATCAGGGTTGACCAAAATTAGCAGCTGCTGCCTTGGAGATTTGAAATTGAAGCTTCAAAGACTAAGGGAAGAAAACCCTTAATAATAAAAAAATTAAGTAACCACTATTGTGAAAAAGAGTGGAGTGTGATAGAGGATACCAACAACTAAGTTGAATGAAATTAAGGATACACCATCAAAATGGAAATGTGGGACAGACTTAACGAGGAAGGAAACAGTGGTTTGATGAGATTAAGACTCATGGTAGTTGATACTGATAGACCATTTTGTGCATACTGTGATACACCCTTGACTGTTAAGCACATGTTGGAGGAGTGCACAAACTACACAGATCTCAGAAGGAGACTAAAAATGAAACGAAGTATTAAAAGTTTCCAACTCTTATTTAGTCTGAAAAAAGATGATAGACTTTTTGAAACAAAGTGGATTATTTATAAGGCTTAAGAGTTTATGTTACCGTGTGTATGAATTGTTTATTTATTGTATGCTTGTTGCATATGCGGTAAGCTCTTTATACCTGGCATATGTGTTTTAAATGTTTGACATCTGACAGAGTTCTTGTAAGAATTCAAATATATTCTTGTTTTAAACCTAACCTGGGCCTTATAGACTCTTGGCAGTTGGGTAGTTTTTTAATTTTCATTCTAATTGATGAAGCATTAGTGGATATAGTTTAAATACATTGGACAGCACTGGTTTTCCGGTCGTAGTAAATTTTTTAGACTTATGACTAGGGCTAATGACCATGACAGTTGATGGCCGATATACAAAAAAAAAAAAAAAAAAAAAGTGTTCGTTCGTTTATACTGTATTTGATTACAAATTCTAGTTTCTTAGGTTTTTATTATATTTGTTAAGGAAGATTCATGTTAATGTAAATTTACTGATTATTTTATTTTTTGTCTAATTAGGTATTGAATTCATTGCCATCTGTATTGTTTGGTCCAACAGCTGAATTAGAATCAGATGAAGTAGATGAAAATGGTCCATTTATAACAATGAAATCAATTAAAAGCAATACAACTGTACCATGGATTATTGGATTTGTTGCTGATGAAGGTTTATTCGCATTTTCTGGTAAGTTTTTACTTAAAACATTAAAATAAGTACGGTTTTTTAAAAAAATATACCCTGCTTTCAAATCATTATTACCTATCATTATCCTTGTCCTCTTTATTCCTTCTCCAAGTTTCCATGGGTCCATTGCTCTCTTGGCATAGAATCGTTTTCCTAGTTCATCGATAACTGAACCTATTCTATTCACTCTTGGTGTGCTCTTTGGTAATTTTCCTTCCAGCTCCAAATAAAGCATCCTTTTCGACAACCCCTTCATATTACTGATATGTCCAAACCATTCTGCTTTGTCCATTCATCTTTTCTTGTCAGGCTGTCCATCCTAAATTGTTCCCTAATTACATAATTTCTCACACTCTCTTCTTGTTTTTCCTAACACACTCCAATTATTATTATCATTGAATGGCTGCTATGTGTTATCTAAACCATTTAAATCTTTTTCAGTTAACCATTTCTGCATGCAAAATGTTCAGGAAATTGTCAATAATCAACATGTTGAACAGATACGCAGCTTTGATTTTCTAGAATGTAACACCTCATTCATTGGTGAATTTGATGACAATTGTAACATTGAGCATCTCATAGAGTAATCAGAGCACTCTAGAGAATGCCCAAGAACAAAGGGAGATGAAGTACTCTCTTGAAATTTTATATAGTGTGGGTAAATGCTAATTAAATTTATTGGTACATGCTAATTAATTCATTTCATTAAAAAGCTAAAGATATCTGTGAAAGTGGAAAGGGTTTATTAAGGCTGTGATTGGGACATATCGGAAGGATGAGTGCAGGCTGAATTCCCGAGGTGATTGAGGAGTAAAATCCAATGGGTAGACAGAACTTGGGAAGGCCAAGGAAAAGATGATGGAAGGGCCAATGATCTTGGGAGCTGGATGGTGAACAAGTCATGTGCTTAATACTTTATGATAAGAATAAGAAAGCTGATGGAAGAATAAAAACTTGTATGTTTTTAAAATTTGTTCAACTTCAGTTTTTGAATTGTAGGATAAATTACCGTGTATTGTGGATAACTTAATCATTTGTTGCACTACTGTTTGTTTTATAATTTGATAAGTTCAGATACTATATGACAGTTAAGTTGGATCAGTGTATGGTGGGTGTTTCTGGTTTTATCAAGTAATATTTTTAATCAGTTAATTAGTAGTTGTTGATTTTTTTTTATCAGACAGTTATTTTTAATCCTGACATCATAAATATTGAAGTTTGAATATAAAAAATTAACCCCTTACAGGTTTATTATTTTTTTCAGAAATGAATATTATTTTGCTTTATTATTTTTTTTGCTTTAACACAATTACAGCTAATTATGATCAAATATGATATTAAAAGCAACATTTTTGCATTTAAAATATATTTTATTCATAATTTTAAACAATTTGTTACCTAACTTATCTTAATGTTGTATTATTGAAGTAAAGTCTGTAAGTCCATAAAATAAAATGTAAGTCCATAATTGTTTTATTTACATAATTGAATTTGTTTTCTATAAAATTACTTACAAAATACTCATAAAATAAACACATAAAATTACTTATAAACACATATTAATCATTACATTTATAAATTATTCGAGCACATGGACCACCGTAACTAATGACAATGTCACTTTACGTTCGTAATAATAGTCATAGACTACTTTGAAGCTACGTACTAGTGCTCTATATCATTGTGAAAGACAGTGAAATTAAATACTTAATGCTATTGACGTAATAAGCCGACAAAACAAAATAAAACGGGACAAAAACTCCCGACGTAATATTCCGTCAGCGGCCTTTTTCGTGCATTATCGGTGCGACGTAATATTCCATCGGGAACCGGCAAGGGGTTAATTACCTATTTACCAGTCTTTGTGAATTATTAAATAATAGACAACTAGATTTTTTAAACTCATGTTGACACTAACAAACAATGTATATTTTTGGCATGTTTAAGGAAAATTGCTAATTAGCTCATTGTAGTCACTTTAATTATTGCTTTAATCTGTCAGTTTAACTTTATAATTTTATCCTGAAAATTTTGTTAAAAAAACAATCATTTTGTTTTAGAATTAGGTATGTCGGAGAATTCAGATGAATTGTCGGATTTAAACAGGAACTTCAATAAGTTTATTCCTTTGTTTTTACGTTTTGAACATCATAATGGTATTGATTCTGAATTAGTGACAAACGCTATAAAAGAATTCTATTTTGATGGAAAGGATGTCGACCGGCCAAAGATACCTCAGCTTGCTAAAGTACGTATTAATCTTTAGGAATGTCAGTATTAGAATAGAGTCCTTGTTATTTAAATTTTGGTTATGCTAGTCACCATTTCATCTGAGAGTTCCTTCACTGTTTATTTGCCATGGAGTAAATATGTTCTCTGACCTTACCTAAAATTTATGACTTGTTGAATATAACATATACTTTATTTATGTGTCAGTAAGAATCTAGTGTATAATTTCATAATGTAATCTAATTGGAGCTGAGACCTTTCTGGATTACAGTTTCTTTCAGTTAATCTCTTTAGCATTTTATTTTTCACATTTAATTATATCCCAGTACATTGTCTTCTCTTGTTACAATGAATTCCTTCAGATCAATAAAATTCGTATTAAATCTATTTTCTGTAAACTCAAATTGTGAAATAGGAGCCTGGAAATTCTCAACTTTCCCAAATGAAATTACCAGTTTTGTCTGCAATATCAGCATTGATGCCTAACCTATCACCACTAGTGATTGATCTTCATCAATTTGACTTTCATTGTCCAATGATTCACTTTATATAAAATAATTACTATCTTTAATAGAATCATAATCAAAATCAGTAAATTCTTCATCCCTTAGTAAACTATCTATATCTAGGTCAGTACATGCATGCTTACATGCCATGATAACAGACAACATGTGAATGAACATGTGCCTTGTAAAATTGATTCCTGATATTAAGAGGATGAAAATGCGTGTATTGAAATAAAAAATATTATCAAGAACATTAATACTAGTGATTCTAACAGTTAACTTGTGAAACAATTTTTATTTATTTGTTTTAAAATCAGATTTCTTTGTTGTCTGCGACATAACTCATCAAAAACACTAGAAATTCGAATGGTTTGGTGAGATATCTTGTAAAATCACTTTTAAAGGTTTTGACAAAAATTCATTGGTAATTCAATAAAGGTGTGTTTTTAGCTCCTGGAAATACCTGGCATTAGGCCTAAATAAATGAATGTGTCAGAATAGAGTCAGTTATCAATCGGTCTGCCTCGCTGGGATCTGGAAATTTCTCAAAGTTAAAAAAGGAAACTTTAAGGATTTCATTAACCTAACTGCTAAATCCTGAGACTGTGACAGCAGTTTTTCAGGATATTTGAATAAAAATTTGGCCGAGTCTCATATATCTAGAAGAAATCCAAATGGAATTTCAGAAGCTAAAATTCTCCTTTGTCTTGTGCAAAAGATTACTAGATGTGGTGAAGTAGGTGAAATAAACATCCATGAGCAGACTGCAGCAAATTAGCCCCTTTGAAGAACGGGCATATGGGGGTATTGTAGCAGTCATTTCCTAGCAAAGCTTCGAACAGAACAAGAAAGGAAGCAATGAAAATACAGACGATATTACAGAGCTGCTTTTGTCACACACAGACCCCAGGACATCATTTGAACTCACCTTTTTTCCACCTTCACGCTGCATTTAAAATTTCTGAAATTGAACATTTTTTCTTATAATTGCAAAACTTGAGCTTTGACCAAATTCATTAAATGAGGGTTTCTGTCTATTCTCAGTTTTTGTCCATTCAAATAAAATTATCCCACAAAGATCACTGTATGTATTTGTAAGTTTTAGTATGTTATTTCTATCTGTATTTTCCATTTATTTATTAATTCTGGTTGATTTCAGGTAGCTTCAGATGCATTTTTTCTGTTTGGTTACTTAAAATCTCTTCAAAAACATTCGGGGGATGCATATTATTATTATTTCACACATAGAGGACAGTATTCACATACTGATGTTGTTGTTGAAAAACATCTTCCTATTAAATACAAGGATGAAGCTCAGTCATATGTACTTGGTACGTTGATAATAATTTTTTAGTAGTTTCTATTGAATTACCTCTGTTAAAGAATTACTAATGTATTTGTACTGTTATCATTCTGAAAAATATTTGTACTTAAAATTTTTGGTTTATAAGATTTACAAAATGTTAAAAACCTTTTGGAAAATAAGTATTTGAAATTAAGTACGGCTGTCCCTGTGATACATTACTTTAAAGTGCAATGTTTTGTTGAACTGTATTACAGAATGTCCTTGGTTCAGTTCCCAATCAAGTTCCGGAAGATTATAATACATTAAACTCTACTGGTATTGAACCCAATTTAAATATCCAAATTATCCAAGAATCTTGCAGTATGGATTTTTAGAGAATAGACATCAGATATTAGGTTGGGAATTAAATGCAGAATAGAGTGCGCCTAGTGAATTTTTAAAATACAGGATCATTTTAACAAATTCTGATTTCAACCTTAATTTTTAAATCAGATTAACATTAACCAAGTGCTGTGTCTGGTCGTTGATTCTGTATGGTGTGGTTTTCCGAATCTAAGGGCTCAGAATGTTTGAAGAAGGGTTGGAAGCCCTTGAAATGTGGATCTACCACAGGATACTCTTAAGTACCATGGATAGTGAGAATAGCAACAAAGAGGTTCTTAGAAGACTTGTTAAGGAGATAGAGTTGCTTTTCTCTCATTTTGTTATTAGTTGTTGTTTAGGTCATCAGCCGAAAAGCTGGTTTGAACCCCTCTAGAGACTTTGCTGAGTAAAACGAGGTGGTTTACCATTGCCCTCCTCACTGAATGGAAAAGTATGCTTATCAGCTTGCCAGGCCCTCTCAAAAGCATCTAATTTCCGTCCTGCAAATGACACCACTTGATTCACCACAGATAATTGTATAATGAAATTCATTACTCTCAGAGGAGATAACTGTGACTAGTGTCTTTTACACCTTTAACTCTTCTGTTCTTAAATGCTTCAGTCAAATAATTGGCCGAACATGTGTTAAAAAATATTAACTATTTTTTATAACCCAGGAACTACAGATCGAGTGCAAATAATTTAACTCTTCATCTGCCTGTTATGAGCAATTTGTTTTTAGTATTACAAAAATTAACCTATTAATTTTGCCGGAAAAATGAAAATGAAACTATACAAAATTCTCTTAATATTTTGGTTCTGGATTGTTGGTTCATTTTTGTATAAAATTTATTTTCATGAATTGTTATAAGGTGGAGTATCTCACGGTGATGAATTGCAATTTTTATTTCCTTCGATGGTTATGATGCCTAAAAGGAAAGAGGTTAAATTTAATGAAAAAGATGAAATTGTTTCAAATCAGTTTGTGAAACTGATCACAGATTTCATGACATATCCGTAAGTATTTTTATAGATTATTATTGATATTCGTAAAATAATAGTAATAATTATTTTTGATCAAGTCAACTTAGCAGTAATGTGTATTTTAACTAATATTAAAAAAATGACATAGGCCACCTTTGTGGCGTAGTGTCTAGCGTGCTAGCCTACAAAGCAGAATGTCTTGTGTTCGATTCCTGGCTAAGGTCTGGGAATTTTAACACGTTAAAACCCACTGTTACAATACCAAAACCTGTAGTAGCCACTAATGACCAAGCTGTTGATGCAGCTTTGAACAAACTAAAAAAATGACAAATGTTGATAATAACAGTAATTTGCAAGGCCAACAATGGGAAAATACATTTCCAAATACATTATACATTTCCTATATAAAATAGACACAAAATTATTTGATTTGTTCATATTTTATGCATTTGTAATTATTTTAAACAATTTTATTACTTTGAGTGAATAATGATTAATAAAAAATATATGTATACATTCTAATCATGGTTAAATCACATGTATGTGAAAATTTTGACCAATTTGTGCATGTATTAAATTTATGACGTAAATTATTTTAAAAAACAATAGTATGAAAAGTACTGGAATTGCTTTTATGTTGTCCTAACCCAGGAATTAGAATAAAAAAATAATTTTTTTCTATAGATTGTAATTAAGTTTTTTATTATGTTTATCTTTTATATCAACCCAGTTCTTTAAATAATGTGTCTTGTACTTTTTTATTTCAGAGATATTTCTGATCAATGGCAGAAGACAAGTTTAGAAAATCTTGAATATTTACATATGAGTACGAGAGGATTTAAAATGGAGAAAAATTTATTAAGCGATAGAACTCAGTTTTGGTCGAATTGGTTGGTTCCAAAATTTGATGAACATGATTACTATACCAAAATTGAACTTTAAAATGTATTCTGTTTCTATCATAAGTGTTAATTGAGTAGTGTCAAGTAATAGTTCCTTGTCACCACCATTTTGTTCTTTTGTTATAAGAATAGTAGATAAGGAACTACCGCCACCCTTATTAACAGTGTCTCTTAAGGGTAACATGAAATATGAGATCATGCCCGTGACCAGTTAGGGAGCTAGTTTTCATATAAGGAATTTTTTGGCTTTGCCCCGACCAATCAGAGCTTCTTGCCTTTGACTTAATGGTGGGTGTAGTCAACTAGTTGAAGAGGTTTAGTTGGGGGCTCAGGGGTTGTGTGTTAGCTCCAAGTTTCTCAGAGAAGCATTCTTGTGTGTCTGTGGTGGACTTGACCTGCTTAGCCATGCCTCCGATCAGTCTGGTAGCCATTTTTTTCGATAAGGAATCTTTTGCCTTCGCCTCTGACTAAAATTAAGAGGGTGAGAAAGTGTAGTAGGGAGGGGAGAGAGATGAACGATACGAGACAAATGTTGTTGATGGGAGAAGCTGCACTCTTGAACGTGCTCTTCTGTTCCATACACTGTTAATAAGTGGAACACAATGGATTACGCTACGTGTCTTGAATTATTTTATAAGATGGAAATAGCATTGGGGAGAATAAGTTATAGATATTGTCTATGGCCTCACTCCTTGATCCTGAAAGAGTCAATATTGGCCTTCAGTCAGTTCTGGTTCTGTGGGGAGAATGATAAAATATGCGTGTTATGTAATAAGAGCTTTAAACATTTTAAGAAAAAGAGTAGCGTCTCTACAAACACAATGAAAGTTGTAATGACAACCACTGGGCTCACGACTTACATAATAGACTTTTTCTAGACATGTGCCTAAGTTCCGTATAGTATGGGGTAAGTTCCGTATAGTATGGGGATGTTATAAACAGTACTAATTATATATATTTTTTTTTGTGTATATGCGTCGACAAACAACGCCGTCGCCTTTTTACCCATGAGTCATAGAGGCTTTCCCAAAGTTTAAAAATATCCACATACACAACCGCACTTGCACATGGGTGTAAATATATATATATATATAGTATCTTATAGACTAGTCTGCTTCTGTAGTTGTGAAGGTTACTACCCCCACCACTAGAGGACATCCAAGAAGCTCTCTGATTGGTTAGGGCGTAGGCAAAGGGTTCCTTATCTGAAAATAAGCTTTCTGATTGGTTGCATGTGACCTAAACTGTCATGTGACCATATACAGGCCTGATAATGATGTTCCCCAAGAAGAGCGCTGCTGTCGCAGAACCCTGGAACAACCAATCCCTCTCCAACTAGGCAACTTACCCCATTAAAAGTCAGAGTCTAGAAGCTTTTAATTGGTCGGGGGCGGAACCAAAATAAAACTAGCTTGCTAATTGGTTAGGTGCGTGGCTTAATCTTTCACGTGTTCCTACGTAGATCCTGACTAGGTTGGCGGCAGTCCCTTATCTGCTATCCGTATAACAAAAAATAAAATAACGGTAACGAGTTAAGCTGCTCTTAGATGTCAATATATTGCAGAATAATTGATATTGTACAACTATATTGACCAACTGTATATCACATTGAAAATTGTGCAATATATTGAGTCAATCAAGAAAAGTTTGATTTTTATTATGCAATCTAGTAAATATTGCTTTATCTGTGGTCAATATTGTACAATACTGGTTTAATTCTGTGCTAACAGTGTTGGAGTAAACATAGACTTATGGCTGCAAAGGGAAAAATAAATAAATAAAATTAATTTTAGAATGTAATGGTTCATTAGGTTGCTTATTGTTTTAAATTGAACAGATTGCAACGCACACAAATTAGGAATAAAAAAAAGAATGTAAAGGTGTATTAGAGCTTACCTGTTCTATGGAATATTAAGAGTAAAGATTACAGCAACAGAATTAAAAAGAAAAAAACAGTACAATCAGTTGATTCGTAAATATAGAGAGTACTATGTAGCAAATGCTGTGGATTACAATGTGATAAATATGAGATTACTAGAATAGAAGTGGAATATTAAGAGTAAAGATTATAGCAACATAATTAAAAAAAAGACAGTACAATCTGTTGATTCGTAAATGTAGAGATTATTATATGGCAAATGCTGTGGATTACTATGTGATAAATATGAGATTACTATATGCAGTTAAAAAATTGAATTTGTTGTGCACCAACTTTAGAAAGGAATTAAACCAAATAAAGGATTATGAAAAAAGAAAAAACTGTGCTGGGACAGATGACATTATAGAACCAACATTGTAGTATTTTGATGAAATGAAGTTTCTCGTGGATCAGGTATTACTATTCCACAAGTTGACTGTGGAAGTTTCAGCCGTGAACTAATTTATTGAGCAATAATATGGGATTGTATGGGTTGGCCAAGTAATACTATTGTACAAAATATTGTGCACTATATCTAAGTAAATATTGATAGTCTAGGGATAGCTTAACTCTCAATTGCTCACTACTTCATGTGTAGACAAATATAATTGTTATCAATATTATCAATAAATAATTGTTGAAATCATAGTTTCTGAGTTTTCATTACTGGTAGGTAAATCTCTCCATCTGTTCACCCAACATACAGCATTCTGTAGATTGTTTTTAAGGAATTTTAATGTTTGGAAAACATTCCAGT
Organism: Catonia carolina; assembly: GCA_035578175.1. Classification (NCBI taxonomy): domain Eukaryota; kingdom Metazoa; phylum Arthropoda; class Insecta; order Hemiptera; family Achilidae; genus Catonia; species Catonia carolina. The sequence continues at coordinate 134,899,773 of JAQMRL010000002.1, forward strand.
AAATACATTTTTGGTATAAATATGGTTGTTTTACTTACATTTGATTAGTCCAACTCTACTGGGAATCTTTGTTCAAATTCATGTATAATCCATGTCAAAAATATAGCATATAAGCAGAGAGCAAATTGGGTGGTTGTCAATAATGTAGAGCGGACGTCAGATAAGCTTGCCGGTTTTCTGAAGTGCGCTGATGGTTTATTTTTGTAATGGCGGGCTCGGTTGCCTCAGTGAATGGTGGGGGGGTCAGTGCTGTGCTAGCTGTGATCAGAGTCATGTTGCTCTCGCAACGTTATATATCAGCTAACCTGAAAACATTAGTCTGTAAAGTGTTGTATTATGGTAGGTGTTAATTGTTGTATACAATGTTTACATTTGAGTGTTTTTAACATCGCTAATAGACGATAATTTACATTGTTCAGCACATGTAATTTAATAGGCAGTTCGGTAGTAAGACATGAAATCTACCGACTGAACCCGAACTGTTCGTGCAGCTACACCAGCAAGCTTATTTGGCGTTCGCTCTACAGTTCCCAATAACAAGTAAAAGCTAGAAAAACCATATTCTATTATTTGTTAAAGATCATTACTTTTAATTATCTATTTATTTACTTTTCTGAACGTTAATAAAAATTATAAGAACAATAACAGACAAAGTGTGGCTGTAATTGTACTGATGGGGGGGGGGAAGTATCAGTGGAAGGGAATTAGGCTGTAAAACTAAACTTCTTTTAGGTACACATGATTAACAGATTAGTGAAATGGGAGTAATGATTGAGCAGAATTTTAATTCAGCCCAGGTAAATTACCTTGATTAATGTAATAAATAATGTAAGGTAATGCTTAACGAGTGATAAATCTAGCAGCCCTGCATTTGCTGGAAAGCTTGCATTACTTCAATTTTCTGACTGCAGCTACCTAGCTGGTGTTATATGAAGTGTTTTAAAGAACAACTATTCTAAAAAAGTAAAGATATGTTGAACAATAAAACAGCTGAGTGTAGATCTGAATGAAACAGATGAAAAGAATTTGCCATCAGAACACTAATTCTAAAAGTTATTAATAAATATTAATAACGTTTAGATTTAAGTTACTGAGGGTGAAGGAACTTGGAAATTAATTCCAAATGTACCCATAAATTTGAATCGGCTTTGCCCATCCTTTAAAACACCCTAGTTTAAAGCAATGATTTAATTCCAAATGTACCCATAAATTTGAATCTGCTTTGCCCAGTAACTTGTCCAATTCATCTTCTTCAATTACCCATTAAAAATCTTTTACAGTTATGCTACCACTGTTGTGATCAGAAACTTGTCTGTACAAAAAAGCTGCTTGAAACACAACCTCAGGTTTTTGGGCTAGGATATTCTTCACTTACCTGATCCTTGCTACATTCAATCACTTTGTTCATTCACTTTATTGCCATCACTGTAAGGGTTCAAATAGGGTTCTATCACCAAATCACCAAATGGTTACACTCAAAGGTGTAACAAAGGGTGCCCCAAAGTTAAGTTGTGTAAACACTGCTTACTTAGCTATTAAGGTAGTCAGTTTTATACCCACTTAAATATAATCTGCTGTAGCGTGATTAAAAAGAGTTTTTATTACTTTTATAAGAAAATTAATCAAACAGGAAAAGAAAAATAAGTAAATATAGGTAGTGTTTTACTTTCAAACATAATTTAATAAACAGCAGTATTTGTGAATGAGATACAAAGAAATTCTTGTAGTGGATATTATGTATTTTTGACTTAACTTATTGACCAGACAATATTTTTTAATTTAAAAACAAGATTGAATTAATGTATTAGATAACAAAACTATACTGTTTAATAATACTAATGATAAGAATACAAGTATTAATAAACTTTTTTTAGAGATATAAAAATATAAATATAAGTAGCACATTGATGAATTAATCTTTTTATAGTTTAGTTTATAAGGAATTAATTTTTTAAATATTATTTACGTAAACATAAATATGAAATAACAGTTTAAAGAACTACTTCTGATTATTATCATTAGCTAATTTTTAGGTGCATTGGTATCAACTACTTGTAATAGCAAAGGTAAGGAATTGAATCATTCACGGATACAATGAAGATTGTCGTATTAAATCTATAAAATAATAAACTGCAACTAAATTTAGAAATTCATGAAAAGACTGACTTATATGTACTATTGTAATTCTGTAGTGATAGATATAAAGGTCATAAGTCAAAAATTGTCGGTTTTGAGTTAAGTGTACTACCCAGTTTAGAAAAATTTTCTCTTTCAATTGGTACAAAGGGCTTAAGCGTAGCTGTGAATTATGTTGACTGGTCAAAATGGCTTTATAAAAATTTTCTCTTCGCGTAATGGAATAATAGTTTTAACTGTAATTGGTACCTTTAGATTTAGTTTCTCAGTCGTTTTTAGTTGTACAAAATGTCTTAAGCTGATTTAAGACCTTTATACCAATACTAGTTTATTTAGTTTCTCAGTCTTGTTTATTTGTACAAAAGGTCTCAGTTGATTTAAGACCTTTTATATCAATAGTAGTTTATTTAGTTTAGATTTATTTTCTGTCTTGTTTAGTTGTACAAAAGGTCTTAAGCTGAGTCAACCTTTATACCAATAGTAGTTTATTATTTCACCAATATGAGATCAACTGGAAAAAAATCAAATTGAAGTGGTAGAATGACAAGAAACCAAAGGCAAACTCCGTGACTTAAGTAATTATTGTAAGAATTTACCAAGACAAAAGGTATTAAGTTACTCTGTAAACGATAAAGGTTTTAAGTCGTGAACTGCCCCCCCCTTGAAAAAAGAGCCACAGCGTAGACGTAAAAGGAATTTTCATTTTTGTAGAAAACAAAAGAAATGTATGACAAATTATTAAAACAGTTGAAAGGGACAATTGCAAAAACTATGGTTAAATAATAACAAATATATAAATTATTCTGTCTCAAATTTTCATTTGCTTCTCCTGAAAAATGACTATTTTCAAGTTAAGACCTTTATACTTATCACTACAGAATTATTCATTAGGTTTTCATTTTGTAGGTCTTGTGTTATCATTCTTCAGTAGGGTTTGTAACTATAACTAGCAATTCCCTTTAGCTCCATACTCATAAGGTCACATACATACAGAGATCAACTAGCGACGGTAACGCAACGGAAACTGAAGCTGCTCTGAAGAAAGTTGCTAATCACTGGTGACTGGTTTACATAATCGTTCGTAACAAGTTATCAACTTGATGTCGGGTTGTCATCATCAGAGGAAGATGTTGTTCTTGTATTTATGTATTTAGGAAGAAGCTGCGAAAACTTCATTAAAAAGACAATTCAGTGTACATCCCTCTAATGTTACGCTACCTCACTTCAAGCTTTATCAGTTGTTATCTTATTTGAGTATGATTTGGAGGTATGATTATACAAGCATGGAAAACCTACTGTTCCATGAACAATGGGAATTGAATATTTTGTTTTTCTGATGTAACTTTTATTATTGTAATAACACAACAAAAAACAAAAAATGTAGGTAAAACAAAAAATACTATCAAAGTACGCATTGTACTCTCCATTCTACAGTACTTTCCAACTTGGAATACTGTTAGCAACTGAGTGACAAGTTTACAGCATGTCATGACTGAACTAACTTCAGTTGCTGCGTCACTCCCCAGTTGAATTGCTATCACTCCACTCAGCATTCAAATTTGAATGCTGAGGAAGAGCAACTACTGTTTGTGTTGCCCTCACTAGTTGCTCTTTGTACATACACTGCCCAAATGTTTAATTTCAATCTTTTGTATAAAACTTTCGTATTGAAATATTTCAGGGAAGCTTACTTTCTTCTAATAAAAACTTTTGTAATGTTTAGTCTTCTTCTCTAGCTCTTCTCAATTTAATGGATGCAGATCTCTTCTATTTCTTCCTTGTTTCCTTGTCAGCTGTTCTCATCCAACATTTCCCAACTGTCCTTCTAACATCATTTACATTTTTCCAGCATTTTAGCTTGTTCTCTGAGTTCTCCGTTGGATTACTCTGTATAACCATTTGTCACTGCTCTGTCTCATCACTTGTCCAAACCATCTATATCTGAGACCTATTATACATTCCATGACATCAGTTTTGTCTCGGATTACTTCTTCACTCATTAATTTCTTGTAAAGAAATACCTAATATGGTTTTTTTTACTCATTTCTGTGCAATTCTTAGTTTATTCGCTACTTTCTTTGTCAAGATCATAGTTTCCAGTTCCTATGTTAAGATGGAAGTATGCAAGGTCATATTGTTGAGTAGGTGACTAAAAATGTCCACTGTAAACTTAATTACAGTATACCTGACTTACTTTTATTGTACGCAATAACCTACTATATTATTTCTTCAAAAGTAAAATTTTTAAAAATCTTATCTTAATGAGTGTGTATAACCGAAATGGAACTTAAGTACCAAATTTTTAGTTTCTAGACCTTAAAGTTTTGAAAATTTAGTGATGAGTGAGTGAGTCAATCATTCATTTGTTGGTTTAAACCGTATTTAGATTTAACTTAATTAAGCAACCATGATTTTCTTATTCGTACAGTATTTCTAAATGTACACAGATTTAAAATGGTATTGACTTTTGGTTGATTCTTATAACAAAATATTATTTGTTACTTTATTATTCAAAAACAATGATAGGATCTGAAATTTAATAAAATTTAATGGCTAAGTGTTGATAAATCTTGCCAGCCAAATTCTTCTTGATATTGTACGTAGAACATCCAATAACTGATATTCAAAAAAGTGAAGGATGCTGGAAATAAGATACGAGCAGCCCTATCAATGTACGATACGCTGTTTACATGTTTGACTGCTCCTGTACCTCTTTGTGATGCTTCACGCTGTCGTTGACGTCTGTATTCATCATCTCCAACTAACAAAACATAAAAATTGGATTATTTATTCAACCTAACTTTGGAAATACAGCGAGTAGATGCTTAAGTTTTATCATGCGCGTAATTAGTTGGCAGTGGCGGCTCATGCCTTCAAAAATAGGTGAAGAGTTTCAAAAACAGAGAAAAACGAGTATACAAATAAGAGTCCGCAAGATTTCTGAGAGTAAAAAAATGTAAAATACCCACATACAAAATAACTGTATGACACCACAAATAAAAAACAACTAACATGTATGTACTAAGAACGTGCAGGTGCAGTAGGCTGGTCAACCTGCTGCAATATTCAGGCACTGCTGCACTATTCAGGTATGAATGGGGAGCACTAGGCTTGTGTACGAGGTGTGGCTATTAAATAACAAGACTGAGGTAAAAAATTTCATTATTTTATACGTAATCACTTATTGTCATCTTCAATATACACTCCTTCTCTATCCCTACAATGCTCCATGTGAATTTTCCATTGTTGGAAACGGTGCTGGAAGTCATCTTCTGTCATCTCTTTCAGGACACGTGCCGCTTTCTCTTTTACAGCTTCCACAGACTCAAATCTTGTCCCTTTTAATGCAGATTTCACCTTAGGAAACGGGTAGAAGTCACATGGTGCAAGATCTGGTGAATAAGGTCGATGTTCTAACACTGAGATGCTTTACTTGGCTAGGAACCTCTGATAGATAACGCGGAATGAGCTGGCTCATTGTCTTGGTGGGGAACCCATGATTTGTCCTTTCACATTTTGGGGTGTTTTTTTCCGTACTCTTTGACGTAGTTTAGAAAGTACCTCAAGATAGTAATATTGATTAATTGTTTGACCTTCAGGAATCCAGTGAAGGTACACAATCCCATGGATATCAAAAAAACAATCATTATTGCTTTAAATTTTGACTTGCTCATTCGAGCTTTTTTAGCTCTCGATGAAGTTCGGCTCTTCCAGTGCATGGATTGGCGTTTCGTTTCTGGATCATAAGTATAAAATCACGTTTCATCACAAGTTATTTCTTCTACCTGTTCCCTAAGGTGAAATCTGCATTAAAAGGGACAAGATTTGAGTCTGTGGAAGCTGTAAAAGTGAATGCAGCACGTGTCCTGAAGGAGGTGATAGAAGATGACTTCCAGCACTGTTTCCAACAATGGAAAATTCACATGGAGCGTTGTAGGGATAGAGAAGGAGTGTATATTGAAGGTGACAATAAGTGATTATGTATAAAATAAAAATACAGTTTTTTACAACGTCAGACTCGTTATTTAATAGCCACACCTCATATTTGTCACTGGCATCTTCATTGTCATGGCAACTCGCTCGCGCTGGAAGAGAAGTGGCGGCTTACCATCTAACTCTTCACTCAGGAATTTATTATACTAAGCTCATTACGAGTGAATTAAAACATTAGAATGTGTTCTGAGCAGATACAATAATTTTATGTACTTTTGTACACAATACTTGTTTATTTATTGTCAAACAAAAAAAGAATCATAACAGAAATTATACTTATTTTGTGAGAGAAATAAATCTCGATACTATTCAGAAAATGTGTGATGAGGTTCTTCACCTACTTCACCTGAATAGTCGCCGTTGTTAGTTACTTTTTGAAACTAAAACAACTGTACATGTATATAACATGTGTACTGAACTAAACCAGTTGTTATGAGATACTTTTAGATTATCTTTTTTACATAGTAATTTTTTACTGCTTCAGGACAGATTTTTCTAATGAGGTTCATACTCCTAAGCAGTAAATGATTTGAGTATTATGCATGATTGGATCAGAAGGATTGGGAAGTGTTTGAAACTTAAATATTCTAAAAAATTACAGTTCAATTTATAAAAAGATTGATCCTTAATCGAAAAAGGAATAATCATTATCATAAATAAAAATAGCTGTAAAACCCTGCTGTTTACTACCTGGAAAAGTTTGTGAAAGAGCAATAAGTAATGTTATCTTCTACATATGCAAAATTACTGTTTTGAGCCCACTATTGATTGTTGAACTAGTTCGGAATATGATCCCCAGCTAGAACCCGACTGGCTTGTCTGTTAACAATACACTGCTTGATTGCTTCGATAGTCTTGTAGTATCATTTAACTAGTTCATGTGCAGCAAGATATAATTTCTCAAAAAATAAAATGATTTTTAACTTTTGAAATGGCACCAAGTAAAAAGAAACCAAAAATGTGCATAGCTGCTGCTGCTGCATTATTATGCATTTGTGATGAGAAAAAAAACGCGTCTGGATGACAGAATGACTGAAAAATAAATCACCATTTTCTGACGTCAATTTATTACGAGCTCTATAAGTTCAAGAGATGGGGATTACAAGAATTTTTTGTGTACATTTGAGAACAGTTTTGCCAAATCATTGGAAATGGTACACTGACTTTGTTTGGATGAGTTGACTAACTGATCGGGTTCGTAAGTTTGCCTTTTGAACCACGAACACTGACCAAACCTCTAGCTTCTACCATTCACTTTCGAGCCAATCTGATTGAACCAAGGGATAGCTCGTCAGCCGACCAGTTCGACGGAGAATGGTGGGCTTTACTCAATTATATTTAGCCACAGGAAGCACAAATTGGAAATCTGATGTGAGAAAGTGCACTTTTACTGCTGTGTTTATGCTGTCTTTGTGAAAGAGAACCATAAGTAATGCTTACTTCTACAACAAACATGCAAAAAACATTTTATATTGCTTTTTCCTTTCATTCACTTATATCTACCCACATGAAGCACATATTGTAAATCCGATGTTATGAGGTGTACCAGTTACTGCTAAGATCATGTAGTATAATCTTAAGTAATTTTTGATAAAAAATGTTTTACTGCCCTCTCCAATTTTGGGCACTTTAAAAATTTCTTTTGGTAATTATAAGAAAAAATACGTAGTGGTATTATCATTATTAGTAAAATGCTTTGTATACATGGGATTAAAAACCAATCACATTTTGAATGATACTTTCAAGTATAGCCTTGTAAAAACATCAACAACATAAATTGCTCGAATTTTCAATATCAAAACTTCTAAGGTTAGTTTCTGAAACATTTATCATTGGTATAACTGACACTTACTGATGCAATAGAACATTTGTCTCCAACGAGAAATTCTCCTTTCGGTTTGTGTATGTCGTTCAACTGTCATCCGAGTAGTTGTTGAGGTTGATGTTGCAGTAATTTGTGTCCGAGTATTAGTACCAAGTGTTACTGGAGTGATTGACAATCTTCCTGGTGATCCTATAGATCCAATTGATGATACTGTCATTCGTCTTCCTGTTCCTGGTGGGTCCTTGAAAAAATTATACAATTATTTACAAACAAAAATTTAGGTGTAAATGTTTAACAAAAAGCATGCAATGGCAAAAGCTAACTTGAGATTTAACTGAATGAAATTTTTTTTTTTTTAGCTTTTATTTGTTATCGGAAACTGTACATTGCTGACGACTACCCAATTTGATTGCTCCTTTTTGCTGTATTTTTTTTTTATGTGGATTAGACATGAGTTTGAACAGGGACCCCCAGTAGAGTTTGTCCATGGATGGCTGTCAACTGGTCACCATACAAAGTCGCTTGCCCAACTGGTGTTACTTAACAAATAATAGCGACTTTCTACCAGCTGACTGACTGGGCTGGCCCGAAGGCCCTGAATGAAAATTGTTAAAAATTCTAAATGAAAAATGACTTGGGTAATATAAAAATGGGTTTAAAGTTCTTTATGTGAGTTTTACAAAATTGAACTTTCAAAATTAAGTGATTTCGTACATTTTTTTAATTCGAAAATTTAAATCATGTCAATTGTATTGATGCCCATAACAGGCAGGTGGAGTGTTAAATTAATTGCACTCGATCTGTTGGTTCCAGGGCTACAAGAAATAGTTCTGTTTTTTATCATATAGTCAGCCAATTATATGACTGAACTGTTCAAGAACAGAAGAGGTAGCGGAGTAAAAGACACTAGTCAGAGTTATCTCCTCTGAAAGTAATGAATTTCACTATACAGCCAGACCCTATGGTGAATGAAGTGAAGATCTCATTTGCAGGGTGGAAAGTGGGTGGTTTTTGGAGGGCCGGCATGCTGATAAGCATACTCTTTCAACTCAGTGAGAAAGGCAATAGGAAACCACCTCACTTCTCCTTTTTACTAAGTAAAACCTCTAGAGGTTCAAACCGCCTTTTGGCTGTTGACCTAAACAACACACAATTGTTTTGGTAACTGTGAACTATTGGAAAGAATGAAGTGATTTTTTATGATTAGAAAAATATCAAAATTTTAGGTATGAGCTTAGAATTTCTTCTAATGTGTCAACTATTAAGCTCAATTTTATTTTAAAACCAAAAATGTTATCTAAATGGCTTTTATCCTCTAATTTTTGTTATAATAATAGAGTCTTCAAATGCAACATTTCTTAGCAAGATTTTTGCTAAAATATGTAAAAAATTAACACAATGGAAATCCTTGTAATGTTTTAACGTGCAACTGAAATATTAATTTTATACATTACATTGTAAATTGGACATATGAGCGAACTGCGACGTCGTGCGCTTCGATAACTGTAGGAATCAAGATCTGCAAGTTGGTGTGGTATATTGAAGGCTAATTCTGAGGCAGTAATGCCAAGTACTTCTTGTCTACCTCCTGGATCAATATCTTCCCAGTCTTCTTCATCTACTGGAATTTCTCCGCTACCAACCTAAGTTTTCAAATAACAAGATTATTTTTTTCACTATGTGAACAGAAGACAGAAAATATAAATTTACATTAACACTATGCAATACCATAGAATGAACTTGTAGAACAGCTGACCAACTCCAAATCAGGTCTACCAACAGATGGAACCTTGTTTCATGAAGTTCCGATTGTTGCTAATACATTATGAGTGACAAGGTTCCATCTGCCAGATTCGTAGAACTCTTTCACTCTAATTTTTTTTTCAAATGTGACCATAGATGGAACCATGGCATTCTGGTATTCCAATACTGGGCCATCAGAGAGCGCCAAAAGTTAATTTATTTAAAAAATGAGCTCAGATGGATCCTTGTTATCCCAATAACTAAAAAAACATGAATTTTGTTAGATAGAACCTTGTCATTCTAAGGTAACCACTTTTTAAAGTTATACAAGAATTATTTAGAAATCAGTGTGTGCATATATTATTGTAGCAATTAAGCTAGTTATTTCAGCGATAATTTCTTACTAATTTGCACTAGCAGAGTTTTCATTCAAATCCAGAACTAGCTTTGACTAATTAAAATTAAAGCTTCTGTCTTATTGTTGAATTGGTTAGTTCAGATGTCTGAAAAGCCAAAGATAATAGAAAAGGAAATTAAATTAACTAGGGGTATATTCGTTGCCATGAGTCAACTGTTTAACAACTAATTTTTCTAAGACTAAGATTCCTGGTTCAAACCCTAGTAAAGGTGGTTACTTTTATTTGAATATGAATAATAGACAGTGGTTACATTGCACATATACATGGTTACAGTGGTACATTGATGGTTAGGATTCAATTAACTATACTTTCTCAGGAATGGTCAGCCTGGACAAGACTCTCATTTACACGTTATCCTCATCTCATTGGGTCCTGGGGTTGATTTTTATTCTTAAATTGAACAGTTTGCAGTGTATACATATTTTATTATTTTTTTAATTCCTAATATGTGCACGTTGCATTCTGTTCAATTCAGAACAATAAGCAACCCCATGACCCAATGAGATGAGGATGATATGTATGACGTGTAAATGAGGTGTAGTCTTCTACAGAATCAGGTTGACCATTTCTGAGAGAGTATGGTTAATTGAACCCCAACCATCAAAGTACACCAGTAACCACTGTCTAGCATTCAAATCCGTATAAAAGTAACTACCTTTACTAGGATTTGAACCAGGAACCTTCATCTCGCGACGACTTTACCTCTAGACCAACCGGTGGGTTCAATGTATACAAATAAGGTATTAAAAAAGGAAGACAAGTTCACCTAATTGACCAGCTGTTATAAGATATAACAATGACATTTGTGAAATATTCCAGACTTCTTATAATTGCTATGGTAGACTATGATGTCATGATGTTTTTAGCTTTACTATAAATGTCCATTAAAGAACCCACATTGAATTTTAACTTTTCAAACTATATTATAATATCTTCATTCACGAATAAATCTATAAAATGCGTCCTTCAAACTGTAATTAATCTGAATGTTAAAATAGTATACATTTTTACTTCCCTTTGTATTTTGTTACAAGTGACTGAAGTTATAACATCTTCTGGAAAGAGTTTTAGTAAAATATTTTGAATTTTTACATTTTTTATACTCTGATGTTGGTATGTCCATCAAAACAAGTACATTAAAAAACATTATTTATAATAGTGTTGTAAATATATATAATTTTCACTGACCTGTTACAGCTGCTACATCAATTGATTTTTACCTTTTTTATGTAATCCTTCTTTCTACTGACATGTTTCGATGGGTCCACCATCATCAGAGTATACAAAATTGAAACTAAACGTTTTTAAAAATTTATTAAAATTTCCAAAAGATGTATCTTCAGTCGTTTGTATAAAAATGACCTGTAACAGGTCAGTGAAAAATTAAAATTTTCAATAAAAAAAATATATAAATGGAATGAATGTAGGCTGCAGGATGCATTTTTCAGACTCACTACTCTTCATTATGGAAAGGTTAGGTATATCAAGATATTTAAAAGGATCACAGCATACATTGAAGATTCAAAAATTAAAGTTTGACTTTTAAAGTTTCAAAGTTTAAAATTTAAGCATTAACTTTTACATTTGAATAAATTAGAACAATTTTATAAACTAAAGTTAAAAATCAATGGTTTGAGATACTAATTTTATAAAACCCCGCAAAAATTTTCTTTCAGAAATTACTCATTGGCTCATGAAAGTGGTTTTTAAAAATTATTTTCTCAGAAAAACTACGCATTATTTATACCAGTTAATAACAATAAAAGTATTATAGGCTAGGTTGTTACAATAACAAAACTCTGATAATTATGGTTTGTAAGGTTTTACAATTTCAGATTAGCGATTGGTTCTTTACTGCTAAGAGAAATCTCATTAGCAATAAGTTACTTTAGTAGATGAATATCCGTTTACGAGTGTTAAAATCAATGATTAAAATATTCATTTACAAAACTCAAAACGACATTTTTATATTCTCTGGGTAAATTGAATAGGCTATCCTCTACAAAGCCTCAAATTACAAATCTACCTCTATAATGTTAATTCAAATAATTTTTGCACATGTTGCGAATTACCTTGGTAAAATAATGTACTCCTGCAAATTCCAACAATGTAGCAATACAATAGAAAAAACTCATCAAAAGGAACCAGTCTAGAGCAGTTGCATAATGAACTTTAGGCAAATCAGTTCTACTGTCCAGACTGATGGTAGATAATGTCAACACTGTTGTAATACCTGTAAAGAAATAGTTGTACGTTTATATATTAAAATATAAACAAAATTTTAATTAATCCATAAAAAAAAATTTTGTTTTATGGATTACTAGCAACCCTTCTGCTCACTGCAGTTCTCAGCATACTAAACTTAAAGCATTTAACTTTTCACACAACCGTTCATCAAAATAACTGGTTTACATTTTTAATAGATTATTTTAATGTTTTTTATTGCTTACAAAATATTAACAATCTGTTCGCTTCTGGAGTAATGAGTAAATATTTTAACAATACAGGTTGTACAATGAAAGCCAATTAATATTAGAATAAGGAATTTTGATAACTATTGTATGAATCACCAGTGGAAGGGGCATAATTATCATAACTTGAGAATAAATTAATGTATGTTATAAGAAAACGTAGGTTAAATCTATTCCTTAAAAAAAATGGTATAATCTGTTTGATTTTAGAAGGCTTATGTAACTTTCTATGCAGAAATTAGATGTGACAATATTTTTGGTTAACTGTCTCAAATAATTTTTAAATTTTTTTCTAAAAAAGAAAGAGTAAAGGATGATGTAATATTGTGTGATGTTTTACTGATAAATAAAAGTACTAAGCTTCCCAAAAGACTGTACAGCAAACTAATAAAATAAAAATTTACTACAATTTTCCAATCAAAAAATTTGTTTCTTAATTACTTAATACTTGTGTTACTCAGGAAGCCCAAAGATTTCCAACTATGAAAGAATTTTTTCCAACTATAAAATTGGTAAGTTTTAGAAATTTTGACGTAAAAGTAAACAAACATATGTATTATTATGGATAATTGTAATTGTTAGAAAATGAGAAAAGTAGCCTTGGGAGTTTTTTAACCAAAAAACAAATCCTTATGGTTTTTTCTTACGTTAATTTGGATCGTTAGGAAGTTTAGGATTTAAGAGAAAAATGGTTTTTATTCAAAACTGGTTACAAGAAAATAAAAAAGTCCTTTTGTAGTTCAAGATCATTACAAATACATGATATACATACCTAATCCAACTCTGTCACTTGTTGCTTCACGGTGTATCCAAAATGAGACCCATGAAAGTACAACAATCAATATACAAGGTATGTAGACTTGTATTAAAAAGTAGCCAGTATGTCTTTGTAGATTGAAATTAACTTGTAACAGAGAAAAGAGTCCTGTACAACAATCAGAAAAGAAATAAAAAATAATTTAGAAAAATGAAAAATATAGCTTGTTTGATGTTATTCTGATAAAATCTTTAAATATTATGCATTTTAAGCCTATATTAGAATTTTTGGCAAAGAGATTTCTTCTGATATTTTTGCTTGTGGCAAGATAAAGAAGAGTGACTCATGAAACTACGTTACATGAAATTTTGCTTGCCCACAGATATATTGTGTTCATTTAAAATACATGCAGTTATTCTAGTATCTCGAGTCTAAAATTATGACTTATGACTCATGATTCTAGACCATTGTTTCTCAATCAGTGGGCCGCGACCCCGTGGGAGGGTCGCAGGATGTGATTGGGGGGAGGGGGGTTCGCAAAATATAAGGAAAATTGAGAACATTTATTGTTATAGTTATTTATTGAGAAAAGAGACACAAAAATTGTATATTTCTTTTACAACTTCTTCCAATTCAACTAACTCAAAACTTGGTGTTGTTTGGAACTAACAAAATTTTGAACATCTGGATTTATTTTTGAAACACACAAAATGATGTGATTTTCCAGTGTCAAATGATTTCTTGATTTGGTTTTCAAATTCACCATTATGGAAAATCTTTGTTCACAAATATAGGATGTGGCAAATCGTATCAAAATTTTCAACGCAGCTCTGGACAGTTCTGGGTATTCCTTTTTATTAAGTACTTATCCAAAATTTGTCAGCATAAACATTGTTGAAAGTTAATTTCATTGCCTAATTACTTGATAGCTCTATCGGTTCATCATGAAGACAGCCACTTAGCTCAGCATTTTGTACAGCTTGCTCATTTAAAAGGATTGACTACACACAAATATCCACTCATAGCTACTCATATTCTTAAGTAAAAAATATTTAATAGGGTCAAGATACCAAGGCAATTCAAGAAACCCCTTGAATTACAGGATATACTTGGCGACAAAAGCCCTATTTTGGACGTGACTCTTGGATTCCTTTGATCCATCAGTGTATTTATAACAGTGTGTGACAGTCTTGGCTGGAATGGAATATTAGATTTACTCTAGCTGTGATATTAGCTTAAAGTTTATATTTCAATTTTTGTATGATTTTTTCAGGCCTCTTTACAGCCTTTTTTATTCTTTGTGCCTGAGATATTACTTCTTGTTTTATGTAAAAAAATTTTGTTGCCTTTGATACTAGTTTGTAAGCTTTTAATGTTGTAAGAAAACTGCGCTCTACAATAGAGCCTTCTATACTTGTGTGTGGAGTAACAGGCAATGAAAAACCAGTGTGCTGGTTTTTCGCCAATAAAAAGCTTTTGGTTTGATGTAAAGTAGTATGTGAACTCATTCGCCACCATCTTTTTGGGTCCCAGGATCTTTCTTAGAAATATACTTTGTCTAATTCTAAGAGTTTCTCCGAACTATTGCCTCAGATAATACAAAAACACTCTGGTTTGACTACTGTTCAATAAGTGTCTGGATTTAGCCTGATAATATAAGGGTTTTGATTGGGTGAAATTTAGTAAAACTATTGATTAGCAATATATAAAATTGAGTAAATTGAAACTGAACTCCAAAGAAAAACTACAAATAAGTTCTAGGCCTAAATATTTCATACTTGCACTTCATAATATTCCTATTTCTTTGTAAAAAAATTTATATTGACAGTAACAGAAATACCTTTTTACAGTATTTATTTCATAAAGAAATGGGAATTCCAAAAATACATTCTTTTAAACTTGCAAAAGAAGAAATTTTATAAATTCTTTTAAGATTAAATGATATGCATAGATATGAATGGTTTGGGTTAGTTTCCCAGTTAGAGTGGGTTATCTACAGTTTCTTCCTTCTATTATCAATCCAATAAAAAAAATGTAGCAGCTGACTGAAATTTTTAATAAAAATATAAACTAAGAATTGTAATAATTACCTTCTCTACGTTGAAAAGTAAGATTGCGTTGTGGACTTCCCATTAAGTCAAATTGTGATAATGTCATTCCTGGTTCAAAACTTACACTTGCTCCTGATTGCCATTGGTATACAACTTGATTACTGGGATATGCATCTGTAGTATTAAAAATGGACACAAAAAGTAAATCCAATTATTAAATTTTTATTAGTGACAAAAATTTATTACCGAATCATTGGGTAAATATTTCAAAAATCTAAATGTTTCACACCAGATTGTTTTATTTAGTTAATTAAAATCGCACTTACTGCTAAAGATATTTAATGACCAATATGGGTTATGGTTCAGAATCGATAGGTTTTAACCCATCTGAGAATCGAACCTGGGATCTTCCGCTTTGTTGGCTAGCGCGCTAGGCTCTACACCACGGAGGAGGTCTTCTCTGAATTCTTCAACCAAATTTGATGCATACTAAAATTGTTACATAACTGTTAGTTAAAATTTTCAACAAATTTTAGTCATATTGTGGAAATGAAATTTTTAATACAGTGATTAAAAGTAACTCAGAAACACAGCAGTAATTTTTGTAATTGGTAGCAATTTAAAAAAAAAATTTCTATAATTTTCCTTTGTCCGTCCGCCCGTCACATCCAGATGTCAGAAACTAAAAGAGATGCCAACAAGCCAGGGCCGTTGAATAGGGATTCCTAATTCAACAGCCCTGGGCACTGGCGCCCCTCGTCGCCAACGAGTACCGAAGTGGCAGTGAAAACGTATTAGTAATGAGACAGCCCTTCCCTATTCAACGGCCCTGAATTTACACAAAAAGTTAGTTGGCCTGGATTGGGTTTGAAGTTCCGGTTTCGACCGAAAGTGGTCCAAAACCGGAAGTCAAAAAATCAAAGTCAGAAAGTACAAGAGATATCAACAAAAGGTTTTCGAATTCGTAATCTACACAAAAAGTTAGTGGGCATAAATTGGGTTTGAATTTCCGATTTTTACCGGAATTGGCCCAAAACCGGAAGTCAAGGAATCAAAGTCGGAAAGTGAAAACAAAAATAGTGTCATTCGATTCCTCTTAAAGAGTAGATGCAGAAATCATTAACGGTTTTTGCCATAGGTCCATAAAAAATTCTTTTAGGTCTTTTTAAAAATTGCCACCAGCCATGAGACGCGTCGTCTCATGAAAGGTATTTTTTTTAAATACTTTAATGTTGACATGACAGAATAATGTTAAAGAGTTTTCCGATAAATTGTTTTACTGTGATTTTAATTTAAATAAAATGTGTTTATTGATTTCTGTATGCGATAGATGTATAATGTACAGTATATTAATGAAATATTTGTACACAATTTGTTTACTCACAACTGCCAAAGATTAATGGACACGATTGACGATCCATTGGGAAATTTCTTAATTCCATCGGACACTTCGCTTTTATTGTTAACCTGCATAAAAGAAAAAAGTAGTACATAATTTCATTTTTTTCACTGTTATTAATGCATTATTATAAATATTTTGGTTTTATGTCCAGTTGTTTTTCACATTAATACTAGTGCAGACGAAGAAGGGTGACAGATAAAATCAGTGACAACAAATCCCAGACCTAACGGAAATCAAACTGCTGTAGAAGCCAATAATTTTTCATATGATTTTTTGGTTTTAGAATATTTATACAACAGTTTTAAATCTTGTTTCCGACTTCCTTAAAACAGCCAAATTTTGTTCTTTTATAGTTCCGTACGTAAATAGGTTAACTATGGCTCGTTAATTCTCCATAATGATTTCTACAATAGTTAACTTTCAATATTGATTTTTTATTTAGTTTATTAAAATCGAATCAACAGCTTCGTCATTAGCGATTATTGTGGAGGAGGTTGAGGAACTGGAACGGTGAAAAATACCAGACTCTAGTCAGAATTCGAACTCAGAACCTTAGCTTTTTAAGCTAGCGCGCTAACCACTACACCATGGAGGCGGCCAATGTTGATTTTTTTCAGCGTAATTTAAATTGCAATACACAAAATTTGTTCATTTAAAGAGAAATAATTTTCTTTTATTTCAATAGAATAATCTAAAACTTTTTTGTTAGTTTAAAAAAAAATGTAAGTAAAGTCTTATCAACATCTCGATACTTTTAATTAATAATATTATGAACTGCATTCTACTTTGTGTTAAAAGGAAGGTGGGTTTGAACGAATAATAATTTTTAAGACCTAGCTTGAATTTAAACCCGGGACTTCCGCTTTGCAGCGTAGCCTGTTAAACATTAGGCTATGGAGGCGGGAAATCGGAAATTTTATTTTCCAAAACTAATAACTGTGTAATTTCAAATAGTATACATTTCATAAAATTTATATAAAATAAATTTGAGCTAAATTCCCTATAGTAGGCCTACCTAAATTTTATTGAAATCAATGTTTGTATGGAGGATATTTGGATCAAAAATACACAGTAATAATTTTTATCGTGGAATATTAGAAATCCTACGATATTTGATCAGATAGTAGCTTGTGCAAAAACCCTAGATCTAAATACAACGCGTATTGTCTGTCAGATTGTTGTGTTTTATTAATCGAACATGATCGGGAAAATTTATTACCGAAATTAAAACAATTTTTATCCTTTTTGATGCATTTCCTACATGCCTTCACTGGCTATGTTACGTATATTGCATTGTATTTAAAACAAATTCAAAATCTTGAACTGTAATTTTATGAAATTAACCTTAGTATTTTAGATAGCTTAATTAGTGAGCATACATGAATTGTGTAAAACTAATGTAAAATTTTTTTCTATATTCACACCAGAGAGCATGTGACTTAAATCACAAGTATTGATCTCAACTTCACCCATCTGGCTTGTTGTTTAGGTCATCAGCCGAAAGGCTGGTTTAAACCTGTAGAGGTTTTACTAAGTAAAACGAGGAGTGAGGTGGTTTACCTTGCCTTCCTCACTAAATGGAAAAGTACGCTTATCAGCATGCCGGGCTTCTGAAAAGCACGTATTTTCCACTCTGCAAATGACACCTTCACTTCATTCACCACAGGGTCTGGCTGTATAATGAAATTCATTACTTTTAGAAGAGATAACTCTGATTAGTGTCTTTTACACCTCTACCTCTTCTGTTCTTAAATGATTCAGTCATTTAATTGGCTGACCATGTGATAAGAAACAGAACTATTTATTTTAGCCTTGCGACAAACAGATTGAGTGATAATAATCTGACACTTCACCTGTCTGTTATGGGCAGCCATCTGGCTTAATTTCGTAAATCTTATATTATAGTATTATATTTTTTACTAATTGGATTTACCTCATTGAATACAATATGTCACCTTGCTGACTAATTCGTAAAAGTTTATTGGGTATAGTGATTGTATGTACATAAGAATGTTTTCCGTTATAAAAATAAGTATCAGGACGCCAAATTCGTTCTAACATTTTTATATTTAAACTTAAGCTTTGTATCGGTCCTAGAAAACTAAGGCGGGTGTCTCTCCATGTCTGCCTGAAATAACAATCCATCGAGTAATCCTGGAAAAAGAAATAAAATCTAAATAACATTTAAAATATTTGATGTGAGAAAATTGACTTTTAGGTATTACAGTAATAATTTTATAATAATGTAGCAAATCGATGTTTTCCTTTTAAGCCTAGTTGAGATGTGAATCGAGGTTTTACTAAGTAAAGTGAGGCGTCATCTGGTAAGCTTTTCCGCCTCATTGGGTCACTTTGGTAGAACTCTCGAAAGCCACTTGGCGACCAGCCTACATTTAAAACTTTCATTTTGTTCTTCATAAGAATGGCTGTGCAAAGAAATTCAATTCCTCATACTTTAAAAGGAAAGATAACTCTGGTAAGCTTTTCTTACTTCTGCACTTTTTTTGTTTGAAAATGGTTCAGTTATTCATTAATTCCTTCATTCGTTTATTTATGAATGATATACAACTTTGAATTAAATTAATTGTTGCATCATAAACCATAATTTTTAAAATTAATTGTATGTTTCAACAAGTTACCGTTAAGATGTTAACAAGTTACCCGAAGTTTTGAACGGAGAATGTATCACTGGGTACCTCTTCGCCTCAAAGTAAAATTCCTCACCGCCATTTAAATATCAAATACGGAAGTTGTGCAGCTCAATGTACAGTACCGTAATAAAAATTAAAGACCAAAAAAAAATGTAAATAACTTTTTTTTTAGTTATCAATTATTATTTTGTTTTGTTTTCTAATATCATTAGAAAACATTAACCATCTTCACAAGTTAAACCCCATTGTTACATAACCGACCGTAGTCGCTAATAACCGAGCTGTTTATGCGACTTTAAATATAAAAAAACCATTTTATGTTGTTTGTATTTCTGTGTAAATATTAATTTTATGTTTTCTTTAATTTTATAACTACCTCAGGTATTAATATTATGTTTCAATAATATTTTTGTATTTAATTTGTAGAGAGAGTCGCTGGGTACTACTCTACTCATGTTAATGCTATTACATTATTTCATAACTATTTACTAAAAGTTAATTAATTGAGCTATTTTATATTCATTGAGCCACCGCCATTTTATATAAAAAATTTGTTGCTCGTATGTGTAATGTAAGGGCTTTTATTGGTGATAAAACATTGTTATGTTTATTTTTTACGTAGCGGTTATTGTGCAGTATCCGCTTTTCAAAATTGTCTCATCTAGTCGATATTATTTAAATTTAATATCAGTTAAATCTTAATTTGGTATATAATACCGAAACTATTATTCATACTTACCATGTCTAATTCTGAAACAGGGCCCATACTTCTGATAAGAATATTTGTTGTTATTACTGTCGGTCATCCTAGGAAAAACATAGAAAATACAATATTTTTACAATTAGTCAGTCCAGTAAACGAAGAAAAATAGCTGGAATTATTTTTAACAAAAGTATTAATAAAAAGGTTTTTTGGGTTGATAATATAATTTGAGCATACTGAGGATTATCATCATAAACAATTAAACACCGCACGTACTTCATTTTGTTAATGGATTAATAAATTAACAATTAATTCGGATTAAGTATTATTAATAGATAATCGCCTATTTTCCAAATATTATTTACATAATGAATAACATTGCACTACATGAAGTTTATTTTTACGCTTTTATCTCTACTTTTAAATTTATGTACGACATGGGAAATTAACATGATAATTTTTTACGTCCTAAGATTTTAAAAACACCAGATCATCTAGAATAAAAATATTAGTGGCCGCCTCTGTAGCGTATTAGTAGCGCGCTGGCCTACCACGCGGAGGTCCGGGGTTTGATTCCCGGCTAGGGTCTGGAAATTATCACAAGTCACAACTCATCGTTCCATAACCCATTGTAGTCACTAATGATCAAGCTGTTGATGCGACTTTAATTTAAAAAAAAATTAGTTTGTGAGCTCACAGATTTAAAATTAAGATTTTTTCATATTTTGCCCACCAACGCTAATGAGCAATTTCTGTATTTAATATTTCAATTTTGTGATACTCTGTATAGTTTTTTAACTTTTGAGAAGGAGATTGTAATAGAAGAAGGTTAGGGAGGGGTAAGTTAACAAATCGTATTTGAAATAGCGTTTTTTTTTAGTTCTCTTGTACTGTAGTTATGGATATGTTTCGCGAATTTCGCTGCGTTTTTGAGCACCTGTGTAATTAGTTGCTGGTCATAAAGTTAACGAAAGTCTAGTACTTGAAATTCTTTTAACAATTATTCAGAAAGATAGAGCAGTTTATTTTTGCTAATTACTCAGAAAATGAGCTTTTTTACTTTCTTCACGGATGTCTTAGTGTGATTGGCAAGTACCGGCCTATTCCAGCAGTGACAGCCCTTCAAAAAGGTGAAGAGTTGCAAAAAAAAAAACCGAGAAAACTAGTATACTAATAGGTATCCGACGAATTCCGAGAGTAAAAAAATGTAAAATATACATATTCACAGACACACAAAAAAACTATGTGACACCACAAATACAAAACTAACGAACATGTATATAGAACATGCAGGTGGAGTAGGCTGGTTGACCTGCCTCAATCTCTTCACTATTCATGGACGGGTGGGGAGAGGTAGGTATTTGCCGATAACATCTCCGTTGTCATAGCAACCCGCTCGCGCTGGAAGAGTAGCGGTGACCACCTATCTAACTCTTCACTTGAGCATTTATTACGTATATTAAGGCCATAAAAAGAGCCTATTTAAAACATTAGAAAGCGTTCTAAGCAGATACTATCATTATATATGAATCTCTTTACACGACTTTTCATCGTTTATTATAAAACAAAAAAATAATTATAACAGTATTATACTTATTTTATGAGAGAAATAAATCTTTATACTAACCGGAAAACAGGTGAAGAGGCTCTTCACCTACTTTACCTGAATAGCCGCCGTTGGGGGGAACCCAGAAGACACCAGACCATCTCACCCTCGTGACCTTCCGAAACCGATCTACTGCGAATGGACAAGGTCACGCCCAAGCATTGAAACAGAAGGTAAAATTTTATATTTTTTTTCGAAAATCTAATTTTAAACGTACCGTTCTGTCATTTTTACTTAAATGATCTTTTTGAATTCTTGTCAAAGTCAATTGTAAGATGTTGGACAGGCGACCAGGAGGCCATCTTTTAATAACGACCCACCAATACCGTGAGTAAAGAAAATGGGTGTTACCAACACACCAGACATATTATTACTTACCAACTATTTCACAAATATGAAATTTGTAAAATTTACTTCGAGTATAATTATGATCCAGTCACATACGGTGATAGGATGATTGACAATCGCCCATCCATCTGGTTTCAAAAGAGTAAAACTGTGATTTAAATCTGTACGCATTGATTCAACAAATGTTTGATTGTATAAACTGATACAAATTGATAGGACTGTATAATTTTATTTCAATGGATTCAAACGGTATGTATGCGAATGGGATGAAAAGGTTTTATATTTGCTCGATCTCTTTTGCTCGATCTCTTTTTTATTCTCTAGAATAACGGTTCAAAACAACAGCAGTTTAACCATCAGGCTGTGAATTTCATGACATCTACAACAAAATATAGCTTTTATGATGTTAGGTTCGGTTAAAACC
Organism: Catonia carolina; assembly: GCA_035578175.1. NCBI lineage: Eukaryota > Metazoa > Arthropoda > Insecta > Hemiptera > Achilidae > Catonia > Catonia carolina. The sequence continues at coordinate 134,922,302 of JAQMRL010000002.1, forward strand.
GACCAAATTTTAACAGTCTCCCGCAATGAAATTAAAATTGATACATGACATTCTGAAAACCGATTGGATCTATACTAATATTATAACGAGTAAGTTTTTTTTGTATAAGGTAATCTCATAATCTACCCTACCGATTTCAAAACTTATTCACTGCTGGAAGCTTAAAGCTTCCTGAGTACCATAAGCTACATGGTATTACTAATTTTAAAATTTTGAAAAAATTGTTATTGGTAAAGTGAAATCGTCTTTACTTAAACTGGAGAAATTACTATGTAAAGATAACGTGCCAAAAATATCGACAATTTGGTTTTTGTTGAATTGATCTTTTGTAAAGGTAGCTGTAAGGCACATTTAAGGAATTTTATAAATTTTAAAATGCAAATAAAAGGATAAAGTGTTACGAATGTGAACGATTGACTAATAAAACACAATGAACGGAGAACGCAATGTAAGTTTGGGGCCTATTAGTGGTACACTTGAGAATGTGAACATTCATTGTCCAATGTATCTCGTACTTTTATTCAACTTTGGGAAAAATTGAATGAATCGATTCCATTTATACGGGTCATTTGCATTATTCAATGCTTTTCTCTTTCTAGGAATTGGTTCTTTTCATGGTCTTATCTAAAATTGAATCTGAAAATGAGTTTCCTCAATCCAAAATTCAATAATCTCGGTTTTTCAATAAAGATCATATAGTTACGTATTTATTTTTGACAAACAATAATTCTAGTTGTTTTCGATAATTACAGGGTCATCATAAAAGAATGGGTGGGGTTGCAGTAGTTCCGACCAAGACAGTAGGGACATTTTGAGATGTTTTATTAGTAACTCTGATAGCATCCAACTCAAAATTTGTGTAAAAGCAATTCTAACATCAACTTAAGGTTTTGTATTCTTGCTTTGATCTGTTTAGACTATGTACACTGATCATTTGCATCATTCAATGCTTTTCTCTTTCTAGGAATTGGTTCTTTTCATGGCTTTTTCTAAAATTGAACCTGAAAATGAGTTTCCTCAATCCAAAATTCAATAATCTCGGTTTTTCAGTAAAAATCATATTGTTACGTATTTATTTTCGAAAAACAATAATTTTAGACTTGTTTTCGATAATTACAGTGTCATCATAAAATAATGGTGGGATATATATATTTATATCCCCCCATAAAAAAAGACCCACCATAGAAAACAAACTTAAGTAATTCGGACCAAGATAGTAGGGACATTTTGAGATGTTTTATTAGTAGGCCTAACTCTGATAGCATCCAACTCAAGTTTGTGTAACAGCAGTTCTAACATCAACTTAAGGTTTTGTATTCTTGCTTTGGTCTGTTTAGACTATGTGCACTGATAAAAAGAAGGCAACGTGTGTCTTTTTTGTTGACTGAATTGAAGTCTGTAATTTCAGTTCAACGTGCATTTCGACGTAATTATGGAAAAGATCCACCACTTAAAAATAATATACAATACTGGTTCAAAAAAATTTAAATAAATTTGGTCAGTTATCAAGCAGAACTCATCTGGCAGACCACGAGTAACAGACGAAACGGTTGAACTAATCAAGCAGTCTGCAACTAGAAGTCCTAAAAAATTCATTGCTCATTGAACCTTCGAGTTAGGTGTTCCAAAAAAAAAAAAAATAGTTCACAAAGTTTTACACTAAACTACACGCGTATCAAATTCAGCTTCTGCAGGAATTGAAACCTGATGATAAAGTAAAACGTTTTAATTTCGCTGTTGAAACGTTAAAAAAAGTATTTTTTTTATTCACACACATAATATCCAAGTTACAAATTTCACATTGGTTTTTGAAACAATAAAATAAGTTACTTACTTATCCACACACAATACATTTTCTAATCAAACTAATTTTATAACCCAATAATTAACCAAACATACAGCAACATTATTACAACACTAACTGGGGAAAAATGTAGTTAGGTACCTCATTGAAAATCGTGTTGAGGCACCATAAAAAACGTAAATAATTGAAAACGAATCTTTTTTAGTTTTTAGATGATATATTTTTTCAGACGAAGCTACATTCTATATGAATGGGTGTGTTAACAGACACAATTCACAAATATGGGAAGCTGAAAACCCACATTATTTTTGAGAAACGACGTGAATCGCCTAAAGTTAATGTCTGGTGCATGATTAAAAATCGTGTACTAGGGCCTATCTACTTTGCTCAAAAGACTATTAATGGAATTGTACCTATATCTCGATATGTTACACAAATTATTGCTTTTCTCAGCTAGATGAACTCAAAAACGAATTCATTTCCAACAAGAAAGCGCACCCCAAACTTTAATACTTTTGTCAACCAGGCTTTGAAAGAAATATTTCCATATCGATGGGTAGGCTGGCAAGGACCTATTCTCAGGCCTCTAAGTAGTCTAGATCTGACACCTTGAAATTTTTTCTTGTGCGGTATATCAAAACCACTGTTTATTCAAAAAATATTCGTGACCTAATTAACTTGTTGTTTAGATCATCAGCCGAAAGGCTGGTTTGAACCTGTAGAGGTTTTATTAAGTAAAACGAGGCGTGAGGTGGTTTATCATGCCTTCCTCACTGAATGGAAAAGTACGCTTATCAGCATGCCGGGCCCCCTGAAAAGCACATATTTTCCACTCTGCAAATGACACCTTCACTTCGTTCATCACAGAGTCTGGCTGTATAATGAAATTCATTACTTTCAGAGCAGATAACTCTGATTAGTGTCTTTTACACCTCTACCTCTTCTGTTCTCAAATGATTCAGTCATTTAATTGGCTTACCATGTGATAAGAAACAGAACTATTTATTTTAGCCCTGTAACAAACAGATTGAGTGACAATAATCTGACACTTTACCTGTCTGTATGGGCACTAAATAACTTAAAGGAAAGAATATTAATGAAACATTGACAACTGTAACAGAAGATATATTAACAAACGTTTGGTCGGAAACTGGGTATCGATTGGACATTTACCAATGAACCAATGTTACACTTATTGAAATTTATTAGTTATGTCAAAAAACGTTTTGAGACGACATATTTAATAAAAATAAGCAACATTAACTGTAAGTATTTTTTCCATTTAATCCATGTTTCAAAATCCCACCATTCTTTTATGATGACCCTGTCATTTACCAACGAACCAATGTTGCACATATTGAAATTTATTAGTTATGTCAAAAAACGTTTCGAGACGACAAATTCAATAAATAAACAACATCAACTGTAAGTATTTTTTCCATTTAATCCATGTTTCAAAATCCCACCATTCTTTTATGATGACCTGTCATCTTTTCAATTTTGATTTTATATTCTTAATTACACTGTTCTAAAATATTGAATGTTTATCTATTTTAACAAAGTTATATTCTTACTCTTTTATAAGCGTCTCATTTTTACAATTTTTATATATATTTTTTTAAAAAATATTACAACTTAAATAAAAGAATCATAACAAGTATTACCTGTATTATGTTCAGGGAATTGTGAACTCTCGTAGTCTTTTAAAAGATCTTCCAGTACCATCGAGATATTACGAGAGACTGCATCATTTGCTGATCTTGTATGGCGACATGTAACTGGCCAGGAACATCTTTTACATCAATAATTCAATATTAATTCATGTATTATTTTATTGAGTTTATATCTATATCACATATGTACATATATTTGGAATGGTAGAATTCCTGAGATAATTATAAGATAGTAGTGGTTCCAGATTTTTAGGGGTCCCGGGGTGGTAAAAGAGCGAGTTGTGAGATATGTACTAAATAGTTTGGATCAGCTACAAGCATATTCTAGGAACAGGTACCATGTACTCCTTAATTTTACACTGCAATATGTATCGGTTAAAAATAAAATGCCTAGCACAATTGCCTGGGATTTACCTGGATTAAAAAGTTTTTAATAAACGTCATTATTCTTTAGAACGTACAAGAAAAATTTCTTATCAATATACATATCAGATATTAAACTTATGAATGTATAACATATGTAATTTGAACTGGGACTAAGAGATGTTCTGTTAATGTGTTCCCTCTTAGCATCTTGCCTCACAACATTTACTTACTTAGCCTACTAGTCATATGTGAGTTTACCTTTTTTTGGTCATCAGTCTCTCAACTGGTTTGATGCAGTTATCCAAGCTGTTCTATCTTGCGCAAGTCGTTTCATATCTACATACCTGTAACACCCTACATCTTTTGTAATTTGCTTTATATATTCTAATCTTTCCCTCCCTCTACAATTTACTCCTCCAATATTACTCTCCATTATTGATAGACCAATACTTGGATGTCTTAAGATATTCCACACTAGCCTATCCCTTCTTCTGGTAAAACGCTTCCATATATTTCTTTTTTCATCCACTCACCTAAGAACCTCTAAATTACTTATTTTGACCACTCACCTAATCTTTAACATTTTCCTGTAACACTACATTTCAAAAGCTTCTATCCTCTTCGTTTCTACAGCCCCTATCCCCCACATTTCACTACCGTATAATGCTACACTCCAAACATAGTGCTTTAAACATTTTTTCCTAATCTGTAAATTAATTTTTGTAGTCAGTGAGCTTTTTCACTTCAAAGGCTTTTCTAGCTTGAGCAATTCTACTTTTGATGTCACTTGTGCTTCTACCAAACTTTGTTATTTTACTCCCTAGATAGCAGATTTCCCCAACTTCCTGTATGTTTTCGTTGCCTACTTTTAAATTTCCCATCCCTTCTAAACCACACTTGTTGTTGCACAACAATTTCGTTTCGTTCATATTAATTTTTCATGAAGTAATCCTTTCTCATGATCTCAGCCATTTCATTTAACATCCATTCCATTCCATTACCCTCTAGTTCTTTCTTTGTCTCGGCTAATACTACTATATCATCGACAGCATTTTCATATATCAATCTCAGCATTTTTATTGTTTCTCCTTGAATTTTTATTACTGCGTCAAAATTTTCCTTCACCAGTTAAAAAGTAGTGGTGACAATGAACATCCTTGTCGTACACCTAACTGACTACCTGTGCTACTAATGTTTACCTATTTGTGCTAGTTTACTGCCTACTAGTGATTTTACCGCCTACATGTGACTTTATCTGTGCTACTAATTTTCTTAAACTATTTCTTTATTAGTTTATAGTAGTCGATGGTATTGAAGTAATGTATAATTATATTTTTAATGTAAGTAGCGAACCAATTTGTTCTGTGTTGTATATTTTTGCTCTGTGTAAGTACACAGATTATTTTAAACTTTTGGTACTTCCTAACTCGTATAAGTTACTTAAATTTAATACTATATATTTTTTATAAGCAGCGAAAACTACATCTATTCCTATGGAGAATAATAAGCAGATGAAATTGCTTTTTATAAGAAATGACCGAAGAAAATGTTCCAATGGAGGAACTCCGTAAATTTATTTCATGTGTTGTGTTGTAAATTAAAAATAAGTTATAGGATGTCTTCGTTTTAGTCGGTGGGTGTCTTTTAAAAGTGATATGGCGAGATGACTTGCGTGTGATTTGATTTGTGTGTGATTCAAGTTATCTTTGGTGTTACTATGTACTGAATGTGTGTATCTCTTGTTTAATTGTAAGAATGTTTATGTGTGTGTAGTATGTTGTTTGTTATGTACCAATGTGATACTGTGATTGTTTTGAGTAGTTTAGACTTAAACCTTTGCAAGATTTCTATGTTGGATTGGCTTTATGTCCGCTACATCCTGTAAGTCCAAATTGATTTTAAAATTGTTTTGTATAAATGTACAGGGACTGGCAGAAAAAGTGGATGATTTGATCTGACTGTACATCGCAACAATGCGAGTGGGGAGAACCGGGTTAATGACTTTCATTCCCCGGCTCAATGCCATTATAGTTGCAATGGAGTCGTGAAACGCACATCATGCTTTCTTCATAGAGACTTACTTAAGTAACGGTTACTCGGTAGCCAAAACCCAGCGTTTGTTCCGTACAAAGTTTGGAGTAAGTAGACACGGTAGTGTTCCCAGTTGCAATGCAATAATGCGTTGGGTTAAACATTTTAGAGAAACGGCTTCATCTTTATAACGGAAACCTACAGGTCTTCCACGTAGCGTTCGTACTTCCGAAAACACAGATGCATTGCAATTGTCAGTAGCCAGAAGTCCAAGTCGCCCTGCTGCACATCACGCAGCTGTGATAGGAATATCAGATCGGAGTGTTCAAAGAATTTTGCGTTTGGATCTTCATTTTCATCCTTATAAAATCGAAACTGTTCAAGAACTAAGCCAACATTATTTCCAAAACCGAAGAGAATGTGCACAATCTATTCTGAACATTTTAACTAACGATTCAATAATCATAATGTCAGATGAGGCCCATTTTCACTTGTCTGGTTGTGTAAATAAACAAAATTTCCGGTACTGGGCGGCGGAAAATCGTCGTAGCCTACACGAAAAAACACTTCATTGTGAACGTGTGACAGTTTGGTGCGCAGTGACTAAATTCGGAGTGATGGGTCCATATTTTTACGAAGAAAACGGTCGAGCAGTTTCGATCACTTCAAGTCGTTATGTCCAAATGCTAAATAATTTCCTTGCACCAGAGTTACAACGTCGTGAAGTTGACACTGCAAATGTTTGGTTCCGACAAGATGGAGCTATTGCTTACACTGCCAGAGTGTCAATGAATGTGTTACGACAAAAATGTTTCCAGAACACGTGATTTCAAGAAATGGTGGCCTTTCATGGCCTGCTTGCTCCCCAGATCTTTCGGTAAGTGACTTTTTTCTTTGGGGGTATTTGAAATCGAAAGTGTATGTCGTAAAGCCTCGAACAACTGAAGATCTGAAGCTAGCGATTCGAAATGAAATAGCGGCGATACCGAACGACATGATTGTGAAGGCAATGGATAATTTCCAAGTACGATTACATGAATGCGTGCAGAATGAGGGTCATCACTTGACTGACATAATTTTTAAAACAAAATAAGTGAATTTTAGAATTTAAGTGCTTTTATAAAAATAGCAAGAAATGATGTTTCAAATCTATTAATAACTTTTTTTTACATCTTATTTCTGATTTATTTTATTCATTTTAAAACCATCTACTTTTTCTGCCGGTCCCTGTACTTTATCTATAAAATAAAGGGTAGATCGTTTTCCTAGAATCTAATATAATTTACAAAATACGAGAGAAATTTTAAAGTAAACTCCGACAAAGTAACTATCATTTCTCTATTTATTATATATTGAAACGTTGTTGAAAAAATTGACTTGCATTACATTGTTTTGTGGTCTAAATAAAATATAAATTTGATATAAAACAAAGAGAATAAAACTGGTAAAATCAATTTTAAGGGTATAGTGCGATTAAGCGTAATCTGCTGAAAGATATTTTTTCGGCGGTTGGCCGTAATAATATATAATCTCACATTAGCTGGGATTGCTTTTTTTAAGTGGACTATAATTGAAAATTTTACGATCAGTTAACTCTAATATTTTAAGCCTCAACTGGTACATAACTTTAACCATTTTTTAATTCAGAAATGAACAGTCCTTTAAAAAAGAAAAATTGTAGTAAAAAAATATAAATAAAATACGAGTATTTAAATAAATCTTTCCAGTGTATGGTTTTTAGATTATACGTATGTATGTTATCAATCTTCATTCTGAAATGGAACTTTAAAACGTTATAGAATCTTTGAAATATAAATCTTTCGGACTCTTCCTGGAATACAATTCCAGATTTTCATCCTAGCAGACAAGTTTGCTAGCAGCTGCAACACTAGCAGATTGTAAAATAATAAATATTGAGATGCTTTTGGCTGATGATATTGTCAATTCTCAGTTCAAAACTTTTTGTTAAATTGTACCCTACATGAAAATTCCTCCGCAGCTAACCATGTTTTTTATTAAAAATCTGGTGTGAAACACTCACACGACTTTCTCTTGCCAATGCAAATAATGACCAATATAACCTAATATTAGTAATAAAACATTAGAAATATACAAAAAACCAATCTCAAAAACATAACCTAATTTAATCATAAGTGAAAGACGAAAAATGAAAATCAACCTCAGTTTGACTTAAAATTACGGAAAATCACTCCACGCTAAACTAGGTTCTGTAGAGAAAAATACACTAAATAAAAGATGTAGATCTTTTAATTTCTTATAAATTTTATTATAATACACTTTTGTCGTGAAATGCATACTAAGGCTGAAATCTTTCAAAAATCGATTTTTTACACATTTTTGAGAAAAAAGAAAAGAAAAAATCTCTAATTACCGCTAAACTAAGCGTTATACAGAAAAATGTTTGAAATAAAAGTTGTAGGATTTAAATTCTCTACAACTTAGGTATTATACATTATTAGGTATATACATTTTAGCGCTAAAATGCATATTAAAGCTGCAATCTTAAAACAACCATTTTTGAATGAGAAAACAGCCTTTCCAAGAATTTCAGGAGACATGGCGCCTACCCGATCTTGTAGAGCATAAAAAATTTAGTAAATGAGGCGATTTAAAAAACATCATAGGAGCCGTTTTTGAGAAAATCACAAAAAAGTGAAAAAGCCACGAATAAACTACTACTTAAGGTTCACCGATTTCGATGAAAATGTTCGTGTTGGATACTCTAGTGGTATCTAACTTAAGTTTCAAGTTTCAAGTTAGTACGATGTCCTATTCTTGAGATATTCTGTTCGCAAACACACACACGCACGCACACACACACACACACACACACACACACACACACACACACACACACACACACACACACACATACCAATCGCTAAAAATATGTTTTTTGGGTTCAGGGGGTTTGAAATGTGTAGATCCGGTGAAAACTAGATTTCAAAAAATTGATATGAAAACAATAGTACTTTCCTTCCTATATGTTCATATAGGCAAGAGAAAGTAAAAATATCAAAGCCACTTTCAAACCGCAATGTTAAACTTCATCTTAAACTTTGTTGACGTGGATATCTTTCAACCAAAACTTTTTAAGAAGATATGAAACGGTAATTTGATAGTCCTAATTATACAATCATATTTTCGTTCTGTAAAAATAGTCGGTGGGAACGTAAATATAGAATAGTTTTAAGTTGCACCGGTTAAAAAAGCAACTTGGAAAAAGCCACCTAATAGTCTATTTGGCGATGAGTAAACACAATCAGTCATATTTTTTCATGCATAGGCCCTACCACAAAATCAACGATAAGTAAGGATCAAATTGGGTGGTTTTATAAAATAAAACAACTCCCCATAAGAGCTAAAAGTTAGAAAAATGTATTAAGATTTATTTTCCCGAATAATAAAAATATTGGTATTCTCTATCTATAACATTATGACATTTATCAGTATTAGAAGTAAAATCTAACTCTTAAGTTCTATATTAAACGAAATTGAATACAGCAATAATTTATATTAGTGGTATCAGGGAAAAAGAATATAAGTTATAAAATGAAATAATTTAGAATTCTACAAGTGATGTTAAATAAAATATAGATTGGAGGATGTTCTCTTGCACTGGAAAGAATTTAGAGCAATTAGAACTGGCAAAAGCTTCTGCCGGACGGTAAGGTTCAGATTTTGAGGCTCATCGACCATACGGTGGCTATGGGTTATGGAGTCTGCTCTACTGAACTGAATAAAATAAATACTAAATAAACTTTTATTGTCACGTAATATAACAGTATACATTATTTATGTCATTATATGACATGTCAAAATAAGATAAGTATAAAAAGAAACAGTATTAATAACGAGAGTTTACATAAGGAAAGTTATACAAGGTAATAAAACACCAAAAACTTAACTAAGGTTTAGAACTTTGCAAAATAAAACTTAAGTTTCAGAAATATAAATAAGTGGCTTAAAACAAAATGAAAAATATTTAGAGTGAACAGAAAAAAGGTAAAATTAGTGAAACGTAAGAACATGGAGCAGAACGAACATGAAAAATTTGAGTAAGTTAATATGTTATACACATAACAAGAATATTAAGTAGGGTAGATACATTTCGAAATGCCATATGATAAACGAAATTAAATCTGAAAATAAAAATTCTTAAAATGACAAACAAGGAGTGATATTTGAAAATAACAATGTAATTAATTTATAATTTAAAATTACATTTATCAATTTATACAAGATAAATAAAAGGCTATACTCAAGAAGAATAAGAGGAGAGCTCTTCAGTTTACGACCATAGCTCTAAAATCGGATATAGTAATCTGTCCCACCTATGTTACTTTAAAGAAAGTTTAGCATTTTTATTCCATGGTGGAATACCCCTTAAATATGACTACCGCAGGTGGTAACCACCCTTACAGATGTAAGTCCACCGTCGCTTTATAAGATGCACACGACCGTCAAATCAAGGTACAATTGGGTAAATATGCAGGAAGGAGTTCTGAGCCTTCTAAAAGCCGTGCAAACTATGTGCTGAGAATGAATATCGCATGAACGGAATAACGAAGTGGTACACTGAAGAATGCTCTGAATAAGGGCTTCAAAAAGAGCATCCAGAAATATTTTTTTTTCTTTTTTTAGCTTTTATTTGTTATCGGGAACTGTACATTATTGACAACTACCCAATTTTATCGCTGCTTTTGCTGTATTATTTGACGTGAATTAGGCATGAGTTTGAACAGGGACCCCCAGTAGAGTTTGTTCACGTATGGCTGTCAGCTGGTAACCATACAAAGTCGCTTACCCAACCGGTGTTACTTAACAAATAATAGCGACTTACTACCAGCTGACTGACTGGGCTGGCCCGGAGGCCAAGAAAGTTAATTTACGTGATCTAAAAATATGACACTGAATGAAGATTAATATATAGATTTTTGTGTCAAAACTTTAGTCTGATGCACAAAAGAAAAAATCTGGTGTGAAACACTCACACAACTTTCTCTTGCCAATGCAAATGATTAATAATAAACCTAACATTATTAATAAAATATTAGAAATAAACAAAAACTAACCTCAAAAACATAACCTTATTTTAATCATGAGTGAATGACGCAAAATGACAATCGAACTCAGTTTGGCTTAAAAATACGGAAAATCTCGCTTTCACGCTAAACTAGGCTCTGTAGAGAAAAATGCTCTAAACAAAAGTTGTAGATCTTTTAATTTTCTATAACTTTTATTATATACACTTTTGTCGTAAAATGCATACTTACTAAGACCGAAATGTTAAAAAAATCGATTTTTCTCACGTTTTCGTGAGAAAAAAAACAGAAAATCGCTAATTACCGCTAAACTAAGCGTTATACAAAAAATGTTTGAAACAGAAGTTGTAGGTTTTTAAATTCTCTACAACTTTTATTATATAAGTTTTTGCGCTAAAATTTATATTAAAGCCGTAATCTTAAAAAAACAACGTTTTTACGTGAAAACAGCCTCACCGAGAATTTCAGCAAACATGGCGCCTACCCTATCTTGTAGAGAATAAAAAATTGAGTAAAATAGGCGATTTTAAAAAAATCGTAGGACCAGTTTTTGAGAAAATCGCAAAAAACTGAAAAATTATACGAATAAACTACTACTTCCGGTTGACCGATTTTGATGAAAATGTTCGTGTCGCGTCCGGTAGTGGTATGTAACTTAAGTTTCAAGTTTCAAGTTCGTACGATGTTCCGTTCTTGAGATATTCTGTTCACACACAGACACACAGACACAGACACACACACACACACACACACACACACACACACACACACACACACACACACACACACACACACACACACACACACACACACACACAGACCAATCGCTAAAAACATGTTTTTTGGGTTCAGGGGGTCTGAAAACGTATAGATCCGGTGAAAACTCGATTTCGAAAAATCGACATGAAAACAATACTTTCCTTCCTATATATTCATATAGGCAAGAGAAAGTAAAAAACCTGTATTTAAACAGCAATATCTTTTGAATCGTTATATGTAGGCTAAAAGCAATTACGATACATCAAATTAAAGCTTGTTTTATTTTAATTACATGTTATACATTAACATTATTTTCGGAAATTAATAGTGTATTAAATATAACGAATTACGCTTAAAAAGTACCTTGTTTTTCACCGCTTTTCCAGTATACCCAACTTCAGGGTACTATTACTTTTTTCACGCCTACTTTAAAATGTATAGGACTACAAAGTATTATGTTAATGTAATCCTGTAACCAACTATAAAATAAGCTTTAATTTGATATATCGTAATTGTGTTTCTGTACAACGATTCAAAAGATATTGATGTTTAAAACTGGTGTTTTCTTTCGTAAATCGGACTATAGATAAAAATTGGTAATATTTATTTATTGATAAATTTTGTTCTTAAAAATTTTAAGACCATTTGAAATAAATAAAATGAAAAATAAAAGTTTTTTTGTTCTCTTGTAAAATTAAAATTCTTGGCTTGTTTTTCCCTAGCACCCTAGAATTAAACAGAATTTGTGTTTATTAAAAAAATAAGCATATAAATTATGTAGATTTGATTGGTTTAATTTTGGCGCAGTGGTAGTTCATTTGGTTGCGTTGAACTTCTAAGGGGAAGATATTGGGTTCAATTCTTGGGTTCTGAAAATATAATGTTTAATCTTCCTAATATCCTTTTCCTATTGTTGTAGTTAATGACTGTTGATGGGAATTTAAAAACTAAACTGAAAGTAAAATTATTTTACTTTCGTAATTAATTTGGGAAAGATTATGTTTTTGGGTGATTGTTAGGAGGTTAATGGAAGGGAAATAGTCTAGAAGAGGAGGAGAAGAAGAAGAAGAAGGAGTGATTAGGATGTGGTTTGTCGATTGATTGAGTTGTTAGTAGGCCTAACTCTATTAGGGTTGCTAACAACATCAATAAAAAATGTCTCAAGTGTATCTCATTAAAGGACTTACCCCTATAATTTTTGCAGTAGTCTAAAAGGTAGTTGTAAGATGGTGGGGGGAGAGTGCGGAAAAAAGTGGGACGTGATAGGTGACTTGCGTCTGATCTGTGTTCTTATTATTGAAAAACTTGAATACTAAATGAGGGTGTACAACACGACGATGTAGAAGAAAAGGAGAGGAGTATGCTGCTACTTCCTATTGTCCAAATAAGATAGACAAGGAAAAATGCATACAAAAGGTTCAGCGGTGAGGAGAAGCCACTTACCCAATGAGTAAAATTAGCAAAATCAGCAATCTTGAATAAGTTGAGCAGCAGCAAAGTTTCATAGAAGTACTTTTTCCGACATCACTGCCTTCATGATTATGAGCAGCTGCAATAAACGATGATAATATTGGCTGGTAAAAATATTTTATCCCCATCACTCGGCTTTTCAATTCTTGGTTTCCTAAAACAATTAAAATTTTTATAAACAAATTTAAATAAGGAAGTAGATAGCTAAAAAGTACAATATTTTTTTTATTATTTAGAGTTGTCGTTTATCGACTTCCGTGGTCATTAGCTGTAAACAAAATTCAGTGAAATATATTTGTATATATAAAAAAACTCCAGTAGTTAAGCAGGCGAAAAATAACATTAAAGTATGTACATTAAAAAAATTTAAGTATCAGTATACTTAAATTTGATAAACTTTATACTTATTTTATTTTTAAACTTTCGTTTCCCAATGGAAATATTTAAAAATATAACCTATGTTTTTAACCCTTCAGTGCCGTATTTTATAAGTTTATAAGTTTATAAGTTTAATAAAATTACAATATTTATAAGTTTGATATAAAGTGCCGTTTAATTTGAATAAGGGTGTACAAAAATGCCAGCTCTTATTTCGAAAACTTGCAGGCGTAAACCTGCCACTGCCGACCAAAATTTCAACGTTACAGAAAAATAAAATTTCCTGTTAAAAATTAATTTTTATTGTGTTCATAAAAAGAGAAATACTCAAAATAATTTTTTTTAGTTTATATAAAGTCGCATCGGCAGCTTGGTTATTAGTAACTACTGAGGGTATTGGTACGTTAATGGTAGTTTCAACGTGTTGAAATTTCCAGAACGTAGCCGGTAATTGAACCCGGGATCTTTCGCTTTGTAGGCTAGCGAGCTAGTCACTACGCCACGGAGGCGGTTTCAGGTACATTATTCCATTAATTTTTGTTAAAATGTTTTTTGGAAATGTTCGGTTATTCGGATGTTGGCACTTTATGCATAACTTACGGACGTCCGGTAAAGCGGATTTTATAACTACTTAAAATATATCAACTTCCTGTTTTCCGGACGTTGGTACTGAAAGGGATAATCAGGAGTAAACAATGTAAAATGAAATACAGTATATAACGTAATTTCAATCATGAGTGAATGATGCAAAAAGAAAATCAACCTCTGTGGAACTTAGAAATACGTAAAATAACAAATTGGCGCTAAACAAAGCTCTGTAGAACAATGCCTGAAATAAAAATTGTAGATTTCTTAATTTTACGATATATAACTTTAATTATTTACACTTTTGTCGTTAAATGTACATACTAAGGCCGCAATCTTAAAAAAATCCCGATTTTTACCGCTCTTGATGAGAAAAATACAGAAAATCACTAACTGACGCTAAACTAAGCTTTGTAGAAAATAATTATATATTTTAAATAAAAGTTGTAGCTTTTTTAATTTCCTACAACTTTAACTATAAGCACATGTGTCCTAAAATGCACATTAAGGCTCCAATCTTAAAAAAATTTTTACCACGAGAGCACAGAACCCCCTAATAACTTCAGTAAATACAGCGCAAAAATTTCAGTACGACATGAAAACCGTACTTTCTTTCCTTATATTTTCATATAGGGCAAGAGAAAGTTATAAACACACAGATAAAAAATAGTGCTGCAGTGAGGATCGACAATGTAACTACAGAGGCACAGAGTATTGTTAGAGGTGTGAGACAGGGATATGTCCTCTCCCCACTCCTGTTCAACTTGTATTCAGAAAGCATTTTCCAAGAAGCACTCGAAGGACAACAGTTGGGCATCAAAGTGAACGGCACATGGATCAACAATGTACGGTATGCGGATGACACGGTTCTTGTGGCGGATAACATGAATGACCTTCAACATCTCCTCAACACAGTTGCAGTGCATAGTAAAGGTATGGGAATAGATATCAAGGTAAGAAAGACAAAGTTCTTAATAATTACTCGCAAACCAGATGAGTTTCAGAATTCAAAGCTAAAGCTCAACAATGAAGACATAGAGCGTGTGAAGAAGTTCAACTATTTAGGAACTTTGTTATGTGAAGACTGATCATCAGATGTGGAAATCAAGTGTCGAATAGAGAAGGCACGGAGTGCATTTATAAGGTTCAGAAGCATCCTCACAAACACGGAATTTGACCTCAACCTTAAAATACGATTCACAAAATGCTATGTATGGTCGGTACTTTTGTATGGCATAGAGGGTTGGACGCTGAAGGTTAACACCATGAACAGGCTGGAAGCATTTGAAATGTGGATCTACTGAAGAATCCTGAAGATTCCATGGACAGCAAAAATAACCAATGAGGAGATTCTGGAGAGGATAGGAAGGAAACGGGAACTGATGAGCACCATAAAAAGAAGGAAGACCGCTTATCTGGGACATGTGATGCGCAATGAGAGGTACCATCTGCTGCAGCTGATAATTGAGGGGAAGATAGAGGGACGGAGAGGAGTAGGCAGAAGGAGGATGTCGTGGCTGCAGAATATCAAGCAATGGACAGGGATGGAGGCCGCAGGAGACATAATACACACGTGTGGTGACAGGGAAAAATGGTCAGCGGTGATCGCAAACATCCATTAATGGATAGCAGACAAAGAAGAAGCAGAAGATCAGTATATACTTTTAAATTCAATTGTTTACATGGTTTTTCTCAGTGTACAGAATTAAATGATTCCACATGATTTATACGAATTTTATTTTTACTAAACCATTCTAAACATTCACATGTGATATAAAAGCGTTGAATAAAGGTGGGAATAAGTCTTTTCTGTCTTCACGTTAGGCTCACTTAGTGTTTGTATTACTGATATTTTTCCCTGGCGTATTTTTGTATTTTCTTAATGTTTTCTTTTATCATAAAGAAAAATCAAGAAGCAAAATAAAAGAGCTGCTGAAAGGAAAATAAAAATTCGCATGGGAAAAATATCAATAATGTTGGAACATGTATTGCATATGAACCGAAGACTACTTTTTGTGCGACAGTCGCTCTGTTTGTTCTATTCACGTCATACCGCATCATGAATTACGTCCGCAAAGTGAGAAAGATTCAATACGAGCAGAAAATGTGTTTTAGTTCAAAGAATCACATCTTTCCATTCGTGTGAATATACACTTATTGTACTGTATTTATTTTTATTTTGTTAAATAAATTGTACAAAACAATTCGTATAATTTTACAAAACTTTATTATAATAAGTACAGAAATTCTATGTGCTGCGGTCTCATACAATGACCACAAACAGAAAAAATGGTAAATACAACGAGTTAAGAAATGCCGCGTGCTCGTAAAGGATTTAAAAAATCATAATAAATGTTTGTGCCACTTTTGCATGTGTAATTGTAATAATCTATAATAAGACTAATATTCTATAATTATAATGAGACTAACCTCATCTGAATTTTATGAAAAATACATAACTATTGCACTACGCTTGGTAGATAAAAATATAATAAAATATAAAAAATTTCCATTGTTGGTATACATAAGTTAAGGTCACCTAACGCCTCCTCTTTGTCGTATGGTTAGCACGCTAGCCTACAAAGTCCCGGGTTCAATTCCCTTCTAGGGCCTAAAAATGATTATCAATCAAAATCCACCGTTCCAGTTGAATAACTCAACGTAGTTGGTAATGATCAAGCTGTTGAAGCGACTTTAAAATAAACTAAAAAATATTACCTAAAATAGGTTTAGGGATAATTGAGGAGAACATTTGTTCTTTTGGCTAAAAATATCAAGTTTTTGCGTATTTTAAATAAGAATAATATTTTAGATTTAAAAAATATATGTATGCGCCTGCGGCCAAAATAGGCTCTAAAATGAGATTTTTTTGTGCAACAGTTTATTTCTTTGTGTAAGTTTTTGTACGAGTACATGTTTTTTAATGATTCAAAATAAATTTACTTGCTACTTACTTGTTACTTGTTACTTAGGAGTAAATTTCATAGGAAATAATAGTAATATTTACAAACAAAACAAATCTACAATCTCCGTTAAGATTGAACTGTTGAAAATTGTGGTTGTAAAATCTGAAACAATTTTGTACATAACTATTTCTGGAAAAACGTTTCCTCATTTCTTATATTCATTAACCATCAGCAGATATTACTTTAAGAAAGTGGAAACCGGTTGTAGTAAAGTGAGGATGCCATTTCTACTAATGAAGGATGAAATTCAGGAATGAAATGTAAATACAGAAGAATGTAATGGCATTTGCAAATGAAACTAACCGATTGGCCGAACAGTATTGTTGACAAAAAAATAATGATTCTAAAAATATACGTTTTATTTTAAAATCTTATTTAACACTTTTTTGGTTTATTAAAATCGTATTAATTGCTAGCTCATTAGCAACTACCGCTGGTTATCAAGCAGTAGACGTACACGTGAGTGACACGTGTTACGATTTCCAGTCTAGGCCGGGGGAAGTACCTGGACTCTTCTAGTGGACCAGGATATGCTGCGGTTTCACAGAGTGATTTTTTAGCCCTGTTACTAAATTTTTAATGTCTGGTAATTTTTTTCTAAGAAAGGGAAATTTTGTTTTGTAACACGAAGTTGGTAGCCCTACTCAACCGGTTTACATACAGCAGTGTGAATTGATTCACGTTGAGCTGTATAAATTTTTTTGCCGTTTCTGGTTGTGTTAAGAACAAAATGTCTTTTACCCTAGAACAAAGGGTTTTCATTCTTGAACAAAATTTTGCTACAAAATCGTACGCGAGTGTAAAAGAATCATGTCAAATTAAATTTGTTGGTGTTCCTCCACCAGAAAAAATTTAAATTTCTAGGCTAAAAAACCGATTTCGAGAGAAAGGTAGTGTTTGCGACAGAAAACGTAGTGGTCGACCAACTTTCTTGACAGACGATGTTTTAGAGGATGTGAAAACAAAATTAATCAATTCTCCACGGAAACGTTTACGAAAACTTTCCTCTCAAGTTGGTTTGTTGAAGATGATGTTTTTGAAGATTACTATTGGCGATAGTAGGCTAGAATAAAGTAATAAAGAAACGTTTGCACAATTTTCTCTTGAAGATCAATTTAAAAGTATAGATAACAAATCGATAATGGAGAAAATAAATTTGAAAATAAAATTTATGCAAATACTGAAAAGAAATATGTAAGATTTAAATAAAATAAAATATTGTAAAAGATACAACAAAGAAAAAATAGTTGAGTATTGACTTCAATTTGATTGTAAGGTAAGTCAGGTAGAAAATAACTATATGGAAACCGTCTTAGAGAGACAAACATTGAGGGCGGAAGTAATAGGAAATAATAAAAATTAAAGAAAATAAAAATGAAAAATAGTCTATAAAAATGAGACGAAAAGTTTAAGAGGGAATTAAACCTTTCTGCATAATAATAAAGATATACAAATAGAATAAATAAATTAGAAGTAAGATATTAGTATGATAAAAAATCAAATATGAATATTCTGAGTTTTTCCGTTTAGAGTCAATTTAGACCTCGAGAAGCGACTTTATATATGTCTGAAAGCTCTTTTGATCGTCCACATTCTCAACATATTTCTCTGTAGGCTTTTCTTTTTTCTCCCATCCATTCGGTGTTCTGTTTTTGCTCTTCATGGATGTCCATAATGTCACTAATCAATTGGTACGACCCATTATGTTTTTGTGTTTATTCCGTGAAAAAAAAATTTCTTGATTTTGATCACAATTTTTTAATTTATCTGCTCTTATACAACAGATGCACTGGTAATAGTGAAATTTCAATGAAAAGCGATAATAATTTTTTCACTCTGACGGCATAAAAAGCATGAACTCATTACGACGGCATAATATTTATGTATGTTCTTATTTATGTATATTCTTAGGGTAAAGTTACTTTTCTTGACTTTTGTCACAATTTTTGCATTTATCTACTCTACTACAACAGATACACTGGTAAATAGTAAAATTTCAATGAAAACCGATAATAAAATTTTCATCCTGAAAATTTTTTTTTGTCTATACAGATGTCCGCAGAATTTTAGTTTTCCATTTCTTATCGTTTCCAGTCATTTCCTGTTATTTTTCCTTGTACAGTTCTTCTCGATCTCGTAACCTATGTCGTCGTTTGGGGGGGGGGTTGCGTGCAAATTCGCCACTGACGTCACCATAGTAAAGGCAGCTCGCTCTCGCCAGAAAAGAAGCAGCGGCCACCCGTCTAACCCTTCATTGGGGCATTTATTATTTATATTAAGGCAGTTACAAGGGCTATTTAAAACATCAGAAAGCGCTCTAAGCAGAAACAATAATTAAATTTACTTTTTTCGAGACATTTCCTCTTTTAACACGACACTTTTGTAAAACAAAAAGATAACTGTAACAAAAATTATACTTATTTTATGAGAGAAATAAATCTTGATACTTTCCATTAAATAGATGAAGAGGCTCTTCACCTACTTCACCTGAATTGGGGGGAACCCAGGCGGCACCAGACCATCTCAACCTCGTGACCTACCGAAACCGATCTACAACGGATGTTAGGTCAAGTCCAAGCATTGAAACAGAAGCTAAAATTTTATAAATCTTTTCAAAACTGTAATTTTTACGTTCTGTCATTTTTACTTAACTTATATATTTGAATATACTTGTCAGAGTCAGTTGTAAGATATTAGACAGGTGACAGGGAGGCCATCTTGTAATAACAACCCACCGATACGTGCGTAAACAAAATGGGCGGTACCAACGCACCAGAAATATTATTGCTTACCATCTATTTCACAAATATGAATTTTTTTAAATTTATTTATTATCCTTGAGTAAAAGTAATACAGTAAAATATATTAAGACACTTTTTTTAAAACCAAATAATCTTCAAGATTAATTATTGAATGAATTACGTAGTGAGAACCTAGACTGGCGCCAGACCATCTCCTCGTGATCTACCGAAACTGATCTACTGCAGATCGTCAGTCACGTTCAAGCATTGAAACAGAAGCTAAAATATTATAAATCTTTTTAAAACTGTAATTTTAAAACATACTATTCTGTCATTTTTACTTAACTTATATATTTGAATATTTGTCAGAGTCAGATGTAAGATATTAGATAGGCGACTGGGAGGCCATCTTGTAATAACACCTCACCGATACCGGAGTAAACAAAATGGGCGGTACCAACGCAACAGACATATTATTACTTACCACCTATTTCACAAATATGAAATTTGTTAAATTTACTTTGAGTATATTACATAATACAGTAACGTTACTGTAATCGGTGTTTCTCCACAATCATTTCCTTAATCGCCGTAGGATAACGCAAGTACTTTGATACAGCGTTTTCTTCAGGTGCTGACTTCCAAGAAGCGGTCTGGTTGGCCTTATTAAGGATTTCTGCAGAATTTGCAATATTATCTGTTGTTTGTAGAGGAATATTAAGTTGGATATCTGATTGTAATAAGTTTCGAAAATTACACCAGTCAGTTCTCATGCTACAAAATTTAAAAGGTTTTTCAGAACACATTTCGGTTGTGCTGGCTGTGACTATAATGATCTGAAGACAGATCCTGACTAGACCGTACCGCAAGGTAATTGTGAGAAATTCCTTTTGTAACCACAAAGTCTAATAAATCTGGCAACTTTCGTCTATCAGTCGGCCAATATGTAGGCTCACCAGAGGATAAAGTAATAAGGTTATAAATTCGAATTGTTTTGTACAATTCCCTGCCTCTTGGATTGATAAGTCTCGAGCCCCAAAAAGTATGCTTAGAATTGCAATCTCCTCCACCTAAAAATCTTGCACCCAATGTGTTGAAAAATTCTTGAAATTGATCTTTGGTAATATTATGCCGAGGGGGACAGTAAACAGGTATTACAGTTAAATCTCCAGCCCAGTCTGTAATACGAACGCTTGTTGCCTGAATATGATCTGGAAGATCAAATTGTTTAATCAAATTTCATATAATTAGAGCAGTTCCTGCATGCGCCCTATTATCGGGTGTAGGGTGACATTATTAATGATATTATTAATATATTAATAATATTAATAATTATATTGTTAATGGATATTATGAAGAAAAAACCAACTCGTATTTTATGTGTATTTACACATACACACTGCGTTTATTGTGTGTTGCCTAAGCCCAATTTAAATTTCATACTCCTGTCATCCTAGGATTTTTTGATCGTGTCTGTGTTAATGTTTCCTTAATGGCAGCCGTTTTGATGTCTACTCCGAATTGTTTTAAAATAATCTGAGTTACCAAAGAAAATGAAAAAAAAACTTTTAAATAAAATAGTTAAAAAAAGTTTTGAAAGTCGATAAACCGTTGAACATTTAATTTTACCATAATAAACAAGTAAATGAAAATTATTTTTTGGTCTGAAAGTCCAAGCATTAATAATTTTTCTTTTATAACATCTTAAGACTAAAAATTAAAATTCTTTCGTTCATCCCATTAATGCCATATAACTTAAAACTAAATACAGGTATCTTAATTTATTACGTATTGGACCTCTCTGCTTTTAGCATGATCGCATCACACTATTACACTATTACATTGACTCAAAGGGCTTGATCCTTTTAAGGGGAGATGGCATGATAGTTTTAACTCAAAATTTAGATTTTTCTGGTTTTTTATGTTTTTCAATAGTTTAGGTCTAGATCTACCAGAAAAACTTTAAATCACGTCAAAAAAATTTTTTTATGAAAAAATTAAATTTTTATCAAGTTTACACAGAAAAGTTATATTAGTGAGAACGAATATTTTTCACAATTTTATACTGCTCGTTTTAGTGCAAAGAGAATTTTAGTTTTTAAAATATTTGCATCACTGTGTTTTTGTATTCTCAGCTGTTGATTCAGCTTTCTAAACAACTGTTGATGGGAAATTTACTTGTTTGTGTACATTTTGGATTTGTGCCTTCTTTATTTTTACTTTCTCTTGCCTATATGAATATATAGGAAGGAAAGTATTGTTTTCATGTCGATTTTTCGAAATCGAGTTTTCACCGGATCTATACGTTTTCAGACCCCCTGAATCCAAAAAACATTTTTTAGCGATTGGTCTGTGTGTGTGTCTGTGTGTGTGTGTGTGTGTGTGTGTGTGTGTGTGTGTGTGTGTGTGAACAGAATATCTCAAGAACGGAACATCGTACGAACTTGAAACTTGAAACTTAAGTTACATACCACTACCGGACTCGACACGAACATTTTCATCAAAATCGGTCAACCGGAAGTAGTAGTTTATTCGTATAATTTTTCACTTTTTTGCGATTTTCTCAAAAACTGGTCCTACGATTTTTTCTAAAATCACCTGGTTTACTACATTTTTTATGCTCTACAAGATAGGGTAGGCGCCATGTTTGCTGAAATTCTGCGTGAGGCTGTTTTTACGTAAAAACATTTTCTTTTTAAGATTGCGGCTTTAATATGCATTTTAGCGCAAAACGTTATATAATAAAAGTTGTAGAGAATGTAAAATTCTACAACTTTTATTTCAAACATTTTTTTGTATAACGCTTAGTTTAGCGGTAATTTGCGATTTTCTGTTTTTTCTCACGAAAACGCGAGAAAAATCGATTTTTTTAACATTTCGGCCTTAGTATGCATTTTACGACAAAAGTGTATATAATTAAATTTATAGAAAATTAAAAGATCTAAAACTTTATTTAAAGCATTTTTCTCTATAGAGCCTAGTTTAGAGAGAAAGAGTGATTTTCCGTATTTCTAAGCCAAACTGAGGTCGATTTTCATTTTGGGTCTTTCACTCATGATTAAAATTAGGTTATGTTTGTTGAGGTTAGTTGTTTGTTTATTTCTAATGTTTTATTACTAATGTTAGGTTTATTGTTAATTATTTGCACTGGCAAGAGAAAGTTGTATGAGTGTTTCACACCAGATTTTTAATTTATTTATTTTACGTCGTCAACTGCTGTGGTCATTATCGACGACGTTGGGTTGTAAGTGTGCGTATTGAGGATGAAATGATTTAGGCCTATGTAACGTATGAAAATATCCCGTGCCTGAGTGGGATTCGAACTTCTTGTTTCTAGCGTTTGCCCGTAAATTTAAATTTTTAACACTAGGTACATTTTTCTCAGAAACCAATAAACCTACCAGGCTGAAATTTTTACCAGTTAATAACCTTGTATATCCACAATATACCGACATTTTTATGACTTCCTCAGATGCTCCAAAAATGAATAATACGCATAAAACGTAGAAAACAATTTGTAAAAATTTTATGCTGTTCGTAATTAAAAAAAATCTGGTGTGAAACACTCACACAACTTTCTCTTGCCAATGCAAATGATTAATAATAAACCTAACATTATTAATAAAATATTAGAAATAAACAAAAACTAACCTCAAAAACATAACCTTATTTTAATCATGAGTGAATGACGCAAAATGACAATCGAACTCAGTTTGGCTTAAAAATACGGAAAATCACGCTTTCACGCTAAACTAGGCTCTGTAGAGAAAAATGCTCAAAACAAAAGTTGTAGATCTTTTAATTTTCTATAACTTTTATTATATACACTTTTGTCGTAAAATGCATACTAAGACCGAAATGTTAAAAAAATCGATTTTTCTCACGTTTTCGTGAGAAAAAAAACAGAAAATCGCAAATTACCGCTAAACTAAGCGTTATACAAAAAATTGTTTGAAATAAAAGTTGTAGAATTTTTAATTCTCTACAACTTTTATTATATAACGTTTTGCGCTAAAATGCATATTAAAGCTGTAATCTTAAAAAAACAACGTTTTTACGTGAAAACAGCCTCACGCAGAATTTCAGCAAACATGACGCCTACCCTATCTTGTAGAGAATAAAAAATTGAGTAAAATAGGCGATTTTAAAAAAAATCGTAGGACCAGTTTTTGAGAAAATCGCAAAAACCTGAAAAATTATACGAATAAACTACCACTTCCGGTTGACCGATTTTGATGAAAATGTTCGTGTCACGTCCGGTAGTGGTACGTAACTTAAGTTTCAAGTTTCAAGTTCGTACGATGTTCCGTTCTTGAGATATTCTGTTCACACACAGACACACAGACACACACACACACAGACACACACACACAGACCAATCGCTAAAAACATGTTTTTTGGGTTCAGGGGGTCTGAAAACGTATAGATCCGGTGAAAACTCGATTTCGAAAAATCGACATGAAAACAATACTTTCCTTCCTATATATTCATATAGGCAAGAGAAAGTAAAAAATGGTATGGTCCAAAGATTAAATTGAAAAAATGTCAGTAGCTCAAGAAGAAACCCGATACCTATGATGTGTAAAGTTTAATTTCTCTATCTTTTACCAATCATATGAAAAATATACCGAAAAATAGCAAATTTGACATTGGTGGGATACAAAGTACAGTCTCCCCTTAAGCTTTCTTGGAACATTTACACTATCGGGAAGTTGAAATGCTTTAGTATTTATGTGTAACTTAGATAAGCTTCATGTCTAGAAGTAATTCTTATCTCACAGGAAACCAACGGGATATTGATATCTCGGTGCAGATCACCATTCCTAACATATCAAGGAACATTAACTATTGCTCTTAGTACTTTGTTCTGGATTGTTTGTATCCTTTTTTCCGACTTTCTCTGGCCCAAACCCACAGTTTTATACCATAAATACTGATGGAAAATAAACCTAATTAAAATAAATTGTTATTTTGTTATGGAGAGGCAGTCGTGACCAACGTCTTACTAACGAATACTTGTATTATCGGTGGAACTTTCATTTCTGTTTTTGTTTCTTCAGCCGGGATTTGATTAGGATTAGAATTAGTTGTGATCGCTATTTCTCTGATGTTTTTGCAGACGTTTCTCAGAATTTATTTTGAGGTGATACTGCGGGTGAATCACTAGCTTTCTTTTTTGTGATGTGTTGTTTTTGAACTAGACACTCCATTTTCCTTCTCAATTCCTCTTCATTAGTTGAACAGCCATGATCTCTCTTAGAACTGGGTCTGTCGGGAATAGAGCTGGACTCCTATGATTGTTGGATGTTTTCTTGGTGGATGACTACTTTAAATTGTTCAATCTCTTCTGGAGTATATCTAGAGAATTATGCAGATTAGAATTCATTTTTTCTGCTTCATTTAGCTTTGCCTCTGACTCTTTGAGGGCATTGTATGAAACTTTATCTGCGGTAGTTTTTAGCTGGTTGGCATCAATTTTTGATGAACTGAATTGAATATCCATTTCTCACTCGGTATGTGACGCTTTTTCAAATTTAGGTAAATGAAAAGCTAAAATCTTACCAAGGAAGTTTCAAAGCCCTGGTCAGCTAACGTTTTTATTTACATACAATTAATTAATCGTAATAAGTCGTAATAGGTATGAATTTAAAATAAAATACCTGAGCTACCGTTATGATGATTTTCGCGTAATAATAGTACGCTGATAGTTCACATTTCGCTTTCATAATGCAATAAACAGAAAAATCTTGGTCAGCGCCTATTATTATTATTATTACACTAAAACTATAGGTATCAGACGAACTAATGTCCCATAGCCAAGCGAGTGAGAGGGATATGTGGCATAACTACGCATGCGCTCAAAGGTCTTTACCATTATAATCCAAATCTAAAAATATACTACAGTCGTTATCTTGCTTGTTAGTTCACTGCATGCATAAACGCTTGCTCACAACAATGAGTAAAATTAAAGACATTGTTATTGGAACGGCGCGTATGGCTTATGCGAGTGAGAGCGTTATGCATTCTCTCTCACTCCCACGGCTATGGGACATTAGTTCATCTGAATACTGTACACACTATGCTATTCTAATTCACTAACACTACTCTATGACGCTTATTTCATTGCTGCTTAGCAGTCAATAAAAGAAGGTAAATGATTACGATAATAATTTTTAACTAAATGAACAAAGAGAAATTGTATCACACTTCTTCGACTCGGACAGGGATTTTAATTATGTATGTGGGAATTGGGTAGGTTGAAAGAAAATAGATCATTATAATTTAATAAGTTAGGTGATTTGAAGAATTTGTCAAATAATGAGGCCCTGCCCTGTCCGTTTTTAAAGAATTAATAGCAGAGGTTCCTTGGTTGAATAATTTTTATTCAAAATTTACAATAATTAATTTTCATTTTTTAAAGTTGTACTAGCATTTATAAAAATATTGAATACGTCAGATTATGAAACGACATTGAAGTATTAAAATTTCCATCTGTAATGTCAATGAATTGTTTATTAATTATCCATTTCAATTTAGTTGCCCTGTCGTTTTTAAAGGATTAAGAGCAGAGGTTCCTTGGATGAATAATTTTTACTCAAAATTTACAACAATTAATTTTCATTTTTTAAAGTCGTACTAACATCTGTAAAAATATTAATACGTCAGCTTATGAAACAACATTGAAGTATTAAAATTTTAATCTGTAATGTCAATGAATATTTATTAATAATTATCCATTTCAATTTAATTTATTAATTAATTTCATTTATTTGATAATTTATTAATTATCCATGGATACTTCATTAATTAGCGAAAATGTTTATTATTTAGCCTATAATATTTAATTTTAGGTATTATTAGTAATTTTATTTTGCAGAGAATTAAGAAATTCCATTTAAGAAATTTTTTTGAAACTTTTCATAGAAACTAAACTTCATGGAGTTACATTTTTGCTATTAACAGCAAAACAAGCTTTTTACATTTTTGGTGCCAATTATTTGAAAAATGTTCAAGATATTACTTAGAATTTTTGCTATGAGTATTAGGGCCTATTTGAATCAAAATTGAAATTTTATTAAAGCGAAATATGAAAAAATTTTCTTTTAAAAAATTAAAGTCATATTACAAGGACGTTATTACTATCAGTCTATTATATCGTGTAGTACAGTGCTCAAGGCTAAGCCAGTTTTATGTTAAAACACTTCACCCTCTCAATCCTGACAGAAGCAAAGGTTTTAACCATAGAGGTTATGTTTACTGGGGACCTATATTTGCATACGCAAATTTTACACGAATACTCACTTCAGGTCAGTAGATTTAAGTTCACATTACGTACAAAGGCCTAGTATGTAATTTAAGTTCCACTCAAACAGTCATAGTTTTGAATCTTATTTTAAGAAATATTATTTTAAACAATCATAATAAATTACTAAAAGAAGTGAGATTAAATTGTTAAAATAAAATTGAATAAAAAAGAAGAAATTATTCTTAACGGAAGACTGTACTTTGTATCCCGCAAATGTTAAATTTGCTATTTTCAGATAAATTTTTCATAGGATTGGTAAAATGTAGGGAAATTAAACTTTACACACTATAGGTGTCGGGTTTCTTCTCGAGCTACTGACATTTTTTCAATTTAATCTTTAGACCATACAATTTTTTTTTTAAATTACGAATAACATAAAATTTTTACAAATTATTTTCTACGTTTTTTTACGTATTATTAATTTTTGGAGCAACTGAGGAAGTTATAAAAATGTCGGTATATGCGGATATTCAAGATAATTAACTGGTAGAAATTTCAGCCTAGTACGTTTATTGGTTTTTGAGAAAAATGTACCTTAGTGTTAAAATTCTAAATTTACGGGAAAAGATAAGAAACAAGAAGGCACAAATCAAAAACAATATTTACACAAACAAGTAAATTTCCCATCAACAGTTAATTATTTAGAAACCTGAACCAACAGCTGAGAATATTAAAACCCGTGATGCAGATAATTTAGAAACCTAAAATTCTCTTTGCACTAAAACGAGCAGTATAAAGTTATGAAAAAAATATTAGTTCTTCGTAACATGATAATTTTTTTGTGTAAACCTGATAAAAACTTAATTTTTTCATAAAAAAAATATTTTTTTGACGTAATTTAATGGTTTTTTTGGTAGATCTAGGCCTAAACTATTGAAAAACATAAAAAACCAAAAATTGAAATTTTCGAGTTAAAACCATCGTGCAATCTCCCTTTTTAAACCGGAGTCTGAATTATGTATTCGTATTCCTAAGTTCTTGTTCATGGAGATGCAATGTTATTCTCATTCATTTACAATTACTCAGTTACATTTACAAATTGGTAGTTCCATGTGAGTCTGCTAAAATAAAAATAGTACTATACAAATTTTCAAGATTTTTGTAAATGTATCATAAATATTTGCCCATAACAGGTAGTTGGAGGATCAAATTATTTGCATTCGATCTGCTAGTTCAAGGGCTACAAAAGTTCTGTTTTTTTCACATGGTCAGCCAATTATATGACTGAAATAAGAACAGAAGAGGTAGAGGTGTAAAAGATTCTAGTCACAGTTATTTTCTCTGAGAGTAATGAATTTCATTATACAGCCAGATTCTGTAGTGAATGAATTGAAGGTGTCATTTGCAGGGTGGAAAGTAGACGCTTTTCAGAGGCCCTGGCATACATTTAAAAGTATTTAAATTTGTATTTTTACTCCTTTTCTGTTATTACTGTACAATAATAACTGTATTTATTAAAAATCTGGTGTAAAACACTCACAAGACTTTCTTCAGCCAATGTAAATAATTAAAAATGTAATCTAGTATGTTTAATCATTAGAATTAAAAACAATCTAATTTTAATCACGAGTGAATGACGGTTTATAAAACCCTCTGTTCGACTTAAAAATGTAGAAAAAATGTTTGAAATAAAAGTTGTAGATATTGTTTTTTACAACTTTGATTATCCAGCCCTACACTTTTCCCGTAAATGTATATTAATGCTACAATCTTTAAAAATTCATTTTTTAGAAAGCTCCCACAAATTTCAGCAGAATGCAGTTTACCATGTTGTCATATAGAGCTCAAAAATGTAGTAAATGAGGCGATTTTAAAGAAAATCATATGAGGCATTTTTGAAAAAAATGTAAAAAAGTGAAAAATGGCATGAATAAAAGTAGCTACTTCTGGTTAACCGATTTTGATGAAGATGTTCGTGTCGAGTCCATTATGGTACCTAATCTAAGTTCCGAGTTTTAAATTCGTACGATATTCTGTTTTTGTTATTTTGTGCACACACCCACACACCAAACAAACACACACTATCACACAAACCAATCACCAATCTAACCTTAGCTACCTAAATTAGTTGGATCAAACCAACCGGTAAAAACATTTTTTTCGGTTTAGGGGGCCTGAAGATGTGTTTATCCGGTCAAAACTCAATTTAAAAAAAAAGACATTAAAACAATATACTTTCCTTCCTGGTATATCATACGAGGCAAAAGAAAGTAAAAAATTGTCAAAAGTTTCACTGCATTGCTAAAAATTAAAATTTCATTTACATATATTCACAAATATGTAATTATTTCTTTTTTGAAAAAGTTTGTAGTTAGTGGTGAACAAAAAATAATATTTTCAAAATCTTAGCCTTAAATATTTTCATTATTTTTGGTTATGTTTGTCTTTTTCAAACAAAAACCGTTATTAATTATACAGGGTGATTTTTTAGTCCTGTTACCCAATTGTTAATGTCTGGTAATATTTT
Source organism: Catonia carolina (assembly GCA_035578175.1). Lineage (NCBI taxonomy): Eukaryota > Metazoa > Arthropoda > Insecta > Hemiptera > Achilidae > Catonia > Catonia carolina. Next base: position 134,951,914 of record JAQMRL010000002.1, read on the forward strand.
TCTAAAAAAAATAAATTTTGTTTTGTGACACTAAGTTGGTAGCCCTACTCAACCAGTATGGATATGGCAGTGTGAGTTGATTCTCCTTGAGCTGTGTAAAATTTTGTGCCATTTCCGGTCGTGCTACGAACAGAATGTCTTTTATCCTAAAACAATCTCTTGTTTAAATCTGGAGGCTGAAGCTCTAGAACTAATCGTATGTGATACGGATACAATTTCAATTTTTTAGCAGCTTTCTGAGCACTCGAACATGACAAATCAACATGCGAGGAAAGTTTTTGTAAACTTTTCCATGGAGAATTGAGCAATCTTGTTTTCACATTCTCTTAACGTCATCTGTCAAGAGAGTTGGTCGACCACTACGTTTTCTGCTGCAAACAACACCTGCCTCTAAAAATCAGTTAGTTAGCCTAGAAATTGACTAGAATAGAGTGGAGGAACAGCAAAAAATTTAATTTGAAATGATTCTTTTACACTCGCATAGGATTTTGTAGCAAAATATTGTTCAAGAATGAAAACCTGTTGTTCTAGGGTAAAAGACATTCTGTTCGTAACACAACTGGAAACAGCACACAATTTTACGCAACTCAAGGAGAATCAACTCAAACTGTCGTATCTATACCGGTTGAGTAGGGCTACCAACTTTGTGTCACAAAACAAAATATCCCTTTCTTAGAAAAAAATTACCAGACATTAACAATTGGGTAACAGGACTAAAAAATCACCCTGTATTATAGACGCTGGTGTTATTGTTCATTATGAAATTCCTTTTTTATTTTTTTAGAAAAATTGATCGTGATGATGAATTTTTCTCATGGATTCTTATTAATAGTAATCACCTGGTTTAAACTGAAGTTTGAAAATTCCTGCCATTGAGCCTCCCAATGCATTTTTTAAAGCCCCCTATACCGGTGATAACCTTAACAAGATATCTACAATGAATAAAACTTTTCTTTGTTGGGTGATGATGATTAAAAATGTTACTTGACTTGTGGGTAGGTAATTGATATTAGGTGATATAAATATGAAAATACCAGACTTGATTGGGAATCAAAGCAGAGACACCTGGTATAGAAGCAAGCCAGTTGTGCTGACAACTACACCACCAGGCTCTTATTAAATTACTTAAAATGATCATATTTATAATACAAGAATAAATGATATAAAAATATGTTTTACAATAAAAAGTAGCTAAAAAAAGGTAGCCTAATTACTTTTATGTAAATATTCAATTACTTTCATTCTTAAGGTAAATATACTTTTAGTATGTTTGCTTATTTAATTTACAAAATAAAGTCCAGGATGATTACAAATTATAATACTGTTTTATTTTTATTTTTTGTAAAATGAATAATAAATCTGAACCTAGAGAAGAAGGCAATGCTATGAGACACACTCCTCGTTCTACTTTAAATCAAAACACAGTTTAAAAAAAAAATCTGGTGTGAAACACTCACACAACTTTCTCTTGCCAATACAAATAATTTATACAATATAACCTAACATTATTAATAAAACATTAGAAATAAACAAAAACCTAACCTCAAAAAACATAACCTTATTTTAATTATGAGTGAAAGGCAAAATGAAAATCAACCTCAGTTTGGCTTAAAAATACGGAAAATCACTCTTTCACGCTAAACTAGGCTCTGTACAGAAAAATGCTTAAAATAAAAGTTGTAGATCTTTTAATTTTCTATAGATTTTGTTATATACACTTATGTCGTAAAATGAGTAGAAAGGCTGAAATGTTTAAAAAATCTATTTTTCACACGTTTTCGTGAGAAAAAACAGAAAATCGCTAATTACCGCTAAACTAAGCGTTATACAAAAAATGTTATAAATAAAAGTTGTAGGACTTTTAATTCTCTACAAATGTTATTATATACATTTTTGCGCTGAAATGCATAATAAAGCCGCAATCTTAAAAAACACTTTTTTTACGCGAAAACAGCCTCACCAAGAATTTCAGCAAACATGGCGCCTAACCTATCTTGTAGAGAATAAAAAGTTGAGTAAACCAGGCGATTTTTAAAAAAATCGTAGGACCAGTTTTTGAGAAAATCGCAAAAAAGTGAAAAATTATACGAATAAACTACTACTTCCGGTTGACCGATTTTGATGAAAATGTTCGTGTCGGGTCCGGTAGTGGTATGTAACTTAAGTTTCAAGTTAGAAGTTCGTACGATGTTCCGTTCTTGAGATATTCTGTTCACACACACACATAGACACACAGACGCACAGACACACACTCTCAGACCAATCGCTAAAAACATGTTTCTTGGGTTCAGGGGGTCTGAAAACGTATAGATCCGGTGAAAACTCGATTTCGAAAAATCGACATGAAAACAATACTTTCCTTCCTATATATTCATATAGGCAAGAGAAAGTAAAAAAGTTATTGAAATTTGTCGATCAAAATTTTCACAAATTTTTGTTTCAGGTTCCGTATTTGAAGAAAATAATGATTTCCTAAAGTTTATCTTATGTATAAAACTTCATTGATAACTAAGAGAATTATATTACGTTATTTATCAATAATTTTTAAATTAGCCTTTTCTTAATTAATTTATTTATTAATCAGCACAATTATCCATAATTAAAAATCTGCTGTGAAACACTCACACGACATTCTTTTGCAATGTAAATAATGAACAATGCAATCTATGTTTAGTCATTAGTAAACAATATGAAATGAAAAACATAACCTAATTTCAATCATGAATGAATAACGTAGAATGAAAATCAACCCCTGTAGGACTTAAAAACACGAAAAATCACTGATTGACGCTCAACTAATATCTGAAGAAAAAAAAATGAAAACAAAAGTTGTAGGTTTTTTAATTTTCTATAACTTTAGTTATTATACTTATGTCGTACAATGCATAAGGCCGCAATTATAAAAATTCTGATTTTTACTGATTTTCATTAGCAATATACAGTAAATCACTAATTGACGCTAAACAAAAGCGTTGTAGAAAAAAAGGTTTGAAATAAGAGTTGTAGGTTTTTTATTTCCCTACAAGTTTGATTGTATACGCTTTTGCTCCAAAATGTACATTATTAAAACTCTAATCTGAAAAAAGACCTTTTTTACTAAAAGAGCCCAGCCTCCGAGAATTTTAGCAGACATGGCGCTTAGTCTATCTTTATAGAACATAAAAAATGTAGGAAATGAGGCAATTTAAAAAAAGACGTCGTAGGAGTCGTTTTTGAGAAAATTGTAAAAAAGTGAAAAATCGCACGAATAAACTGCTACTTTTAGTTGATCAATTTTGATAAAAATATTCGTGTCGGTTCTGATATCTACCTTCAGTTCAACTAAAGTTTCAACTTCGTACAATTTTTGAGCTATTTTGTTCACACCCTCACTGACCGATCAGTAAAAACAAGTTTTTTGTTTGATTCAGGGGACCTGAAAACGTGACTTTAAAAAATCAACATGAAAACAATACTTTCCTTCTCTATATATTTATATAGGGCTACAGAAAGTTAAAACTTAGGTGATACGTTTAATTGGAATATCCACAGAATATTTATAAAACACAAAGTCTAATATCGATACTCTGTATAAAATTCAAAATTTTGATAAAGAATGTTGCGAAGTTTCTTGATGGAAATAAGAGAGCAGTTCTAGATAAACTTTTAGAGTACTAAATAAGTTTAACCTCTCTACATTTTTTCTATTACCTATACAAAACAAATATAAAGATTTTTTAAACTAAGTTATTAATATTTAGTATCTTGTAAACCAACGGTGGTTTGTTTTAAATAAATTAGTACATTTTGTAAATGTGCCAAGTATTATAAAAGAAATTAAGAGATTACTATAAATTAATAAAATCATCTCCAGAATTCTGAAACCCAGTTAAAATTTTATGAAAAAAATAGTTAATTAATCATAACATCATTATAAGAATAAACAGAATCAATTTAAAGATTCCAATGAATTACAAAAGTTCATCTTAATATCCAAATTACTAATGTTTTTAATGCATACAACAATTTAATAAATGTATTTTTAATATAAATTATTGTTCAATATTTTGTTTATTTTCAGTTTTCAACTCAAAATCTTCAATTTATATTTTAATTACTTTGTAATTTTGTGATTAATTTTTGTATAATATTTTTCGTTTTTAATTTGTAGGGATGGATCGTCAGAACAACTACCTCTAATAAAGTCATATTTACTTTTATCAACTCATTTACTTAAAATTAAATATGAATTTTAGTAAAATGTAAATGAAATAGTGTTTTGTAATGCTTAAATAAGTAATATAAAAATATATTATAAAAAATACATACTTAATGTTGTGTGTATTTCAAGTAAAATGACCAACAAGCAGTTATACGAATGATCAGAGTTGTTTATTAGTTTGTTTCAAGTTTAAAGTTGAATCCGGAAAGCGGTTGATAGATATTGTAATGCTAACCGACGCACTGACAAAGATTGGAAAGGGTTGTGAAGTTTTGTAGTTTATAGAACGGGGAGATGTGTTGAGTGGCGCGGTTCGTCAACAGTATAGTGTTGTCAATAAATTCCGTCAGATTTCGCGCTACGTCTTTCAATATATGAATCATTAAAATTGAAACAAAATTTTTTTACAATTTTTAAAAATTTCATTCAATTTATTACAGTAATTTATTAATTCACCATGTAAATAAAACAAATCTTCAGTACTTTGTTTCAATAGTTCAGAATAACAGGAATTTTAGACAATAAAGGCTTTAAATTTATCCATTTCTTTAAATTTTTTAACTCTTCTGTATTAACGTTAAAAATATTAAGTAAAGTTTCATCGTAGTGTTAAGAATCGGCTATCGAAAATCGTATTATCCACGTATTTGGTTCATCTACACGAATTTGTTCACAATAAGGTAATAATATCATTACATTATCAGAGAAATTGAAGAGTTTAGAGGATGAAGATGCCATGTAACAAAAATATAGTTTTGGAAAAGTTTGATCGAAGTTCTAAGGCCCCTAAACCCAAAAATCCAGTTTTTAGCAACTGGTTTGAGTGCGTGCGTGTGTGTGTGTGTGTATGTGTGAGAACAAAATATTTTGAGAACGGAATATTGTACAAAGTTGAAACTGAGAACTTAACGTTAGTTACCATGGAGGACCCGACTCGAAAAGTATTATAAAAATCGGTCAACCAGAAGTTATAGTTTATTCGTGCGATTTTTCACTTTTTGCATTTTTCTCAAAAACGGCTCCTACATTTTTTTTGATTTAAAAAAAAAATCACCTGATTTACTACATTTTTTGTGCTCTACAAGACAGAGTAAGCGCCATGTTTGCTGAAAAGTTTGGGCGCTGTTCTCTCGTGGTAATTTGTTTTTAAGACTGCAGCCTTAATATGCAGTTTAGGGTAAAAGTGCAGAAATATTAAAGACGTAGTAAATTAACAAAACTTACAAGTTTGATTTTAAACATCTTTTCCTACAAAGAATTATTAGCATCAGTTAGTGATTTTCTGTAGGCCTATACATATTTTTCTCATCAAAATTAGCAAAATCGAGATTATTTTAATAGTGCGGCTATAAAGCGAATTTAACGACAAAAGCATATAACTAAAGTTGTAGAAAAATTAATAAAATCTACAACTTTTATTTCAAGCATTTTTTCCTACAGAGCTTAGTCAATTAGTGATTTTACGTATTTTTAAGTCCTGCAGAAGTTGATTTTCATTTTGTGACATTTATATGAATGAAATTAGATGGTGTTTTTTCATTTTACATTGTTTACACAAGATTAAACGGTGGCGTATCCTTTCCAACGATTTTATGCTCCCGTAATATTTATCAAAAAATACCCCAGTTGAGCGTACATTTGGCAACGTTTAAATGAATAAAACCACTGACTGGATATACGGTTAATTAGTTAAAGCTTTCAACATGTAGGTTACTCATCCTTATTGTTCTTAAAACATGTTTTTATTCTCACATTTAAAATACAACGTTACGTTTTTGGGATCTCTGGCTAAAGCAGATGCCATCTTCAGAGTGCAGAAATGGGCTGTTAGGGATCTTAGGAGCTAAAAGACGTGATTCTTGTAAACCCTTTTTTAAAAACTAAACGTACTAACGTTCCCATGTATTTAAATTTATGAGAGTACTATTTGAAGAAAAACAAACATTTATTCTTGAAAGAAAGATATCCATTCGTAATCGACCAGGCAAAAAAATTGTTTTAGAATTGTTCAATATAAAACTACTGGAAAAGAAAAAGCACTGTACTATGCCTCTGTCAAAATTTATAACAACCTACCAAATCGTTTGAAAGATATAGTTTTAAAATTAAACTCGAACAGTTCTGCTAGAAAAACAATTTTATAATTTAATTGACTTTTTAATATCCGCTGAAATCAATCTACAAAAAACAAGGTATAGTTTGCTTGTTTAAAGTTCAGTTTTTAATTTAAATAAAGATAAAACATTCTATTTAGTCAAATTGAATTGAATTAACTTTATTAAATAAAAATAATTTTTTTTATTTAATAATAATACTTCGCATGATAACGAACAATACGGATTACGTAACAATTTTTTTTTATCTTTTATTTGAAATTTTCAACAGTACACAAATATATGACTACTAAAAAAGTGTTGTACGTACATAACCAAGTAACATGAAAGGAAACATAAAGACAAAAAATATTGATACCCATTGGTATTTCTCTGGATGTATAAGTAAGTATTAAATATGATAATTAGTTCGTTTAATTGTTATTGGTTTTATTATATTACTATTATTTTAGTTAGAAGTCAGAGAAGATCTTTATTCCATCTTCTTTTTAGGATCTGGGCTGGATTCCCAGGAAGGTGAAAGCGATGAAGTTCTTGAATTAGAAGATCCAGATTTATTAGTAATTTCGAAAAGAATTTTTTATAATAGGACTGTGCTACTAACAAATTTAACATTGCATTCTGACTTAAAAATCCCTACTGTAACAGAATGTGCTAAAATCAAATACTCAAAATTTAACAGAAAATTAACAGACCACATCTATTCTCTAATACAGCAAATGCCAAGACGAAATTTGACACGTCATCGCCTACAAAGAAAATGAAGTAGAGATCTAACTGCAAAATTACTTATAATGCTTAAAAATTAATGTATTTTTTTTAAAGTACAGAATGATTATATAAAACTTTCAAATTTATCTTATGTAATTTATTTTATTTTGAGTTTTTCACATTTTTATTACACATTTAAATAAGTTTTTAAAGATTTCATTTTGTTTATCATATTTGTTAAAAATTTAATTTCTTTGCTACTTCTTGTTTTATGTACTCTATGATATTGTCGTTATATGTATTTATCGTCCAGTTTTTACTATGTTCGTTCTCTATCATTTTATTAATTTTATTTTTATTGATTAACTCTTGAAGAAAGATTATAAACTTCGGTTTACCCCGAACTTGGATGATCATTCATCCAAGCATTTTTATATGATTGTTAATTTTATATGATGGTTATTTATATGGTTGGATGACCATTGGGATGTTATCTTTACAGATATTTTCTATTTTTCCACGTCATAAGTTTCTTAAGAAAAAAAATAGTTAAACTTTTGGAAGGTTATGGTTTGCTTATTTAAATACAATTTATAATTTAAATAAAGAAAAAATATTGTACTTAACTTCTGAATAAAGAATAAAAGTTAAAACCAAACGTTATTAATCTTTTTAATATCTAGGAGACACAGCTTTATAGATACAAATGGCTGTAATTAAATTTTTATCTGTAGTATTGAATAATACCAGCAGAAAATTGGCAAATATGAGGGCTCCAATGTAAGGAAAGCATTAATTAATCACATTCGATCAGTCATTTCATTTACTCTGGGTTACAGATAAACTTCTTTCGAAAGAGGAGGATTAATAAAGCCACCATTACGGTTTCTATGATCATTTATCTATCTTAACTTTCTTCTCCATAGGATGAGATAAGGAACACTGTTTAAACGTAGAGGAACTCTCTCATTATGTGATTAATTGAAGAACTCTTGATTAACGTACACGATTGACTAAGCCAGTAAAGTATAACAACCTTATAATAGAACTGATTTGTTTTTTTTTGAGAATTTTAGGCTTGAAACTTTCCTACTTTTATAGGCTATAAAAAATTGTTGGTTGATGTACAATTTAAGTTTGAATCGATCAATTTAAGAATGATTGTACCATCTCCAGTCCGACATGGAGTACTGGATTGATAGGTTCTTATTTTTTTAAGGGAAATGTTAACTGGGAAAATTACTTACAAATGCTGCAGGATTTAGTATTTCCGGAACTTAAAAATACTCCTTTTTAAAATATCCAATCGCTTATCTGGCAACAAGATGGCGCCCCAGCACATTTCGGTATCGAAGTTCGTGAGTTTTTAAATTCCAAAGTTGATGAATGGATTGGTCGTCGTGGTATAATCGAATGGCCTGCGCGCTCGCCAGACTTAACCTCATTTTATTTTTCACTGTGAACAAAGAACTAGTGTATTCTTCCAAGCCACAAAACCTGCACGAACTAAAACGTTCATTTGAAATTGCATTTGACTATGTAAATGACGATAAAATGTTACTGTTAAAAATTTGTGTATCAGTTTTAAGTCGCTGTATAAAGTGTATATAGAATCACGGTGGCCATTTTGAACACTTGCTACAACATTTTCAAGGTAATATATATGTACAGTTCATATAATATAATTGTTTTTGTTTGTTTACAGATTTCTTATTCCATTAACCCTTTCAGTGCCGAAACAATAATATTTAAAAATTTGATCCTGATGTGCCATTTAGTTTGAATAAGGGTGTACAAAAAGTGCCAGCCCTTATTTCAAAAACTTGCAGGGGTAAACCTGCCATTGCCGACCAAAATTTCAACGTTACAGAAAAATAAAATGTCCTGTAAAAAATTAATTTTTATTGTGTTCGTAAAAAAAAGAAATCATTCTCACACTAAAAATATTGAAAATAGTTTTTTTTTAGTTTATTTTAAGTCGCACCGACAGCTTGGTCATTAGAAACTATTGTGGGTTTTGGTACCTTAACGGTGGTTTTTAACGTGTTTCTAGAAAGTTTCTAGACCCTAGCCGGGAATCAAATCCGAGACCTTTCGCTTTGTAGGCTAAAGCGCCGTTAGTCACTACGCCACGGAGGCGGTTTCAAAATAAATTTTTTCCATTATTTTGTTCAAAAGTTTTTTTGGAAATGTTCGGTTATCCGGACGTTGGCACTTTATGCATAACTTACAGACGCCCGATAAACCGGATTTTACGTGAAAGATATAAACGTCCTGTTTTCCGGACGTTGGTACTGAAAGGGTTAACCTTTCTTCTGATTTCCGTAAATATTGGGCAAACCGACATATGGGCCACCCCGTACTTAAATTTCTTAAATTTTAATTATTAAGTTTTAAAACTTTTTTTACTAAATTTTTAATATTGTTTTCTAAATTTAACTAATTTTTTTACTTTTCAGTAAGTTCTTTTGAAATGTCTATATTTTATTATGAATTAGTATAATTATTTTTCTAATATTATAATTATTATGAAGTCAAATTTGTAGTTTTAGTCTTCAGTTCCTACGGTGGGTTGTTAACGTTTTTTAAAGTTTGTGTTTGTTTCTTATTGGCCTATTTTTCATCATTCTCTTCAGAATTAAATTCTTTACAATTTTTATATGACGTTTACGTGTTAGTTTGGGCATTTAACAAAGTTAATATACTTCAAATCTAAAGAAAACATGTTTCTCGAGACCGAATTTTGGATATTTTGTTAGATATCTCAAAAATTACTTGGTTACAGACGTGGTACATATTTTATTAGATTTTTGAGCTCATTTTGCATTAAAACCTATTCAATTAACAACTTTAATAAATTTCCTACAAATTTCCGAGTGAGATTATTTCATAGGGAGAGCTATTCCAGGCGAAATCTTTCGCAAGCATAACTCGATAAGGAAGCGATTCCGGACTAATGTTTATATGAATTGTTTTTCTTATTTTTAACTAAACAGTTCCTGAAGTACTATCCGTTTCTCCTAAAACACCCTGAATAATTTGGAAAATTCATATATTATTGTATTTTATTAAAACTGTTTGATTTTGTTTTTTTCTCTCTCCTCTTCTACTTGTACTGTTAGAGTTTTATTATAGTGTAAGCGCACAGCTGTGGTTATTGGAGCAATATCTTTATTAGCCATACTCAATGGAACACTCCGTGCTTCTTTTATGTTTGGAAATAGATTTCGTCGGCCTTCTGCACAGTAACACTCATGAAATTTTTAGAGCAAAGGTAACAAGCCCTTAGACCAAAACAAAAAAATTCTTTCTATGAAATAACTTCATATACGGAATATTTGATCATAAAAAATGTAATATGCGCTGCACATAAGCTGTAATCTCTTTCCCAATAACTCTTTTATAGTTCATATAGATTTTTTATTATATTAACACTAGTTTATTAAATATTTTTACTCTCTAGAAACTCTATCTAATAGTTTGAGGAAGTAGGTGTTCATAAACCAACAAAAACGATCGATACTCAGATTTCCGTTGATCTTCAAATTTCACGATCTCAAAGAGAAAAATATTTTTATTGAAAAAAATTGGTCTTACCAACCGCGCACGCTGGTATGCGTGTGTTTTATTCATCCCAAAGAGATAAATCTTACATCAGGTAGAGATGAATCAAGAAAGACTTAGGCAAATATTTTAAATGGTATAAAATAGAAAAGAAACCAAGATTGTTCAAAGAAACAGAAAAAGATATAAGCTAATAGAAACACCTGTAGATATATACTTAACAAAGGTAAATTAAGAACAAACCATAAGGGTTTTCCAGCGATAAAAGGGTTCCAGAGAAGATAAAACAACATACCACAAAGGAGGGATGAATGAAGAAAAATGGGAAAAAGAAAACTCAAGCTTTGAAATAAGAAATCGAGCAAGAAAATTAAATGCATGATTTCTGTAGCTTTAAGTTAACAAAAATATAAAAATAAAAAATAATAAAAAACTGTTCTAACTGGGCTGAAACTTTAAAAATAAACTTTTAAACCAACCCGCAGTTTATAGAATGTGTCATTTGACCAACAAAATGAAGGGTTCTTAATCTGTTTAAAGATTCAAAATATTAAAATTTTGTCTAAAAAATGGCCCTAAAAAGTTTTAATAAACTTGCACAGACATTACTATTCATCTCTTTCACATTAAGGTTATGTATGCGTTATCTGTAAAAACATTCTTGCAAAAAATCGCAAAAAAGTAAAAAATTGCATGAATAAACTACCTACTACTTTCGGTTGATCGATATCGTTAAAATTATTGGACTTCTGGAACCTGTTTTTAATTTTTCAGGTTAACGCCATAAGCTGCTACCATGTTTGCCTTTTAATTAAAGCCTTAGCATTTTCAGTATGGTCTCATTTTACCGGGGTACCTGAATTCCAAGCAAAACCTTTCGTCAGCCGTAACTCGCTAACAAAGCATTTCCGGACCTATGTTTATGTGAAAAATTTTCTTACTCTAATATTACACAATCACTTTCTAGATTTTAGTCTTACTTTTTAAAGATATAAATAATAATGCTCATTATTTTAGGTGATAATAGAAGTTAATTTTCACAATAAAAATTAAGACACGTTAAGGAAACTCATTAACCACGTTAAAATCGTTTCATTTCCTTCTCATAAAAGTACTGTATTACTGATTTAGAAAAGAATCACACCTTTCAAAATAAAATACTTAGCATAAATTACTTTTACTGGATTTATTTGTAATATCTACAATTTTGTGAATGATAATTCATGACAATCAATCAATCAATCAATCAATCAACTGAGTAAATTATAGGCCTAGTATTAGAAGAAAATTTTCCTGTAAGTAGGGTTTGTCGAAATCAGATCTATTAAAATATTTATTTTTTAGAACTTACTAAGTCACAATAGTCTGAACTTAGTAGATATGACTAAAATTAACGTGGAGGTAGAAGTTATGTAACAAAATTTAGTTAGAATTATTAATAAGGATGTACACTAATTTATTTTTGCTTGGTGCGTTTCCAATTTCCGGATTTTTATCTAGTGACACAGATCATAAGAAAATTAAATTACTTTAAAATTCTATTAAATAAAGAAGCTTTACTTAAAAACTTGGAATAATTACGATAGATATTTTTAATTTAAAATAATTATAACCACTTATTTTTACTAAAAAAATTGCTAAACTATTCTTATTTTATCAGTGTTTTTAGTTCAGAACTATTCAATTTCTGTTCATATTATTTAATATATATGACGAAATTAAAAACGATATGTGGGAAAAGTGACAAAATTACAGACCCGAGCTTGAGACAGAATTATTGTTTCATTTTTGTTTGGAAATATAAATGTTTAGCTGAACTGAAGACAATGTAATACTGCAGTATGATACTTTACGGAAGCACAGTCCTTCTCTTTCATGTTAAGGTTTGGGGGAGGGAATCCAAACCACTTGTCCCTAAATCTCGGATGATTGACGACCATGCACCTGGCAATCATACATAAAATGACAAAAAAAAAACAGACTGAAATAATATTATCAGCCTTTCCGATAAAATTGAAGAAATTGAAAGATACATGTCATTGCATAACTATTTCGTTGAAGGCGAATGATACTAAACTAAGTATTGTTTCATTCGTTATATTCTATTGTTTTAAATTGAGAAGTTTAAAATTGGGAACAGTCGGATGTTAAAAAGAAAAAAAAATTGAGAAGTTTGGACACATCCTACCTTAATATTTACTGTGTTTAGGTAATCAGCCGAAAGGCTGGTTTGAACCTCCAGAGGCTTTACTAAGTAAAACTAGGAGAGGTAGTTAACCATTGGCTTCCTCACTGAGTGAAAAAGTATGCTTATCGGCATGCTTTACCCAATGAAAAGCATCTACTTTCCACCCTGTAAATGACACCTTCACTTTATTCACCTCAGAGTCTGGCTGGATAATGAAATTCATTACTCTCAAAGAAAATAACTCTGACTAGTGTCTTTTACACCTCTAAGAAACAGAACTATTTTTGTAGCTCTGAAACTAGCAGATCGACTGCAAATAAATTTAACACTCCAGCTGCCTCTTATAAGCTGAATTTACTATAATAAGGCCATTTCTACAGAGACGTTTTGCTATTTTGTTAATAAAAAATTATAATAAGTTTTACAAATCTGTTTATTATTCATTAAACCCAGATTACGAACGAATTTAGGCTTTAGTTTTTTTCTCTTATAGAGCCAATTTTAGACCATGCTAGGGGCGACTTTAGTTGTTTCTGTAAGCTCTTTTTGCAGCATACATTCTCAGCATTCGCTCACTGCAGGCTTTTCTCATTTCTTCTGTCCAACTGTTGATCTCTTTTTGCTCTTCATGGAAACCCTTATAGTCCGTAATTATTTTTCTGAATTTAATTCGGTTCATTAAGTTTTCTCGGTTTATTCCGCTTTCCCCAATATCTATTCTGACTTCTTTAAACCATTTATCCGATACCTTAGGTCTACTGTTCGGTGTCTTAAATTTCTTTTTTTACAACCCGTTGTCATCCATTCTATAAAGGTGTCCGTAAAATTTTACTCTTATTTTTTTCGTTTCCATTAATCTTAAGCTTAGGTGTTACAATATAAAATAAAAACAAGACTTGGTAAATAAACACAAAGAAGATTTAACGACGTATGAAAGATAAATTAAAGAACGTAAACAAATATAATTCTTTAAACAAATGATGAATAGCAAAACACAATAACTTGTCAAATATATTATCTTTAAATTACATAGTGCATTAGTGAATGGATAGAAAGTTGGCACACAACACTTTTCGTGGCACGGATTATCATGATTAATTCTCTTTCAAATTTTCGCAAATAACTTAATTGAGTTGAGTAAAATATACTACGGAAATACTACACTGAATTTTTATCAAATATTTCTTGCTATGAACTTAATATAATTTGTTAATGCTTAGTAACTTAAAACTTTAAACTATGAAAATCTTTTCTCAATTTTTCTTCATTAGGAAAAAGAAAATTGTAATAAAAAGAGAGAAGCAATAAGAACACAATTATTTAAATATTTTTAAGGCGTTAAGGTTTATTTTTTGAAGCATAAATAACAAAATTTATGATTTTTAGATACAAATTCCTCAATGTTGGGTAGAATAGAAAAATCTGACACAACCGCCTTCGTTGCGTACGATAGTGTGCTAAATTACAAAGACGTCACCTAATTCGATTGTGAACGAAATTTTAACACTTTAAGCAAAACGCCTTTTGTTTAAATGATATGCTACTGATCTGAATTTAATTAAACTAAAAAAAGTTAAATTAAAATTGATTCATGTTGTTTCTCGTTTATTGGATTAATCAAACAGCTCCTTTTGTTTATGCGCATTAACTCACGATACACCAGTGACGGCTATTCAGGCGAACTAGGTGAAGAGCCTCTTCCCCTGTTTCTGGATAGATTTGTTTTACTTAAAAAATAAGTATAATTTCTGTTATAATAATTTTTTATTTAAAATAAACGATTTGGGCAATGGTGGTAACAACGACTTTTGGTAATAGAGCGAGAAAGGTCACAAAACTTAAGCTCTATAAAGTTATGGCAGCTCCAGTTATTCTGTATGGAAGTGAGGCATGGACAACAAAAAACCCAAGAGCAGAGAATCCAGACGGCAGAGATGAGATTTCTGGTAAGGACTTAGTGGTGCACATGCTTTGACAAGATAAGGAAATAAGATAAGGAAATAAGATGAGGAAAAAAGGTCAGAATTGGGTATTTACAACTTGAACGAAAAAGTAAAGGATTATCGCCAAAGTTGGAGACAGCACATGACAGGGATATCAGATCACAGGATACCTATGCACGCGCAATGGTATGCTCCAGAAGGTAAAAGGGATGACAGTAGACCTAGGAAAAGATGGAGATAGATAATACAGTGTGTAAGTTTGGAAAAAGGCTGCGTCCTAATCCTTGGATGGAAGAAGAAGAAGACAATAACGATAAATGTCGAGTGAAAAAGTACGTAAAATTTTTGTATCTGCTTAGAGCGCGTTCTAATGTTTTAAATAACCCTTGCAATGCCCTTAATACGAGGTGTGGCTATTAAATAACGAGACTGACGTTGTAAAAAATGTTATTTTAATTTTATACATAATCACTTATTGTCACCATCAATATACACTTCTTCCCTATCCCTACAACACTCCATGCGAATTTTCCATTATTGGAAACAGTGCTGGAAGTCATCTTCTGTCAGTTCCTTCAGGACACGTGCCGCTTTCTCTTTTACAGCTTCCACAGACTCAAATCTTGTCCCTTTTAATGCAGATTTCACGTTAGAGAACAGGTAGAAAATAATAACATGTGATGAAACGTGGTTTTTTACTTATGATCCGGAAACGAAGCGCCAACCCATTCACTGGAAGAGCCGAACTTCACCGAGAGCCAAAAAAGCTCAAATGAGCAAGTCAAAATTTAAAGCAATGATGATGGTTTTTTTATATCCATGGGATTGCGTACCTTCACTGGATTCCTGAAGGTCAAACAATTAATCAATATTACTACTTTGAGGTACTTTCTAAACTACGTCAAAGAGTAAAGAAAAAACGCCCCGAAATGTGGAAGGACAAATCATGGGTTCTCCACCAAGTCAACGCGCTAGCTCATTCCGCGGTATCTATCAAGAGGTTCCTAGCCAAGTACAGCATTTCAGTGTTAGAACATCCATCTTGTTCACCAGATCTTGCACCTTACGACTTCTACCTGTTCCCAAAGGTGAAATCTGCATTAAAAGGGACAAGATTTGAGTCTGTGGAAGCTGTAAAAGAGAAAGCGGCACGTGTCCTGAAGGAGCTGACAGAAGATGACTTCCAGCACTATTTCCAACAACGGAAAATTCGCATGGAGTGTTGTAGGGTTAGAGAAGGAGTGTATATTGAAGGTGACAATAAATGATTATGTATAAAATAAAAAGTAAAATTTTTTAGAACGTAGTCTCATTCTTTAATAGTACACCTCGTATACGTAATAAATGGGTAAGTGAAGAATTAGACGGGCGGCCGCCGCTTCTCTTCCAGCGCTAGCGGGTTGCCATAGCAACAGAGAGTCATCGGAAAAAATGCACGCTTATCTCTCCCCACCCGTCTCCAAATAGTGAAGAGATGCGGTGGGTCGACCAGCCTACTGCACCTGTGTGTTCTATGTACGTGTACGTTAGTTGTTTTATACTTGCGGTGTCACACAGTTGTTTTGTATGTATGTGTATATTACGTACTCTGTATATATGTATCCTACATTTTTTTACTCTCGGGAGTCTCGAATACTTATCAATTGTACCGTTGTAAAAGTATAATTGCACCAAGAATGGAAGTTATGGTAATTCCTAATTACTATAACTTCCATTACTCCGTAACAACCCATTAATTAAGGCCTGGGAAAATCCCCCCCATTGTTAGAGTAAGTTACATTAAAGTAGTAGTTATACAATAAGGTGTAAATATCGCCAACTGTAAGTCATCTTGTATTTTTTAGGCGGGTTTATTTCTCCCTCTGTGTTTTGGGGCATTTCTTTCACCTACCAACTTTCAACCAATCACTGGGTGGTTCTCCTTCCCATTGGCCCTCCAGCTTGGCTGAACTGTTGATAGGAGAGGGAGGCTTGTTAATCAGAGGTTTCCTGGTTCGGACCCAGGAAATTTACAACCAGTTCCCTTCGGGCTTAAGAGTGAAGCAGAGGAGTTGGTAAAGAAGAAGCACCTATTGAAGAAGTGACTAGGAGAACGAGGAGTGACCAAGAGAACAAGGAGAAGAAGAAGGTAGTGGAAAAATATTTTAATTGGAGGTAAATTTAAACGTATATTTATTAAGTGTTTGTTAAATTGTTTTCTATTAAAGTCGCGGCAGAAAAAAGGTTGGCTATATTTTAAAATAGGTAGGGTAATTTAAGGATAATTTTGTTACTAGTTAGTAATAAATTCATTAAATATTTATTTTAAGCAAGGAAATATAATTTTTTTTAAATTTTTTCTCATGCTCTGCTGATAGAGCTGGCGCCCAATTTTTCATTATTTATTATTTTGTTCAGTTCATACTAAAGTATTTGCACACCGGTGAAGTTGAAGGTGGTGCTCACTATAGCCTACTATGTCTATCGGTTTTTAGCAACTCTTCACCTTTTTTTGACGGCACGAGCCACCACTGCGTTACATACCTTTACGTTTTAAAAACTAAATGTTCAGAATATGACCAGTTCATGAAATTCTGGATTAATTTTATAATACTTCTCCTGAATTCCTGGGTACTTACATCTTGAATGCTTTTAACGATTCGGTCTTGGGTTCGAATCCCACTCGGGCATGGCATTTTTTCATACGTTACAAAAAATTCATCACATCCTTCACCGTCTGCATTAGCACCAATTTGCAAAACAGTCGGACGTTAAACCAAAAAAAAAAAAAATTTTTAAACGATTCATGGGTTGTGTATTCAGAGTTCAGGTTTCCATATAACAATCGTATATTAAGATAGATTTAATATATATCTTGACAAATCTATATCATACAGTAAGCTTAAAAAACAGGATTTCTGTAATTTTAATTTAGAAATTTCATCCCTCCCTGGGTTAATAATTATATTGTCTTTCAATGAGTATTGAATAATATTTATTCCAGGGATTAAGTTGTTTTTGTTGACAATGACGATTTCATTATGACACTAAATTGTTGTTTACAAGAGTATAAGTCGTAAAATATAACTAAAGTATTGAGCAAGTTTGTTTGAATTTAGCTCCGAAAACAAAGTTTACTTTATTTTTGTATTTTTTGCATCCTACTGTAAGGTTATGTAGGTTATAGAATACTTATTAAAAAAATCACAGACTAATGAATAGGCGCACAGTTGTGAGCTAATCCAACACATATACAAATATACTTAGGTTATTTGTTAGTTGTGTGTTTCGGAGGAATGGAGACATGTGTTTGTGAGGTAAAGAAATATTCTATCCCAAATATTAGTTCATTCAGTAATGCTATTTTTATACTATGTCGGTACTTCTTCGTACTGGTAGACTATATAAAACCTGCACACAAATGCAGATTTAACTTTATTTTTTAGTACATTACAGTTTCATTACAAATAGACTATTCTCCTCTCCTAGCCACCTCCCCCCCCCACCGTACTCCCACTATCACCTAATACACTTAAGTAGTGTATTCCAATTTATATTCAAAGATTCATTCGTCTTATAGAAGGCGACAAATTTCTTTAAATATTTTCTACCCTTTATCACATATGTTTACAAAATATTATTTATTTTTTTGGTAACATTTGTTTGACAAAAATTCTTTAAAGTTTTTAATTCTATAATACTTATAGTTTTACAAGATAATTATTTTATACTTTATTTTTTTATTAAGACCTACAACTTGAAAACTTTGAAGATAACGTTTTTCCGTATTATAACTTTTGCCTGATTTCCGGAACAACTACGCAATAATCATGTTGGCACATTAGATTACAAGAAAACAATGCTTGGTAAAAGTCTTTGCATTTTTTTGGATATTTGCAGATATTTAATGATCAACGGATACCCCAAAAAAAACCAACAACATTATACGAGGTGTGGCTATTAAATAACGAGACAGGCATAAAAAATTTAATTTTAATTTTATACATAATCACTTATTGTCACCTTCAATATACACTCCTTCTCTATCCCTACAAAGCTCCATGCGAATTATCCATGGTTGGAAAAAGTGCTGGAAGTCATCTTCTATCAGCTCCTTTAAGACACGTGCTGCTTTCCCTTTACAGCTTCCACAGTCTCAAATTTTGTCCTTTTTAATGCAGATTTCACCTTAGGGAACAGGTTGAAGTCACATGGTGCAAGATCTGTTGAATAAAGTGGATGTTCTAACATTGTGATGCTGTACTTGGCCAGGAATCTCTTGACAGATAACGCGGAATGAGCTGGCGCATTGTCTTGGTGGAGAACCCATGATTTGTCCTTCCACATTTCGGGGCTTTTTTCCTTACTCTTTGACGTAGTTTAGAAAGTACCTCAAGATAGTAATATTGATTAATTGTTTGATTTTCAGGACTCCAGTGAAGGTACACAATCCCATGGATATAAAAAAAAACAATCATCGTTGCTTTAAATTTAGACTTGCTTATTCAAGCTATTTTTGCTCTCGGTGAAGTTCGGCTCTTCCAGTGCATGGACTGGCGCTTCGTTTCCGGATCATAAGTAAAAAACCACGTTTTATCACATGTTATTATAGTTTCCAAAAATTTGGGTCATTTTCAATCGCGTACAAAGTGTCAGTACAAACATTTTTGCGAGCTTCATTTCAAACATTTTTGAGCAGCACGTGTCCTGAAGGTGCTGAAAGAAGATGACTTCCAGCACTGTTTCCAACAAAGGAAAATTCGCATGGAGCGTTGTAGGGATAGAGAAGAAGTGTATATTGTATGTGACAAGAAGTGATTATGTATAAAATAAAAAAAAAATTTTTACAACGTCGGTATCGTTATTTAATAGCCACACCTCGTATTCAAATATTGATGTTTTTGAGCATACTAAACATTTTTAACATTTTTGACATTTTTTGGACATTTTTGAGAATACTAAAAGTACAAAAAAGAAAAATTAAAAATTTCGTTCCTTGTACAGCTGTTCAAGAAGTACATGTCTGCATAGTTTCATTTATCTATCTCTCACCAAAGCCTCAAAAAGGAGTATTGAATCTGAAAATGACCCATTTTTGATAAATTTATCTCAAAGTATACACGGTAATTTTTTAAATGGTTCTAACAGTAACACTCACACTAGATGATAGTTCCATATTTTCACTAATTATTTTATTAGTTTTTCTTAAATTCCTAGTCCTATTACACTTTTTCCTAACCTAAGAAAAACAAAATTTACCTACTGATACTTTTTTTCTTGTGGCCGGCCCTTGCGTAAGGGTTAGCGCAACTGGCTTCTACGCCGGGGTTTCGGGCTCGATTCCTGATCAGGTCTGGCATTTTTCATCATTCATTTTTATTATCATCATTATCCACCGTCTGCATTAGCAGAAATTGCAGAACAGTCAGACGTAAAAAAATTTTTTTCTTGTACAAGAAATGCAAGAAAAAAATAGGAAAATAACAGTGTACTGTATGTAAATTCCAGTCGATACTGTTACATGAAGAAAATTATTAAACAATTTCTATCTCTCATATTTTTATAATTTATACATAATTTTAAAGAGAAAATTCTCATTTTTTTAAGTTGTATGCATTATCAGATTTTGTATCATAACATAATTGCATAAGTTGTTCTTATGTAATTTTTAATTATTTTACACAAATTTCAATCAAATTAAAAAACACAATGTCTAAAAGACCATTCATTTGTTTGTTGGTCACTAGGTAACTATTTTTTTTCAAAAAAAAAATTAAAAATTGATAACTCTTATCTGCAGTAAAAAATATAATTTAAACTAAATAATCAAAAATATTTCAAGAACAACAATTAATAAGACTTTAAAAATTGATTAATTTTCACAATGCTAGAGAAGTAATTACAGTTATTTTTAAACACATTTTCCTGTCTCCTGAAAAATTTGATTTTTACAGATACGAGGTATCAGTTCTTAACCCTCGATAAATTTTTCAGCAGGGCGTTATTTTGTCGGAAATTCCCTTCTGACTCCCCATAACAATTCAAAGCGATATTTTGGCTTTGTGGCCTCTCGTCAAATCAAAACAATATTGATGATATTTTACTAAAATTCGTTTACGACGATAAAAATTTGTCATCTTTCACCACGATACGCAAATATTGACTCTGATCAACTTCTCGAAGGCCTACCCACACCTTTGTTTTTCCCAAGTCAGTTATTCGAGGAGTATTTTTTCTGGGAACATATGATTTACATGATCTTTCTATCTTCTTCTGTACTTGATTGTAGTATTCAGTTATTGGAAGAGAAACATTACAGATCTTCACATTGGATGAGGAAAATTTTCCCATCAGCAGAAAGGGTGGAAGAGTCTAGGAGATGAAATAAACCCCAGAGCACTTCCAGATGCTTTTAGTTGGAAGTCCCTACATTGGTCTTACTCTTAATCGAGTCAGTAGATTATTGAGGTATTCACAATCACTTTCAATCATCCAGAAGAACCAATTTCAAGGAGGAATGACGTAATAGTCTATTACATGAGAGGAAGAGGAAGAAGAACAATTTTCATGTTATTTCTACAGATATTTCTTCACACTGTTTATTTCACAGGCTTTACTAAAAAAGGATAATCATATTATACAGACTATGTCTTTTTCAATTATAATGAAATGAAATTTGTGAGTTTGAAAAGTATTATTTATTTTGTCAAACTGACATAAATTGTCATTCGCAGCGTGTCACAAATAATTATCACAACAATACATTATGAAGCTGTAAAAATAGTCGATTATTCTGACAAAATGAGGTAAATAAAATGTTACAAGATTTCATTGAAAAAGGGTAATTAAATCTAGCGAAGCAAGGTTATGTTTTTAGTATAATAAAATTTCATATTTTAATAAAAAGTGAAAGAATACTCAAATCTAATATTAATAAAAGGGGTAAAACAATGAAAAATTATTATTTTACTACATTAATAATTCACGAAATCACAATTTTCTTTTATTACACAACTGTACAAATAATATTTTAAAATTTAATTTCGTTGGGAATAAATTATACCAACGTATTTTGTTACTTTGTTTATTTATGATATATATGTTGATGCGGGTGGAAAAACAGGGGGTGGTGGTACAAAAAAAAGGGTGGTAACCGAGTCTACCTGTCCTTATTTCCCTCCCATGTACGTGTCGTCTACAGTCGCAGACATTTTTGGGGGGAGTGAAGTTTGGTAACATAAATAGTACATCAGTCTACCACTATATTCGCTAGTGTTTATTAACGGAGCATGCGCACATTTAACAGGAGATGATATTACTGTATCTCGGGGGGTTATCCTATAGTGTTATACAGATCAGAACTCGGTATTGAGTCCCGTATATTTTGTGCAGAGTGTAAATATATTTATTTTTATATGTACGTATTATAAAATTTATTAATTAATTAATGAACGATGAGGTATATTTAAAAGTACTTTAATTGTGTCCGTATATTATATATAAATATTGTTATTAAGTGTTAATATCTTGTTATGTATAATAATTTTGAAGTGATATATTGGATATTGAAGCGTAACGACCAGGTTCTAGGAGGAGAGGTAGGGAACGTCTTCGACAGGGATAATACCGACTTCGGCAAATCAGCGACAACCAAGGAGGTACAGCTGCTGTAAGTTAAAACATAAGAGAGTATTTCATTGATCGATTTATACAATGGTCTCCCCAAATCTCCCACCCCTACTACCGTATCACTTAATATCCATTCTCTCGGGTCTCTCACCGTTCTCTTACTTCCTTCTCATTATCCTAAATTAACTTTCATTATTATCTCATCCTATTTCATCAAAATTTTATAATTAACATCAATTTTATCGTATAATTTTCTATAAAATTTTTGTTTATTTCCTATAGCTTATTTATTATACTTGAATTAAAAATGTTAATAGACTATTATTTTATTATTAAATAATTCTGGATAAAACAAATTATAAATTTGAATTTTAATATTCTTGTAAAATAATACAAACATTTGGTGTAGCTTGATAATAATATCATATTTTATAATTATTTGAGAAAATTGAGGTCATGTATGGCTAATTAACTGAGATTCTAAGTACTCCATGTCATAATTCATACGTCAGTATTTTTTGTCATCTCTGTTTTAATGTATTACAATTTTTTCATTTTATAAATTACTTTTTTTTTGGTAATTATTAATAGCAAGTAACTGTCATTATGAGTGGACATTGTTAGTAATTAACAATTTTGCTTTTCTGGATTATATAAGATTAAAATGTTGAAGTTGTCTTCTTTCCAAAAGTAAACCCAGCCGTTTAGAAATGAAACATCGAAAGAAATTCTGGTTGAAAGAAATTCTTTATAAATTTAAGCAATAATTAAGTAGATAAATAATAATAATAATTAAGTTAAACTTTTTTCATGTTATTTATTTCAGGGAAAGAATGAAAACGTAAAAGGTAATTTCTGTAGATTAGTATTATTTAAAAGATGTTTTAAAATGGTTTTAGATGTGATGTATTTAGAATAGAACTCAAAAACCGTTTTTATCAACTGAATTGCTTATTTGATAGATGTTTTATTATCACATAAATTAAAAATTTATAAGGCATTGATAAGGCCAATCTGGATATATAAAGTTCAACTTTGGGGATCTGCTAAACTTTCACACACAAAACGTGTACAAGTGGTACAACCAAGATGTTACGTGCGATAATTAAATACCCTTTTTGTTTCAGATCTAGTGATTCTCAATTACTTAAAATTTCATACGTAACTGTACCAGACGGTTCATGAAAAATTTAAATTACGTGAAAACCCTCTTGTAGAAAATATGTACACTAGAGACCGGGTGAACAACGCAGACTTTTTAAAGATCTATGGTGAACGGAATTTTTTGGGGAGAGCCAATCAAAAGACTGCAGCGATGAATGTAAGTTGCAACAAGTAAATCACGATTTGGAACAATCAGGATCAAATTTAGCAATTGATAAATGATATGATTTATAATACAATATAAATGTTCAATAAGAGTTGTTACCGTGCTACGCTGCAAAATAGAGGTTCCGGGTTCGATTCCCGGCAAGAGACTGGACATTTATTTCAGGTTCAAACCAATAAATCCTTAACCCAAAATAGTCCCTAATGCTTAAGATGTTGATGCTACTTTAAATAACTAAAAAAAGTTACTAAAAACATATCAAGAAAGATTGGATAAATTTGATTGATATTTAGCTTCCTTTTCGGTGAAAAATACAGTTTTGAATATTATCAATAAAGAGGTAAATTTTCATGAATTTCCTTTCTACAGAAGAAGGGTAAGCTTAATACACGTCTGGGTTACTACAAAGGATTTATAAAATTATCTGTGTTACGTGCAAGCGGAGGAAGGAAAACAAAGTGCTTAATCCGTTGTCATGCATAATGGATATAAGATATTCCTCCGTTCTTCTCTCTCAAAATTGGGATTTAAAAAACCTCTTCCGTAGATTAAAATTATTTAATCATTTTCCTGATAAAATTATATTAAAAATAAGAAAATTTTGAACATTTTCATGGTCTTTAATCAAATATTTTCAATCAATAAAAGTAGGTTTATTTCATGGAATTATTACGGAATACATTTTTCTTGAAAACTATTCGACTTTTGATTGTTTAAAAAATAGATAAAACAGTTGTTAAGTTACATTTAATTATATTATACAAATTGAACGTCAAATTAAAGAGCTGTAACTTTAAAATCTTGCAATGTTGCTGTCACAAAAACGATTAATTAATTTATTTTTAAAAAATTCTTCACTGAGAAACCATCATCATATATTCATATTTTATTTTTATTAATTTCTCACAATTTTTTAAATTTTTATCCCATTTCTAAGCTATAGCTTTCTATAAAAGTCTGTAAGTCCTCATTAACTGACTTCTTGATTCAGTCACTAACCATCTTACTTCTTGATCGCATAGAGAGAGGAAATTCTGCGTATTTGTCCTTAATTGGCTCCTTAATGAGAAAATCTAGAGAATTTTCGTTCGTTTTGATCACTGGCGTCTAAGAGGTGAAAGGGGTGACAACCCTAAAACAATAAATATAATTTTTAGCCTTCTCGGAGAGCTGTAATTTTAAAATCGGCATGCAAAAGAGATTCCTAGGAAAAAGGGCATTAATTACAGCCACTTGTGCCTATCAGGTGAACTGGGGAAACTAAATTACATAAATAAATATCAGGGTCTATTTTTTTACTTTGCAAAAGAGTTACTATTCTGAAACTTTCAAAAGTATAATATTCTAATACTAATAGTCATTTTTATTCTCTCAGAGATGTTTGCAAACTTAATTTGAATGCAACCCTTCCGAGGGATAGGTCGTAATGTTATAAAGTTTTAATTGATTATTATGTAAAATCCTTGTAAAATTTACAGAAATGAAAATTGATCAGAATTACAGAGTATTTCAAAATAAAATTGAGATAACAGTTTTCCGGATGAAATAGAAAAGCAAAGATAAAAATAACAATTTTTCCTTTGTTTGCATACCACCTCTTCTTTTCCATGTACCCCATGTATGCCCTTCCAGAATTTTGATAACCAACTTGCACTTCAGCCAATTGAGGAGTACTTGTTATTTAACAATTAAAATTGATTTAGGATTAACTTTCTTGGAACGTTTTTGTTCACAAAAAGTTAATGAGATATCACTAATATAATTTTACATGCAAATGTCAAGTTTATAAAGGTATATAAAAGTAGATTATGAAACGGTGTGCTGAAGATTGTAGGTAATTGTTTAGAATCACTCTGACACATTAGACACGTTTTAAAAAATTTGCGAAGGGTAAAAGTTATTCTTAGTTGTTGTGTTATGTTTTCTCTTTCAAAACTTTCGCAGGTTTTCCGAGCTAATGCAGGCTACCTTTTTCACAATAATACAGTCGCAATAGACTTCTCAGTAACATTAACTTTCTCTCCTTCTTACATTTCTCATCCGGATTCTTACATTTTTCGAATTTATTTTCTCCAATAAACCTTCATTTTATTGGATTTACTTTTTCTAGCTTCTTAAAAAAGTGCTGTAATTTTCTTTGGTATATTTCTTTCTCTTAATCTCATTTCTTTCCAATATTTTTTCATCTATTCTGATCTGGACTTTTCCGCATCTTCTAGAAGCTGGATTTCTCTTTGATGTTTCTTTTTAACCTTCGCAGGATTTACAAATCTACGGAATTAGCTTCCATAAACTACTAGAAAATTCAGAATTATTTTTAGAAAATTCTAGAAAAATTCAGTTTTCTTAACCTCCTCACTAAATTTGTACAGTATACTGTACACCAACTTTTTATACCTTTGCCTAGTAATTATATATTACAACATTTTAAAATATTTTGAAGCAATATTTGTATTAATATTTGCTTTTTGTGAGTAAGTAATGTTTTTTTTTACCAATTTATGTTAATACAAAAAGTATATACAATGTACAGTATACTGTACAAATATTGTCAATATGAAATTATGGTGCATCAGAAATAAAATCATAAAATTTAATAAGTACTTAAAATTTTTATTTATTTATTATTTTGAAACATTAAAAAGTTTTTGTACATCATTTTAATTATTTTTCGTGATATGTCAGAAAGCAGTTACGCTTCTGATTAAGGCATAAATGGACCTTACACTTCTTGCAATAAAAATGTGATCTATATTTGCCACAACCTGTGTTTTTACACCTTGTAGGCTCTTTGTTCACATCATTAACAGGTAGGTGGTCAACATTATCCAACTTAATTGAGTCTGTTGGCCGCGTTTCGTAGCTAGTTCTTGGTTTTTTTGTTTCCGACTCTGGAGATGCTACAATCGAGGGTCTTCCGCGTTTTCTTATATTTACAACTTTTCCCACTTTTATTAGTTCTTCTGCCAACAACAAACGAAAATGGAGAAAATCTAGAGTTTTTTTCTTTGCTACATCAGATTGCTTGCATGCAATTTTGTATTCTATACACGAATTGCAGGCTGCCATATCAATTGCATACGTATACTAGGGATAACCTGCAACTGAGTAGTTGAGGTTCAACAATCCTTGTTTGTACAGTATACTGTACAACATATTTTCACTGCATGATAAAAATTATTATGATTAACAAATTGATAGAAATGGAATATTTAATATGAAAACCAGTATTTTTATTTATCAACAAATAAAAAATATATTAATAAAATCTGTTAAATTTTTTAAAATATTAATTTTGATCAGGCCGTGCAGACAGGATTCCAAAAGTCACCTGGTTGCCATAACAAAACAGATGGTAGTAATTCGTATGTTCAACAACAGATAGCAGCACAGACAGTTTACTAAAAAGAAAACATGTACAGAATTCCCTATAAACAGTTATAATGAATGAAACGCATGATTTTATTGAAATATTGTCATCTTAAGTCATACAGTATACTGTACAATCCGAGTCAAGTACCGTCAAATGTATCTAGTAATTAAAGACTGAGGAGGTTAAATCCTCGTTGTGCCATGCCAGTTGTTGCTAATAATTAAAGTTGGTTTCGTTTTTATCATTACAAATATTGTCAATATTGCTCTTCTGTTTGTGGCAGTATCTTCTTAAGTCTCAATACCTTTGTAAAGTTCCTGGTTGGTTTATTTCGTCTTTCTCCAGTTTTGGTAATGTTTGCACAGCATATGTTACGAAGGATTTTTCCTTCCATTGTTTCCAGATTTTGCATTTATCTTTTGTTTGCGATTATTCTTTCCATTCCTTAGTGAATTATTATTATTACCTACAGCAGCAGACCATTTACCGCCTTCCAAAACACCATTCATTTTTATTGGACATATCTTCATCTTCCTTAGACCCTTTCTTTCCGTTGCTCTCATAACACTAACCGTCCATTTCTTTCAGGGTCGTCTTCGCTTTCTTTGTCTAGCTGGAACCAGATAATCTGTGACAATCTGTCCTCCTCCATTCCTTCGTAAATGATATTACCAAATTAGTTTCTTCAATTTTGTCAATTAGTAAACATTTTTTGTCAAACTTTCTTTAAAACCTATTAATTTCTAACTCGATCTAGCAGTGTCAACTGTCAAATTCTTCGTCAGAAACTCATTTACATAGCTGTTATTCTGCTTTTACATCTTAGTTGGGGAGTTCAAACCTCTTATTCATAATGGAGGAGATTTTAATAGCATTTAACATTCAGGTGATGGCTCCTGTGCCGACATTTTCCAAAATTTCATTGACTGGTGTACCACCTGACGTTTAAAAGTGTGGCAAGGTATTTATACAGGTGCACCAATTCAATGATACCATTTCCGGTTTGCATATTGTGACTCTCCAATGACCATAATCAATATTTAATTTTCTTAACGGGGGTGTCCAGTCCCGTCTTTTCGTACCGTTTGATCAACTTGTGTGCAGTTGCAATTTCCTATCGGGCGCCTTTCCGGGTGTTGGGTAGCGATCACCAGATATGGTGGAGACTGAGAAAATAAAATAATTAGGGTAGACCAAAATTAGCAGCTGCAGCCATGCAGAATTGGAGTTGGTTCTCAAAAGACTAAGGGAAGAATATCCTGGTTAAAAATTACGTTTACCTCCAGGTTTAGAGGTTCGAACGTTGGGCCTACTTTCATCATCCGGAAAAAGCTCTTGTGTCAAAAAATTACCTTAGAAAAATTACACGTTTAAAAATTACATTGTTTTTTCTAATCTTGGAATGTCGTGAAAACAATTTACGTTATATTTTATAACTTGAATTTAATATTTTAAGGCTTTCACTTAAAAGTCGAATGAACAAACAGTGGGGTGAAAGTACTTAAGGAAAACACTTTTTATCGAACGGCCTTGAACGGAATTTAAAATGATTAAATAAATCAGTCCAGCTGTACTTTTGGATCGAGCCTGAGTATAGGACGAATATATTTAGCGAGTAATGTAGTATTAAGACTGTATGTGATAATGTATGTATATCTATATATTTTAGCAAGCAGTTAATATAAAAGTTAAGAAAGAAGTGAGGCACCGTATTAGTTTGTAAAAAAGTTATTTTCGTGTTGTGGTTGTCGTCGGGCGGATTCTCTGACCTGGAAATTAATTCCTAGCACAATTTCCCATTAAATTAAAAGCACAGTACCTCGTCTAACTTATTGCCTACTACATAAAAATATCGTATTATAAATATTACTGCTCTGTAAGAGATTTTATCAACTCACAAATTACTAATGAAATTAAAATTAAATGTAAGACTACAAAATTTCTACCTTGTATTTTATACAGTATAGAAAAAATTCACAAACTAAATTTTGTATAATTAAAGTATTGTTTAATTTTTTGTCAGAAAACTTTTAAGCACCAATAGTATCTGAACAATTAAAATCCTGAGTAATAATAACATAGTTACTTCAATCTAACTTAAATCTTGTTAGTTTATTGATGTTATACTATAATAGCAAATACTCCTGTAGTTCGCGTGGAGTTTTTGATTAATTTCTAGCCTATGAAGGTTACTTTAAAATTAAGTTTGTGAACTTTACTGGGTGAATAAAAATTACTGTTAGTATTAAAATATGCATGCTAAATTTAAAAAACTGTATCTCTGTTGGAAGCTATAGCAGATAAAACGGTTTCTGTAGGGTAGTTATTCCCGTACTACAAACATTAAATTCAGAAAACGACAACAAAAATTCAGCTAAACAACAACATACGAGGTGTGGCTATTAAGGGACAAGATTTGAGTCTGCGGAAGCTGTAAAAGAGAAAACGGCACGTGTCCTGAAGGAGCTGACAGAAGATGACTTCCAGCACTGTTTCCAACAATAAAAAATTCGCATGGAGCGTTGTAGGGATAAAGAAGGAGTGTATATTGAAGGTGACAATAAGTGATTGTGTAGAAAACAACGTCAGTCTCGTTATTTAATAGCCACACCTCGTATGTGCAGATTAGAATTCGACAATATCTCCTCAAAAGACTAAAGTATTGGAGTTTTTAGGAAGATTTCCGGTGAGGTCAAAAATATAAATTAATGGGAACCGTTTTGGAGCAGGTATCAAATTTTAAATATTTGGCATGTTACGTGTCTTTCCCAAACAAGCAGGACGTGACGAATAACTAAATAAGTTTAAGAATATTTGCAGGATGATACGTAAAATATTGAATCAGAAGACTTGGAAAGAAATACGTTTAAAGTTGTATAAAACGATAGCGATACTTATAGGCTTATATGGAAGTGAGGAGTGGGCACTTTCAAAGCGCGAACGAAATAGGTTTCAGGGGACGGAAATAAGGTTTCTGAGAGTGGTGAAGCGCTGTACCTGGGAGGTTACGCTAAGGAATGCGGATATACGTGATGAGATGGGAATTATCAGGCTAGATGAAAAATTGAAAATTCATAAGAGGATTGATGCAGCCATTTGGAATGGATGAGAGAGAGAGAGCTTTAAGGGGGGAGTCTACCACTAAAAAATAATTTTTTTCACTTTTTTTTGTATTTCGATTTTTGAAAATTTGAAATTTTCTGAATAAAATGATGTATTTTGTTTTATCATATGTTGCTTAGAAACATTTTAAAATTATTTTTGAATAATATATTGTTGCACATAATATATATGCATATACATATGATTACATATGCATATACATATGATTTGCGACAGTTTTTTACAAAAAATTATTAATTTTCAATGTTTTGTAACTTTTGAATAAAATGTCCGAAAAGGTTGGTCTTTTTTTATTTGAAAGTTCATTTCGTGTCCGATGTAGTTCATTAAATACCCTCAGAAGAGAACAAGAACATATGGAAAGAGAAGGTGTGACATATGGAGCAGGACAATTTTAACTAACACCTCAAATGTAACATAATACTAATCTTTTTTTGTTCGTTTTCCGCAAATTTTATTTTTCGTGTTTTTTTTTTTTTTTTTTTTAGGCCCTCATTGGAGCAAAATTAATCGATTTATAGAAGATCCCTAGTTGTTTCTCCTATCCGCCCAGTAGTTCTTCATCCTTTGCGACACTCTCGCCCTATCCTCCACAGTCCAATGTCTGTTTGTCTGCCTTTTAGGTACTTCTGGAAATTTCGTGTTTGGATTTTTGATCTTATATCCTTCTTCTCTGTTCAAAATCTGTGTCTCTGAGATATCCAGGTCCTGCAGATCCTGTTGAACTTCCTCAAACCAGGCGTACTTGACTTTGGTTCTCAAAAAGAAATCCAGTACCTGTCTGGTAAATCTGGATTCTGGCAGTCTCCTAAGATGTCCAAAGAACCCAACTCTTCTCTTCCTCATTATCTCGGAAATTTCCTCATTTTCCCTGTATAGAACCGAATTTGGCAACAACCTATACTCATTGTCTACTCTGTGCTTTTTGTTTATTATTGTTCTGAGGATTCTTCTCTCTGTCTTTCTAAGGTCCTCCATCTTCCCACAGTGCCTCAACCTGCCCAAAGTCTCACACGCATACATTACCACAGACTTCGTGACCGTATTGTAGTGCCTCAATTTGGATTTTATGGACATTGACTTCCTCTTATAGGTGGACCATGTCAGTCTTTGAGCTCCCTTGAGTTTGTTTACTCTTGATTCCATGTTTATTTTTTCGTTTAGATTATATGTGATCACCTCTCCCAAATACTTAAATTTTTTAACTATCCTAATTTTGTGATTGGCTGCCTCCAGATATCTAGGTGTTTCTGTATTTGTGGACATTATTTCCGTCTTCTCAAAGGAGATTCGCATACCAACTCCTGCTGCAATTTCCTGCAGTGATTCTATCTGTTCTTTTGCGTTTTCCCAGTCATTGGAGAAAATTGCCAGGTCGTCGGCAAAGGCTAGGCAGCCCACTTTGATTTTCGTCCCAATTTTCACGCATTTGCAGGTCTTCCTCCATTCTCGAACAATTTTTTCCAAGATGCAGTTAAATAGTAATGGCGAGAGGCCATCTCCCTGCCTTAGTCCAGTAATCACCTCAAATGGCCGTGAAGTCTCCCCTCGGAATTTCACTTTGGATTTTGTGTTCGAAATTGTCTTTTCAATTAAGTTTATTAATTTTTGTGCAAGTCCAAACTCTTTTAGTGTTTTTAGTAGAGACTCCCTGTGGATGCAATCATAGGCTTTCTTGAAATCAACAAATGTGATTATTAGCTCTTTCCCACGTTTTTTGTGGTACCCTATTATTGACTTCAAGTTGTGGATTTGTTCGGGGCAGCTTCTTCCTGGTCGGAACCCTGCTTGATATTCCCCTAGTTCCTGATCTAATTGGTCTTGGATTCTCCAGAGTAGGATTTTTGAGAAAATCTTGTACGTTACATCCAGCAAGGCAATTCCCCTATAATTATTTGGATCCGTTCTATCACCCTTCTTATGTAATGGGTGGATTATTGCTGTAGTCCAAATTTCTGGAAGTTCTTCTGTTTCCCACACTTCTACTAACGTCTCATGCAGAGATTTGATGGCGTTTTCTCCCGCATTCTTCCACAGTTCTCCTGTTAGCTGATTTTCTCCCGAAGCCTTGTAGTTTTTCAAACTTTTGATTGCCGCCTTCACTTCTTCTAGAGTTGGAGGGTTTATGTTTTCAGGAAGAGTTTTGTCTCTGTCAGGTATTTGGAATTCCAGCTGGTCTGTTGGTTCTTCACAATTCAGAAGTCGGTCAAAATATTTTGCAAGGATCTCTGCATTTTCTACGTTGCTGTGGGCCACTTTTCCCTCTGTATTCCTTAGCATTAATGTTGGTGGCGAGTATTTCCTTATGTGAGACTTGAAGGTCCTGTAGTATTCCCGTGAGTTATTTTTTCTAAAATTTTCTTCTATTGCTTCCAGCCTGGCGTCCTGTGCCCCCCTCTTGATCCTTCTAATTCCCTTTGCTGTTGCCTTTCTGGCTTCCAACAGTTGTTTATAGGAAGCATCATCCTTTCTGGTTTGGTGGTAGAGCCAGGCTTGGTGCCGCTGTTCAATCAATTTTTCGCAGTCCTCATTCCACCAAAAATGTTTCTTCCTTTTATTGGGTGGACAAATCTGTTCTGCAGCTTTTTTGAGTTTGTCTGTAATTTTGACCAGTCCATCCATGGAACTTATTTCCTGAGTGGATTCTTTGTACCTACCATTGCCAATTATTCCCTGTGCATCATAGTTTCTTCTTTCACTTCTTGCTGTCTTTTTATCTTGTCCTTTTGGTGTTAATTTAATTTTAATCTTTGAAATGTAATGGTCTGAATCCACGTCTGTTCCTCTGATGACTTTTACATTATATATTTCCCTATGGAAGGTCTATTTCTTCCCAAAATTTTTCCACTTCTTCCTTTGCTCTCCTATTCTTGTCATTTGTTGGTGCATGCACATTGATTATCGTATACGTTTTGTTAGTAGATTTGAACGTTAGCGTTGCATGTCTTGGTGACTTAGCCTGGAAGTCCATAATCGAGCTTAACCACTTTTTGTGTACCACAAATCCTGTTCCAAATTGTGGAACATTCCTCAAACATTTAAATCTTGCAAGATGAAAAGAATATCGTAATTTCAATTTTTTTTTAATTTTTAAAATTTATGTACAGACAATTCAATTTTACAGTATGAAGAACCAATTTTTTTCTTCATTTCTGTAAAAAAATGAAGGTAATACCTCAAAAGTGTAGAGATATGATTTTCCTAAGAAATATTTATATCTCACCCCCGAACGATTTTTAGGGGTTGAAAGGGAAAAATTTCATCACTAATACTTATTTTAAACATACAGTAATTAAAACAAACACAAACATTTACTGAAAGAAATAAAGTGTTTAACTTGAAAAAAAGAAAAATAATATCATGTGTAGACTCCCCCCTTAAAAGAGTAAGCGGCACGTGTCCTGAAGCAGCTGACAGAAGATGACTTCCAGCACTGTTTCCAACAATGGAAAATGCGCATGGAGCGTTGTAGGGCTAGAGAAGGAGTGTATATTGAAGGTGACAATAAGTGATTATGTATAAAATTAAAATAAAATTTTTTACTACGTCAGTCTCGGTATTTAATAGCCACACTTCGTATGCCGGTTTTATTCGTCTCAGAATTATTTTCAATTACCGTCATTTTCGTGCTTGATAAAACTAAGAGATGACCATTACAAAACTACTTTATTAACTTCACTGGATGAAATAATAAAACTTCTATGCAATTTTTAAAAAAACGTAACTTCCTCTACGTTGTAAAATGTAAATGTATTACACTTGATATAAATTTTGAATGTTACAAATTATTTTCAGTGAACTTAACCTCAGGAAATTAGAATTCATAATTAATTTTGTTCACTGAATATGAAATTAATGGTTCCTTCGCTTCAAGCGAACTATAAACTGTCTAAATTAAATAATATATCTCAGTGACTTATAAATTTATTACAGTTATGTACGAAACATAAATTAAAATTTCTTTTGATTTCCGGTGTAATGCAAGTGGCAATTAGTCGCCTATGTATATAGATAGCTTTTAGAAGTATCATTATTTACATTTGTTCCGGTAAATATGTTAGATCATATGCATCGTTATGTAACTTCCATACAATATACTTGAGCTATGTTTTTGCATAATAATTGTGTTAGAAATTTATAGTGTATAGTTTTTGTAAAATTAGTTTTCTATAAAAATCATGGTTATAAAAAATAACCGGGTCAAATTGACCAAACAAAAAGTTGACAGACCTTTCAATTATTCATGAAAGAAAGCTTTGTATGAGGATTTTGCATATTAAGTTACAGCTAAACCCCGCTTAACCGAAATATACCGGGCGAACCCGATTTCGGATACGCGAAGTACCGGCTAACACGCAGAGTCATACTTTTAGGGTTTAAAAATAGTAAATATACAGTATATTTTACGACCGGTTATTAGTAACTATGTATAAACGAAAACTGTATTTATGTTTTTTTAAACAGTGAGATTCTAAATAAAACAGTTTTTTGCGAAAAATCACACCATCATTTTTTATTAGAAACACGTCCTAGAGGTGAAGATCGAGTAAACGAATTCCTAGAATAGTGAGACTTCATATTTGTAATTTATTTCATTGGACACTGTTCCGTACTTTAACGACGCTATGAATTTGAATGCTGAACTGAGAGTGTACACAATAATAAAATTGAGTAATTAAATAACCGAATTAAAAAAACAAGTAGCCTATGTCGGATCTGTTTCAGTTAAGCGGGTTTCGGATAATCGGGATTTTACTTTATTCAACTTTTTTAGTTTTATTTTAAGTCGCATCAACATCTTGGTTATTATCGACTACTGTGAGTTGTGGAACAGGGGGTTTGAACTTGTAAAAATTTTCCAGAATCTGGTCGGGAATCGAACTCAAGACCTTTGCTTTGCAGCGTAGCATGCTAACCACTGGGCCACGGAGGTGGTCATGTATTCTATTTCCTGGTATTGTTTATGCAGCTTTCTTACATACCCTTCCATCTATTTATTTATTTATTTTTTTGCTCGGAAATCTAAAAACATATAGTCTACCGAAATATCGAGAAAATTAAATCATTGTATAGAAAAAACGAGAAATTTGATATGTGCAATCTGTTGGCTGAGTAAATTTTATCAAAAAATCTATGGTGAAACACCTACATAATAATTTTGTCTTTTAGCCTTATTTGTATGAAGAACCCATAAACCGGAATTTGCAAAATTTCACTTAAAACGATTTTATCGAATTTTTCTGTTTTTCGTTTAAATATTAGATACCATTTTCATAATACGTCTAGACTTGCCCAAAAATAAGGATAGACAGCTTTTTAAGTTCAGAAAAAAAATATTCGAAATTGGTACGCCCATGGAGCCCTGGATAACAGTCTTATTTAGTTAGTGCAACAACCAAAAGGCTAGCTTGATCCTCTAAAGAAATTAAATATTAAAACCACGATCGACATGATTTTCCATTGCCTTCCCGTTGGGTTCAATTGTATGATTGCTTCTCTGTATGTCAAACCTCCTACATGCATTTAATTTCCATCCTGCATAAATGACACTTCAGTGTTGATTCACGACAAGGTCCGCTGTACAATGAAATTCATTATCTTAAAAGGATATACCTCTTATTGATACCCCTTGTATCTCACATTCATTGTTATCCAATATTTTAGCCATTTTACTGAACGTATGGTTAGAAACTAAATATTATTTTTATAGACCAAAGTATTCGTTTTAACAAGGTAATAGAAAAAAAATTATAAACAAATTTAAATGATTAACAAGAATATTTGAAATCAATAAAACATCATGTTTTCCGAAAAGACAACACCGAAACATCTGAATACAAAATACATTAAAATAAATTTGGAGATAAATTCAGGTACTTATGAGATTTAATTGGGGAAAAATATCGTCAAAACTGTAATGGATGGGATAATTAGAAAATGGAACAACTTTACTTTCACTTCAAAGATCTTTATAATAAGAAAATAATTTTGCGAGATCCCAAAATTAAACATTGAAATATAGTTTTTAAACCGGCCATTCTTTACAAAATGGAAACTACTAGTATAACTACAAGCAAAACACAAATGCAAAGTCTAAAACAAATGGAACGAAAATCCTTCGTAACATTATAGTGAAAACATAACAAAAACTGGAGATCGACGAATTAAATCAAACAAAGACATAAATATTTTGGAAAAGATAATCATCGTAGAAAGAAGAGCAAGATGATTTTGGTCGAATGAAATATATGAAGAAAACCGTTTTAACAATAAGATTTTCAGTATTTGCAGCGATAAGAACAATTTTACCAAATAAAAAAATAACTGGAAATAGAGCAACTAAGATTAAAAGAAACTTAATACTTCGATACAGCAAAGTTCAGAAGCAAATTTTACGAGTCGGTAATTCCTGTGAAAATTAAAAAACCACTAGTAAAACGACTTCTAGAAGACAAGAAAACGTACAGATCAGAAAATACGGAAAGATATTGGGAAGAAATGAGCTTAAGAATTATGACAAACACCAAAGAAAATGAACACGACTATCTAAGCAGCTTGAAAAGCAAATCCAACAAATTGATGGCTGATTGGAGAAAAAAAATCCACATGAAAAGTGTGTGAAGGACGGTAAAGTTAATCGAGGGCTCCATTAGGACTGAAATTTTGTATAAAAAGTATGAAGTAACAATGCCAGTAAATTTAAAATAATGTTTTCGGTGTTGGAAAATTAATTGTCATTGGCTACATTATACAATTTGTATTAAATTCAGAATTAATTAAAATTATACGGGTAAAACAAATAATGTATTTTGTGTAAATGCGTTGAATCTACATTATTATGATATTTATGTTTTGACTGTGGTGTGTTTATTTTTACGACCTGTTTATTCGTTCGTTTGTCTTCTTGTTTAACATATGTGACTGTTTATTTGTAATTACGTAAACCGCATCCACCTGTTTTGATTTGACAAACGAATTTGCACGTCTCCATCGTATCATCTCATACGTGTTGTATAATATTATATTATAGATAGTATAATATCTATGAAATTCATATAAAAGGCTGATTGAAATATTTACTTGGCCATAATTTATTTAAATTTTTTATTAAAATATCATTCGATGGTTTTGTATTTTAGTTTCTACGGAGTAAAAACATCATCAATTACCTTAGCTCATTCTCATTTTACTGCAGCGTAATAAATTCAACTGTTTGTTCGGTCTGAAGCAGTTTTCACTTTAATAAATGTGCTCTAAATATTTCATTGATTAATGAACACGCTCATTTAAGAATAATTTTATTCATAAATGAAATTTTTGTAAGCCTATTTATTTAATTAATTTTTTGTAAACATCACAATCACAATGTTTACAGATGAATTTTGTTAAATATCATTGAACGGAGAAAACACGCATATACACGCCTTAAGGTGCGCGGATCGAGAAAATTAAATAAAAAAGAAGATTTTCGGTTTTTTGTTCTATAATGTATTTTGAAATTCTCGCTTTAAAATGGTGTATTATTTATGTTTCTATGTAAACTAGAAATATTTTTGTTTTAATTTTATTTGTAGGACTGCCCAGCTGGAAAAAAATGTTTATTTAATGAATGTTCAGACAGATATTGACATTTCTTTTTAAATTATAATAAATTTTATTCCTTTATTATCAGTTGTCTTTTGTTTATAGAATAAAGTGTTTACTGTATTATTACATTTTGTTGGTTAGTTTACTTAACAATTGAAATGTTGTTTTAAATATTGAAAATGTTTATTGTCTTATTTTAAACGAGATTTCTCGCAGACATTAATTTTTAACACAAATGACCCGTTTTCTCAACTTCTCTTAAAGCGACAGTGCTGAAAGGTTTTGTGGATTATTAATCATTTACAGATGTAACTTTTACGTGTTTAGTTTTTAAAAATTTGGAAAAGTAATGAGAAAAAAATTGTTTCAAATTTTTCACGCCAAAAATGGCAATTTAAAAAAATTCTAGAAATTAAATCTGTAGTCATAAGACAAAATCCTACTCGTAAAATTGTAAAAGAGTACGAATTTTTAAATAAACCAAAAATGAAGCCTCTATATCTGATGGTTACGAGGAAACGGGGCAAATGTGAACATTAAGTAAGATAGGGATCCGTGCTCCCCTTAAAAAGAAAACGACTAAATTTTAATATAAACACAGATCTAATTGTAACAGTATCGCTGTTTTTTGTTTTTTGTTTAACGTCCGATTGTTCTGCAGTTACTGCTAATTCAGACGGTGAAGGATGAAATGATTTTTTGTAACGTATGAACATATACCGTGCCTGAATGGGATTCGAACCCAAGACTGCATGATGAGAGGCGAGCACGTTACCTATTACACCAATGCGGCCTTCTAACAGCGTCAATGTAGGGCCTACAAGTTATCTATGAATCACCAGACACTACATTACAATACTTAGCCTACAACAAAAATTAAACAAATATCAAATTGGCCGAAGACATGGCGAATAAAATCTAACGAAGAAAACTGTACACAAGCCACACACCGTATTATTCCGAAAACAAGCCGCACCAGAGTTTAAGCCGCATCGGAAAAATTACGATCAAAACTAGGAAAACAAATTTGAAGTGCCGGCCGCATTGGCGCAGTTGGTAACGTGCTCACCTCTCATCATGCGGTCCTGGGTTCGAATCCCACTCAGGCATGGCATATTTTCATACGTTACAAAAAAAATCATTTCATCCTCCATTGTATAAAGTTACACCCCAACGTCGTCGCTAATGACCGTTGTAGTTGATGCGACGTTAAATAAATGAATTAAAAAAAAAAAAATTGAAGTACAGTACTTGTATGTTTTTGAAAATATTTTATTTTATAAGAAAAAATTACCGTACTAACAAATACACTTGCTACTTTTGGTGGGTGTCTTTTCCGAGTTGTTAATTACGATTGAAATTAGTATCGTAAGTCCTGCGCTGATTTTTTGGGGTTTTGTATAGACTAAGTACCCTCTATATCACATCACTCATGGCTATATATATAAAATACAATAAAAAAAACAACAGAAAACATGATCGGATAAAAAATAAAATGACATATAAGAATGACAAGGAAACTCTTGGATGAATACTGTGAATGGGGGTTGAATATTAATATTAGCAAAACCGAATACTTGGTTATAGGGGAAGAGTCCAATGATCTTCAAGTCGACAACAAAATTATCAAGAGCACAAAGGAATTCAAGTACTTGGGGACCTACATATCATCAGACGGTTCAACTAGGAAGGATGTTAAAAATAGGATTGTGCAAGGGAGAATTGCAATCCGGAAATTGAACCCGATTTTATGGTCTGCAAAAATGCACATGAATACAAAAGTCCAGTTGTACCACACTATTGTAGAGCCAATAACAACTTATGGGGCAGAGTGCTGGCAAATAACATCAAAAATAGACAGCCAGCTTAAAGCAATTGAAATGGACTTTCTGCGCCGTTCATGTAGTGTCCAGGTTGGACCATATCCGGAATGACGACATCAGGAAAAGAGCTCATGTAGAAGATACCATTGTGGATAGGATAGAGAGACGACAACTGATATGGTATGGTCATGTGCAGAGAATGGGTGATGAGAGGTGGCCAAAAAGAATGTTGTCTTATGTCCCAACCAACAGAAGGAAGAAAGGTAGACCAAGGAAAACGTGGAAAAAGGGAATACAGGAAGCCATGAGGGAGAGAGGGATGGATGAGGGTGATTGGGAGGATAGAAGAGAATGGAGATTGAAGTGCGGGAACCGGCGCCGGCCGTAGGAACCCCGGAAAAAAAACATATAAGAATACTGCTACCAAACTTTATACTGTAATACCAAACTGATAAATATGACTGTATACGCACTACGTAAGAAGTGTGCGTATAAGGGTGCGTGTGTCCTCTCTCTTCATACCTATTTATGCTTAATAAGAAACCATTAATATTCTTAAAGCGCGAAAGCAAGCCTCAGGTCAAATTATGAAACCGATTTTTAGGAAGAAACTACGGCTTATATTCGGAACAATATGGTTCCTTTTTCGAAGAAGTTACTGTACAACATTATATCTTAATAACGTTGTAAAACCTTATTCTGACTCAGTCAAACATCTTGGTATGCATTTAGATAAACTTTTACTCTGAGAAAACTCACACACCTTAAAAGAAAACAACTGAATTTCTAATGTAAACAATTTCATACAATTTTTCTATAAGAAGTCTTAGCTATCACTTTCTAACAAAATTTTAGTATACAAAGTCTTTCCAAAGCCCATATAGATATCAGCGAAAGGAACCAGTTATTCAAACAGATACCAATCAAACATTCTGAGAATGCTACAAAATCACCATGTATATTTGTAACAAAATTCTAAACACAAATCTAAAAAGCGGTACTGTTCCATTATGTGAACGTCACTCCTATTTAGATTGTTTTCTTTTTAAATTTCCGGGTTATTAATGTGGAAGTGAATGGAATATGAATACCTGCAATTTATTATCGGAAAACAACATTTGTATATTATAAATTTTAACATCTTGCCCATAACAGACAGGTGGAGTGTCAAATTATTTACACTCAATCTGTTAGTTGAAGGGCTAAAATAAATAGTTCTGTTTCTTATCGCATGGTCAGCCAATTAAATGACTGAATCATTTAAGAACAGAAGAGGTAGAGGTGTAAAAGACACTAATCAGAGTTATCTCCTCTGAAAGTAATGAATTTCATTATACAGCCAGACCCTGTGGTGAATGAAGTGAAAGTGTCATTTGCAGAGTGGAAAATATGTGCTTTTCAGAGGGCCCGGCATGCTGATAAGCGTACTTTTCCACTCAGTGAGGAAGGCAATGGTAAACCACCTCACTCCTCGTTTTACTTAGTAAAACCTCTAGAGGTTCAAACCAGCCTTTCGGCTGTTGACCTAAACAACAACAAGAAACCATTAATATTCTTAAAGCGCGAAAGCAAGCCTCAGGTCAAATTATGAAACCGATTTTTAGGAAGAAACTACGGCTTATATTCGGAACAATATGGTTCCTTTTTCGAAGAAGTTACTGTCCAACATTATATCTTAATAACGTTGTAAAACCTTATTCTGACTCAGTCAAACATCTTGGTATGCATTTAGATAAACTTTTACTCTGAGAAAACTCACACACCTTAAAAGAAAACAACTGAATTTCTAATGTAAACAATTTCATACAATTTTTCTATAAGAAGTCTTAGCTATCACTTTCTAACAAAATTTTAGTATACAAAGTCTTTCCAAAGCCCATATAGATATCAGCGAAAGGAACCAGTTATTCAAACAGATACCAATCAAACATTCTGAAAATGCTACAAAATCACCATGTATATTTATAACAAAATTCTAAACATAAATCTAAAAAGCGGTACTGTTCCATTATGTGAACGTCACTCCTATTTAGATTGTTTTCTTTTTAAATTTCCGGGTTATTAATGTGGAAGTGAATGGAATATGAATACCTGCAATTTATTATCGGAAAACAACATTTGTATATTATAAATTTTAATGCGTTTATTTATTATGGTGAAACTGTTTGTCCACATAATGTATTGATTATTTTCTATGCATTAACCCTTTCAGTGCAGAAACAATATTTAAAAGTTTGATCTAAAGTGCCATTTAATTTGAATAAGAGTGTACGTTTTGTACACCCTTATAGTATTTTTTTAGAATTAAAAAAATTAACTATAAGGCCAAAATGGACTTATTGGAATTCAGCTTTGAGGAACAGCCAGTAATTCTAACATAGAAATAATTCAAAGATATCAACATAAAATTCTTAGAACGCTTACACAACCATCGTGGTACATCTCAAACAAAATTTTACACAGATCTAAACATACCAACAGGCAAAACACGAAGTATTAAAATACTTCTCAATATATCACAAGAAATTAGAAAATCATCCAAACCTTTTGACAGTGAACCTCCTAGATAACGTACAAACACAGAGAAGACTATGACGAAAACATCTAACTGACCTTTTTTGAAAATATGTAAACATATATCTAACACAATCCAGAGGAGGTGCATTGATGGGTGCATCCTCCATTCGAGACACGTACACCAGTTATTTCTTATTCATCCATTATCTATTTATTTTGCAATGGCGAACACATTGTAGATTAATGTTGTAATAAAAAAACCTAATTAGCTCAACTTTTTAAATGTTGTGGTAATTTATTGATATAATTTTCCGTCGTAAGTAGGTATTTATTCAACAATTTAGTATTGCGATTAGCAACATTAAAATCGTTCCTGGTTTTTGTTTTTTTTTGATTATGGAGCCTAAGATTCTGATAAACGTATTTTGACTAATACGCATTATCACCTCAAAAATGTAACGTGATGAACCTGTAAGCAATCTAAGCTCCTTAAATAGTGGTCTGCATTTGGTAAAGTGGTTAACTCCTACCATACACCTAATAGCTTTTATCCGAATTTTAAAAACATTTCTATATTAATCATACAGGAATTACGCCACACCAAATTGGCAAACCGTGTATTAAACAGACCATTATAAAAGCTATCTCTAGTAATTTTTTTATTATGCAATTTGTAAAAGTAAGAGAGTTTACAATGCCTTTCTCATTTTCTTGAAAATGATTAACAGAATGCCAAGAATCCAGAAAAACACTTATATTACACCATGAAAATGATAGCTTCACTTCGTTCCTGACAGAGTCAGGCTGTGTACAAATAATAATTATTTTCAGATGAGACAATTCTTATTCTAGGCACTTACAACGCAACATGTTTCGTTCTAGAATGTATTAATCGACTGATCATGTGAGAAGAACCGAACTAATTTAGTAGCACTGTAGTTATTAGGTCAGTTGCAATTAATTTAACATAACCTGCTTATGGCTGACGTAATAATTTATTATAATTAAGATGTTTAATTATGAACAAGTCAAGTACATTCAATGTAATTATACTACAGTACCTTCAGTTTACAAAATGTATAATGATGTGTGACTTATCATATTATTTATGACTGGAGCATTCGGAGCAGTGAAATATTAGTTATTCTCGTAATAGACAAAAATATAAAATTGAAATTCAGGTGAATCTTTTAGGTAATACTGTAATCACATCCAATGAATATAAATACTTATGATTTTTATCTAGTTAGTCAATTTAAATTATTTAATTATAATTTTATTTTGTTTATATTTAGTTGATCAGTTAGTTAAATTTTGTTTTTCTTTAATGCCAAATTGTAGACACTTGAAACTATTTTGTTTATCACGTATTTAATATCCATCAAATAATTTATTTCATTTAATGAATTCAAATCAATTTTTCTTTTATTTTCCTCATTGTTATTATTTTGGGGTTCCGTACCCTAACGAACTTGAATTTGATGGAAGGTTTAAATTTAAAAAAGTCCAGTAAAATCAGCTTAAAACGAATCAATTTTTAGATCGAAA
Source organism: Catonia carolina (assembly GCA_035578175.1). Lineage (NCBI taxonomy): Eukaryota > Metazoa > Arthropoda > Insecta > Hemiptera > Achilidae > Catonia > Catonia carolina. Next base: position 134,995,544 of record JAQMRL010000002.1, read on the forward strand.
GTTAGTTATAATGTACCATTTTTCTATTGCTGTTTAGGTCATCAACCGAAAGGCTGGTTTGAACCTGTAGAGTTTTTACTACCTAAGTAAAACGAGAAGTGATGTGGTTTACCATTGCCTTTCTCACTGAGTGGAAATGTACGCTTATCAGCATGCCGGGCTCTCTGAAAAGCACAAATTTCCATTCTGCAAATGACACCGTCACTTCATTCATCACAGGGTCTGGCTGTATTATGAAATTCATTACTTTCAGAGGAGATAACTCGGATTATTGTCTTTTACACCTCTACCTCTTCTGTTCTTAAATGATTCAGTCATTTAATTGGCTGACCATGTGATAAGAAACAGAATTATTTATTTTAGCCCTGCAACGAACAAATTGGGTGTAAATAATTTTACACTTCACCTGTCCGTTATGGGCAGATTTTTCTATTAGCAAATATATTAATGGTAAGTTTCTAAGTTGCCATTTCTCTTAAAAATGGTAGTATTTCTTTTTTCTGTATCTAGTTGAATTTAATTTATAAACTACTTCTAAGATCTCTGTATTTGTGTACTCTTCTAATACGTGCCAAACAGTATTGGGTGTATCACGGTTTCCACACATTGGATTATCAGTACCGGCTAACATAAAATCAGAGGTCAACCTGGTATATGCAATCCGTAATCTCGTCAATACCTCTGTTTCCTTTCTCGTTTTTCTCCCATATTCCATTTTTATGGGGTATCCTTTATTTATTTAAGTTATTTGTTGATATTGTCTTCTAATACTCTTTCCATTCTCTTCTCCCAAGAGTGGATACACATGATTTTTTAATGTCATGCAGTTGCACGGGCATCGTACTAATCTCTTGTACAGCTGTCTATCTTGCAGAACAGAAGTTGCTTCATTTCCTGGTATACCGCAATGCCCCTGGAGTCAAAAAAACACAAATTTTTGCTTTTTGTCTCTAAAGTTATGTAGTTATCTATATTGTAATAACATCCCTTACTAGGGCGTCGGTCGTAAACGTGTTCCGAGTGGCAATTAGCAAGCTATGAGAATCAGATTATACTGGTACACTATCGTTATCATAATACTGGGCGTATCTTAAAGCTTGCAATATTCCGTACAATTCTAATGCTTGCAACTAAGTTTCAGGTATTAACATTATTTACTACAGGTCTAATATATATTTTCTTTTACTCTGTTTACAGTGAAATGAAGAGAATGTTGTGAAAGGTGAAAAGTGCCGTTAAAATCCGCATTTTTAGTAATGAAGTCGATACTCGTAGTTAAGTGATTCGACATGAATGTCCGTTGTTATTACGTCATCATGTCGTCGTGTTCGTCGTTGTCGTTCGGGTGTTCGCCGGAACAATTAAACGGGAAAAGTGATTCACTTGAGTGACAAAAATCACTCCATTCCTTCAGCAGATCGTACCAGTATGACATTCAGCATATTAGTCAGCTGGTGTACCATCTTCCTGGCTACTCTATTATTCCAACGAACATCAGCTACTCAGTAAGTATATATTATAAATATGGTGATTCTTTAAATATTAATTAAGTTTAGGTTAAGGATAGATTAAAAATGTTGAATTTAACAATCTATTTTTTTTTGTTTTACGTCTGACCGTTTTGTAATTTCTGCTAATGCAGATGGTTAACAATTTTTATATATTATGTTAGTTAATTTTCCATCAGAATATTTATAAATTTTTATCCATACACCTATTTGTATTTAGATTCAGAATTGTTTGCTGTCTTCACTTAACGTCCTCTTTCTCATCGTAAATTTTGAATGTGAAATGATTTAATTTCATTCGCTACTACGTGTTTTCATTTGATGATATCTACCTTCGAGCTTCTTATAGTTAATGAAACCCTGATAAAAAACAGTGAATTGAATTGAAGAAAAATTGTGTATTTATTAAAATATAGTTCATTATTTAAAGTTGCATGAACGGTTATATTGTGCTATTACCAATAAAACGGGTTATTTCATTTATTAATTTGCCAATATTACTATGCAAAAGTTATTTTAATACGTACATAATCTTCCTTCCTTAGATTACCACATAAAATCTAAATTTACCTAAATTAGGCCTAACTCTATGTTGGCAAAATTAACATACCTGACTATTGTTTCCCATGTACAAGGGTAGATAGTCCTATAAGTATTTTGATTGTTGTTATTTAGGTCATTAGCCGAAAGACTGGTTTGAACCTCTAGAGGTTTTACTAAGTAAAACAAGGAGTGTCGTGGTTTACAATTGCCTTCCTCATTGAGTAGAAAAATAGCTTATGCTTATCAACATGCCAGGCCCTCCAAAAAACATCTACTTTCCACCCTGCAAATAACACCTTAACTTTATTCACCACAGAGTCTGGCTGTATAATGAAATTCATTACTCTTAGAGGAGATAACTCTGACTAGTGTCTTTTAAACCTCTACTTCTTCTGTTCTTAAATGATTCAGTAATAAAATTGGCTGACCATGTGATAAGAAACAGAACTAATTTTTGTAGCCCTGGAACTAGTAGATCGAGTGCAAATAATTTAACACTCCACCTGCCTGTTATGGGCAAGTAATGTGAGACTACTATTATATTAGTGTGTCAGTAATTAAAACTATGTCCTGGCTGGTCCGTTGGCGTAGTGGTTAGCACGACTGGCTTCTACGCCGGGGCCCCGGTTCGATTCCAGGTCAGGTCTGAATTTTTTTCATCACTCATCTTCATGTATCATCCTTCTCACCGTCTGCATTAGCAGCAATTGCAAAACAGTCAAACGTAAAACATGCTTGTCAACAGGCTTGTCGAGTGTTTTACCTTATTTAAATTTAGCATCGTACATACAAGCGTTAAAAAGCAAGGGCTAATAAATATGTTTACTGACTTGTTCAAAACAAACTCAAATTAATCAGTAAACTAAATTCTAGAGACAGTTAAGGAAGATGATACTAATAACCAAAACAGGCCAATTTCACTGTGTTCCCAAGTTTTACAGGCCGTAACTTCAAAATGGAAAGAGATATTTATAAACGGTTTTCACCAGTGGATTTTTTGTAAAATTCTACATGCAAATAATGTGTCACATGACCACCTTCGTATTAAAAACAAGTTGAATTCATGATGGCGGATCCAAGATGGCGGAAAAATATGTAAAAAGATGAATTTCAGTAGATTCTATTTGCATTCATAAGATTATATTGTGTTTTGAAGAATAGCGTCACTTGTTTGCGAAATAGTTTGCCGTATTTGGACTTTCAGGACATCCATTATCCGTAAACTGGACTGAAAAAAATTCGTAATTCTGAGGAAAAACTTTAAAACTACCATTTTACAACAAAATATACTTAAAAGTCTAATAAATAAAAAAATAAAACAGAACAAGTGAAGAAGACCAAAGACCAACATGACGGTCGATGCGACGTTATGTAAAGAGCTACTTGAGAACAGCGCGCGAGACTCTCTGCCGCTGATACTTCAAGTGAGATTGTTCCATCACACGTTGCAGTATATATTATGTAAGTAGTGGATTTGATAGTAAATTGAATAACCTAAAACTTTTATTTCAAATATTTTTTCAAAATATTAAGCCGTTTTGGTGTTATTTAAGTTTTAAACGAGTTCTAGAAGGAATTTTCGCAAAAATTTCAAATTTGATCGTATTTTTCTCCAAGGTTTTGCAATTTAGAAACTATTTTTTGTATTTAAAATGTTTGGTAACTCTTTACCTTTAATTTGGTGTGTATAAAAAGCCTGTATGATAATTAGAACGGAAGATATAATTAAATAAACGAATTAATGCAGGAACGCTTGGCGGCCATCTTTAATCGCCATTTTGGTTGATTTCACCGGAGTTTTTTTTTGGGAACATTGGATATTCTTGATCAGGAGGTTGAAACGAATACGTCGATGTATGACAAGTTGGGATGTGGGGGGGGGGGAGTGCACGGTAACCCTAGTTGGCCCACGGACTAATATGATACCTACCTGTTGAAAATGTGAGAAGTTTTTTGAAACTTATCAGGAACCAATCGTGATATTTTTGGCAAAGCGGTAAGGCGCTTGCTGACTAGCAAAAGAGGCATTTTTCCGAGTATTATTAGGGCTAATAAATATGCATTTTCTGCTTTCCTGTATAAAAGTTTAATAATTTATCCATATTTTAATCTAATTCTTTTCAATAAATCTATGTATCTGTTCAAAGCAATTAGCATGGACACTTTGAATTGATTTAACGTAATAATTACATTTGATTACTTAAAACTTTAACCAAAGCTCGAACCCTGGACAATCGGGATATCACTTTTATACGTTACCAACTGAGCCACCAAAATTTCTAAATTTTCTTAGTCTCGTAGTATCAAAACTCTTTAAGTTAAATCTTTAAATCTTCCAGTTTCCAAATTTTCTGCGTGTGTATGAATATTTGAAGAATTTAATAATGAATACGTATATCTTTGTTTAAATTAAATTAAAAATAAATTTAATTTAGATGACGGTTGCAGAATTGTCTTGTCTTTTCGAACCAGAATAAATCGGGAAACCAAAGTTTTAAACTACTAGAATTATTATGAGTCAGAGTTCTATATTTTCAGTGAAGGGTACATAAATAAGAGGATTATATCTCCCTAGTCCCTCAGCGCTACAATCGTTTGTCTTTTCTTGACTCATCCTGCCTTTTCCTCTTTTTATTTTCCTCTCCATTTGTAACGCCGCAGGTACGAACAAAAAATTCGACTGAACGTCCTTTTCCAAAAATACAACTTTTAAAACACAACTATTCCTAAAAGTTATTTATAAATTTTATTCACTGAACTTTGTTTTTATAACAGGCAGAATTATTATGTATATTCACTGTTAAATGTTAAGTTTAATTTTTTTGGGTGCCTACTTTTTGTTTTTCTTTGTACTAGAAAAATTATAAAAAACGAAATGTGAACGCAATTAAGGGAACGTGCAAGAAAAAGAAAAATATAACGTTTTTTTAAAAAATTAATTCGTTATCAGACGTCGATTAGTTTAATTCAAAATTTGATTATTTGTATCATAAAAAATAGCATATAACTAGTGGATTTTTATACGATATTCTTGCGCAGTATTTAAAAACGAAACAAACCGATATTTCGTTGTAAATTTATTTTAGTTTCTAAAAATGTTAAGATTCGCTAAATTTACAAAAATCAAACTAGAACTGCGCAATTAAATCATCGTTAGTAAAATATTATGAGAATTTTTCACAATAGAATAGCTGCCTGGAAGAACGTTGTATGGCACACAAACAATTTTTTACAGAACCGATGCTTGGTCGGCCATCTTTATTACCTTACAATCTTTTTCCAAACAAGACAAAATTACAACAAAGCTAACTACTACAAATAGTTTCATTTTTATCCTGTATATAGCAGGAAACTAACTATTTTGTTATTTACAACATTATTCCTCAAAAAACATCAACTTTGAAAAAATTGTACCTTACAACGTTCTTCCAGGCAGCTATTCTAAAAGAATCTTTATATAAAAATCAAAATCACGACATTATAAAACTAGTTTTTCCAGTTCTTTATGATTAAGTGTTAAAAAATTTCGAGAAAAATTCATGGACAGAAGTATAAAAATAGAGTGTACAGATTAAGAAAGTCAGAATAATTTTTTAAATATTGTGCGTAAATAGAGTCATCAATCTACTAATCATGAAAGAAGATTAACCTTTTGTGGAAATTTATCTGAACAATGAATGTAGATAGTATTAAAGAAAATATATTTATGAATATGCAAGAAATTCCAAATTTAAAAAAAAAATGTATAGATTAACAAAACATGAATTTGTTTAAGGAAACTGAAAAAAAGACTTAAAATATATTAAATATTTTGAAAGAACTAATCAAAAACATGGAAAGTTTTAGAAAAAATTGATGAGTCTAAATAATTCCCAAGAGAAAGAAAAGAAACCATAAAACACAAAAATGGACAAAACTTTTTTTTTTTTTTTGGTTTAACGTCCGACTGTTCTGCAATTACTGCTAATGCAGACGGTGAGGATGAAATGACTTTTTGTAACGTATGAAAATATGCCGTGCCTGAATGGGATTCGAACCCAAGACTGCATAATGAGAGGCGAGCACGTTACCAACTACACCAATGCGACCGGCGTAACATAATTTTTTTTTGGAAGTGTGTGTCAAGTGATGGCACAACTGAACATTGATCGCTCAATTAACTTAAGCAGATCTGCTCAGCACAATGTTGTCTCGTGGTCTTCTAGCAGCCCGTGAGGGCTCCCGAAGTCCCCTCCTGGGGTCGCTCGGTAGACCCCTCAAAGGCTCCTCGAATCACCCCGGCTTTCTAAATGTACAAAAGAAAGGAATATACAACAGAGTGAAAGAATGAAGTTTTGGAAAAGAAAGAAATTAAAACTATGTAAACTGATTCCTATGTTCTGAACGCAAAAAAGAGAACATATTTATCTGAAAAATCCTTGTAGGAGGTAACTACCTAATTTAAAAAATAAATACAGAGCTACTTAGTGTTATAGGAAAAACTCATATCTAAGGTACGGAAGAAATGTTTTCTAGTGGTTTTTTTAATATCTAAGTTTTTTTAACTGCAATTCCTACGTAATTAACTGAATTGTATATTCCTATGCAATTAACTGATTTCAAAATGAACTGAAAATAAAGTAGGCCTATATTAGTTCAAAAAAATACCTTTCATAAGACGACGCGTCTCATGGCTGATGGCAATTTTTAGAAAGGCTTACCTGTAGCAAAACCATTAGTGATTTCTGTATCTACTCTTTAAGAGGAATTGAATGACACTATTTTTGTGTCAAAATCCCGACTTTGATTTTTCGAGATCTAGTTTTGGGCCACTTTCAGTCGAAACCGAAACTTCAAACTCCATGATATTTGTATCTACTCTTTAAGAGGATCGAATGACACTATTTTTGTTTCAACATTCTGACCTTGTTTTCTTGACTTCCGGTTTTGACCGGAACTTTAAACCCAATCCAGGGACTCTAACTTTTTGTGTAGATTACGAATCTGGAAACCGTTTGTTCCTATCTCATGTGGTTTCTGAGACCTGGGTGTGACGGACGGCTGGACAAAGGGAAATGATAGATGACAATTAACCGTATTATTCCGAAAAACAAGCCGCACCCGAATTTAAGCCGCATCGGAAAAATTACGATCAAAACTAGGAAAACAAATTTCAAGAACAGTACTTTTATGGTTTTGACAATATTTTATATGAAAAAATTACCGTGCTAACAAATACACTTGCTACTTAATTAGCATTTAGAAGTTTTTGTTTATTTTTTGTTCAATGCCGAACAAAAAACCATCTACACCCTAGGTATTTTCTTCCGGTTTTTTGATGGATGTTTTTTCCGCGTAGTTAATTACGATTAATTTGAAATTAGTATCGTAAGTCCTGCGCTGATTTTTGGGTATTTGTACAGACGAAGTACCCTTAACCTGCATATTATTACTCATGACGATATTATATAAAATACAAAAAAACCAACAGAAAACAAATGATCGGAAAAAAATAAAATGAAATATAAGAAAACTACTACCAAACTTTATAGTGTAACACCAAACTGATAAAAATGACAGTAGACGCACTACGTAAGAAGTGTCCCTCGTATAAGGAGTGTGTGTGTCTCTCTGTTCATACCTACTTATGCTCAATAAGAAACCATTAATATTATTAAAGCGAGAATGCAAGCTGCAGGTCAAATTATGGAACCGTTTTTTGGGAAGAAACTACGGCTTGTATTCGGAACAATACAGTAAAAATTGCCACCAATAAAGCTTGATTTTTTTTGTGTAATGAATACTTTCCCTTGTGCGTAAAATAAAATAAAACCAATATGTAAATAAAAGTAAGTCCAAGTGTATCAAAGTTTTCTGTTCTAACTATAGGGAGTGAATGAAAGCATGTATTTTTATGCAGTGTGTCAGTCGTAACAGAGCAAATGTGGAGGTGTAGTCTTGTACCTTATTCACTTTTCTACCTCACATGCGATGACCACGACTAAGAAAGAGATGGAACAGATAGAGTGGAGGTTAACTCTTATGTGACGTAACTAAGCTAAATATTAAAAATAGAAATATTTAGCGGCATGTCACCAAACACTTCTGATTTCTTATTAGAGATAGTGCAACTCCAAAATTAAAATGGATAGCACTTTCACAACCAATACTATTATCTATTTTTAGAAATTCTTTTACAAAAATAATATTAATAATACTCATAAAATGATTTATAAAAATATCTTGGACGGAAAATAAAAATTAAAAAAAATTGAATACAATATGAAAAAGTTTATTTTTTAAGCGATTTCGATCAAACTCGTACAGAACTTTTACGAATTTACTTCTGTATAATCTTCATTTTTGTTAATTGCATCCAGAATATTCTCAAAGGGAGTAAAGGACACGTCAAGAATTTATCAGTTAACTAAATACATACCCAAGGTACACTTATTTCTTAAATTACATATTAGTCAACCTGACTTACTTACGTAATGACTTTAATAAGAGTTTCATCTTCTAATGTTTATCCAAAATTGTGTAATACACAGTTTTCTTCAGCATTCGCTTGGATGTTTATCATAAAAAAAAAAAATCTGGTGTGAAACACTCACACGACTTTCCCTTGCCAATGCAAATAATTAACAATATAACCTAACATTAGTAATAAAACAGTAGAAATAAACAAAAAACCTAACGTCAAAAACATAATCTTATTTTAATCATGAGTGAAAGACGTAAAGTGAAAATCAACCTCAGTTTACCTTAAAAATACGGGCAATCACTCTTTCTCGCTAAACTACGCTGAATCCTGAATCCTGAATCCTGGTTGAGAGGGCTAAGAAGCCCTATGATGGCGACATCGTGTTAAGGAACACCTGGTCGCTCGGGGAACAATATAACAGAATAATTGCAACCTCAAGAAATTTAGGGGGAATTTTATAGTTTAAATAGGAAATAGGATTCTGGTTCGTGGGACATTGGAACTGGGACTTGAAAGGAGGTAATTTATTTATATAAACTACGCTCTGCAGAGAAAGATTCTCTAATCAAAAGTTGTAGATCTTTTAATTTCCTATTAATTGATTATTATACTTTTGTCGTAAAGTGCATACTAAGGCCAACATTTTAAAGGAAATCAATTTTTTTACACGTTTTCTTGAGAAAAAAAACAGATTATCGCTCATTTCCACTAAACTAAGTGAAATACAAAAAAATGTTTGAAGTAATAGTTGTAGGATTTAAAATTGTCTACAACTTTTATTAATAAATGTTTGCGCTAAAATGCATATTAAAGCCGCAATCTTAATAAAAACAATTTTTTACGTGAAAACAGCCTCTCCAAGAATTTCAGTAGAAATGGCGCCTACCCTATCTTGTAGAGCATAAACAATTTAGTAAACCAGGCGGTTTTAAAAATAATCGTAGGAGCCGTTTTTGAGAAAATCGCAAAAAAGTGAAAAATTACATGAATAACTACTATGAATATGAATGACTACTTCCGGTTGACCGATTTTGATGAAAATGTTCGTGTCAGGTCCGGTAGTGGTATGTAATTTAAGTTTCAAGTTTCAAGTTCGTACGATGTTCCGTTCTTGAGATATTTTGTTAACACACACACACACACACACGCACACGCACACGCGCGCACACACACACACACACACAGACCAATCGCTACAAACATGTCTTTTGGGTTCAGGGGGTCTAAATAGGCCTACGTGTAGATCCGGTGAAAACTCGATTTCGAAAAATCGACATGAAAACAATACTTTCCTTCCTATATATTCATATAGGCAAGAAAAAGTAAAAAAAAAACACATATTTAGGAGTTCTTTTACACTGTTAAATACCACATCGATCAAGTAATTTTTAAGGTTTTTAAAAAATTACATCAAATTAGTAAAACTTTTGAAAGATTAATAATTATTGATATATGTTTTCCCGCAAAAGTGATTGTTTATCTCAAACAATTTATTGTTGTGATTAGCAATATAATTATCGTTTCCATTTCTTGTGTTGTATAGTGGTCATAGAGATTCTGCATAGTAGAGGAATTGCGCCTAACATACATTATCGCCATAAGAATGTAGGGAGAGAGAACTGTAAGCAATTTAAGCTCCTTAAATAGTGGTCTGAATGAGGTGAAGTTGGTTAACTCCTACCAAATACCACTAATAGCTTTCCTCTGAATTTTAAAAACCCTATCCATATTATCCAAGCAAGAATGACGCCACACTAAACCCCACACGTGCAGTAACTGGTTAACGATTTCACACTTCGATTAACTTTATGATAAAAACTGAAAATGTAAAAGGATTTTCACATTTATCTAATTATATTATACATTTAAGACAAAATGGGTTCTGCCTAGGCTGGCTCAATTCCTGCAGGACTGATTTCAGTCAATCTTTTTTTTAATGAAGCTTCTCCCTTCCAGATCTGACATCATCATCGTTTTATGTTCTAATACTCGATTAATGTGGAAAATTAAAAAAAAACATTTTTGTTATAAAATTTTTTTGAGGAAAATTTACCTAACCGATGATTAATCACTTTCTTGCTCTTCCTCTTGTGTCAGCTAAAAAAAATTTCAACATTGTCATTGAAAGTCTGCTTCATCCTTTCCCATTACATGACATTTTATTTTTATTTATTTTTTATACTATTATCCTTTTTTTGTATATTTACGTTAGAAAATTTTGTTGTATGTTTTTTTTGTAAAGTTTTGTTTCTTTTCTTTTATGTAAATTTAGTGCAGATGCAAAAAGCTATTAGTATAATAGAATAAATAAAATAAACCAACTTATACCCGCGCACAGGCTAGACAAATGCGGGTATTAGGAAATAAGATAGGATAAGATTCATTGTACTTGTTTTTATAAATAATAATAAATAAATAAAATAAATACATATTTTCTTTGCTCTTTCAAAAATAAAAAACAATTAGACCCCAACCGAGAATTGTACCTAGGCCCTCCACTTTACAGTGGGCAGCGTATTCTAGTGCTCTAATCACTGAGTCAGAGACGGCCATTTACCTTTATTATTTATATAAGTTTTTAATCCAATTTGTGTTGTGGTTGGAGCCTTTATAAACATGTTATCTGCGTAATTTTTATTTCTGTTCATTGTGTTATCAGATTCGTTATTGGTATTTGATATTCTCTATTATATATTTTCCTCTAATATGAACTGCCGTTCTGTCCAGTTCATCAGCGCCTCTTTGATTACCCATTATAGTTAGATGGATAATTGCGATGATTAGGCCTACCATTATGTATCTCATTATAAAAATAAATATTTTCTTTAATAAATACAATGATATAATGAAGTCCAGTGATATTTGCGGTCGCAATTTTATAGTAACCTCTCTGAGGCTAGCAATAAGCCCGAAAAAAAACGCGGGAACAATTTTGGTATTAATTTATTTAAAAATTTACACTCATCCCCTAAAATTAAGATAAGGTTTGAAAGCAGACACTAGTTTAAAGCATGGCCTATTTATTGTTCTTTGATCAATTTACATGAAAATCATAGCAATTTAAAGAAAAACTTCCGTTTATTTATTTTATTTCTTTATTCGGCCATTGACCCTTTTTGTGTGGAGTAGGCTATAATTAGAAGAATTATTATTTTAAAGTTTATAATTACCTTAAATATAACTTTAAATTACATACTGAAAATAACTATAAAACCTAACATATCTCACTAAATTATTCGTAATACACTATAATGATACATTATTTTAGCTATTTACGGTTACAAATTAATAAAACTATAATTCTTGTATTATGATACTACCTGGTATTATAACTGAAATTATGGATAGAAAAAGAAGAAAACATTCAAAGTACTATACACCCCTAATATCATTTTCTATATGGGACTGACTAGTAAACTATAATAATTATTATCAATATAAATTAATACGATGAATAAGTTGGAATTATATTAATTTTACGAGTATATTTTATTATAGATCGTTTATAGATTTTATTTGTAATGACTTAAATACTCACTCAATGTCTGATTGAAAAGGATTATCTGTTTTTTTTTTCAAAATAATTTTTTATCCTTTATTTTGAATCTTTAACTGTTTTATATAGAACAAACAAAAGTGAGAAAACATTGACATTAACTTACAACTAACAAAAACAGACATGATATAAAATTCAACATTCAGCAATGTTAAATTCGGAATAACAATGAACGTAAAATATCCAAACGCATGAAAAGAAAAACAAAAGAGTTCATATTTTTTTTTTATTGAGTGATGATGCCTACATAAGCCTTGGGCTTGTGCGTAGGTAATGATATGTGGTGATTTACAGATGAAAAAATGCCAGACCTGACCGGGAATCGAACCCGGGACCCCGGTATAGTAGCCAGTTGAGCTGACCACTACACCACGGGCCGGCCAGAAAAGTATATTGTCACAGAAAAGTTAATATCAGTAGTATTAAAACATATTTAAAACAAAACAAAAATTACATCTAATATTTCACATTATTTTATCTTTTTCAACATAAACATGCAGAAAGAATTAAAGAAGATCTCTGCTCAATCTTCTTTTTAATATTCTAATGAAGCCTAGCGGATTTGCCATATCACTGATAAGTGGATTATTATGGATTGGTAGTTTTGAGTAGAATTTAATATAACTATTTTTGACGATGTCGCAAATAAATGAATGTTTTCAAAATCATAACAAATATTTCGTAATTATTTTCTTGCCGTATTCTTTAGGTTAACGCATTGTAGTATGTACTTAATAGCACTGTAATGTGCCCGGTCTCCATTATAGAGCATCATAATTATATGGGTGCCGTATCCCTTCCCTTTATATTAAATTATTTTTTTAATTTCTCTAACAAAAGCAAAGATTTTGATTTGAAAAATTTGAAAGTAAAGTAATTTAAAAAGTATATAAAACACTTATTTTCTTTTGCATACGTAGAACCCTTGGAGTAAAATTATGAGTAATTTAAAAAATCAAATCTTGGGAATCAATTGATTCCCAAAAAAAGTTATGATTTTTGAAAAAAATGATGTAATATTATCTCGATTCTTAAATGAGATATTTAAAATTAACTATATTTTCACAAAATACCTAAATTATTACATTCACTATAACATTGCTTTCGTTTTTATTTGTATAAATATTGATGAATAATATACATACTGTACATATTTTACCATTGCGTTCATAATAATTTCGTCTACTAAAATAAGGGTCCATATTTATTTTTCAATAAAAAGAAATTATTTTTTTAATAATGAAGAAATAGAAGGAAATAAGGAAATAGGAGGGAGCTCCCTCCATAATGAAACCTTGTTGATCTCATCTTTGTTTCTGTTCCTTAATAGGCCAAACCTGCTTCTAACCAGCCTCACTAGGCAATTTAGTAATACTGGCAAAAAGCCCGGATGTAAGATATGGTTTATTGTATACGACGGTGGATAAAGATAGATAGATAGATCCGTGTTGTTTACTCGCACAAGTTAACTAGATGTATAAAAAAATAATCTGGATTATAGGTGTACAATTTACATCTCCTTTATTTCATTTATTTTTACTTTCTCTTGCCTATATGAATACATAAGAACGAAAGTATTATTTTCATGTCGATTTTTCGAAATCGAGTTGTCACCGGATTTACTCGTTTTCAGACCTCTGACCCAAAAAAACATGTTTTTAGTGATTGGTGTGTGTGTGTGTGTGTGTGTGTGTGTGAACAAAATAACTCAAGAACGGTACATCGTATAAAGTTGAAACTTAAAACTTAAGTTAAGTACTACTAGAGGACCCGACACGAACATTTTCATCAAAATCGGTTAACCAGAAATAGTTGTGTATTCGTGTTATTTTCACTTTTTTGCCATTTCTCAAAAACGGCTCCTACGATTTTTTTTAAATATCGCACCATTTACTACATTTTTTTATGTTCTACAAGACAGAGTAAGCGTTATGTCTGCTGAAATTTTTGGGGAGGCTGTGCTCTCGTATAGAAAAATGGTTTTTTTAAAGATTGCAGCCTTAATATGCATGTTAGGGGAAAAGTGTATATAATAAAAGTTGTAGAAAATTTAAAAACCTACGACTTTTGTTTTAAATATTTGTTTGTATAACGCTTAGTTTAGCATTAATTAGTGATTTTCTGCTTTTTTCATGAAAATCTTTTAAAGAAATCTATTTTTTCGGCCGTAATATCACTATTTTATGACAAAAATGCATATAATCAAATTTACAGGAAATTAAAAAATTGAAAATTTTTATTTCGTAAGCATTTTTCCCTACAGAGCCTAGTTTAGCGTGAAAGAGTGATTTTCCGTATTATTAAGCCAAACAAGGTTGGTTTTTATTTTGCATCATTCACTCATGATTAAAATTAGATTATCCTTATTTTAGGTAGTTTTTTTGTTTATATCTAATGATTTATTATTACGTTAGTTTATATTGGTCATTACTTGCATTGGCAAGAGAAAGTCGTGTGAGTGTTTCACGTCAGTTTCTTTTGTTTGTAATCATTAACAACGCTCCCAAATTATTAGACTGTTAATGTAATACCTTTCTAAATATTTATCAGTAAAATAAAAAAAGGTTAAATTTAAAATGTCAGTTTTGTGTCAGATTTCAGTTCAGTTGTTTTTTAATTAGTTTATGGGATGCATACATAATATAGGATGATTCAAAATTTCAAGCAACTCTGTAAGTATTGAGCAACATCTTTCTTTTAATTTATCACTGTTCTCGGAATTGAATAAAATAGTTAATAAGCTGTTATTGGCAATCTATGAAAAACTATTTCACTCAGTTGAAAACTGTAACTTTTTCGCCATTTTAATCTAGTTTTGGGTCAATAAAAGTCGAATTTCAATATCTCGTAGGCCTATGTAATTTTTACTTACTTAATTTACATCAATTTTTTACGTGTTAAATAATTGCTTTAACGCATTTGATGAAGTTGTTTAGTTAAACCTTAAAAAGTGTAACTTTTGACTTTTGATTTTGTGGTCCATACTCTCTTAGGAATAGTCGGCCTGGGTCTGTACAAGACTAAACCTCATTTACACGTCATACACATCATCTATGATGATGATAATAATTGAAAATTCCATGATTTTACTGAAAATTACGATTTTTGGTTTTTTATATTTTTCAATAGTTCAGACCTAGATCTACCAAAAAACTATTTAATTACGACAAAAATTTATTTTAATGAAAAAATTAAGTTTTTAGCAGGTTTACCCAGAAAAATATCATGTCACCAACAACGAATATTTTTCATAATTTTATACTGAGCGTTTTAGAGCAAAGGGAATTTTAATTTTTTTAAATATTTGCGTTATTTTATTAAATATTCTCAGCTGTTGGTTCAGATTTCTTACCAACTGTTGATGGGAAATTTACTTGTTTGTTTACACCTTGTTTTTGATTTGTGCCTTTTTGTTTTTGCCTGTTCTCGTAAATTTTGATTTTAAAATTTAGTTACATTTTTCTCAGAAACTGTTAAATGATGACTTCCTCAAGTGCTCCAAAAATTAGCAATATACAAAAATCGTAGAAAAAATTTTGTAAAAGTTTTATGTTATTCATTATTTTTTTTTTTTTTTTTTTTTTTTTTTTTTTATTTGTTTAAGGTCGCATCAACAATAAAGTCATTAGCGACCACAATTACATAATAACCTTAAATTAACAAAATTTACATAACAAAATTTGAATTAAAATGTCTTGAGTGAACAAAATTTGAAGAATGACTTGTGTAAACAAAATTTGGATTAAAATAGATTGTGTAACTGTAAGTCCGTAAGGTATAAAACCACATTCTGTATACTCTTGATGTCCGTCAGCATGATTTTCGTATTTTGTGTTAAGTTATACTTTTCTCGTAGATCACGTAATCCTGGACATTTTATCAGTAAGTGTATTATCGTCAATGTAGTATCGTTGCAAAAATAACAGGTCGGTGCTTCAGTCTTTTGAAGAAGGTATTTGTGTGTGAGACTAGAATGTCCAATTCGTAGGCGTGTTATAAGTACTTGATTTTGTCTGCTACTTTGTGGTATTAATACTTCATGTGTGTTTTCCCTGAAGTCGTGTAGTTTACTGCGATGTCCTTTCCATTCATCGTTCCACACTCCTTGTGTCGTCTTGAGAACAAATTTTGACAAATCAACATGTGAGACAGCATGATCATGAAACACTTCTTTTATGGCTTGTTTGGCGGCATTGACTGCCTTCTCGTTTCCTGATATACTAACGTGTGCTGGAGTCCATACAAATTCAATTGTGTTATTAATTTTTGTATTTGTCACTAAAAGCCTAACTATTTCTTGAATTATCGGTTCTTTAGTATTTAAATTAGAAATGCTTTCTAGAACACTTTTAGAATCGGTAAAAATTACGAATTTGGAATTTCGAGATTGAGATACAATTTCCAGAGTTTTATAAATAGCATAGGCTTCACAAAAGAATATAGAAGATACGTTATTAATTTTGTAAAGAATCTCTGAATCAGGAAACACGATTCCACAGCCACAACCTTCAGTTGTAAGTGAACCGTCTGTGTAAACACTCAAGTAGTCTTTGAATCTAGCAGTTATTTTTTGAAACAGAGGCCTGAAGACAGCAGAATGGTGGTTTTGTTTTCCAAGAACACTAAGACTTAAATCAGGTATTGGAAGTTTTAGAAGCCATGGTGGTTCATCAGGTTGACAAACTTCAAAAACATTTGGAAGACGTATATTTAACTCCTTGAGGTAGGTGTCCACGCGATCACCTAAAGCTTTCGGGAATCTTGCTCTTTTTCTGGTAGATGTTTGGTTTCCTGTGGATATTGCACTATATACTGGGTTCATCGGTGTTGTAGATATTTTAACTGCAAATTTGATACATAAGTATTTTCTGCGATATGACAACGGTATGTCATTGCTTTCGGCAATGATACTTTCCACCGGGCTGGTCCTGAACGCACCCAGAGCCATACGCAAACTTGTTGTGTGAATAGAGTTTAAAGAATTTTTAACTGATTTTTGTGCAGAGTCATAAACAATCGAACCATAATCTAATTTGTTTCTAATTAAAGCCCTGTAAGTATTTAAAATTATACGTTTATCAGCTCCCCAACTGCATGACGAAAGTAATTTAATTATATTCATTCGTTGTAAACAGTCAGCTTTAAGTTTCTTAATGTGAGAAACCCACGTAAGTTTCTCGTCAAATACCATACCTAGTATTCTAATTTCATTTTTCTGTTTATTTCCTGGTTACCTATAAAAAGCTGCGTATGTTCATCCGATGAGTGTTTTCGGGAGAAAATAATATAATCTGATTTAGTCAGTGAAATATTGAATCCGTTATTCAACGCCCATTTCTGTATATCACTCAGCGTTTTCTGTAAACAGTGTTGAGTTGTTTGGACGATTTTGCCTCTAATAGTAACAGTCACATCATCTGCAAATATGTAGCATTTTACTGGCGGTGATATTAATTTAGTTATATCATTTATAGCAACAAGAAATAAAGTTACACTCAAAACGGATCCTTGAGGAACACCATTTTCTACAACAAATTTTCTCGACAGACTTCCATTAGCCTTGACCATTATGACCCTGTTTTGTAAAAAATTTGAAATGAAGTTTAGGATTGGTCCGTTAACACCAATTTCACTTAATATCTTTACAATTCTGTACTTCCAAACTATACCGTATGCATTCTCCATATCCAATGCAACTGCAATTAGGTGTTCACCAGATTCAAAAGCATTACATATGTCGGTTTGTAGATTAACAAGATGATCTAAAGTAGATCTATTTTTTCTGAATCCACTTTGAAATTTAGATAGAAAGCTAATGTTGTCTAAGTACCAAACTAGACGATTATTTAATATCCTTTCTAGAAGTTTACATAATGTCGAAGTTAATGCAATCGGTCGGTAACTCTCTGCTTTACTATGATCTTTATTTGGTTTAGGAACTGGAACTACAATAGCTTCCCTCCAAATGGCCGGAAAGAGACCGTGTAATAAGATTCTGTTATAAATGTCTAATAGAAATAGTATGGCATTATCAGGTAAATTCTTCAAAAATATATTAAAAATACCGTCAGGTCCAGGACTTGAATTACGTAATTTTGAAATGACATTTTGGATCTCGTTGTAAAGAATAGTAGAATTAAGAGGATGATTTAAGATGTTGGCTCCATCGTCAGTGACTTCGTTAATATTGAGTTCAGTATTACTTTTAATTTCTAAAAATTTCGCATTATATTTAGCGTCACTTGAACTTTGAGCAAAGGTGTCGGCTAATAAATTGGCAATCTCATCTGGATGTGTGATTATTTTACGGTTAGTATTTACAAGACATGAAATATTAGTAGAACATTTAATACCTCTTATTTGCTTTATTTTATTCCACGATTCAACGGAGTTTGAACTGGTCATTGAGGAGATGAAATCACTCCATGACTTACGTTTCTTTAATTTAAACAATGTTCTCGTATACGACCTACATTTTTTATACTCAGTAAAATTTATCTGAGTTGGGTGGCGTTTATATTTATTGAATGATTTCTTGAATTTTTGTAGAGACTCCTTGCATTCATCATCCCACCATGGGACTTGCCTTTTACGGATTTTTCCTGAAGTTTTCGGTATATTTTTAACTGCTGCTTCTAAGATTATACTAGTAAAACAACTAATTTCATCATCTATTGTTCTTTCTTCTTGTGTATGAGAGGTGGGCTTGAATATTTCCTCAATTTTTAATGATATGTCATGTCGGAATTTTTCCCAATCGGCCTTACCAAAAATCCATTTCTGATTTATCGTATCAAATGTATCTCTAGATCCAATGTCAATAATGATCGGAAAGTGGTCACTACCATACAACTCGAACTCAGTTCTCCATTCAAGCTGATGAGCAACTGACGCACTGCAAAGGGTAAGATCTATTGCACTAAAGACTCTATAACTGCTGTTGAAATGAGTAGGTTTCTTCTTATTTAAAAGAACCACATCAGTGTCTTCCAATAATTGTTCAATAATATTACCTCTGGCGTCGTTTTTATGAGAACCCCAAGCATAGTTGTGAGAGTTAAAATCTCCGGCGATTAAAAACGGTTTTGGTAGTTGGTGGATTAGATTATACAACTCCGTGGATGAGAGCTTGTACTGGTTAGGTAAGTAGATGTTACAAATTGTAATGGAACCTATTGGAAGAAGAACAGATACAGCGATGGCTTCGATGTTAGAATTTAATTTAATTTCAGAAGTTTTAAATTTTTTATGAATATACATGGCCACACCTCCACTAGCGTGTAAAACATTTACTCTATTTCTATAAAAGATAGAATAATTATTAGAAATAGGTGCAAATAGATCATCTTTAAAATTTGTCTCTTGCAGACAGATTGCAATCGGATTATGTTTATTAATAAGTAGTTGGAGAAACTCTTTTTGCTGGTAAAAACCATTGATATTCCATTGAAGGATGGAATATGTAGAATTATAACTTCCTGTCATTTTAGAACATAAAAACTTAAATGATTAAATAAAAACAATTTTGAAAATCGAGAAATATATATTCCAATAATTACGACGAATCACAGTCTAGCAAAGATAGTAGATTACTGTCACCTTCTAAGTTGGCACTTTTTACTGGAATTTCCATACTTGAGTTATTAGATCCATCTATCGCTGATTTTAGTGCCTTTTGTAATTTAGTAAATTTAGTTTTAAGGGATCTTCCGTTTAAAGAAGGATAAGTATCATTAAGAAGAACCAAAACTTTAGATAGGTCAGAGGTATATTCCTTTATAATGCCTACAGGATTGGAGGAACCGTAAGTCCTTTCAAGGAGGCTCTTTAATTGCATGTAGTCAAGAACATAGGGGTTGTCATTGCTACTGAGAGTGTCCTTCAGAGGACTTAACTGGTCTTCTATTACTTTAGAAAAGTGATCACCCTTCTCCTTTTTAATCTTCTTTTTCATCGGTCTAGTTGGGGTATACCCTTCTTCTGTCGATGAATCGATATTCGACGAGTTATCTAAACACTCGTCATTATTAATGGCAGTAGAGCCCTCAGACGACAACGGCCTTTTATGTATTTTGGCTTCAGTCATACTAGATTTACCAGGAGCAGGAAGCCCAGGAAATTCAATATCAAACTTAGTGTGTTGATTACTAGTGTCGTTTGATTTTTGTGTACCGGTAACACTGGTATCAAAGTTACCATCGGATTGAAAATTTTTAGTGGATTTATAATTTCCGTTAACAGTAGGAACCTCATTGTCCTCAACTTCATTTAAACTACTAACATTTTTAACATGACCAACATCCCTATCGCTTACTAAATTCTCATCTTCACGATTGAGGTCACTGACTTTGTCATTTATGATTGAAGTACAATCTTTAGCCTGATGCCCCGGTTGTTTACAGAGAAAACAGGATATAGAGTCAGATGATAGATAAATCCAATAGGATGTATCATCATATACAATCTTCATAGAGTCAGGTAATTTTCCGAAATCTTCCGGGTGGATATACACCTGACGTCTGAAGCTCATGATATGGCTATAGCCGGGTTCAGATATCCCCGCTTTCAGGAAAGAAATTTTAGACGCTAGTCTTATATTTAGTCTAGAAAGTTTATCTTCCAGTATATTATGAGGAATTACTGGACACACATTTGATAAAATAATCCTTTTGTACGTTGTAATTAACGGCCGAATAAGCAATTTGTTGTTATTCAGTGAAATTACTGTATGGTCTGCTACAAGACTGTTTACTATATCTGACGAAGCAAGATACATACAAATTCTGTTCATCGAGATTCGAGAAACAAACCTAATGTTCTCGGGTTTCACTAATAAACCGACTGCCTGGATGTACTCCTTTACTGGTATTCCGTCGATTGCATCTAAAATTATGGCCTGAGCCTTCGTTGGAAAATTATTCGTTTTTACGCTATTTGCGTAAGAAGCTTGTTGACTGTTTAATTTACTGTTTTTTTCCATTGAATTACTACTATTATTTAACAATGAACCTCTGTACTCAGAAGCCATTTTAAATATTTTCCGTAACCTAGGCTAGCTTAGGTTAGGTTACCAACAATGACAACAATGCCGACAAAAAACAAACAAAAGATAAAACAAAATGAAATAAAATAATTACCTATCACTTAAGTGTAATCGGTATACTCGCAGACAAGTAATTAATAGTTTTAAATAGAAAAATACTAGTATTTTTGTCCATAACACAAACAGCACAACATTTGTTTACAAACACCAAACCGGAAGTATATTCATTATTTTGTTTTCAATTTTCTGCTTCAACAACTTAAATTGTAAAAACTGTCAGTAGCTAGAGAAACTCGACAACGATTAAGTGAGTAATTTTTAATTTTTCTATCTTTTACCAAACCTATGAAAAATGTACCTGAAAATAGCAAATTTTACACTGGCGGGTACAAGGTATATTCAGTCTCTCCTTAATATTATTTCTTGATTTTTCTTAATTGTCCATCAGTGTTGTTTGAGGTCTCCTTCTCCTTCAATTATCTATTTTAACTTATTTTTTTAGTGTTTGTGATATCAAATATTTGTTTTGTAAATCTGTTCTTGTCTATTCTGTGCAAGTGACCGTAAAATATTGCTCTCCTTCTTCTGTAATTATCTGTGATTATTTCCGTGTGTTTTTAGATTTCTGATGATGGTTAATCCATTATGTAATCTGAGATAAGTGGTCCAAATATGTTTATAAGAATTTTTCTTTCTTGTTTTTCAATTTGTTTTATTTCTTTTGTTCATGAATTAGTGTGATTCCCGCTGTGTACTATAATGCTTCTCGAAGAGCACAAGTGTTGTGTTGGTTGAGTTTTGCGTTGATGTACATTGAGTTTTTGTTGTAGTGGATTTTAAAAGTATTATATTATATAAAAAAACATATTATTTTAGTTTCCCAGAATTTTATTCTTTCTTAAACTTCTAAATTTAGTATATTTTAGCTCGTATGCTTAAAATGACTAGAATTTTTTAAATAGACCAACTAACCTCAAAGCAGCTTAGCTAGAAAGGAGCTGAACATCCCAAATTTCATAACCATTGAAAATATTGAATTGTATTTTATTGAAATAACTTTTAAGTGATTTACCAACTCCAAAACGTCAGGAATGCGTAAAATTTTAGTCTGGAATATATTTCTGCAGAGGACAGATAAACTTGAAACGAAGTTAAACGACAATTCTATTCAACTTTAACTTTCAGAAATTTCAAACCGTCAATTTCTTATACCGTTCATAACGTTATGAACGGTAGAACTTTTGGAAACAACCTCCTTCCCCAATTGGGCCGTCTGGGAAGGATTTTGTAGTAACAACTGTTCAAACGTTATTGAACTAAACATTTTTCGATCATAAAGAGAGAAATACTCGTATATAAGTTATTCAGATTTTTAATGTAGAACACTAAAAACCGTAAAATTATCTCCTTTAGGCCTATGTGGTTTTTTAAACTTTTTTTAGTTTATTTTAAGTCGCACAACATCTTGATCATTAGCTACTACTTTTGGTTTCGGAATGATAAGTTAGAAGTGTAATAATTTTCCAGACCCTAGCCGCGAATCGAATTCGGGATCTTTGTTTTACAGGGTAGCACGCTAACCACTGCCCAGTGGTTGCTCCCGTGGCCCCACGGGAGCAGCCGTTTTTTTAACTTAATTTAATTTTGCAAATGCGCAAAGATATCAGCAAAAATTATTGGAATGACTATATTCAGTAATAATAAGCATGTTACTGGCGTAGAGGAGGGGATTATAGATACTGAAGTCACGAAATTGCCGTTTGCGTATGTATGGGCTGTGAGGAAGGGAAGTGAAATTTTTGCAGTGCTGTCAACCTCAACAGCGAGACACTTCTCGTACATTTCACAACCGTGCAGTTTCTACATACATTTTGTAAGGTGTGGTTTATTCCGAGAAAATCTTTTTTTCATAAACTTTATAAGAAATAAATATGACCTGTAATATTGCCTATAGCTTAATTACATGACTAGAAATGTTTGAGTTACTGTAATTACGAATGAATCGCCTTCTTTACTATTACTGTCATCAGCGTTTTCATTATCAGTCTCTCTGGTATCTACCTAACCGTTTTCTTTTTTTACCAGGTGTCAACAAAACTGTTAAAGAGAATAGCTTCTCGCGTCCTTAATTTCCTTCTTTATTTTTCGAATTGTGGAAAGAGAAACATTACAGTAGTTAGCCACTCGCTCACGGCTTTTGTTAAGAGGCACGGATAGGTATTTTTCAGCTTAGCTTAAACTTCACATTTAATTACACTGTATTCACCACTGTGAATAGTTCTACCACGTTTTCGAGAAACCGACATTTGTTTTTACGGTAACAAACAGTTATATTCGTACAGTTAACCTGCAAAAGGTTCCGCGATATATTGTATATACTCTGGGTATAGTATAAGTTGTTATGTTTGTCGTACTGAAATTAAAGCAGTCGCGCATGCGTACTGATGCTTTCCCCTCGTTGCAAACAAGGGCAAACTCGTGACTCAAGTGACCTATACCTATACCTATAGTGACAATACCTCACTATACCTATAGTGACAAGTCACTATACCTATAATGACAAGAATCCCAAAATTTAATATTGCATCACATTAATCCCATTAACTTCGCCTGCATTTAGAGAAACATAATGGCATCGTAAAATTATTTTCCAGAAGTATTTCAAAAGATAAAAAGGTTTTACATTTATTATTTTCTTGCATTATTTACAATGGCACAATTTAAACCGCTGGGATACACGTAGTCCCAATTAGAGTGGTGGTACAGGCTAATTATAGGCTTAATTGTTGTAATTTAAATGGCTGATGACAATTTAATTAAATTCGGAGATCCTCTCGCCACGGGTAATTTAATCTGCACCGTGATATCCATCCTCCCTTGCTCGTTTGGTATTGTCAATACTTCACGGTTAGCTCTAATAGGTTACAATGCAATACACACTACTGTTGAGACCGGTTAACAGAATGTCATTTTGGCCCAACTAATTTATTCTATTCATAGCGACATATTACAGAAGTTAAAATCAATAAGTGAAGTACTTTAGAATTCATAAAATAGATTAAACTTTTCCAATATTTATACTAAATGAAACTAAATTTACTAAACAAATAAAAAAATAAGCCGGCCGCATTGGCGCAGTTGGTAACGTGCTCGCCTCTCATCATGCGGTCCTGGGTTCGAATCCCACTCAGGCACGGCATATTTTCATAAGTTACAAAAAATCATTTCATCCTCCATTGTAAACAGTTCCACCCCAACGTCGTCGCTAATGACCGTAGTAGTTGATGCGACGTTAAATAAATAAATAAAAATAAAAAAATAAAAAAGTAAAAATTTAATTTACTAATTTTTTTACGTCGTCTAAGTTCATGATGGGTTTTTTTAAAAAGAAATTTTTCTTCAAAAATGTTCATGCTTATTACTTAAATTTCGTTAAATTATACATCTACGGGGTGGTGATTCATATTTATTCAGAAGTATTTCAAAAGATAAAAAAGCGTTACATTTTTAATACGAAAATAATAGAAACGCATCTCATCCATCTATAATTGACAACAAAAAATCGAAAAAGACATCATTTCACTAATAATTATTTCAGTCTATTTGAGTCTTTTACAGATTTATAAATTAATTCTAAGAATTATAAGTAAAAGACCGCCTCGCTTTCCGTCTGACCAATGCTTCTCAGAGTTTGAAGTGATAAATATGTTAGGGAACTCTTTGTAAAGGAGATCTTGAGAAAGTTAAAAAAGAGTTGACGGAGCGTACAAAATAAAATCCCTAAGTACGACACAAGAAAAGAACACCTGATTTTTTTCAGATAAAGCGAGAAACGCGCTCTATGAGAGACATTTCTCTTACTTAGCTTCAAAATTATATAATCTGCTACCTAAAAATGTAATAGAAAAATTCCTTTCATGAAACGACGCGTGTCATGGCTGGTGGAAATTTTTAAAAAGGCTTACCTGTGACATATGGCAAAACCCATTAATGATTTCTGTATCTACTCAATGAGTACTCTGTGAGTACATGAGGAATCGAATGACACTATTTTTTCCCCAAATTCCGACTTTGATTTCTTGACTTCCGGTTTTGGGCCACTTCCAGTCGAACCCGGAACTTCAAACCCAATGATTTTTGTATCTTCTTTTTAAAAGGAATCAAAGACAATATTTTTATTTCCAAGTTCCGACTTTGATTTCCTGATTACCGGTTTTGAGCCACTTCTGGGCAAAATCAGAACTTCAAACCTAATTTACGACCTCTTACTTTTTGTGTAGATTACGGATTCGAAAATCGTTTGTTGTTATCACTTGTAGTTTCTAACATCTGGGTGTGACGTACGGTTGGACAAAACAAAATGATAGGTGACAATATTTTAAAAATTGCCACCAACAAGATGAAATTAAATTTCGGGATAAATAATGCAGAAATTGGTCTTTATAAGGGACATCTTGAAAGTGATTGTTAGTAAAACGCAACATTAACTGTGAGCTCACTTAGCACATTTTTGTGGTAAATAATTTGAAAGTTTAGTGAACTACTATCGGTTTTATAATCATACACAACCGAGTTTGAACCCTTGCATATCCAAAACTATGATTCGGATGTTAACACATTTTACATAAAAATTTAGCTCCTTTTATTCTGCGTTGATCTATAATAGTCCTATATTTTTAATATTGTTTAAAAATTGCCATATCGAGGTTGGAAGACAAAAAGACCCGGTTTTTTTGCTACAGCAACAAACTTCATGCATTTAGAGCCGTGTAGCTCGATAACTATTTGACCGAAAAGTTTGAAATTTTAATATAACATAGACAATTATATTTTTACAGCGTGTACGAAATTTCAAATTCGTACGTTATTTAAATTTTGATTTATTAACAATATTATGAACCCTTGCTATCTCGGTAACCGCTCGATCGTTCAGCACGGGCAAACTATCGTTTTATTCAGCGTAAAAAATTAGGACAAATATGTTAATAACAAGAAACATTGATTGGCCAATGTTGTGGTAGAATTTTTAAAATTTTGAAAAATAGACTGGGTAATGCGGGGGTGGGGGGGGTGGGCGCTACTATTCATGTTACCGGTTCGTTTACGTGACATCCTGTTGGACTGTCTACCTGAAATTGACAGACTGCATTGTCAATTCAAGTAGAAAGTCAGATTCAAATGAGATTCAAGTGACAAAATAAAATGAGCTAAAGTTTGATGTAAAGTATGTTAAAATCCGACTCATAGTTTTGGAGATGCAAAGGTTCGAACTCGGGTGTCTATGATTATGAAACCGATAGTAAATATTTATACGTATCCTGGCACATGGGTTTTAACCGTAGTTAGATATACCAATTTCCACCGCGACGAAAAGTGGAACGAGTGTGATAATAGGGATTGTATTAACTCATCCATTCCATTCTTTCAGAAGTGGTAAAAATAGACACATAACTTATTCCACCATTATACTGGAAATAACATATTCAATTATGGTTAAAAACCACAGTTTAACGAACCAATAGTGAAACATGAATGAGCATGAACCAGTTATGTGCTAGGGTATGAATAGAAAAGGTTTTCCTCTTTATTTGTTTCAATATAACAAATTAAAACTACAAAATGTGATGTCCAAAGATAGAGAAAAGTGACATAAAAGACTTGAATAAGCAGATTACCGATTAAAATGTTATTTACGATAAAATAATAAAAATATTAGGTTTCTTTATGTTGAATGTTTATCACGTACCTAATTATTTGTATGGTATTAATTGAAGCATTTGTATCTAAGAACTCAGAAGGTCCTACACTCTTTTCAGTCGTCGAAGAACATTGTCTGGAAGTCTGTTTGTACGCATTTAGCTAAAATGTTTTTACATTTACCTAGCTTTTGGTAAAATTTCTTATAAAAAGTTTTATGAAATAGTTGTAAGCGGTTATTTTTGTTCGTATAAACATTTAATCACTCAGTCTGTTAGTCCCAGGGCTACAAAAAGTAGTTCTGTTTCTTATCACATAGTCAGTCAATTAAATGACTGAATCATTTAAGAACAGAAGAGGTAGAGGTGTAAAAAAATTAGTCAGAGTTATCTCCTCTGAAAGTATTGAATTTCATTATATAAGCAGACCTCCATTTGTTGGAAATTAAGTGAAGGTGTCGTTTGCAGAATGGAAAATATGTGCTTTTCAGTGGGCCTGGCATGCTGATAAGCATACTTTTCAACTCAGTGAGGAACTCTATAGGTTCAAACCAGCCTTTCTGTTGATGACCTAAACAACAACAAACATTCAATTCACTAATATAGTAAATGATCTCACAGTATCTCACTGCAGATGTATCTCAGATGTATCTGCAGTATCTCACTGCACTGTAAATGATCTCACTGCAGATGATGTTGTCATGACTCAGGAGTCAGAGGACATGCTACAAAGAGGTATTTATCGGTTGCACTCTGTGTGCAAAGATTATAATTTAAAGATTTCTGGTCGAAAATCTAAAGTTATGGCCTTCATTGGGAAAGACCTAGTGAGATCAAAGATAGAGCTGAATGGGAGCATTCTGGAACAAGTTTCTTCCTTTAATTATTTGGGGTACGAGGTTTCTCCCATAGGTAGTTTTGATGTGGAGAATAAAGTAAACAAATTTAAGCATATTTGCGGGACAATCCACAGAACTTTAAAGAATAAGACAAGGAAGGAAACAAGACTGAAGTTCTATAAGACAATGGCAGTTCCAGTGGTGTTGTATGGGTGTGAGACCTGGGCGCTTACTAGGCGACAACAGAGTAGTTTGAGAGCTGCGGAGATGAGATTTCTCAGGGCTACAAAGGGATACACATTAGAGGATAGGTTGAGAAGTGAGGATATACGACAGGAGTTAGGTATATACAGCTTGGAAGATAAGATGAGAGCCTACAGGAATAATTGGTGCATTTATTTGGAGCGCATGGGGGATCAGCGGTTTCCTCGCTTGGCTAGGTACTACAGACCCAAGGGAAAAAGAAGTGTGGGACGTCCGAGAAGAAGATGGTTTCCGGAACGGGCAGACGTGCCTAATCCTTGAAGTGAAGAAGAAGAAGAAGAAGAAGATCTCACAGTTAATTTTGTAAACACCCCTATCGCTGCCGATAACACACACACGGCCACAAAAAAACAAGCGACAGGTCGGACGGGGTGTAGACAAAATAAAAAAAATTTAGGAAGCGGTAAACAAACACGGGGATCGTTGCATGAGTGAAAAATAAACTCATTCACAGTAGGTTGCAAAAATTTAATTAATAACAGAATAAGACTATCATATTATAAAGTATTAAACAGTAAATATTTCAATAACAAAATTTTAAATCGGTAAAGACCGAACATTAGCAACAAATCCAAATAATTACAATATGGGTAATTCAAAATTAATAACTTTATAAGTTGTAAAATAATGCTTTTATACAAACTAATAATAGCATTTGTTTGTTGGCCAACATATGCATATATTGATTCGGTTTTCTAATGACTTAGCAACTATTATGTTTAATTTTCAGAATTACTACATAACTATTAAATAAATAATTTAGGATCATTATTACTTTCGTATTGACGTTAAATAAAGCAGCAAAATTTAAGATTATTTTAATTTACATAAGAATTTAAAAGAAAAACAAAACTAGAACTAAGCTAGTTATTTTAAATTTTAATATATATATAAAAAATTTTATGTGTTACACTAGGTTGTGCAAACAAAAATATTTTAATTTTTAACATTTAAATAAGTTAATTAGTGATTATGAAACGACATGAAAATATATATATATAAGGTAATGTCTCGACAAAGATTTTCTTGTCCATTACTTGCAATTTATATTAAGGTTTCGACTACAGAATCTTTCATGCAAGATAATTAAACATTTCACCGATTAACTGTTGACCGGAACTGAGAATTTCACAAAAATATAAAAAGATGATGGTCACATACCTCATGTTAATAACACTTATGTTGTAAATAAAACACTCACGAATCCCACAGGTAATCTTATTCTCAAAATGGTAGAACTAACAGTATTGGAAAAGCTCCAGACATTTGAAAATCCCATCAAGACACAGAATATTGGCGAATGAAGAAAATCATATTCGAGAATCGAATATCCAAATGATGATCAGTAAACTGAAGGTAGTAGACATTGAAATTCTGGATTGCAGTTTTATTTTGGTTAGAACTTGTTACCTCGAACCCGGTACTCCAAACCATGCACTTGAACCGTGCACTCGAACCGTACACTCGAACTGTGTACTCGAACCCTGTAGCAAAGATCGGGCCAGTGTCAATAATTTATATAAAATAAACGATCTTAACATCAGCACAAGTCATAAGTTATACAATAAGATTTAGTAGTTTTATGAATTAGGTTAAGTAACTTAATGAAGTAAGAATTTCTACGAGCCGTAATACAATAAAATTAAAAGTACAAGACAAAATACAATTTTGAGCAATTACTATTGCAAAATGATCTTAATTAGAAAACATAATAACTTTTACAAATGAAATAATCGAAATTAAAATTTAGTTTTGTTGGATGTGACACGTATTCAGCAAACTGAAGCAAGCCTAAACAGAGTAGCTTACTTTTACAAAAATATGATATTAAACAGCTCGTAGCAAAACTCACAACTTTTGGAATACAAAGAAAAATAAATAATCTTACCATTTCAAAGAATGGGCAGACGTTTTACTTTAGCCAAAAGTAAAAAACTGAAAATTAATCACGTAAAAATTACAACATTACGGAATCACTATACTCGGTGAAGCGACGACAAAGAGTGTAGCCAGGCAACTCATGTAGGCAGCTTGTCGAGAGGGGCAGAAGCAGTTCGTACGAGAGACGAAGAGCGCGCCACCGGACGGCAGACAGTTCTACATCACAAGCAAAACAGTTAAGGAAACCAACACAATAAATTACGCCGACAAAACCCTAAAACACGTAACAATCTGTAAACAGATGTTACAGACTCCCCCCGCCAAGGACAAACAAAACCAAGAAAAGGTTTTGTTTGCCCCAGCCGAGAGGAGAAACAACAACAACGGGGAGTTTAAAGTCGTCCCCTAGCGCGACTGACATCAACCCCCCCAACAGAACCCCACAGGAGTAGTTAAGGTCATCTCCTTCGCGTGACCGACATCGACCCCCCAAAAACCCCACAGGAGTAGTTAAGGTCATCTCCTTCGCGTGACCGACAAAATCGAAAGAAGGAGGACCGTAAAGGTCTCCGTAACCCTCCATCGTCCGCCCAGCTAAGGGAAGAGACCGAAGGCTCAAGAGACCCCACAAGTCCTTGGTGACTGCACTGACACATCCGCCCAACTAAGGGAAGATGCGGCAAATACAGCACCACCAAACACCTTACCATCACCAAAACCCAAAAACATAACCAACCTAAGTCCAAGACACAAATAAACTAACCTAAGACAGAGGACTCACTATGTCCGACGGGCAAGAAACCCAAAGATGGCTTGAGAAAGCCAATTGATCAGAAGATCAAGGTGAGGGATGCGAGGACGTCTCCCCGAAGTATCCCAAAAATGCGTGAGGCACCAACCCCAAACGCACCTAACACAGGGCACAAAGACCCTAGCTAAGACAAATCAGGTAAAACGAGGTAATTCCCGACAAGGGAGACCCAACAAAACGAGGGCAACAAAACAAAGTAGGAAAAAGTTTTTTCCAAAAGGAAATAAAAGACAAGTCAAAAGAAAAGGTAAACATACCTATCCAAGACATAAACAGGGGTAAATCCAAACAAACAACAAAACAAATATTTAACAAGAGCGGACAAAATCCACAGTGGATACGTCCAAATCGTCGCAATCGGAAACTTCTTCATCAGATACGGGAATGTCCTTATGTCGCACAGGCCCATAAGCAACCTTGAGTTGGGACAGATGAGCCTTCCGAACACACTCGGAACAGCCAGGACGAGCCAATTCCACTGTGACGGGAGTAAGGAATTTAGAAATAGTAAACGGCCCAAACCAGCGCGTCATGAGCTTGGCCGATTGTTTGTTAATAGCGGAGCTCAAATTATGCTTCATGCACCATACCAGGTCTCCAACTTTAAAATTGTTCTCAGTTCTTCCTTTGTTATAACTCTGTGCGAAACGCTTTCGCGCCTTTATTAAATTATCCTTGGCACTTTTCCATACTTCGGTGGCAGAGCTAGCATCGTGCGGCAATAAATCATTTATTTTCCAAATATTGGATAGGGGACAGGAGGGAAGGATTTTAAAAATAATATTGAACGGAGAATTCTTAATGGAATCGTGAAAAGAAGAATTGAAGGCGAGCTGTAACCATGTGAGGGATTGGTCCCAATTAGATTGAGAATCAGAATGAAAGGCAATAAGAGCCGCCTTAAGATTTCGGTTGAATCTCTCGGCATTAGAAGGTTGGGGATGATAAGGGGATAGAGTAGAAAACTTAATACCCAGCGAGAACAGAAAGTTTCTGAAAAGATGGGAAGTAAAACAGGTAGCGTTATCGGAGATAACAATATCAGGAAAGCCAAAACTTTGAAAAACGTGATCCTTAAGGGATTTAATAGTGTTAGCAGAAGTAGCGTCGCGTACAGGACAAAGCCAGGTAAATTTCGAAAAGGAATCGACAATGACCAAAATATAACGATACCCACAACGGGTACGGGGTAAAGGACCTACATAATCGATGTGAAGAACATGGAAGGGGCGAGTGGGGACGGTGGAGGCTAAGAGACCTATTTTGGTGTTGCGAGAAGGCTTACTAGTGGCGCAGATGTTACAGGACTTGATACGATTTTCGATGTCTTTGGACATAGAGGGCCAATAGAAATACTGTGAAATTTTACGACGAGTTTTCATGAAACCGAAATGACCTCCTAACACAGAGTCGTGAAAATAAGCAAACACCATGTCAACTAATACAGAAGGGAGAACAATACGCGAAGGGAAGGTACCTAAAGGTTTAATACATAGGACACCTTTAGAAAGGTAAAATTTGGATGAAACAACACCTTCCTTTAGAGAAGAAATAATAGACAACAGCTTGGGATCTTGGTTTTGATAGGAGCTAATATCACCGAAGGCCAAAGGGAAATTATTGAGGATAGGGAAACATTCTATATCGTCTTCAGCTCCAACAGCTTCGTTCTCCTCGAACATTCGAGACAAGGTATCGGCGATCACATTTTGCGTTCCTTTTATATGTGTTACAGTAAATTTCAAGGACATAATTTTTGCGATCCAGCGCCCTAACTTTCCAAGAGATCTGGGTCGAGCTAACAACCAGGATAACGCTTGGTTGTCCGTTTCCAGAGCAAATTCGCGGTGTTCCAAATAGGGGCGAAATTTCTCCATGCCATACACCACCGCGAGGCATTCCAGTTCGTAAGCGGAAGCTTTTCTTTCTTGCTGCGTTAAACTTCTGGATGCATACGCCACGGGTTGACGTGAGCCGTCGATTTCCTGTAGAAGAACAGCGCCTAAAGCGCAAGAGCTGGCGTCGGTTTGCAAAATGAAACCATTTTCAAAGTCGGGTATCCTTAGCACAGGCGGGTTGCTAATAGCGCTTTTCAAGGTATCAAACGCCTTTTGTGCATCTTCACTCCAACAAAACTTGCTCCTTTTTCCACGAAGAGCATTGAGAGGAACGGCAATTTCAGCAAACTTTGGGATAAACTTCCTAAAGAAGTTCACCATGCCCACAAATCTCGACACGGCCTTGGCGTTCTTAGGTGTAGGAAAATTTAAAATAGCAGATGTACGGTCGGGGTTAACCTTAACACCACCTGCTGAAATAAGGTGCCCAAGAAAACCAACTTCGCTAACAGCGAACTTCACCTTATCCGGATTTACAGTTAGACCTGCTTTAGACAAACGTTGAAGTATGTCACGCACGTGTTCAACATGAGCATCGAAATCGTTAGAAAAAATCAAAACATCATCCAAGAAATTAAACACATACTGAAATTTGACGTCATGGAAAATTTTGTCTAAAAGTCGAGACAATACTTGACCGCCGGTGGCTAAGCCAAAAGGAATACGTGTGAACTGATATAACATCCAAGGAGTGCAAAAGCTAGTCACATGCTTGGATTCTTGAGAAAGAGGGATTTGGTGGTAAGCGGAATTAAGGTCAAGTATCGTGAAAAATTTGGCCTTACCGAACCAATCGAAACAGGAGTGGAGATTGGGAAGGGGAACTGCTTCAACATCAACATGCTGATTGAGTTTCCTATAGTCGATCACCATGCGCGGTTTCCTGTCGTCACGAGTAACGACAAAAGCGGGACTAGCGTAAGATGAATTGCTCGGCTCGATTATACCCTGTTCGAGCAATTTGTCGACCAAATTGCGCAAAAGCAACATCTTAGGTGGGGCTAAAACATAAGGATGTGATTTCACGGGAACTTTACTATCTAATTTGACGTCATATTCAACAAGGTGGGTCAGACCTAAACGAGTCGTAAGTACCTCGGAAAATTCATTAAACAACTCCACAGCGCGTTCACGTTGTTCAATGTTAAGATGAGAAATAAGTTTCCCCCAGTCCATACTATCAGAATCAAGAGATTCTACTTGGTGATCTATAGAATTAGCAGAAATCGGACTACCGAATAAGGGTATTTTATATTTGGGACGGAATTTGAAATGAAGAAGACAAGAAGATAAATCAAGTACAAGACCAGTATGAATGAAGAAATCTGATCCAAGAATAAAAGAACAGGCCAGATTACTTGCTACAAGGATGGGAAAATTCCAAGTAAAACAATCAACTTTTATTTTACATAAGACTTCATACATAATGTCCAATTTGGAGCTGGTAGCTGATGAACACACAACGTTTGACACTTTTACAGATTTGAAGTTGCGAGAGTTATTTAAAGAATTAAAGGTATTCAAACTCATAAACGATCTTACAGATCCGGAATCAAGAAGAGCAGGAATGTCACATGAATTAAATTTGAGATTCACTCTGGGGCGACTCCTAACAGGACAAACATTTATAATATTACTACGATTAGGCTGCAGTATGCCATCAACAGCTTTAGGCCAACGGACCAATCTTGAATAATTATTACCAAAGTGCGAATCGGAAACAAAATTCCGCCTAACATCGTTAGAATAATTGCGACTAACACGAGCGGTATAAATACGCTTGCACCTGAAACGAGAACAATCCCATATGTAATGTCCCATAACATTACACAAGAAACATTGAGGAGGAAACATATTATTAAAGTTAGACTTAAATTTCGAACAGTGAGGTAGGCTAACCGTATCTACCCCACTACACTCTAGTTTTTTTGGAATATTGTTATTATTATTTGAAGACGAAGAAACATTTCTCCCTATTGCAGCCTTTCTAAAACAATTCGCAACGATGTGCCCTGGTTTATGGCAAAAGTGACAGACGGGTACATTACTATCACGTGTTAATAATTTGCCACTCTCGTTCACTTTCAGACGCCTGTGATCGGTGAACAATGTGTTCATGACTTGAACGCATAATAAATTTAATTCGGTGAAATCACGCGGCCGATTGCTCATGACCAGACAAGACCTCGTTTCTGGCGACAAACCATCCACAATATTGCTGACAATTTCAGCTTCACTCAAACCTAACTGCAAAATAGCGGCAGATTCTTTGATTTCGGAGATATATCTATGCAGATCCTCTCCAACCATCTGACTCCTAAAAAACAAGTTTTGCTTTAACTCGACGAACTGCCGGGTAGGTATAAAAGTAAGGATAGCTTCACGTTGAAATTCACTAAAGTTTTGTGAAGAAGTGTGTTTAATTAGTACGTCACGTAATGGACTTACGGCGTAAGGCAATAATAGGGAAACGATGCTTTTCCGGATATCAGGAAATGAATCGTGTAAGTTGATTCCAATACGAAACAATTTTAATAAATCGTCCACACTAAAACCATTACAGACCGGTAGTTTGCTTAAAAATTTTTCAGCCGGGTGGGGCAATTTACCATATAAGGAGTATGTAGGTCGTACTCTTTCCAGCACCGTGACGCTGTTAGTGTTATTAACAATATTAGAAGAAGGACTGCTATCAATATTATTTATGGCATTATTAGTATTTTTATTAACGTCCGTATTGGTAGTATTACCGGGAGGATCATTATCAATACACATACTGCTTACGGCTTTAATAGAGCTTTCAAGGTTTGAAATATGTTCGCCAAATTCTTTTATTTTATCGGAGTTCAACAAATCTTCGCCGCATAAGGATAATAACATGTTAAAACGTTTAGTAACGGAAGATAACCGGCCTTTCAGGCCATTATAATATCTAACAGTAATCTGAGCTTCAATATTCTCCAATTCATAGACAAAAGTATGCAAGCGCAAGGTTAATAGTTGAATTTCTTTTTCTAGAGGAAAAATTTTAAGATATTCAGGGGCGGGTTTTATATTTTGGGCAATGACCCTCCGTAACTTAACCCTCAGTTCGGATACGGACCCGGATACATTTACTCCCCTACAACGTAATTCATACAAGAGGTCGTCCTTGGTCAGATAATCAATGTAAATATTGACATCAGCTGACTCCATGGCTGCCTGACAAGACATTCAAGTTTATAAAATAAACTGACAAGTGAAGAAAACGTAATATAAGATATGGTATTCCAAAAGCTGTAAATTTTGAAAATATTACAATGTTTATTTCAGTTATTATTTCACTATGCAACGATTTACATAATTACAGTAATATGTCAGGTTAATGAAACAAAATACTAATAAATAAAATAGACCGACCTGATTATAAAACCACTTGTTCTGGTACCAATTTGTAAACACCCCTATCGCTGCCGATAACACACACACGGCCACAAAAAAACAAGCGACAGGTCGGACGGGGTGTAGACAAAATAAAAAAAATTTAGGAAGCGGTAAACAAACACGGGGATCGTTGCATGAGTGAAAAATAAACTCATTCACAGTAGGTTGCAAAAATTTAATTAATAACAGAATAAGACTATCATATTATAAAGTATTAAACAGTAAATATTTCAATAACAAAATTTTAAATCGGTAAAGACCGAACATTAGCAACAAATCCAAATAATTACAATATGGGTAATTCAAAATTAATAACTTTATAAGTTGTAAAATAATGCTTTTATACAAACTAATAATAGCATTTGTTTGTTGGCCAACATATGCATATATTGATTCGGTTTTCTAATGACTTAGCAACTATTATGTTTAATTTTCAGAATTACTACATAACTATTAAATAAATAATTTAGGATCATTATTACTTTCGTATTGACGTTAAATAAAGCAGCAAAATTTAAGATTATTTTAATTTACATAAGAATTTAAAAGAAAAACAAAACTAGAACTAAGCTAGTTATTTTAAATTTTAATATATATATAAAAAATTTTATGTGTTACACTAGGTTGTGCAAACAAAAATATTTTAATTTTTAACATTTAAATAAGTTAATTAGTGATTATGAAACGACATGAAAATATATATATATAAGGTAATGTCTCGACAAAGATTTTCTTGTCCATTACTTGCAATTTATATTAAGGTTTCGACTACAGAATCTTTCATGCAAGATAATTAAACATTTCACCGATTAACTGTTGACCGGAACTGAGAATTTCACAAAAATATAAAAAGATGATGGTCACATACCTCATGTTAATAACACTTATGTTGTAAATAAAACACTCACGAATCCCACAGGTAATCTTATTCTCAAAATGGTAGAACTAACAGTATTGGAAAAGCTCCAGACATTTGAAAATCCCATCAAGACACAGAATATTGGCGAATGAAGAAAATCATATTCGAGAATCGAATATCCAAATGATGATCAGTAAACTGAAGGTAGTAGACATTGAAATTCTGGATTGCAGTTTTATTTTGGTTAGAACTTGTTACCTCGAACCCGGTACTCCAAACCATGCACTCGAACCGTGCACTCGAACCGTACACTCGAACTGTGCACTCGAACCCTGTAGCAAAGATCGGGCCAGTGTCAATAATTTATATAAAATAAACGATCTTAACATCAGCACAAGTCATAAGTTATACAATAAGATTTAGTAGTTTTATGAATTAGGTTAAGTAACTTAATGAAGTAAGAATTTCTACGAGCCGTAATACAATAAAATTAAAAGTACAAGACAAAATACAATTTTGAGCAATTACTATTGCAAAATGATCTTAATTAGAAAACATAATAACTTTTACAAATGAAATAATCGAAATTAAAATTTAGTTTTGTTGGATGTGACACGTATTCAGCAAACTGAAGCAAGCCTAAACAGAGTAGCTTACTTTTACAAAAATATGATATTAAACAGCTCGTAGCAAAACTCACAACTTTTGGAATACAAAGAAAAATAAATAATCTTACCATTTCAAAGAATGGGCAGACGTTTTACTTTAGCCAAAAGTAAAAAACTGAAAATTAATCACGTAAAAATTACAACATTACGGAATCACTATACTCGGTGAAGCGACGACAAATAGTGTAGCCAGGCAACTCATGTAGGCAGCTTGTCGAGAGGGGCAGAAGCAGTTCGTACGAGAGACGAAGAGCGCGCCACCGGACGGCAGACAGTTCTACATCACAAGCAAAACAGTTAAGGAAACCAACACAATAAATTACGCCGACAAAACCCTAAAACACGTAACAATCTGTAAACAGATGTTACAATTTTGAGTTTTACTTATTTTCATTTACTATATGGTGTCCCTATCGACATACTTAATTACATTTTTCACTCCATACATAAAAATTGATTTACACTTTGATATATTTTATTTTAAGGTAGCAGGTTTTATAATTTGGTGGCTAAGTATTGGTAGTTAGGCTCTTAAAGTGTATTTCTCGCTTTGTCTGCAAGGAACTAAAATATTGTACAACCAAGTAACATGTAAATAAATTAGAGTGGTTTTATTACATCGTGAAATTGGTTTGTGAAAAATAATTTTGTAAAATCTTTGTTAAAATGTCGTAACGAATGGAAAATTTCAGTTCTTTGTAATTCTTCCATAAATTTTCTTTCGTTATATTATGTACAACACTATATTTTATTCCGTTACATTTTATGCTATTTCAAAAAGTGATAATTTATGTGCTTACTAATTTGATTACAAGTTTACTTAATTGGAAAATTTATACTTTTAATGAAATCGATAACAGAAAGAGAAGAAAATGGTCTCATGGCTGTTTGATGTCTTGCTCTTTCTGTTATTAATTTAAGCTTTGAATTAAGTAAAGGATTAAAGACAAGACTGTAGATTAATCAGTTGCAATATTTAATGCTTCTACAAATTTCCTAGAAAATAATCAATCATACGAAAATAATTACATTTTTTAACAATCTACCGATTATTATCTACGAATTCAATTAAAGATATATGAATTATTTCAACTTTTATTATTTATTTAAAAAATAAACAACATAGTATAACAATCCAAAAGGTTAACTAATTTATTGAAAAAACAAATCATGTAAAAACACTGAACATATTTTTAAAGAATAAATCCCCGTGGATAATGCAAGAGTTTAACAATGAAAAGAAAATTAACAAAATTAAAGAACAAAAATAAGAAAAATTTGATGATAAATATATAACAAGAATGACTTAGAACGACAAATAGGGTACAAATTAAACATTTTAACATTAATAAAAATCGTATTTATAATATTTATATGAGTATTTATATGAGTAATAACAAAAGTGAAAATTTAAATTTTAATAAAACCGGTACAATATAAAATAAAATATGAAAATTTTGTAATCTTTATAAAATATTTTTTCTATTAGATCAGTAGATCTGCACTCCATTTCCTGCATAGGCGGCTGCTTG
This sequence comes from Catonia carolina, assembly GCA_035578175.1. Taxonomy (NCBI): domain Eukaryota; kingdom Metazoa; phylum Arthropoda; class Insecta; order Hemiptera; family Achilidae; genus Catonia; species Catonia carolina. Next base: position 135,034,528 of record JAQMRL010000002.1, read on the forward strand.
TTAAATTTTGCTTGATATTTACTGTACGCATAAGAAGAATGATGTGGTCTGTTAATTTTTTGTTAAATTTTGAATATTTTTGATGTTAGCAGGTTTTATTACAAAAGGAATTTTAAAGACTTTGTAAGCAGCAACTACCATCGCTCAAGCCGGCCAATCAGATAGATCGGGTTAAATTTAAACAAAATTAAATAACATTTAAAAAATGTTTAAAAACTCCTCTTGATCTAAAATGTGCCATAAATGATTTTAACTCTACTCTTCAATCTGCTATACAATATGGGATTCTTCACTATCTGTTTTTAAAAATGAACGCAATGGGCCTCATTATCCCCGATTCATAGGGGAATTGATTACTCAGAAACAGGCAGCGTGTCGTCGATGACACAAGACTTACTAAAGATAAATGTACTGTCAGTCGGCTATTCAACAGCCTTTGAAATAAAATTCGGGCAGTTAAACCCAACCGCTTAAAAGTCACTTCAATTCCCTTCACCCAGAAGATGGTTGTGTATGAGGAACGACAAAACGACTTCTAGAACAAGTACAAGTCTCGGACTCCTTTTTGACGTGAGGACTAAATCTGGCTCAAGTCTGAACGAGAAAAAGTGAATTTTTTTTGGAGAACATCTGAGCCGCGTATTCAAACCACATGTACAAACCGGGGACATTGAATTCGACGGACATGTTCAGGAGTTCGTAAAAATCTAAAAAAGTTGATTTTTGGTAAACGAGCAAATACTAAATAGATTATTCACAAAACCGATGAATTACAGGTCATCTTTTAAATTATAAAAAATTATATCCTTATTTTTCATAGAAATTCATAGCAAACGTGATTTTAATACAACTGGAAAGCGTACATTTCAAATTATATACGAGTGTAAAAATATGAAAATCGATATCTTTCCATTTTTCACGTCAGGTTTAAGTAATTTCTTCTTAAGTAAAGTTAAAAATTACGAGGTGTGGCTATTAAATAACGAGACTGACGTTGTAAAAAATTTTATTTTTATTTTATACATAATCACTTATTGTCACCTTCAATATACACTCCTTCTCTATCCCTACAACGTTCTATGCGAATTTTCCATAGTTGGAAACAGTGCTGGAAGTCATCTTCTATCATATCCTTCAGGACACTTCCGCTTTCTTTTTTAAAGCTTCCACAAGCTCAAATCTTGTCCCATTTAATGCAGATTTCCCCTTAGGGAACAAGTAGAAGTCACATGGTGCAAGATCTGGTGAATAAGGTGGATATTCTAACACTGAGATGGTGTACTTGGCTAGGAACCGCTTAACAGATAACGCGGAATGAGCTGGCGCATTGTCTTGGTAGAGAACCCATGATTTGTCCTTCCACATTTTGGGGGCGTTTTTTTCTTACTCTTTGACGTAGTTTAGAAAGTACCTCAAGGTAGTAATACTACCTCAAGGTAGTAATATTGATTAATTGTTTGACCTTCAGGAACCGAGTGAAGGTACACAATCCCGTGGATATATAAAAAAAAACAATCATAATTATTTTAAATTTTGACTTGCTCATTCGAGCTTTTTTAGCTCTCGGTGAAGTTCGGCTCTTCAAGTGCATGGACTGGCGCTTCGTTTCCGGATCATAAGTAAAAAACCACGTTTCATCACATGTTATTATTGTTTCCAAAAAATTTGGGTCCTTTTCAATCGCGTACAAAGTATCAGTACAAACATATTTTTGTGAGCTTCATTTGAAACATTTTTGAGCGGCACGTGTCCTGAATGAGCTGACAGAAGATGACTTCCAACACTTTTTCCAACAAAGGAAAATTCGCATGGAGCTTTGTAGGGATAGAGAAGGAGTGTATATTGAAGATGACAATAAGTGATCATGTATAAAATAAAAATAAAATTTTTTACAACGTCAGTCTCGTTATTTAATAGCCACACCTCGTATTTATGCTATTATAAAGAATTAACTTGTGATTGTACGAGATAATCACAGAAGCTATCAGATTTCAAAAATTATTTCTCTGTTGCAAAGCTCAGAGATTCCTCAGTAATAACAGCTATCTGGTATTTCTAAATTCATAATAAAATTTAATTAGTAAAGTAAAGGTCGTTCGGGAATGTCAATTTTTTTATCTATTAGTATTTTACCAGCTATTTCATGTAATGCATTGTATTATGCAGTTAGGTAACAGGTACGATATACAGTACCGCCCTATAACATGATACAATCTTTTACTTCTATTTTTCAAAAATTTTGAAAATTATTTACGGGACAGTTATAAAAATAAAATGTTACAGCCGATTTCTGCATAGAATGTTATGTAAACCTTCCAAAAATCAAAGCTTTTAAAATTTTTTAAAGAAATAGATTTTACTTACTATTTCTTATAACACATATTCAGTTATTCTTAGGTCGTGTGGTGATTCATATAAATATGAATAAAATTCTTGTTCTAGTACTAATTGGTTTTTTTGTACAATCGTGATTTTATTTTAAACATGTAAGGTGTTGGCATGTACAATTTTATGGCTGCCCCATTCCTTCTCTATGGAAGTGAGTCATGGATTAGTATCAGACCACAGGAGAGTAGAGTATAGGCAGCAGAGATGCGTATCCTGCGAAGAACTAAGGGTTGCAGTCGTAGTGACCAACTAAGAAATGAGGACATAAGAACGGAATTAGATGTTCACAAACTGAATGGGAAGATTGCAGAATATGAAAATCGATGGAGGGAGCACGATGAGAGACTGCCTGAGGGAAGGATCCCCATTAATGTTTTCCAATACAGACCGGTGGTGAGGAGAGATGTTGAGATGCCACGTAAGAGATGGCCATAATTCAATTTTTTCGCTGTTATGAGTCGGAACAGGCGGGAGCCTAATCCTTGGTTGTGAGAAGAAGAAAACATATATGGTTGTGTGTGAAGTTAAAAGTTTTAAGGGGAGATGGCACGATGGTTGTAACTCAAAATTTCGATTTTTGGCTTTTTCTGTTTTTCAATAGTTTAGGCCTAGATCTACCAGAAAAAAAAACATTAAATTACGTCAAAAAAATAATATTTTTTTATGAAAAAAATTAAGTTTTTTCAAATTTACACACAAAAATTATCATGTTACCGAGAACGAAAATTTTTCATAAATTTATACTGCTCGTTTTAGTGCAAAGAGAATTTTAGTTTTTAAAATATCTGCATCACTGTTTTTTTGTATTCTCAGCTGTTGGTTCAGCTTTCTAAATAATTAACTGTTGATGGGAAATTTACTTGTTGTGTACATATTGTTTTTGAATTGTGCCTTCTTGTTTCTTACCTTTTCCCGTAAATTTAGAATTTTAACACTAAGGTACATTTTTCTCAGAAACCAATAAACGTACCAGGCTGAAATTTTTATCAGTTAATTACCTTGTATACCCACATATACCGGCATTTTTATGACTTTCTCTGGTGCTCCAAAAATTAGTAATACGCAAAAACGTAGAAAATAATTTGTAAAAATTTTATGTTATTCGTAATTTAAAAAAAAAAAATCGTATGGTCCAAAGATTAAATTGAAAAAAATGTCAGTAGCTCGAGAAGAAACCCGACACCTATAGTGTGTTAAGTTTAATTTTCCTTTTTTTACCAATCATATGAAAAATGTAGCTACCTAAAAATTACAAATTTAACATTGGCGGGATAAAAAGTACAGTCTCCCCTTAAGTTTAGTTTGTCGTAAAGCACAATAATTATGTGGGATATTTATGTATATTTTCCTCTGTTAATAATGTATTAATCTGATCATTTAGTGAATTTAATGTAAATAATATTTTACTTGGGGAAAATACGAAGTTTAATAAATAAATAAATGTGAGAGATTTTTGAGTACATAGATTACTTAACATTCATCGTTATCTCTTTAACAAAGACTAGTGACATAAATCTTCATTTGTTAGGAACGCTTTTGTTCGTGTCAACATCTTTCAAAAATGGTCCCACCGAGTATGAATTATTTGTTTACCAATTCACTAACAGAATCAGCGTTATTATTATAAGGGTTTGGTTGGAGTATCTATTTGTCTATTTGTAATAAAAAATCTTTAATGAAAACTGTATAAAAACATTATTAAGTAATTTTATCAAAAACAAATTGTTATTTTTAATTTACTAGAAACATAATGAATTAATTTATTTTCCAATTTTTTTACAAAATCATTACTACAGTAAATACGTAATATTTAATTTAAAATTCAAATTTTAATGAGAACTTTGTGGTGGGTTAATATATCCAACTATGATTTCCAATGTTCTAATGTAGATAAATTAATTTAGTACTTCTGTGTTTATTTTTCTAATACTTCTTCACTGTAATACTGTTCTCCTATGTTAGTAATTAACTATGGGTTAGTTGCTAACATAAGGGTTTGGTTGGAGTATGTATTTGTAATACAAAATCTTTTATGAAAACTATATAAAAACATTATTAAGTAATTTTACCAAAATTACGCAGTTGGTAACGTGCTCGCCTCTCATCATGCGGTCCTGGGTTCGAATTCCACTCAGGCATGGCATATTTTCATACGTTACAAAAAATAATTTCATCCTTCATCACATAAAGTTCCAACCCAACGTCTTCGCTAATGACCATTGCAGTTGATGCGACGTTAAATAAAAAAAAAAAAAAAAAAAAATCGTTATTTTTAATTTACTAAAAAAACATAATGAATTAATGTATTTATTTTCCATTTTTTTTACAAAATCAATACTACAATAAATACGTAATATTTAATTTAAAATTCAAATTTTAATGAGAACTTTGTGGTGGGTTAATATATCCAACTATGATTTCCAATGTTCTAGTGTAGATAAATTAATTTAGTACTTCTGTGTTTATTTTTCTAATACTTCTTCACTGTAATACTGTTCTCCTATGTTAGTAATTAACTATGGGTTAATAATTTGATTACTAATGTGCATACTAAGAGGGCCATTAAAATTTTACAGTATTGTTATTATTATTGGTAGCCATTTTTAAAATATTGTCATCTATTATTTTTTTTTATCCGTCCGTTCGTCAAACCCAGAAGTTAGAAACCACAAGAGATAGCAACAAACGGTTTTTGGATTCGTAATCTACTTCAAAAAGGAAAAGGCCCTAAATTGGGTTTAAAGTTTCGGTTTTGACCGGAAGTGGCCCAAAACTGGAAGTCAGGAAATCAAAGTCGAAATTTGGAAACAAAATTGTGTCATTCGATTCCTGTTAAACAGTAGATAACTCATTGGGTTTGAATTTCCGGTTTCGACTGGAAGTGGCCCAAAACCGGAAGTCAAGAAATCAAAGTCGGAATTTAATGACGTCAATTAATGATTTTCAGTATTTATCAGATTTTTTAGATTATTGCAGGCTTAGTATACTGTGGACAATTCGAACTGGCACAACACTTGCTCTACGTGTACACACAGTTCCGCATGAAGTATATCCATAACCTGATTCAACAAGGTTTACAAATTTTAATGTACGCAATACCTACAACCTTATTTCAATGTACAAACATACGAATAATTATTTCATTTTAAAATATGAGTTTAATTTGTCCCAGTAAAAAATTAAATTATAAATTACAAGAACTAAACTGCAAAAACTCACTAAACTATACTCTATAGACGCACGCAACAAACTAAACAAACTAAAACAAACGTGGTCCGAATATATAATAAACAGAAAATCATTATATGAAAACAAATTAATCACATCATTATGTCTGACAGATTATTAATAACAACAGTGAAACAAAACGTAGTGACCGTGCGTGAGTCGTACATTACAGTAGCGATTGTATACTTTTGTGACTGCACCGTCGTTGCATGGCGAGGGGCGAAGATTGGAGTAGATAAACACCAAAGCTGCTTGTGCCAATTCGAATTGTCCAAGGTATACGCATTTTACGATAAAAGTAGGCTATATAGGTGTTATAACTAGAGTTACAGAAAATTAAAAAAACCTAAAACTTTTATTTTAAGAATTATTCTACAGAGCTTATTTTAGCGTCAATTAGTAGAGACTTTCCATATTTTTAAGTCCAACAGAGGGTGATTTTCATTTGGCATAATTGTCACTTGATTAGAATAACTATTTAATTAGGTTATATATTTAATTCTACGTTATTTACTCATCACTGAATACAGATGTTGAATGGTTCATTATTTACATTGGCATGATAAAGTCGTAGAAGTGTTTAACAAAAGATTGTTTTTTTACATGATTAATTTGATTACTGCAACTCCATGTTTTGGCATCGACTTTGAATTAACATCTCTAATCAACAATATAGCGTTAGTAAGTTTAATGAATCGAGAAGAAAAGGGGGTAAAATATCTACAGAACTAAAATCACTTGTTTGTATAATTATGTTTTGATGAAGTTACTATGTAAATTTTACTCATCACTACTATATTTTCTTGTTTTTTTAACACAAGTAGAAAGATAATATGGTACCTTTGCCTCGGAAAGGGTTCTGAGTTGTTTTAGAGATTGCTAAAGTGTAATCTAGGCGTTTTACAAAACTCTTTATGGTACCTTTGGCTCGGAAAGGGTTCTGAGTTGTTTTAGAGATTGTTAAAGTGTACTCTAGGCGTTTTACAAAACTCTTTAAGGTACCTTTGGCTCGGAAAGGGTCCTAGGGTGTTTTAGAGATGACTAAAATGTACCCTAGTGATTGAGAGATGTGGTTAAGTGGAGTTGGTTGGGATGGAAAGAGTTCTGGTTGTGAAAATGTTTATTAAAAGTGTACCTTAGTGTTTTTATAAACTGGTAATGATTCGTTTGGCTCAAAAGGTTCCTAGGTTGTTTTAGAGAGGACTAAAATGTACACTAGTGTTTTGAGAGATATGGTGAGAGGTGGTGTCTGGGTCGGAAAGGGTCCTAGGTGTTTTTTTTAAGAGGAGTAAAGTGTTCTTATAGTTGTTTACAAATCTAAGAAGTAATCTTTACAAATATTTAGAAGTCACAGATGGGGTGAAATAATATCAATCATTGTTTACAAAACACCATTCATAAAGAACTATTTCCGTTTTATAAATAGCAGCTTGAAAACGATGATGTTGATAATTCTTTTATATAATCTTGGAACTGTGATCATGGGAGCGTGAAAATGTTGACACTCCCACGCAAGTGTCCTCGTGTTTTCATTAATATTAGAAAAATATTAAGGCCTACTTTTTGTGGGTGGACAGAACGTTAATTACGAATAGTTCCTTTGATAATACATAATAAAATAGCTTAAAATTTTCAAGAAAGAATATTTATAAATGTTAATAACGTATGACGCAGCAAAACAAAATATGATAAATAATTCATAAACTCATTATAGAAACACACAACTATTAACAAATTAACGAAAATAAAAATGTAACTAAGTTAACCAAAATACAAAATTCGTAAATTATAACTGGAGGTGGTTCATGACACTAAATGCACGATAATCAAACAGCGGTTTAATAAAGAGGAGAAATATATTGCCCATTTGTAAATGGAACGGAAAAATAACAGGTTACAGTAGATTTGACCCGGTGGAAAGTGTCGGCCAACAAGACTTGTAATAGAATTAGTTGACTTGGTTGTGAATGATTTAGCCGGAATGGAATACACCTAGTTAGCTCTGCCAAACTAAAGTAACAAGTATTTTATGTTTGGCAAATTGTATTAAATAGATTTTTAGGAGGAGAGATAGGTGTTGATTTAAATTTACTCTTTGTTGAATACATTTTAATTTTTTATGCATTAGGAAATGAACGAAGAAAAAAGTGTATTCTTTTTCCTGCTGGTAATATTTTATTTAATCTTTAAAGAATAGCGCACGTTTCTGATGAAAGAATTTACACTTTAATAAGTGATTGAATTCGTACTACAAGAATTTCGGTGGTTTAATTTTTCTTAAATGAACAAAGTAAATAAATAAAAATGTACTTTGTGTTGCTTAGGTCATCAGCCGAAAGGCTGGTTTGAACCTCTAAAGGTTTCACTAAGTAAAACTAGGAGTGAGGTGGTTTAAAATTGCCTTCCTTACTGAGAGGAAAGTTATACTTATTAGCATGGCAAGCCCTCTGAAAAGCATCTACGCTCTACCCTGCAAATTACACCTTCACTTCATTCACCACAGGGTCTGGCTGTGCAATAAAATTCATTACTGTCAGAGGAGATAACTCTGACTAGTGTCTTTTACACCTCTACCTCTTTTGTTCTTAAATACTTCAGTCATAATTAGCTGACCATATGATAATAAACAGAACTATTTTTTGTTGGCTGGAACTAGTAAATCGAGTGCAAATAATTTGACACTCCCTCTGCCTGTTCTGGCCAAAAAAGTAATTTATTATCACGTAAAATAATGTAAATTAATGTAGATTAGAGATAAATATAACATTTGCCCATAACAGGCAGGTGGAGCGTTAAATTATTTGTTCTCGATCTGCTACTTCCAGGCCTACAAAGAATAGTTCTGTTTCTTATAACATTGCAGCCAATTATATGACTGAAGCATTTAAGAACCGAAGAGGTAGAGGTATAAAAGATACTAGTCAGAGTTATCACCTCAAGTAATGAATTTCGTTACACACACAGCCAGACCCTGTGGTGAATGAAGTGAAGGTGTCATTTACATAGTGGAAAGTAGATGTTTTTTGGAGGACCTGGCATGCTAACAAACATACCTTTCCACTCAGTGAGGAAGGCTGGTAAACCACCTCACTCCTCGTTTTACTTAGTAAAGCCTCTAGAGGTTCAAACCAATTCGGCTGATGACCTAAACAACAACATAAGATATCAAAAAATTTGGAGTAGGAAATGGAAAGGTCTACTACTGCACAGAACGCAAATAGGAGACCGACGAGGATGTTCATAAACTAATTTTACAGAAAAAGACAACTATTAATAAGTTAACAAAAATATAAATGAAACTAAGTCAACCAAAATACAAAATTACGCAAACCATTCAAAGTATTATATTATATAAATAATTCAGATTGAAACTATTTAATTAATAAAACTTTCTTATATCAGGGAGATACAGAAGTTATCCATAGGTGTATTTCACTTGGAGTGACCAAGGAAAACCTTGATCAGGTCATCTAAATATACAGTCTATACTAAATCTAATTGGTTACACTTTAATTTCTAATAGTCTAGTACAATTTTATAAATAAATAATACTGTATTGTTTTAATTATCATTGCTAAAATATAAAAAAATTATTAATTGTTTTTACTACTTTTGTGCAACCCAATTATTAATTAATTCAAACTGCATTTTTCTGTTTTCAGAGTGGTATTACCTGCCGCTGGTAAGACTGCAACATTTTCTGCCTCTGATCGACTGTCTAATGTCACACAGACTATATCAAGGCTTTTAAATGGTTATGATATTCGACTGAGACCAAATTTCGGAGGTAAGCAAATTTAATTATTTGTTTACTTACCTGTGTACGTGAATTGTTAAAAAAATTATTAGTACGAGTATAAATAAATCACTCGAAAATTTTCACATAGTTAAACGTGCATTTATTAAGTTTAAAATTCTGGATCTATGGGGTTCAACTATAGGGGTCTGTAAAGCCGCCTCACACAAAACATGTCCAAGTAATAAAAAATGAAATTCGGTGAACAATATAATGCCCCTTTTACGTAACTAACGACACGCTTCATAATGACTTAACGTTCCACACGACAGTAGTACAACAAAAATAAACAAAACAATGCATTCAAATTTTGACGCACTTACCAACCCTCTTGAACACAATATGCACTCACGATTCAACCCGGGTAACTCCATGAGAAGAAGTCTTGTGCCAAAAAACCTTCGCGTTTATCAATGACGGACCTATAGTGCTGACTGATAGCTCATTCACGTAAAATAATATCGATACATAATTTTTCATGTTTACTTGTTGCTATTATTTAACAGATTGTAATAAATTATAAAAAGTTAAAAAATTGTTCAACGGCTGAGGTGATGAAACATTGTAACAAAAAATGAAGTAATCTGATGTGTAACACTCACCCAACTTTTCTGCCAACGTAAATAATGAAAAATATAATTATGAGTAAACAATATAAAATGAAAAATATAACCTAATTTCAATCATGAGTGAATGACGCTAAATGAAAATCAATCTCTGTAGGACTTAAAAATACGGAAAATAACTAATTACGCTAAACTAGGTCCCTGTCAAAAAATTCTCGAAATAAAAGTTGTAGGGTCAGTCATTTTACATAGCTGATTATAGTACACTTTTGTCGTAAAAAGCATTCTAGGGCTACAATCTTAAAAAAATCAATTTTCTTACAGATTAAATAAAAAAATACAGAAAATCACTGATTGACGCTAAACTATGCGGTGTAGAAAAATTTTTAAAAATATAAGTTTTAAGTTTTTCATCTGCTACAACTTTGATTACATACGCTTTGCCCTAAAATGGATATTAAGACCGCAATCTTAAAAAATAATTTTTTACCACAATGGCATACTTTTTCAAGACTTTTAGCAGGTATATAGCGCTTACCACCTATCTTGTAGAGCATAAAACATTTAGTGGATGAGATGATTTTAAAAAAAAACATCGTAGGAGCCGTTTTTGAGAAAATCGCAAAAAGTGAAAAATTGCGCGAATAAACTATTACTTCTGGTTAAGCGAATTTAATGAAAATGTTTGTGTCGGGTCCGTTGTGGTACCTAACTTAAATTTCAAGTTTCAACTTAGTTTGCTATTCCGTTCTTGAGATGACTTGTTCTCACGCATGCAGACCAATTGATAAAACATGTTTTTTTTCTAGGTTCAGGGAGCCTGAAAATGTGTGTTTTTGTATAAGATCAATTTCAAAAAATCGATATGAAAACAACTCCTACTTTTCTCTCCTATTATATACTCATACAGGGCCAAATAAAGTAAAAATTTATGTAAGATAACGATCGCTTTTACTCAATTTAAAGATTTTATAAGTATGTAAAAGTGTATAAAATTGTGGTGAAGGTAAATTAAGATTGATTGATACAAGATAAAATTACATAAATATTATGATATTAGGCAATCTTGAAAGCTATTTCCTTAACTTCTAAAAATATAAAGCAGGCTAATCCAGCAGTGGGACCGAAAACTGAACTGTCCAATATAATTCTAACAAACTTGACAGGTATGTATATTGACAGTAATTTAGGTTAATAAAACTCATCAGGATCATTATTTATAATGGTCATTTAATTCAGCGGAAATCATCTTGCAGTGAACATTTTCAAAAATAGATATTAATTCGTTATGGACATTTTATAGAGAATATCTTAACTGCTCATTTTCTATTTTTATATAAAACTTGGTCTGGAAATAATCTGAAATATTTAATGAATTATTTGGTAGATTATATTAATATCTGGAGTCACTTCGAATTAAAAAATTTTATTTAAAGAAAATTCCTTTCATGAGACGACGTGTCTCATGGCTGGTGTCAATTTTTAAAAAGGTAAGCCTTTAACTTATGGTAAAAACCATTAGTGATTTCTATATCTATTCTTTAATAGGAATCGAATGACACTATTTTCTTTCCAAATCTGACTTCGATTTCTTGACTTCCGGTCGAAATCGGAACTTCAAACCCAATGATTTCTGTATCTACTCTTTAAAAGGAATCGACTAACATTGTTTATGTTTCCAAATTCCAACTTTGATTTCTTGACTTACGGTTTTGAGTCACTTTCGGTCGAAAGCGGAATTTTAAACCCAATTCAGGCCCATTAACTATTTGTGTTGATTACGAATCCGAAAATCGTTTGTTGCTATCTCTTGTAGTTTCTGGCTTTGATTTTTTTGACTTCCGGTTTTCGGCCACTTCCCCTCGAAACCGGAACTTCTAACCCAATTTAAGCTCACTAACTTCTTTTGTAGATTACGAATCCGAAAACCGTTTGTTTGCTATATCTTGTAGTTTCTGATACCTGGTTGTGACAGAGGAACGATCAAAACAAAATGATAAATGACAATTTTAAAAATTGTCACCAATTTTAAAAATAGTTTTTGATTAATTTAAAGGGATTTCTCTATTTTTTTTGTAATTAACCAGCAGTCTTCTTACGAGAACATTATAGTTTTTTCTCTTTATTTGTCCCTAGAAAATCTTACTCAAAAACAGAAAATGTATCAGAAAATTCTAGTTGAGTAAAAAGAATTAAGATGTTAAAAAATAGGTTAGTAATTTATAAAGTAAAATCATTACGGAGTAAAATCTGCTGCATTTTATATTGATCAGGTTACGTTAGGTTAGATGTGAAGTTATATTGAATTAGATTATATTTTTGTTTGAAAATAAGATTATGATATCAGTGTAATATTATACCTTACAATCGTACTGCTTGATAAGGCATTTTATAATATCATAATAGATCAACAGTAATAATAATAATAATAATGAAAATAATACAGGTAGATTGGTGTGTACAGGGATGAACTGGATGATAAGGGAGAGAGGTACAGTCTCTCCCATTATGTTTCTTCTTCTGGTTGACCTAGTTGTTCTGTTCCTCCACTTTCCGTAACTCTCTAATCCTTCCACTTTTACCACCACCCTCTATATAAAAGAGATAAGCTTCAAACATAATATATGGTGGTGTTCCATGATACAGGGAAGTGAGCGTATGTGGGTGAATGAATAGAGAGAGACATTTGGGTGTCATCATCAACCTTCTTTCTCATTTTTCTCTCCCTTTTATGAACCCACTGTGTTTATCATCCTTCCTTTTCACGTAGTTTTCTAACCCACATATAATCCACCCCGTTTTAAATTTGCCGTCCGTTGGTTTATACACACGTTCTAATTATCCAACACATTGTCTTCATTGAGCTATTTAACGTTTCCATTAATAGAACTACATACGTGCAGTATGTTATAGAATATCATTTATGTATACAGTTTATGAATCAATGTGTTTTCATGGAAATTTAATGAACTTTTATATTATTTATTTTAGTTCCGTGAAATTATTTAAATACGGATACCTTTAGGGCGATATCCCACTAAGACACCACAGTGGTGCAACCAATGTTGACAACACACAGAATAATTGTAAGCGTATGGCACATATCTCACCTGGTGTCGGCTTAATGGAAGACTGTACTTTGTATCCCGCCAATGTTAAATTTGCTATTTTTAAGTACATTTTTCACAAGATTGGTAAACGATAGGGAAATGAAACTTCACTTACTTGTAGTTGTCGGTTTTCTCAAGCTACTCACATTTTCGCAACTTAATCCGTTAAACCATAAAGTAAAAAACAGAATAAAAAATAACATAAAATTTTTACAAATTTTTTTTACGGTGTTTTACATATTAATAATTTTTGTAGCTTTTGAGGAAGTCATACAAGTACCGGAATATGGAATATGTGAATGTACAAGTTAAATAACTGGTAAAAATTTCAGCCTGGTATGTTTAATGGTTTCCGAGAAAAATGTACCTAAATGTTAAAAATCTAAATTTACGGGAATGGGCAAAAACACAAAAAGGCATAAATCAAAAACAAAATGTACACAAACAAGTAAATTTCCTATCAACATTTGGTTAGAAAGCAGAACCAACAGCTGAGAGTATTAAAAACAGTAATGCAGATATTTTAAAAACTAAAATTCCCTTTGCTCTAATGATCGGTATAAAATTATGAAAAATATTTGTTCTTGACGACACGACAATTTTTCCGGGTAAACCTTCTAAAAACTTAATTTTTTCATTAAAATAATTTTTTTCACGTAATTTAATGTTTTTGTGGTTGATCTCGGTCTGAACTATTGAAAAGCGTAAAAAACCGAAATTCGAAATTTTCAGTCAAAACCATCACCTCATCTAAGTTTCGCCTTAGTTGCTCCACCAGTTCGGTTGCACCACCAGTCGTGTAACGTTCGTACATTCTACTTGTGTCTCCACCGCTCTGGTTGCGCCACCAGTAAAATGTACACTGTTATAAAGTGGGTCACTCACTCGGACACCAGTTGTCGGTAACCAGCGCCAGTGTTCACTTCAGTATGTGCTCTTCAGTAGTGCTGTTTCAATTGTGTTTACGTTGTAATTATCGTGAGTTTTCAAACTATCAAAGGTTTATAATAGAAATTCAATGCAAATCTTCACTTTGGGATACTTCATCAAATGATTACTCCAACCGAGATCTAAAAATGAAATGTTGGGAGAAAGTAACTGATCTATTTGGTGGAAAAGAAATGGGTCCTGGAGAAATCTCTTCGAACAAATGTTCTTGCACAACCCTAGTAATTCGTCGAATGACATGATTAACATCCGCACGTAGTTAAAAAAGTTGTTTGGATACTTTTACAAATATTCGTACAAGGTTAAAAATACTCAACTTATAAAACGATTAGCAACAAAAAGATGTATTCTAAATTTTATCATTTTCCTTTTTTTCTTCAACATTCTTCGTCACACATATAAGAGCTGTGGTATCTCTTCAACGTACATATTGTAAATGAATAGTAACATTAGCACTGCTGGTGTCTCTCTTGGTTGCCGGATGGGTTGCTGCGGTAACCTTGGTGTTCCCGTTAGTTGGCCATCATGGTGGCCTAGTTAGGGCTAACGATTTTAAAATAATTATATTATACGCTTAATCTGACCCGGAGATCTGAGTCCGACATGTACTGGGTAATCTTCCAATTCATAGCCTACGTCTTCATCTTTGAAACGTCAGGCTATCTTTAATACTTCCTAATTCCTTCTTGTCCATTATCAACATATTCCATGATTCAAAAATCAAATTATTTTTAGTTTCCAATTATTTTTATTTTCTCTTGCCCTAAACGAATGTATGGGGAAGGAAAGTATTGTCTTCATTTAGTTTTTTCGAATACGAGTTTTCACCGGAAATACTCGTTTTCAGGCTTACTGAACCCCCCCTCCAAAAAACCATGTTTTTAGTTATTGTGTGAGTGTGTGTAAACAAAATACCTCAAGAGCGAAGTATCGTACGAAAATGAAGCTTAGAATTTTGAGTTAAGTACTACAAGTGAACCCGACTCGAACATTTTCATAAAAATCAGTCAACTGGAAGAAGTAGTATATTTCTGCAAAATTTTACACTTTTTTGCAATTTTTTCAAAAAGGATTACTACGATTTTTTTTTTAAATCGCCTCATTTACTAATTTTTTATGTTTTACAAGATAACGTAATCGTCATGTCTGCTGAAATTCTTCAGAGCTCTGCTCTCATGGTAAATTATAATTTTTTAAGATTGCAGGCTAAATATGCATTTTACGGCAAACGTGTAAATAATTATTAAACTTGCAGCAAATTAAAAATACTTCTATTTTTATTTTAACATTTTTTCTACAATGCTTAATTTAGCGTCAACAGTGATTTTCGGTATTTTTCTCATCTAATTCAAAAACTAATGGGAATTTTAAAGATTGTGGCCTTAGTGTATTCTACGAAAAACTGTGTATAACTAAAGTTATCGAATATTAAAATACCTACAACTTTTATTGTAGGAATGTTTTTCTGCAGAGCCTATTTTATCGTAAATTAGTTATTTTGCATGTTTTTCGGTATTTTAAGTTCTATAAAGGTTGAGTTTCATTTATCGTCATTCACTCATGATTAAAATTAGGTTATGTTTTTCATTTTACATTATTTACTAATGGTAGGTTATATATTTCATTATTTTCACTGGCAAGAGGAAGTCGTGTGAGTGTTTAACACCAAATTTTTTAATACGTTTGATAAAGCAAGAGACAATGAAATTTTATGTTATTCAGCTCAGCAGACCGAATTTATTTCAAATATTACTAAAATTTATTAAGTAAAAAAATCTAAAAGGATAATATGTTAAAAGATTAAAACAAATGTGAAATTTTGATTAATAAATGATTCATAGGGTTATCTCAAATAATTTTAGAGACATGTGTAGGTAGAATTATATTACAAAGTACAAAATGCAACAATTCATTTAATTAAAAGAATTGTCAGAAGGAAAGAAGGATTAAAGTAGTTCTACTGCGATATTTAATTTACTCCTTATTACAGAAAAGTTTGTAAGGATTGTACTATATTATATTGTTAGCAAAAGATTTAAAAATACAAAAATATTCCTCTAAAATTGGAAAAAATTTACCTTACATAATTATTTTCTGCCCATAACAGACAGGTGAAGTGTCAAATTATTTACACTCAATCTGTTAGTTGCAGGGCTAAAATAAATAGTTCTGTTTCTTGTCATATGGTCAGCCAATTAAATGACTGAATCATTTAAGAACAGAAGAGGTAGAGGTGTAAAAGACACTAATCAGAGTTATCTCCTCTGAAAGTAATGGATTTCATTATACAGCCAGACCCTGTGGTGAATGAAGTGAAGGTGTCATTTGCAGAGTGGAAAATATGTGCTTCTCAGAGGGCCCGGCATGCTGATAAGTGTAGTTTTCCATTCAGTGAGGAAGGCAATGGTAAACCACCTCACTCCTCGTTTTACCTCGTAAAACCTCTACAGGTTCAAACCAGCCTTTCGGCTGATGACCTAAACAACAATTATTTTATGTTAAACAGATTCACAAAATCTTAGTTAATACTTAGTTAATAGTTAAGATAATATGGTAAGTACGAGTTAAGAGTCTCTTAACTTACAAACTTAGCTTTAAACAGAGAAAGCTTTCGTGAAGAGATTTCTTAAACTTATTATTTTTTTTATTTATTTATTTAACGTCGCATCAACTGCTATGGTCATTAGCGACGACGTTGGGGTGGAACGTTATGCGATGTAGGATGAAATGATTTTTTGTAACGTATGAAAATATACCATACCCGAGTGGGATTCGAACCCAGGACCGCATGATGAGAGGCGAGCACTCTCATGCAATGAGCATTGAGAGCGAGTCATTATTTTAATGACACAATTTTTGTAAAATGATTAAGGTGAAAGTCACTTGGCTTTACTTTTTTAATATGTAAACAACCCTATGGTAAAATTGACAGCTGCTAAAAATGAAGGGGAAATGAACTAGAAGCAGTATTCTTTTAAAAGTAAAGTGTTTTCTAGCCTTTTATGGGAATTCCGCTTTCATAAACATTGATTTTAAATGTATTGTTGGATTAAAATCTTAATCATTTCGCTTCCATAGCGTAGTGATTAGCACGCTAGCCTACACGCAGAGGTCCCGAGTTCGATTCCCGGCTAGAGCCTGGACATTTTTACTAATAAAAACCCACTGTTCTAGTTAATTCACCGAAGTCGCTAGTAATCAAGCTGTTAATGCAACTTTAAACTAAAATGATCTGTTTAATAACAATATGCATCTGTAAATAATACCTATGTTCAATCGTGAGTAAATAATGTAAAATGAAAAATATAACCTAATTTTATTTTTATCATAAGTGTATGACGCAAAATGAAAATCAACCTCTGTAGAACTTAAAAATACGGAAAATCACTAATTGATGCTAAACTAAGCACAGTAGAAGAAAATACTTGAAATAAAAGTTATACATATTTTCTATAACTTTAATAATTAAAGTTATTATTGTTTCTAAAGTACAATTATTGTACATTATTGTCGTAAAATGCATACTAATATTGTATGCTGTTTTGGTCAATACTGCTTCTACTTCATTTCCCCTTCAATTTTTTAGCAACTGTCATTTTACACGTATGAATGCTTATTTTGTATTTTTTTTACTTTAAGCTTTTATTTGTTATCGGGAACTGTACATTATTGACAACTAACCAATTTGATCGCTGCTTTTCGCTATATTTTTTGAAGTGGATTTAGTATGAGTTTGAACAGGGATCCCAGTAAAGTTTGTTCATGGATGGCTGTCAGCTGGTCACCATACAAAGTTGCTTGCCAAACAGGTGTTACTTAACAAATAATAGTGACTTTCTACCAGCTGACTGACTGGGCTGGCCCGAAGGCCGAATGCTTATTTTATAAAAAATAAAGCCAAAATGATCTCCACCTTACTACAGCTTAAAATACAATAATTTTAATAATAATAATAATAATAATAATATTAGTATACAATAATTTAGTTATTAAAATAAATTTAAGAAATCGCTTTACGAAGGATTTTCCAGTTTAATTTTTCTTTCTAATAATTTTATAAAATACAAACTCCAGAAAAATATTTTTATTTCATACTATTGTTAGTAAGATAAGGCGAGAAGAATAATTGTATATTTTTAACTTTTTATAAAATACATAAGTATATAGTAACTTATACATAATACGAAAACGGTTTCATTTCGTGTAAAACGAAGGAATACAAACGAGAGTGATTCAGTTTTGTTTGTGACGCTTGCAGGCATCTCAATAGAATGGTGTAACAGATTCTCAACGAGAAGCTGTCAGTAAATCCGAATAGTCCTTTTCACTAGAAGCCTAAGGCTTCTTATCACGTTACTATAACAAGCAAAGCCAAGCTAATGCAGCATCATTCAAGGCATAATACAACCCTTTCCCTTCTTCATTTATACCTAATATCAATCCGTTACCAGAATACAGAATATCTATCAAAATCCTCTTACATTCAAACTAAACTACATTACACTATTCTGTTATATACAATATTGATTTCTCACATCACGTCTTTTTCTAATATTTGTTACTATTTCAGAAAGAAATTTGGTATGAATGAAGAATTTATAAAAAATGCATTCGTACAATTGAATAAATAAATTTACACAAACTAAATTTACTTGTCTATAATTTTATTGAACTTCTGAAGATTTATTTTTTAATCCCTAATGTGTTTACGTTGTAATCAATTCAATTCAGAAAAATAAGCAACCCCATAACCCAATGAGTTGAGGATGATTTTTATGACTTGTAAATGAGGTGTAGTCTTGTACAGATCCAGGCCCACCATTCCTGAGAGAATATGGTTAACCGAATCCTAACCATCAAAGTACACCGGTAACCACTTTCTATAGTCGTTTCCACGTTCAGTTGACACAACGGAGCAGTATAGGACAATGTATTTCTTATGGGACGCTGACTGCTACTAGCACATACACAAACATCGGCTTTGTAGATCAATCAATGCAATCATAACCAATAGCATTTCCCTCCTCCGCGCCCCTTCCATAACAAACCTTTATAATGTAGAGTAGTCTATATAACTATTAATTAATAATTAACACTACCTATAAGTTTATACTCAACTTCATATGCGGATTCGAAATGTGAAATATTTTTAGATATCTGTACTAGGAAAGGTTTTTTAGATTTGTAATAACCGATTGCGTCATTTGTTTACATTTATCACGCAATGTTTAGAAAGTCGGGCGAGGAAATGTTGGGAAGGCATTAGTAGGTCTGTAGTAAGATATTCATTTTAAACCCCCCTCCCACAATAGAAGAAAAGTTTTTACGTTTTTTGATTTTTTACAATTCATGAAACATTTTACATAATACATTTTTTTTCTGTCAAGCAAAACTTAAATTATAATTCTACCTTAAAAAATGAGTGTCCCAAAATATTTTTTGTTTTATTCAGATATTTTCAAGGTTCTTCCTCATTTCCTTGAAACATTCATCAGGTTTTGGGTCACTTCCGGTCAAAACCGGAACTTCAAACCCAATTCAGTCCCACTAAATTTTTGTGTGGATTACGAATCTGAAAACCGTTTGTTGCTATCTCTTGTATTTTCTGACTTTGATTTTTGACTTCCGGTTTTGTGGCACTGCCGGTAAAAACCGGAACTTCAAACGCCATCCAGTCCCACTAACTTTTTGTGTAGATTACGAATCTGAAAACGGTTTCTTGCTATCTCTTGTAGTTTCTGACATCTGGGTCTGACGGACGGACGGATGGACAAAACAAAATGATAGATGATAAATTTTAAAAATTGCCACAAAAAAATTGGCTGCCTCAGTGACATAGTGTTTATTATGCTAGACTACAAAACGAAGACACTACCATTACCGATGTAGCTGCTAACGTCCAAGCAAGCGACTTTAAAATAAAGAAAAAAATCTGGTGTGAAACGTTCACACAACTTTCTCTTGTCAATGCAAATAATTAACAATAAACCTGATATTATTAATAAAACATTAGAAATAAACAAAAACTAACCTCAATAATCATAATCTAATTATAATAATGAGTGAAAGACGAAAAATGAAAATCAACCTCAGTTTGGCTTAAAATATGAAAAACCACTATTTCACGCTAAACTAGGCTCTGTAGAGAAAAATTCTCTAAATAAATGTTGTAGATCTTTTAATTTCCTATAAATTTAATTATATGCACTTTTGTCGTAAAATGCACACTAGAGCTGAAATATTTAAAAAATCTGACTTTTTTTACAAGTTTTCATGAGAAAAAACAAAAAATTGCTAATTGCCGCTCAACTAAGCGTTATACAAAAAATGTGTGAAATAAAAGTTGTAGGATTTTAAATTCTCTACAACTTTTACTAGATACATTTTTGCGCTAAAATTTACATTTAAGTCGCAATCTTAAAAAAACAATATTTTTACGTGAAAACAACCTCTCCAAGAATTTCAGCAGACATGGTGCCCTACCCTATCTTGTAGAGCATAAAATATTTACTAAATGTGACAATTTGTAAAAAAATCGTAGGAGCCGTTTTTGAGAAAATCGCAAAAAAGTGAAAAATGACACGAATAAACTACTACTTCCAGTGGGCTGATTTTGATGAAAATGTTCGTGTCGGGTCCTCTAATGGTATCTAACTTGAGTTTCAAGTTTCAAGTTCGTACGATGTTTCGTTCTTGAGATATTCTGTTCACACACACACACACACACACACGCACGCAGGCCAATTGCTAAAAACATGTTTTTTGGGTTCAGGGGGTCTGAAAACGTGTAGATCCGGTGAAAACTCGATTTCGAAAAATCGACATGAAAACAATACTTTCCTTCCTATTTATTCATATAGGCAAGAGAAAGTAAAAATATATAAAATTTAAAATTAGTAGTAATTTATAAATATAACAGCTTATTTAAATTTTCTTACCATTAAACAATTACTCATATAAAATTGTTTTCTACAAGAAACAAGTTTTGGTTCCTGGTAATATAATGCAAATTTATTTTTTTATACAGTGATACAGTTATGGGAGAACGTGAAACTCCTGAAGGATGTAAATTGTTTTCGGACAGGAAATTCAACAAAACTAACATGAATGGATAAAACAATGTTTCAGTTTTATTCTTGCAATCAAACTTTCACCCAAACAACTCAATTAAATTTTGTGTTGTGATTAATTAAATAGATAAAAATTAAAGGTATATTAGGTAAAATAAATTTTTTTAAATTTACAGGTGATCCTCTCTATGTCGGTATGGATTTGACCATTGCTAGTTTTGATTCCATCAGTGAAGTAAATATGGTAAGAAATTTTATTTCTTATATTTTTATCTTATTGTCTGGTAATATAATTTTTACCTTATATTTTTTTAAGTTACTTGCGATGACCATCTTTTCTTTGGTCTTCCTATGTTACGTCGCCCAACCGGTTGGTAATTAAGGATAATCTTCGGTGCTCGCTCATCTGCCATTCTTAGCACATGCTCATACCAGCTCTGCCTATAGCCAGTGATCGCATCCGTTACACACAGCATCCCAAGCTCATTTCGTATATCCTCATTCCTCTTATGGTCCAGCAAACTGTACCCCGCTAGGGGCCTCAACAGTCGCATTTCTGTCGCTACGATTCTAGTTAATTGCTGAGTGGTTAACGTCCAGCTTTCAGATCCATATAACAGGACTGGCAGCACTAGTGTTTTATAAAACTTCAAAACCGTTTCTCTCCTTACTTTTCCCACCAAAGTTTTCCTTACTGTATAGATAAGGCGCTGAAATTTTTGTAATTTAAGTTCTACGTCTCTTGATTGTATGTACGATACTTCACATCTGAGGAATAAAAATGTCTTCACCTGCTCCAATATTTCTCCATTGATAACAATCTTGATTGATAACAATCAATTTTTTATATATGTACATGGTTTTTCTATGTTTAAATAATTTTCAATATGTTATGTGAATGCAGAGTTTTACTAAAATAAATCAATGCAATTCAAACTTTATAAATAACAGGTATTCATACGAGGTGTTGTTATTAAATAACGAGACTGATGTAAAATTTAATTTTAATTTTATAAATAATCACTAACTGTCACCTACAATATACTCCTTCTCTATCCCTACAATGCTCCATGCAAATTCCCCATTGTTGGAAACAGTGCTGGAAGTCATCTTCTGTCAGCTCCTTCAGGACACATGCCGCTTTCTCTTTTACAGCTTCCATAGACTCAAATCTTGTCCCTTTTAATGCAGATTTCACCTTAGGGAACAGATAGAAGTCACATGGTGCAAGATCTGGTGAATAACGTGGATGTTCTAACACTTAGATGCTGTACTTGGCTAGGAACTTCTTGACAGATAACGCAGAATGAGCTGGCGCATTGTCTTGGTGGAGAACCCATGATTTGTCCTTTCACATTTCGGGGTATTTTTTCCTCACTCTTTTACATAATTTAGAAAGTACCTCAAAGTAGTAATATTGATTAATTGTTTGACCTTCAGGAACCCAGTGAAGGTACACAATCCCTTGGATATCAAAAAAACAATCATCATTGCTTTAAATTTTGACTTGCTCATTCGAGCTTTTTTAACTCTCAGTGAAGTTCGGCTCTTGCAGTGCATGGATTGGCGCTTCGTTTCTAGATCATAAGTAAAAAACTACGTTTCATCACATGCTATTATCTTCTACCTGTTCCCTAAGGTGAAATCTGCATTAAAAGGGACAAGATTTGAGTCTGTGGAAGCTGTAAAAGAGAAAGCGGCACGTGTCCTGAAGGAGCTGACAGAAGATGACTACCAGCACTGTTTCCAACAATGGAAAATTCGCATGGAGCGTCGTAGGGATAGCGAAGGAGTGTACATTGAAAGTGACAAGAAGTGATTATGTATAAAATAAAAAAAATTTTTTTACAATGTCAGTCCCATTATTTAATAGCCACACCTTGTATTCCATTCTCTTCCACATTAATAACCCGGAAATTAAACAAAAAAGATCTGAAATTGGATTGGTGTCCACATAATGGAAGAATACCAAATAATCTGTAACAAAATTGGCAAAATGAGCTGGTGGAGGCGTGGCGAAGAGAAACGTGAGAGTACGATAGCCAATGGAATCCGCTGTAGTATATGTAGCCCTACTAATGTCAGTATTTTGATGACTAGTGTGTGGATAGTAACACCAGAACAATTACAGAATGAAATTTAATTGATTACATGCATTAATATAAGAACTTTACTATGACTCTTAATTTTCTTATAATATGTTATATTTTGTGTTGATCACACAGTGAGGGGATTATTCATCACGGATTATTTATTTTTCAGGATTACACAATAACAATGTATCTAAATCAGTACTGGAAAGATGAACGTCTAGCATTTAGTAACAACGATGAGGTACTGACACTTTCTGGTGATTTTGCTGAAAAGATTTGGGTTCCTGATACATTCTTTGCAAATGACAAAAATAGGTAACATGTTTTCTTGTATATACTTAATGTTTTTAGTTTTTTTAACTCTAAAGTTTGCCACCAGCCATGAGATGCGTCGTCTCATGAAAAGGATTATTTTCTATATGAATTATTTTTAAAATATTGAAATCATCCATACTGAAAAAATTAAATCTCTATGTTCTTTTTTTTAGAGGCGAAATATTATAGTATGTTTATTCCATAAAAAATACTGAAATACTTAAAAACTGAATATTTCCTATTTAATACTAAACCATCCATACATTACCATAATTTCTATACTTCTGTAATCGATGGAATGCGCATTTAATCATTGCAAACTGTTCTATTTATAAGCAATATCATACATAAACATCAGCTAATCTGTGAACTCATACCCAAGAGGTTTTGTAACCTTGACACTATCAACATTCGGTATGAAAGCAAATAGTAGCCTATTAATAACTATGATGCAAGAGTAAATACTAATTTGATGCAAGACCGTTACTCATAAGAATCATTAACGGAATTTGAAGAGATAATTCCAAAATTCTAAAGTTACAAAAAAGTATCGATAAGATCCCTTAAAATTTTTTTTTCAGTTATGCAGGAATTTTACTTAAGAAATTTAAATATATCATAGTAATAATAATAGCTTGAAAAGCCTTTGAAATGAAAAACAGCTTACTGACAACAAACATTCAATAACAGATTAGGAAAAATTTCTTAAAACTTTATGTTTGGAGTGGAGCATTATACGGAAGTAAAACTTGGGTGACAGGGGCTGTAGAAAAGAAGAGGATAGAAGCTTTTAAAGTGTGATGTTATAGGAAAATGTTAAAGATTAGGTGGGTGAATAAAATAAGTAATTTAGAGGTTACTAGGTGAGTGAATGAAAAAAGAAGGGTATGTAAGCATCTTACCAGAAGAAGGGATATGCTAGTGGGCCATATCTTAAGACATCCAGGATTGGTCTATCAATAATGGAGGGTAATATTGAGGGAGTATTATAGGGGGAGGTAAATGTTAGAATATATAAAGAAAATTACAAAAGATGTAGGGTGTTACAGGTATATAGATATAAAATAACTTGCACAAGACAGAACAGCTTGGAGAACTGCATCAAACTAGTCAAGAGACTGATGACAAAAAAAATAGTAATAATAAAATTCTGCTAAGAGTTCTTTTAAATGGTTTAGGAATGTTTTTAATTAAAATCAAACATACTTAGGTAAACACAACATAGATGGGAAGAAGTACTTGTTAAATCTTATATGCCATTAACCAATCTCATAAAAAATGGAAGACTATGATATTTTTTACTGAAAAGTATCAGTACTTTTTGTTACTTGTATGGGTGTGTAGTTTTCAATTACGTAACTAGTTTAATTTTATAAGGACTGTTTGGGCAAATGATACTCCATTGTCGAGTTTATTTTGGCCTTCTCATGTAACACCATTCAAATCACATAAATTTTTAATTATAAACTTATACAACAGTTATACCGTTCTGATTTAAAATTATACATTCTAAAAATAACTTACATGGACTGTATTACTTTGAGAATTTTTGCATGATATTTAACATTGAAGTTTATTAATTGGGATCTGAATTATACCCACTTCATACCCTTATTACAATGCTGTCACGTGTCTAACCTTCTGAGAAAAAGAGGATGCTTTTAATGTGTGGGGACTGAGTGATTTATTGAACCGAATGCCTATACATTTTACTCTTCCCTAACTAATGTTCTTTTCTAACTTTGTGACTAACTTCATGTTAGATAAAACAAGTACCCAGAATTAAGTTAAATTAGATAAAACAAAAACCCCTTCAGTAATTTCGTACTAGGGAAGGTAAGTTTGTATATTTTTGAACAACCTTGAACACAATAAGCCGCGGAATGAAAATACGAGATCATACAAAGAGTAGAAAATTACATTAATTTTATGATTAAATTCTGTTCTTTTGTATTCTGAGTGTTGTTGCTCAGGTCATCAGGCAAAAAGGCTGGTTTTAACCTCTAGAGGCTTTACTAAGTAAAACGAAGAGTGAGGTGGTTCACAGTGCTGAGTGGAAAAGTATGCTTATCAGCATACCAGGCTCTCTGAAAAGTATCTACTTTCCACCCTGAAAATTACACCTTCAATTCATTCACCACAGGGTCTGACTGTATAATGAAATTCATTATTTTCAGAGGAGAGAACTCTGACTAGTGTCTTTTACACATCTACATCTTCTGTTCTTAAATACTTCAGTCATATATATGATAAGCTGACTAAATTATAAGAAACAGAACTAATTTTTTTAGCCCTAGAACTACCAGATGGAGTGTAAAATAATTTAACACTCCACCTGCCTGTTATGGGCAACCATTTTACATTTGATTATGGTAAGCGAAAGAACCAGTGAACCCAATAAGCACTTTTTATATTATATTTTTATTCTGTTTAAAAAGGCAATTTGGTTTTACTTATATTTTTGAAAGATATTCTATGTGTTCTATCAACATAATGTAGGTAACAAAAGTGTTTTATTTTTTTTTTAGTTTCCTACATGATGTCACCGAAAGAAATAAGTTGGTACGTTTGAATGGTGATGGAAGCATTACATATGGTATGAGATTTACGGCAACACTTGCTTGCATGATGGACTTACATTACTACCCACTTGATTCACAAAACTGTACTGTTGAAATTGAAAGTTGTAAGTATTTATTAATGATTTTTATTGTACTGCTCTATATTTTATTGTTCCTCAAAATCATAAATATATATTTTATTTATGACGGAGGTTTATGCATGAAAAATTAATTATTTTGGTGGTGGCTTATTCTCAACAGCTGAATTGTATTGAAGGCCCCAAATTTGTTTCCCAGATAAGGTCCGGGTGTATGGATTGCCAATTTTGACATAGCTTTTGTATAAGTAATAACGAAAGGGTGTTATAGAAAAAGGCAGGGTGTTCTTTATTGGAGATTGTATGGTGGAAGGGATGCATCTAAGCTTGCCTCCCTACCTAACTGTCTTTTCTATGCATCAGAGACAGAAAAAGTTAGTGTGCTTGTAGATGTGAGGCTTAATGTCTTCCTGCCAAATTTTACAATTTGACAATTTTACAATTTTTCAAATTTTACAATTTGAGCCAATTTTTGCACTTTACATTTATTAATCTGAAACACAACCATAAAAATGCAGTGTGTGTTGTACTCACTGAAAAAGGTTTTCACTAAGTTGAATTTACTCTGCCATGGATGTAAACTTATTTACCACGTCTGTAACTTCTATACTATATTACTGCCATTAGATTTAATCAGTGTGTGATTTATCTTAGTGCCACCTAGATCGATGTTTATGCTGGCAAATATGATGTTCTACTTGACAAGACACTGCTCTTCTCTTGTTTAAAATCAACCCAATGTTCATTTTAAGGACCACTTTAAGGTATTTACCAGCCTTTTCCAAGCCTGAAAACAGAATTGTTTTTCTCAGTACCAATTTAATCTGTTTGCCCTACAAAAACACACATTATGCGGTTATTTCTCAGTGCTAACAATTTGTTACCCACCGGGTTGGTCTAGAGGTAAAGTCGTCGCCAAAATCTGCTGTTTAACAGCTGATTTTCGGAGACGAAGGTTCCTGGTTCAAATCCTAGTAAAGGTAATTACTTTTATACGGATTTGAATACTAGACAGTGGTTGCCGGTGTACTTTGATAGTTGGGGTTCAATTAACCATACTCTCTCAGGAGTGGTCGACCTGGGTCTGTACGAGACTACACCTCATTTACACCTCATACACATCATCCTCATCTCATTGAGCCATGGGGTTGCTTATTGTTCTGAATTGAACAGATTGCAACGTACACATATTAGGAATTAAAAAAAAAAAAAACAATTTGTTAAATTTTATGCATGTCCAAGCAAATAATGCGAAACTAAGAATATTTGAAATGACGGCTACATTGCACTATCCACCTTTTTATGCCATTTCCTCTATGGTTTCTCCATATTGATCAACATTACACCATCATCACCGACACAAAATGTGCTAAGTTATTTGGCATGGAAAAAACAAATCATCCTTTGATGCACCCATTTTTGTCAGCTCCCAATTTAAAGGAAATAATTTTGAAGAACAGTATTTTAGGGGAGTTATTTTTTAGATTTTTTAGATTTATTGATTTTATTTATTTATTTATTAAATACAAAATACATTAACATATTTCCTAATTCCTGTATCGGAGAAGTCTGTGCGTGGAAATGAGTTGTACATTATTATGCATATATTATTGATCATTAATTACTAAAAATATTTTTAACAATTTTTATTACACAGCTTACTGTAACTTAATCTAGTTATACAATTTACAATATTAAAAAATTTACTAAAAACCAATATTAATATTCCTTCTTTATTAAAGAAAAATTAAGCTATTTTCTATAAAAAAAATCCCCTCAGCTCATTAAAATACTAAGTAGGGAACAAACTATTAATCAAGACTGTTAATTAACTTTTTTAAGTGATCACAGATTAAACTTTTCAACAAATAAATATAAAGAAATCCTGAGAAATTTCTATATATTTTATAAATAAATTTCTGCAATTTTCTAAAAACATGGCGCTAATTATTTTAGAGGTACAAACTTAAATTTTTTCTGCTATTTATTTTTACCTTTCATTTCATTTCTTGTAAATTCTGATTCATTTTTACAAGAAGGTTAACAAAATAGTAATATGTTTTCAAATGGTGAGAAGTTATGGAATCCGTAGCGTTTACTCATTCTTTGTTGTTTAGAGTGCTGTCAAAGAAAATGAAGAATGAGTTTTTCAATTTTGTGCAGCAGGTGCCAAGCTACAATACTCAATGCTGTAAATTTAGGATTGAATATTGTGATCATATACAAACATATTTTTTGTAAAATGTTGTAAGCTGGTCACTTGTAATCTACCTAATTTTTTACTGTAAAAATTATTAAAGTATAAATTTTTATTTTAGTTTATTTTATTGCATCAACATCATTTTGGTTATTTGCGACTACTTTGGGTTGAGGAACGGTGTGTTTGAACTTGTAATAATTTTTCAGGCCCTGGCCGGGAATCAAACTTGGGACCTTCGATTTGCAGCATAGCTTACTAACCAATGGGCCATGAAGACGGCCATTTTAAATTTCTGTTTTAATACTCTTAATATAACAAATTAGTCAATATGAGAATTTTTTTGGAAGGTGAACACTTGGAGAACTTATTCAGAAAGTTTTCAAAGTTTATTTGAAAAATTTCCTTTCTTTTATAAATGTTTATAGATGTTCATGATTACAAATTCAGATATGTTGAATAACTTTTTTTTGTGTTTGATCAACTTTCTTAATAGGAGTACTGTATAGTAATGGTGGAAACCATATGTTTACAAATTTCAAAATTGAGGCCAAAATTTTATAATTTTTATGTGTTGTTGTTTAGGTCATAAGTCAAAAGGTAAAGGTTTGAACCTGTAGAGGTTTCACTAATATAAATCGAGAAGTGTGGTGGTATACAGTTGCCTTCCTCACTGAGTGGAAAAGTATGCTTATCAGCATGCCGGGCCCTTTGAAAAGCACATATTTTCCACTCTGCAAATGACACCTTCACTTCATTCACCACAGGGTCTGGCTGTAAAATGAAATTCATTACTTTCAGAGGAGACAACTCTGATTAGTGTCTTTTGCACCTCTACCTCTTCTGTTCTTAAATGATTCAGTCATTTAATTGGCTGACCATGATAAGAAACAGAACTATTTATTTTAGTCCTGCAACGAACAGATTGAGTGACAATAATCTGACACTTTACCTTATACTTACCTTATACTTACACCCCATACACATCATCCTCATCTCATTGGGTCATGGGGTTGCTTATTGTTCTAAATTGAACAAATTGCAACGTACACAAATTAGGAATAAACAAAATAAAATAAAACTTTTCAGTTCAGTTCTCATAATGGGCCTCCAGGCCAGCCTAGTCAGTCAGCTGGTAGAAAGTCATTATTAATTGTTAAGTAACACTGGTTGGGCAAGCAACTTTGTAAGGTGACCAGCTGACAGCCATCCATGAACAAACTCTGCTGGGGGTCCCTGTTCAAACTCATTTCAAATCCATGTCAAAATAATATAGCGGAAAGCAGCGATCAAGTTGGGTAGTTGTTAATATTGTACAGTTCCCAATAACAATAAAAGCTAAAAAAAAAAAAAAAAAAATAGTTCTCATAATGGACAACAATCTACTTATTGGAATTGGACTGTCATTAGCATTAACAAACCAAAGAACAAAGAGATCAACTTGGAGTAAAAGATGGTCACAAAAAAGACAAACCCTGTCTTATTTTTGCTAGCAAATTTTTTCATAGATGATGGATCATATTATTTATACCTAATTTTTTTTTTTATATATTTTTTTTATCAAAAGTCACAGTGATCAAAAGTTATATGAGTAATGGTGCCTACATAAGCCTTGGGCTTGTGCGTAGGTAATGATATGTGGTGATTTACAGATGAAAAAAATGTCAGACCTGATCGGGAATTGAACCCAGGACCCCGGCATAGTAGCCAGTTGCACTGACCACTACACTACGGGCCGGCTGCATTAATAATTAACAACTTATTAATCGCATCTTCTCGTTTGAATGTGTTATGGTAACTTCAGTCCTTCTTATTCCACAGACACGGAAAATTGCGATATAATTTAATGAAACCGTCAAAAATTTGGTATTTGACCGCATCAGGTACAAATAAGCTTACAACAGAAATGAGAAATGAACTGAAACTTCTGTACACATGGCTGTTTGAACTGAGAACTGAACTAATAATAGGCAACTGACAAGTGGCTTGATGGTTTTCCCATCGAGCCAGCTTTCAGTTTCAGTTCAAAACTTAATTTTTGATGTTTACACATCAGTTTTAACCGCCCGAAACATAAACTGATATAAGAATTGAACTGATTGTGTAAAAGGGGGCTTAAGTTGAGGTTAGAACTGCTGTTACACAAACTTTTGGATTAGAGGCTATCAGAACTACCAATAAAACATCTCAAAATTTCCCCACTGTCTTGTTCTGATTAACTGCAACCCTACCATTCTTTTATGATGACCTTGCATACTTAAGAAGTCCTTATGGTTTAATTTATCAAAAACCTGTATTAAGTCCTGTAATTAATATACTAAAAAATGTATTAATAAATATTAAGTAAAAAATTTATCTTTTTTAAATATTTTCAGATGGTTACACAGTGAGCGACGTAGTTATGTACTGGAAAGAAACCCCAGTAAGAGGTGTAGAAGAGGCAGAATTACCTCAGTTTACAATAACTGGATATGAAACCAATGATAGAAAAGAAGAGTTAGCAACTGGAGATTATCAGCGGTTATCATTGTCGTTTAAACTACAACGAAATATTGGTTATTTCGTTTTCCAAACTTATTTACCTTCAATACTGATTGTAATGTTGTCTTGGGTTTCATTTTGGATCAACCATGAAGCAACTAGCGCTCGAGTTGCACTCGGTAAACAATATTTTACATAATTATTTTATAAAAGTAAAGTATTTTACATAATTATTTTATAAAAGTAAAGAAAGTTAAATATTTTAGTTTAAGTTTGCTGTTATGTACAAAAGCAACAAACTATTACTGTAACTAATCAAACTCTTCTGTATTCCTTACTTTATTCTGAAATGGACGTAAACTGGTAATAATTTTCATTAAAAAAAAACCAAAAAATAGTTATGGTTTTTAACATTTTTCAGATTTTTTGAATTCATTCAAACCAAATTCCAAATACGGATTTAAAATTCATTTGGTTGGCTCTCATCATACTTGGAAAGTATTGAAGGAAAGTATTGCTTTCATGTCAACTTTTCGAAGAGTTTACATTGTATATACTAATTTTCAGACCCACTGAACCCAAAAAAAAACATGTGTTTAGCAATTGGTCTGTGTGATCAAAATATCTTGATAACAGAACATCGTACGAAGTTGAAACTTAAAACTTAAGTTATGTATTTTTAGATGACCCAACATGAACATTGTCATCAATATCGGTCAACCTGAAGTAGTAGTTTATTTGTGTAATTTTTCACTTTTTTGTAATTTTCTCAAAAACTGCACCTACAATTTTCGCTTCTTCGCTATATATTTTTTGCTCTACTAGATAAGGTAGAGCCATGTCTGTTGAAATTCTTGGGAAGGTTGTGCTCTCATAGAAAAAAAAATTTCCTAAGATTGCGGCCTTAATATGCAATTTGGGGCAAAAGTGTACATAATCAAAGTTGTAGAAAATTTAAAAATCTACAACTTTTACTTTAAACATTTCTTTGTATAACGCTTAGTTTAATGGTAATTAGTGATTTTATGTTTTTTTTTCATGAAAATCTGTAAAAAAAAATAAAAACTGACGACATGTCCTATACTCCTCCTGGAGCCTCCAGGGCGCAAAAAAAAAAACTTATTTTTGTTAACTGTCTCTAAGAGGCTCCAAAAATGGGGTATGGGACACCTCAAGATAAAAAATGATAAGCCTAAATATTTATACCACCTTAAATTCATTATTTATCAATTACAGTAGTTTATTTTCTTTTTATTACTACTCACTCACTTCAATTTTTTCCCTCGTATAGGGCCAATTTTAGACCTCGTGAGGTGACTTTAGACGTTTCTGGAGGCTCTTTTTGCAGCCCACATTCTCAGCATTTGCTCTGTAAGTTTTTCTCTTTTCTTCTGTCCTCCTTGTATTCTGTTTTTTCTCTTTATGAAAGCCCTTTAAGTCTGTAATTAGTTGCCTGAATTTGTTTCAGTTCATTAAGTTTACTCGGTTTATTCTGGTTTGCTCAATATCTTTTCTGACTTCTTTAAACCATTTATCTGACACCTTAGATCTATTGTTTAGTGCCTTAAAAATTTGTTTCGTTAACCAATATATATATATATATATATATATGCAAGTGTTTGTAAAATTTTAGCCTTATTTTCTAATTGTTTCCATTAATCGTTCATTTTCTTTGTACAATACTTCTCAATCTCATAAGCTATATTGTCTGCGTACTATTTCGGACCCACTGTCTTATGGAGGATCATTCTCCAAAATTTCTCTGCTTCTCTAAGACCAGCCTTCCTGATCATTCTAAGGCACTCACATACAGACACACAAGTTTTATCGCAATATCCTCTCTGTAATTTACTCTCTGTATTACTTGATATTTACTCCAGGTTTTAAAATTTTGGCAACTTTTATATTTTAAGTATAGTCTACATTTTTCTTGTACTTTCCTTCAATAATAAATTTATGTACGAGGTGTGGCTATTAAATAACGAGACTGACGTTGTAAACAATTTAATTTTTATTTTATACATAATCACTTATTATCACCTTCAATATACACTCCTTCTCTATCCCTACAATGCTCCACGTGTATTTTTCATTGTTGGAAACAGTGCTGGAAGTCATCTTCTGTCAGCTCCTTCAGGACACGTGCCACTTTCTCTTTTACAGCTTCCACAGACTCAAATCTTGTCCTTTTAATGCAGATTTTACCTTAGGGAACAGGTAGAAGATAAAAACATGTGATGAAACATAGTTTTTTACTTATGATTCGGAAACGAAGCGCCAATCCATGCACTGGAAGAGCCGAACTTCACCGAGAGCTAAAAAAGCTCGAATGAGCAAATAAAAATTTAAAGCAATGCGTCAGTCTCGTTATTTAATGGCCACACCTCGTATATACTCTAGTGTGATGAAAAGTGCATTAATAAGAACTGCTATTTCATTTTGGAATTGCTTAGTTTGTACATAAATTTCTTTCTAGTTAAATATTATTGTGTGCTCAGTTTTTCATGAACTTACAGAAAAATATACATAAATTTATTTGCAGCCATTTTTGTTTTGTTCCAGTTTTTGTATTAGTTTATTTCGTTTCTTCAACATAAACTAATACAAACATGAAAATATTTCTTATGGTTTACTTCTGTCGTGTTTTACAGGTATAACAACTGTACTCACCATGACTACAATTAGTACTGGTGTTAGAAGCTCTCTTCCAAGGATATCATACGTCAAAGCCATTGACATATACCTTGTAATGTGTTTTGTTTTCGTGTTCGCTGCACTATTAGAATATGCTGCTGTTAATTATACATATTGGGGTGCTCGCGCTAAGAAGAAAACAAAAAAGACAAAAGAAGCTGAAGAAACGAATAGGAAAGCATCTATTGTTCCAGGTAATAGACTATACTATATCCAACTATCACTTAAGACTGTGGGAAAGATAGGTGATTCCATAACACTGGTTCTATAGAGCAATACACTCTCCGCTACTATCTGTCCTACAAACTTATCTAGTATTTAATTAATAACTTATAAGTTTCAGTTGTAATTGTAATTTAAACTTAAGTTAAAATGATAAGTGTCAGTTATTTAAAGAATAATGTTTGGCCCCAGTATTCGATTAAAAGGCACAGTATTTCCTAAACTGGCTACCTAAAATTAAAAAGAATGAAATACTTTAAAATAAATGTAAATAGTATTGTTTATAGAATTTATAGACCAATGGCGATGAAACGGATAATTTTAGATTTTGAAAGAATAAAAAATGTGTTTAATTTAATTTGATCTTTTCATAACATTTTATGGTTTTTCAAACGAAATGCTGTACATTACACTATAAATAGTTGTATTCAATTTCAAATGTTTAACCATTCTGACACATAATACATATATATTTTAGATAATAACGTAAACTTTTTAATCATTAACATAATTTGTTTCAATATCATAAGTACATAATAGCCTACAATAAGATAAACTTTTATTTTCATAACGTGAGTCAATGTTTTTAACACAGTATGTAACAGTGCTACGGCCATATAAGCAATGGTATCTTCCAACTGTTAGACAAAGTATAGATAAGAATTTTCTAAGCCGTAACATAACTATATAGTACATTATTGTTAAAAAAATAATTTAAACTTGCCGATGTTTGGTGTTTAAAAACTATTTACACATCATACTCAACCTCTTTAGCCCTTATCCAAATTTCGTAAGGTCAAGCCCAAAACAACGCCTCTCCATCTCTGAACCATCTCTCCTCCATTGTTCTTTTAACATTTCATCTTTTTCATAATTCTTCAATAACTGAACACCTTGGATGCCAAAGTACTCCTTCAAATTTTTAAGAGATTTACCAGCATGCTCTATCAGGCAGTCTTTCATGGATTGAGTCAGATTGTTAATTATTGAAAACCCATATGGTGCACCACTAGAGAGATACCTGCCATATTTTCCCTGGGTGAATGCCATAAGTGACATCCCTGCCAAAATATTGAAAAAACAATCGGAACAGGTTATATAAGTAGAAACACTGGAAAGGATAGGTACCCTCTATAGGCAACATTAAATAAAATGCTTGTCACTCATCATGTGGTCTTGGGTTTGAATCCCATTCAGACACAGCATATTTTCATACGTTACAAAAATCATTTCATCCTTCACCGTCTGCATTAGCAGTAATTGTAGAACAGTTATTAACTGAGCTTACATTATTTGCAGAGCAGTTACAGAACAATTATTTACCATCTACATTAGCAGTAATTGCAGAATAGTTGGACGTTAAATGAAAAAAAAAAAAAAAAAAAAATATAGACAACATATCTAACAATACACAGATGGCTCAGTTGATACACAGAACTATTTTTTATGATGACGGTATGATATTTTTATGATGATGGAATCAAAAAACTTTCAAAATACTAGGAAAATTCAGCATAATGAAACTATGTAGAAAAATATACTCTATTTTATAAAACCTTTTCCAATTTTCTGACTGATGAGAATACAAATATGTGAATTTTTTAACTTTATCCAGCATGGCTTCCCTACTCAAATTTCTCCTGCAATAGCACTTATTTCTATAAATAATTAAAATATTATTTACTAACTGATCCAAATAGATGAGATTCAATAAAAAATGCATACTAAGATTTTTAATAAATTTTGTTAACAGGGTCGAAGGTAGCAGCTGCTGGAAGCAGTTCAGTTGGAGATGGTGTTTATTCGTCCAGTCAAATTGCCACCACTGGAGGAGCTCCTGATGAAATTATTGAATTACAAGACATTCGGTTATCACCAATTCCTTCAATTAGAAATAGGCACAACAGCACAAGGTGATCACTCAATTAATTTATTCATTAATATTTCTTTGTTTTCTGATTTATTTATGTATTGTAATAATATTTATCATAATTACTTCACTCTTTGATTACAATGTTTATACTAAAATATTTGTATCCTTTAGTAAATAAAATATTTTCAAGCAACATAAATAGAATAAAAGAGCTTGGTGATTTACTGGGAAATCTTTGTAACTATTAACCAATATTTGTCGAAATTTAAACAAAAACAATAAAAAAGGGATAGAAAACTTATCAAAAGCAAAATGTTCCAAAAAAAAATTCACAACAAAGTTTTCCCAGGAAAATCACCAAGTGAGTAAATTTTTCGCATCTCCACCAGTAATAGCTCACAGAATAGCCTCACCATTCTAGGGTTAATGAAATCTTCATTTTACCATCTTCTAGGATGTAAGGTCTAATTGCTATTGAATTTAGTGTAATTAAATTGATGAGCTTCGTCTCCATTTGCATTAGCTTTAATGAAAAAAAAGACTCTCAAATGGCGTAAACTTTAGTAACCTTTAACTTTTTACAAATATTAAAAAAATTAAATCTTAAAAAAATATTCAACTAATGTTTCTTAAACAAAGGTTTTTTAAACAGCAAAGAAGATGCAGCTTCTTTTTTATTTTGTATTTCTTTGTAACTGCGTCTTGCCAAGCAACACATTAGAAAATATTTTTTGATTACTATAGAATAATATTTTGAGTTAAATTACCTTTGTATAAAGTTTAAAACTTGTTAAATATATCTGGAAAAATAATAATTGTTCCGATAAGTTCAGTGCACAATACTAAAAAAGTTAGAATTTGGTTATCATCTCAAAAACCACAATTTTATTCAGGAAACATTAAAATGTGTTTTCCAATGAAACTGAAAATAAATTTTTTGTTGTTTTTCAACTGTTCCTTCAAAAAATTTTTTTTGTAGCCTACCTGTACTTTCAACTAGATTATTTACAAATTTTTTTTTTTTTTTAATTCCTAATATGTGTACGTTGCAATCTGTTCAATTTAGAACAATAAGCAACCCCATGACCCAATGAGATGAGGATGATATGTATGACGTGTAAATGAGGTGTAGTCTTGTACAGACTCAGGCCGACCATTCCTGAGAGAGTATGGTTAATTGAACCCCAACCATCAAAGTACATCGGTAACAACTGTCTTTTATTTAACTTATTTACAAATAAGAAGTATTTTTAACAATTATTTTTAAACTGAATATTTTCAATATTTATAAATATTTTCAATTTAAAATGCTGTAGTAAAGTGGAAGGAAGGTCCTGGGTTTAGTACCTGGATGTCATTTATAAAATTATTACATATTTTAAATAATTGGCCCAAAATCATCGCTAATGAGATAGCTGTCAATACAACTTAAAATAAATTGTAAAAAATATTGTATTTATTTTTGCAGATATTCAACATCATCTGGCATGTTAGATGATCCAGCAAAATTTCCACCAAGTTTTCGAATGAGTCGAAGTAGTCCTGGATACACATTCCCAGTAAATCGTCCTGGTCTTCGGTTTAGAGGTGCACGATCAACACAAAACCGACCTAAAGTACTGCATGCTCTCAAGAAAGGTGCACATGCACTAAAAGCATCAATGCCAAAAATTAAAGATGTCAATGTAATTGATAAATACTCAAGAATTATCTTTCCTATTTCGTTTCTCATATTTAATTTAGTTTACTGGACATTCTATGCAGTATGAGAATAAGAAATATGAGAATTGTTATCGTTCAGTATATGATCCTGGTATAATGTGATGCGTTAATTGTGAGAAATTAAAAGTGAATTTAATTTTGTGTGATAATATAA
Organism: Catonia carolina; assembly: GCA_035578175.1. Taxonomy (NCBI): domain Eukaryota; kingdom Metazoa; phylum Arthropoda; class Insecta; order Hemiptera; family Achilidae; genus Catonia; species Catonia carolina. The sequence continues at coordinate 135,072,044 of JAQMRL010000002.1, forward strand.
TGTGGCAATTGTTTTCTAACATTATAAACGAATACAGCAACGTGTGTAATGGTATAATAAGTATGTCGTAATGTAATATTATGTTTAAATAGTGTTTATTTTATTTTTATTCAAACATTGAATTTAATAACTTGGTGCAATATTATTCATGTTAGGTAGTATTAAATTTATTGTTTTAATTTAAGAATATTTCCACTTTATAATAATGAAATAATTTAAAAGACAAAAAATAACCAATAGAAACTTCAATTGCTTAATTTTATACCTATTAACTGGGGTAACTTGGCCCTTCATTCAAAAAAGATTTATCTTTACTACAAAACGTAACCAACTGGGTTAATCTAGTGGTAAAATCGTTGCTATGAATTAGCTTTTAACACGGGTTAATCTAGTGGTAAAATCGTTGCTATGAATTAGCTTTTAACACGGGTTAATCTAGTGGTAAAATCGTTGCTATGAATTAGCTTTTAACACGGGTTAATCTAGTGGTAAAATCGTTGCTATGAATTAGCTTTTAACACATTCAGTGCTAGAGACTCGCCTAGCGAGTAGTAGGTAGGTGTGGGTGTTACCACCAGGCTGCCGTCTCACCTTTTTTTTTTTTTTTTGGTTTAACGTCTGACTGTTCTGCAATTACTGCTAATGCAGACAGTGAAGGATGAAATGATTTTTGCAACGTATGAAAATATGCCGTGCCTGAATGGGATTCGAACCCAAGACCGCATGATGAGAGGCGAGCACGTTACCAACTATGCCAATGCGGCGGCATCCGTCTCACCTAGCGGGTTCTGTTTTGTTATCATTTTAAATAATCACGGAGGGAACCGCCTGTTGGATATCAATTTGTTGCTATTATATAGCCCTCAGAAAGGGTTTTTCTTTGTAACCGTGCAGTTCGTTTTTGAATTTTCGTCTCATGGTCTTCTAACCTTGTATAGTAGGTATACTCGTTCAGTTTTTTTTAACGGGTTTTTAGGGTAGAGTTGAACCCGTGATTTGCAGGTATCGATTATAAATAGCTTACACTTTTACATTTACTCTAAAAGTATATTATTTGTAGTTAAAATTATTTACAAAATTACGTGTAAATCGTAAAGCTTAATGGAAAAATTCAAAAAAGAAGTACGTTTATTATAACAGGCGAATATAAACCTAAAGAACATTGAATTGTTTACTTTTATGTTATTAGCAAACATAAATTCATGTATAGTTAGCAAATAAAATAAATCTATAAAAACATTAGTAATATAAGTTGTAGGCCCTATGTAAAGCAAGCGGAGATCATGCTGCACGAGTAATCAGCTCAAATGGACAGGTACCTTATAAATGCTCAGCATTGAATGCGTTAAACAGCTAATTTTAGGAGACGAAGGTTCCTGGTTCAAATCCTAGTAAAGGTGGTTATTTTAATACAGATTTGAGTATTAGACAGTGGTTACATGTGTATTTTGATGGTTGGGGTTCAATTAATCATACGCTCTAAGGAATGGTCGGCCTGAGTCTGTACAAGACTACACTTCATTTACCTACATGTCATGTGATGTGTATCATCCTCACTCATTGGGTGAAGGGATTGCTTATTTTTCTTAAATTGAACAGGTTGGAATTTACACACATTAGGGATAAAAAAAATTATGAAAAGTAGTTGGCAGATATTTAAAACAAAATAAATCCCCAAAAAAATTATATAAAAGAGTATGTTTTAGTGTTCTACAAATAAATTATTTCTTACAGATTTTTAGGGTAAGCATAATTTTAAAATCCATTGTAAATTATAGGAGAATAATTGTGTTATGGTTAATTAGAGTTTTTATTTTACTTAATAATTGAGGATTTATTTTTAAATTGTGAAATAAATACATTTTTTATACATATATTGTGAAATAGTGGAATAACTTTATAAAGTTACTTCCATATTATGGGTTACATTTGCCATATTTTTGTTTTGTTTTACAATCATCTGACGTTATGGAATTGCTGCTAATGCAGATGGTGAGAAGGATGATAGGTGAAGATAAGTGATTACATAATGCCAGACCTGACCAGGAATCGAACCCGGGACCCCGGCGTAGAAGCCAGTTGCACTAACCACTACGCCAACAAGCCAGCCTACACTTACTGTAGGTTAAAAATTTATATATTTAACAAGTTTTTTTATGAATGGGCCAAAATAGCTTCGAAGTTGGGGTAACATTGGCGCAAATTTAAAAAATTAAAATTGGTACTTAATCATACTTATAAAGATTAACACAGTTTTTCCATTTGTAATTGAAGAAAATGGGAAAAAGAAAATTAGAATAGTGGATCAATAGAACTCTGGTTTACAAAAATTGAAAATGTTGCCAAGATAAACCATTTGATGAAAAAATTATGAGACCAATAAATATATTTTTTTTTTTTTTATTTATTTAACGTCGCATCAACTGCTGTGGTCATTAGCGACGACGTTGTGGTGTAACTGTGTGTAATGAGGATGAAATGATTTTTTTTTTGTAACGTATGAAATATGCCATGCCTGAGTGGGATTCGAACCCAGGACCGCATGATGAGAGGCGAGCACGTTACCAACTGCGCCAATGCGCAGTTTTAAATTTGTTTTTATGAAGATAGAGCTTTTTTAAATTGTTTTTTCTTATGTTTTGTTACACCTTCTCCTTCCAAATCCTTTTCAAATTTTTCTCTGTTAAATATTTCTCCTTTTCACTTTCCTCTCATTGTTTTGCAATTTGATAAACAGTACAACCATTTGTACTGACAAAATATTTGAATCCATTACCAAGTGTAAATTAAAAATGAAGATGTATAATATCCAGTTACAAAAATCTTTTTGATGTCCATTTTTGTTACTGCTTACTCCAAACCAATTTAATACCTATGTTTACATAGTAAATGAAATTCATTGGAACAATAGAAGACAAAACAAAACACGACAGGGTGAGAGATGTGAACATTAGAGACGTTCCTCAAAGTGCATTGGCCATATTTCCTTGTCTATTAATGTTTACTTCTTTTTCGCTGGTCTTTGGTATTATTATCTCCATGTGGTGTTTAAAACTGTCAACTTTTTTACCTTTCCCTTATTGTGTCTTCAAGCGAGGCTTGTTTTAATATTCATTTTGTATTTCGTTTTTCGAAAGAAATCTGTAGTCCTGCTTTTTTGGTTGTTCTTTTAACATATTGATTTGTACTGTTGCAGTTTCCGTGTTCCTAGAAACAATTGCTAGGTCAACTGCAAAAGCAAGACAGTTTATCGTTACGCTGTTTGTTGATGTATAATTGGTTTAACAATCCTTTATTGGCAAGATCCATTTTTCATTCCTGAATAACCTTTTCCAACAAACAATTAAAATAAAATACAGATGACAGTCCATCACCATGCCAGTTTTAATTTGAATATCATTGGAGATTTCCCTAAACATTTTACTTTCTGGACATATGCATGTATGTGCTGGGTGTTATAAATGATCAACAGTTTATTTTAACATGAAACTCAATAAATTTGATGAATATATTTACATAATGAAAACAATACCCAATGGTATTCCTTCCAAAAGAAAACAAAATTATTAAAAATGTTCAAGAATACATCTAAACTGAAGATGAATAACAGATTTAACATCTAAAATAAAAAAACAAAAAATTGAACAGAGATGAAAATAGATGATGATGCTGATGAAAACTCAAATATTAATAATTTCAGTTCTATATGTACCTCAAAATTTTTGGTTAAAATTTTATATCAAATGGTTTAAAAATGTTAATATAAAAATTTGATGGCATTAAATGTTTCTGAAAATTATGAAATAAATAAAATATTTAATAAATATTAGTGATACTAATTTATTTAAAACTTTGACCGAAATAAATATTTAATACCTAAATTAAAATATTTAGTGGATCGTATACTGGTGTAGTAGAAATAATTTTTTTTACACTTTCACTGTACCATACGATACTAAATTAATAATAAATTGTAATATTAGTTTAATTTAGAAAAACATTGTACAGATTTAAATTAATTATGCATGGTATTATTAATTACTGTAATTATTTATTTGGATAAACGTACATATTCAATTGGAAAAGTTATACCCTCTCCTTTTAATGCTACAAGTCAAATTCCTATTACAATGTTGAAAAAATTTTTAAAAATAAATAAATTTAGAGTTATGGTCAATTAAAAACAAAATAATACTTATTAAAAAAATTATCTTTAGGAATATTATAGTACATTATATTTTTTTTATTTATTAAAAGTCGCATCAACTGCTTTGTCATTAATGCTTTCAGTGGGTAATGCATTGACAGTGGGTTTTGACTTGTGAAAATTGCCAGACCCTGGTTGGGAATCGAACCCAGTACCTCCACATGGTAGCTAGCGCACTAACAGGAATAAATGGTATTAAAATATTTTGATGTCTATTTGGAAACAGTGCTCACGTAGACCATGGCTTGTGTGTTGGTAATGATATGTAAGTTAGTTGAAAAACATTTCAAATCTGAGCATAAATCAAAGTCAGGACCCGTGGCGTAGAAACTAATTGCGCAGACCACTGCACCATGGACCATCATATATTTTTGGTATATTATACACATCCTATTCAGTCTTTTATCTCCATTACCCATAAAATACTATTCTTTAAGTATTTGATATACTTATCATAATACGTGGTGTGGCTATTAAATAACGAAACTGATGTTGCAAAACATTTTATTTTAATTTTATACATAATCACTTATTGTCACCTTCAATATACACTCCTTCTTTATCCCTACAACGCTCCATGCGAATTTCCAATTGTTGGAAACAGTGCTGGAAGTCATCTTCTGTCAGCTCCTTCAAGACACGTGCTGCTCAAAAATGTTTGAAATGAAGCTCGCAAAAATGTTTGTTCTGACACTTTGTACGCGATTGAAAATGACCCAAATTTTTTGGAAACGATAATAACATGTGATGAAACGTGGTATTTTATTTATGATCTGGAAATGAAGCCTCAATCCATGCACTGGAAGAGCCAAACTTCGCCGAGAGCCAAAAAAGCTTGAATGAGCAAGTCAAAATTTAAAGCAATGATGATTGTTTTTTTTTTTATATTCATGAGATTATGTACCTTCACTGGGTTCCTGAAGGTCAAACAATTAATTAAAATTACTACCTTGAGGTACTTCTAAACTATGGTGTTCTAAACTATTTCACAGAGTAAGGAAAAAACGCCCCGAAATGTGTAAGGACAAATGATGGGTTCTCCATCAAGACAATGCACCAGCTCATTCCGCGTTATCTGTCAAGAGGTTCCTAGCCATGTACAGCATCTCAGTGTTAGAACATCCACCTTATTCACCAGATCCTGCACCATGTGACTTCTACCTGTTCCCTTAGGTGAAATCTGCATTAAAAGGGACAAGATTTGAGCCTGTGGAAGCTGTAAAAGAGAAAGTGGCACGGGTCCTGAAGGAGCTGACAGAAGATGACTTCCAGCACTGTTTCCAACAATGGAAAATTCTCATGGAGCGTTGTAGGGATAGAGAAGGAGTGTATATTGAAGGTGACAATAAGTGATCTTGTATAAAATTAAAATTAAATTTTTTACGTCAGTCTTGTTATTTAATAGCCACACCTCGTACAAGCTGCAGGATGCAATTTAAAGATTTGTTTGTGAATGAAAAAGATCCCATAATTTAAACTTTATGTCAATATCAAAAACCTTATAAAGCCATTTCCATTGTGTAGCAGTAGCTTGCTAGATGACAAATCATATGGTTCCAGGTTTAATTTCTGGCTAAAGTCTGAAAATTTAAGCATATTAAAACCAATGTAACAGTTCAGTAATCTACTATAGCCAATAATGACAGAGCTATTGAAGAGACTTTAAAAATACATTTTTAAATCTGATTAAGTGGATGTAAACGAACAATGTAATACAAAATTCTATCAAGAAATACCAACAAGAGATATTTTTCTTAAGGGAAGTCCAATATCCCATAAGGGACATTGGACTCCCAATGTCCTATATATACTGGTTTTTAATTTTTTTACCTTGGCATTTATTGATTGATATGAAACCAGGTTACTAAATAGTTTTCCTCAAGTATCTAAAATATGCTGCAAAAAAAGTCTTCCTCAAAATATAAAGGATATTAAATAAAATGATTTTAAGGATAAAATATAAAGGAATTTTTATTTCCTTGTATAAAGAACTATCATTTAAGAAGACAAACAAAAGTGTAACATTTTATTACAATATCATTTTCCAATGAATTTGGCAAAAACCTTTAAAAATAAGTTTTCAGAAAACGAGCAAATATTAAATGATCTTTTTCTCAAAAACAGCAGATTGAAACATGATATTTCTTTAAAAATACAATAAGAAATTGTAGATATCATAGTATCACTGGAAAATCCAAATTTAACACTTTATCAGATAATTAAAATTTCTAAACCCATGTTTCTCAACTTTCGGATTCTGACTTCCTTTAAATAATATTGTGTTTAAAGACAATTTTTAGAGGATAAAATAAATGTAATAGCTCCTCCAGAAAAATTTACTAAGTATTTTCTCAAAATCCATTCTTTACTTTATTAAAATTTCTTTCTTTGATAATGTTAAAATAAAGACCAATAAAAGCTCTTCAATTATTCTCTTGTATTTTATTTTTTAAATAAAAATATGTTATTACTATTAAAGGTAATAAAAACGTAATAATATTTGTAATAAAAATATGCAATATGTAAGTAATAAAATATTATGAATATTTTATTATTTAAAAAATTGTTATTCGTTAAGTTACTGAATTAATTATTAATACAAAAAAATATTTTATGTAGTTCATAAAAATTAAGATATATTTATTTAGTTGTTAATTTATAATAAATATTTATTTATGATTTGTATTTTGTGTGTTGGTATTTATTTATTATTTCCCTTCTTTTACGCAAATGACGCTAGCTAATAGCTAGCTAGCGTCGCTGCTAGTTGACTAGCATCTAGCAAAATAGCTAGAGCTAGCAGCTAGTGCTAGCGTCGTGGGAACGGACAACTAGCAGCTAGTTTATTTGAAGCGTAGTATTCTCTAGCGCGCTAGCGACTTTGAACTTTTTTGAACGATTTTTAATTTTTCTTTAATTTTGTTGCACGCACTCTTGTAGTAAAATGTACTATGGCCTCAATATTAAATACATCATTTTTTACCGATTTTGATAAGCAAAATACAGAAAATCACTAATTTTTGCTAAACTAAGCTTTGCAGAAAAATATGTTTAACCCTTTCAGTACCGACGTCCGGAAAACAAGACGTCGATATATTTTACGTAGTTATAATATCTGGTTTACCGGACGTCAGTTAGTTATGCGTAAAGTTCCAACGTCCGAATAAGCGAACAGTTCCAAAAAAGTTTTAAACAAAACTTAATGGAATAATGTATTTTGAAACCGCCTCCGTGGCGTGGTGACTAGCGCGCTAGCCTACAAAGCGAAAAGTCCCGCGTTCGATTCCCGGCTAGGGCTTAGAAATTTTAAAACGTTAAAACCACCGTTAAGGTACCGAAACCCACAGTAGTTGCTAATGAACAAGCTGTCGATGCGACTTTAAATAAACTAAAAAAAACTATTTTGAATATTTTTAGTGTTAGAACGATTTCTTTTTTTTATGAACACAATGAAAATTAATTTTTAACAGGACATTTTATTTTTCTGTAACGTTGAAATTTTGGTCAACAATAGCAGGCTTATGCATACAAGTTTTCGAAATAAGGGCTGGCACTTTTTGTACATCCTAATTCAAATTAATGACACTTTAGACCAAACTTAAATATTGTTTCGGCACTGAAAGGGTTAAAATAGAAGTTGTAGGTTTTGTAATATCCTACAACTTTGACTATATACACTTTTGCCCTTAAATATAAGGCAGCAATCTTAAAAACAAATTTTTACCATTGGATTATTTTAATAGCCCCCCGAGAAAAATTCTTGTAGAGCATAAAAATGCAGTAAACGAGGCGATTTTTTAAAAAAAAAATGTAAAGTCGTTTTGATAAATTCACAAAAATTTTAAAAATTGCATGAATAAACTATTACTTCCGGTTGACTGATTTAGATGAAGATATTCGTGTCGAATTTCCTAGAAGTCCTAGAAGTACCTAACTTAAGTTCCAAGTTTCAACTTTGTACGATATTCCGTTCTTACAGACCCTGATCGGGATTTGAGCCCGGCACCTAATGCTTTGCAGTGCGCAATGCAGCCTAGCTAATTGGGCCACGGTGACAGCCGGATCGTTTTTATCAAAAATATTTTTTTTGGTTTTGTTTGTTAAAAATCGCATCAAAAGCTTGATCATTACCAACTATTGTAGAATGTGAAAGTTGATCCGTGGGTTTTAACTTGTAATAAAGAACCAGATCCTAGCCGGGAATTGAAATTGGGAACTTCCGCTTTGTAGATAACTACACCACGAAGGCGGTTAATGTTTTTGTTTATAAATATTAAGAAAATTCAAGTCTGGAATTCACAAACCAGTCAAAAGAAAGTGAAAATCAAAGAGTTTTCAATTTTTCTTAGAAAATTTAAATAAAAACTAAATTGACTTGAATACTATAAAAAGTACGAATGTAAAACGAGGCTGTTATTCTGATTCCGATCATAATACCTAAAAATATTTTACGACGAATTCCCTGTGAATAAATTCGTGTACGTTTATCGCTACGTGAATATCATTAGCGGTTATAACGTTTATGCTGACAAGAAAATGAATACGCATGTATATTATTTGAAATCAACAATATTACTGAATCGTACACAGTCGTTAAAATTTCATTGTATTTTGTTGTCGCTGCTCAGATAACGATAATAAGAAAGGAAATTATTTTTAACTACTTACAGTTTTATCAGTGCATAACTCGATAAAGCGTTCTTTATACTAAACAAACCATTTTTTTCATGAGTATAAAAGAAATTATTGCAATAAAAAAAAGGTAATAGTTTTTCAAATACCTATTTGATAAACATAAATTCGAACTAAATGTAAAATTCAAACTTCTCCGCTTTATTTTTATTTACATCTACTACAGCTTGAACCAATGATCAAAATTCCTTGAAATACGATTTCTGTGGATTCTAGAAGATTCAGTCGTTGGTCACGTCAAAAAAAATACTTTACTAAGATAATACTGCAAAATCCTGATTTTTTTTTCAAAAACTGAGGCTAACAATTTTTAGAGATATAAGCAATTATGTTGGCGTAGAGAGTTAAAGTTAAGGTTATACTAAACAAAACTATCGTGTAACGTGTAGTGAACGGTTACCCAACTAACGCTGCCTACTTAACCCCCCCCCAAAATGTAATTTAAACAAAAACAGACACAAAGTTACAATATTAATTTTCTGTCATAAATCGGCTATTTGTCAACCATTTTTAAAAGGTTAAATGTCACTTTTTTTAAAAATAAAGGCTTAACATTTCAGCATAACGTATATTTTGATAAAACTAATAATTATGGAGATATATAACGGATTAAAAAATCATGGTCACCATTTTGAAATTTAAAAGAAGGAACTAGCAACCCCCGCTCGCTTCGCTTCACAGCAGCTAATGTAGGCCTCATAAAATTATTTTAAAACCTCTCTATAAACAATATTTGTGGTTTTGTTGCCCTATGGCAGCAAAATAAATTGTTTTTCTGCACTTTTAGCTCTAGAAAGTCCGACACAAAGTTGTCCATGAGTGGAAGCACTCTTGTCTCAAATCGATACCTACTTTTAAATGTTTGTCCCTGCGATTTAACAGAATTGAATAGAACGCATAGAAGAATACCGATGGAAAAGAAAGAGACGGTTGATATGCGGCTGAGATAAGAGACAGTAATACGTGGGTGCAGTACGCAGAGTAACTGGAAATAATAAACGACTCATTCACTTCCTGTCGAATGAAAACAAATACATAAAATACAGTTGTTGTTGTTTAGGTCATCAGCCAAAAGGCTGGTTTGAACCTCTAGAGGTTTTACTAAGTAAAACGAGGAGTGAGGAAGTTTACCATTGCCTTCCTCACTGAGTGGAAATATATGCTTATCAGCATGCCGAGCCCTCTGAAAAGCACATATTTTCCACTCTGCAAATGACACCTTCACTTCATTCACCACAGGGTCTGGCTGTATAATGAAATTCATTACTTTCAGATAAGATAACTCTGATTAGTGTCTTTTACACCTCTACCTCTTCTGTTCTTAAATGATTCAGTCATTTAATTGGCTGATCATATGATAAGAAACAGAACTATTTATTTTAGCCCTGCAACTAACAGATCGAGTGTAAATAATTTGACACTCCACCTGTCTGTTATGGGCAGATAAAATACAGTACAAAAATAAAAATTTTGAACATTTCCGAAATTTTAATGTTTTTGGAATTGAATATTATTCGTCACTTTTTCTATGAAATATCAGAGTTGAATCGTGCTTCTAGCCCAAAAAATACACCATCCAGAGGAGAAAAAATAAAAGTACTATGCATCCGATGGACTAAAACATGCGACATCGCACAGTTTAAGCTTGCTTAATTAAAGTTGCAAAATAGCCTAAACAAACATTGATCATGAAGCTCTAAGCTATGCAACAATGAAAGCTTTTTTTTAAAATCAGTAGTTTCTGACATTACCTCATACAAACGAACATACAAAAAAAACAAACAGACGTTTCTTCTTTAATAGTATATTAGTATAGCCTAGATTTAAATGATTTTACGCAGATTTTAGAACATTATTACCAAGACTCTTCCCAATTATTGAAGTGATTACGCTATTTGATATTGAAATATAAATTTTTATATAAAAATAACAAAATGGATTTGGGAGACTATAATATGATGATATATAGTGGAGTATCCCAAAATGTGAGAGCTCGCTCTGGTGTGGCGATTTTGGTGGACCGGCGATGGAAAACTCGGATTAAATCATATACTCTTGTTAATGAGAGGATGGTGGTGGTTAGATTTAGGATCAGTAGAGGGACCCTTTGCGTGATTGGTATTTATTCTCCAGAAAACGGAAGGGAAGAAGATTCTGATACATTTTACCACCAACTGCAGAAATATGTAAATATGTATAACAAGACAGATCATGTAGTTATAGCCGGTGATTTTAATGCAAGAGTTGGAAATCAACCCATTGAAAATGTAATTGGTACTTTTGGAGAACATCATCTTAATGAAAATGGTATACGATTACGAGAATTTGCAATATCAACGGACTTAAAGTGACCAACACATTTTTCAGAAAGAAAGATATAAACAAGTATTCATGGGCAGCAAGAGGCTTTCGTTCATTGATTGACTACGTAATAGTGAATGGACGAATGGCTTCGCAAGTGAGAGACACTCATGTGCTTAGAGGTCCAGATATCGGTAGCGACCATTACATGGTGAAGTCCAAGATTGAGATCTGGGCAAAATGGAGGAGGCAGAGACAGAAGATCGAAAGGAAAAAGGAAGAGGTGTATAAAATATATTTGCTCCAAGAGGAAAGTATCCGGCAACTGTTTCAGACTCGGTTGACAGAGTATGTGAAATTGATACCCACCAGCGATAATATAGAAAATGAATGGTATGCCATCAAGAGTCTTTTGATTAAAGTAGCGAATGAAGTGCTAGGTAAGAAGCAACTAAATAAACGGAAGAAGGGTTTGAGAATATGGGACGAGGAAATAGAACAAGCCATAAACGATAAACAATTAGTTTATCATAAGTACCTTCAAGCAAAAACAATGGAGTCTTTTAATATTTATAAGCAGAAACGGAATGCTGCAAAGAGTATTATTCGCAAGGCACACGATTATTCATGGAATAGATTCGTTAGCAATATAGAAGATGATGTACATGGGCGACAGAATATCGCATACAAAATGATGAAACATCCAAATCAAGAAGAAAGAGAGACTGTCCATTTGAACCTCGTTCCTAAAGATCAGTGGGTTAAACATTATAGGGGGCTATGGTATGATCCGAATGCTACCCAAGAAATTGTTAGAGGAGTGCGGGAAGAGACGAATGTGGACGAGATTACTATAGAGGAGTTGGACAGAGCTGTTTCGGAGTTGAAGAACCGGAAAGCGACTGGATTAGATGGGCTTAATTCTGAACTTTTTAAATATTCGGGTTTGCTTTTCAAGTTCAGATTATTACATTTCATGAATATGTGCTGGAAACAATGCATAATACCAGACGAATGGAGGATATCTCTCTTTTTAAGAAAGGAGATAGAACTAAAATGACTAACTATCGCGGGATAAGCTTGTTGAACACATGATATAAGCTATATGGGAAGATTATCAACGGAAGGCTTCGTCCTATCTTGGATGTGTTATTGCTTGACGAACAGGCGGGATTTCGAGGTGGAAGGTCATGTACAGACAACGTATTTTCCTTGAAAATACTGATTGAAAGAAGAAGGGAATTTAATTTAGAGACGCACCTAGCCTTCATAGACTATGAAAAGGCTTTTGACAGGGTTAAGAGAGCTCTCCTATGGGATATTCTAGCTAAAAGGGGATATCCTAAACACCTAATAGATGTCATTAAGAGTTTGTATTGCAATACAAGGATAATACTAAAAGTAGGTGAGGAACTGTCAGAAGAGATATATATTAATCAAGGAGTACGTCAAGGATGTTGTGTATCCCCAACACTTTTTAGTATATATATAGATGACATGATTAGGGAATGGAAATTTAAGATTAGCCCTGGATTTAAAATAGGGGATAAGTTTTCCTTAAATACAATGTTATTCGCTGATGACCAAGTGATTATGCAGGAAAGTGAGGATGAACTTCAGAGATCGGTTTTCCAACTACAACAAATCTGTTCAGATTATAATATGAAACTATCTGTACAAAAGACGAAGACCATGGCTTTCTTAGGCAAATATCCTGTTCGCACAAGAATAATGGTATACAACACAAATATCGAACAGGTTTCTCATTTCAAGTATCTCTGTTGCGATATAACATATGAAGAGGATTTAGACATTAATAATAAGTTGAACAAGTTTCAGTCTTTATGTGGTACCATCCGACGCACCTTAAACAAGAAAACAAGGAAAGACACCCAATTGAAATTTTATAGGGTAATATGGCTGTACCATCTTTGTTATATGGCTCTGAGACATGGACAACGAATAAGAGGCACCTTAGTAAAATACAAGCTTCAGAAATGAGATTCCTCAGGTCCGTTAAAGGTTGTACATTGCTGGACAGGTTGTACAACGAAGATGTTCGCAAGGATCTGGCAGTATTTAAACTAGAAGACAAGATCTTTGAAAATAGACAACGGTGGATGGAACATCTGGAAAGGATGAATGATGAAAGAATTCCCAAAAAATTTTGGCAATATAAGCCAGTTGGTCGAAGAGATGTTGGAAGACCAAGGAAGCGATGGTCATGTAACAACATTTAACAAATAAACCCTTTGAGATCGGAACAGGCGTTTCGCCTATACCCTGAAAGAAGAAGAAGAAGAAATAACAAAATGGCGTACAGGAAAAGAACGAAGAAGAAATTACCATTTTTTGTTTATTTTACAAGTAGAATCTGAAAAGTATAGCAAGCCCACCATTTTAGTAACACCGTGGATATCTTGCATATCACGTATTAAACAACCAAAATCTTAGAAAATTGGAAATAATAATATCGCTTTTTCAATTTTAAGTTCATAGCCATAAAAAGATTTTTCATAGTTCACAGGGCTGTAAAGGTAATATGAAAAAGCTTAGGATTAGAAACACTTAACGTGTATAAAAGCAATGAGTTACTTATATCAAAGCCTACAATCTACGAATCGAAATGGGGACATTCATTTCAGCTGCTAAATACATAGTCAAATACTAACTGAGCCACAGAGGTGGTAGAAAATAAAAATGAAAAAATTTAGGTCATGAAAGGTCATTTTATGGTCTATTAAAGTAATTAAAGGTTAATGGATTATGTATAATAAAATATTCAGTATTTTTCTGATTATTATCAAATTAATTTTGTTGATTTATTTTTCGTACTAGATTAGCCTATTAATTAAACAAATAATGAAATTCAAGAACAAAATTGTTAAAAAAATTAAAAAACATAGATTTATTAAATAAAATTAATACAACTAGAAAATTTATTGCATCTATCATTGCTCTGTGTTACATATAATAAAACATTTATCTATCACAATTTTAAAGAAAATTTACATCATCCTAGTACTAGCTTCAAAGCAGTCTCATCATTTTCTTTTGGGTAAAAATTTTGTTGTAACCAGTCATACCAAAACTGTGATCTTTCTTGTAATAAATGTTTCTTCATTTTGACTTCATTGGTACCAAACTGCATATATTCCAGGTTCTCAAAACTTGTTTTGTTCCATTCCTTAGGCATTTCTCTGCAATAAAAATAATAATGCATTAAAAAATATACAGCAAATTTTTATTAAATTACAATTAAAAACATTGTTATAAAGGATAAGTAATTTCTACATTGCTTGTGAATTTTTCTTATAAGAGTTCTAAAAATTGTTTGTACACTCTATCTCGATGCAGAGGAGCACTTTAAAGAATGTTACTAATTTTTATGTAATGTAGGTTGTTTCTGAGTTTACTTCATGTTATAGTGTTACGTATTTGCAGGGCGTACTCTATTTCCAGGTTATGAAGTACCAAAAGAGGAGATTCTCCGGCCGGCTGAATCAGTGTGTCATGCGGGCATGGTCCACGCGTTAGTTGATTAATGCAGTGAAGTACATATCAGGTGTGATTATATTAAAGCGTTTATATTAGTTATACGAGAAGTGTTAATTTATACTTTCTCTTGCGTATATGAATATAGGCTATAGGAAGGAAAGTATTGTTTTCATGTCGATTTTTCGAAATCGAGTTTTCACCGGATCTACACGTTTTCAGACCCCCTGAACCCAAAAAACATGTTTTTAGCGATTGGTCTGTGTGTATGTGTGTGTGTGTGTGTGTGTGCGCGCGCGCGCGTGTGTGAACATAATATTTCAAGAAAGCAACATTGTACGAACTTGAAACTTGACACTTAAGTTACATACCACTACCGAACCCGACATGAATATTTTCATCAAAATCTGTCAACCGGAAGTAGTAGTTTATTCGTGTAATTTTTCACTTTTTGCGATTTTCTCAAAAACAGGTCCTACAATTTCTTTTAATCTCACCTGGTTTGCTAAATTTTTTATGCTCTACAAGATAAGGTAGGCGCCATGTTTGCTGAAATTCTTGGTGAGGCTGTTTTCACGTAAAATAAATGTTTATTTAAGATTGCGGCTTTAATATGCATTTTTCTCTACAGAGTCTAGCTTAGCGTGAAAGAGTGATTTTCCTTATTTTTAAGCCAAACTGAAGTTGATTTCAATTTTGTGTCTTTCACTCATGATTAAAATTAGGATATGTTTGTTGGGGTTAGTTTTTTAGTATATTTCTAATGTTTTATTACTAATGTTAGGTTTATTGTTAATTATTTGCATTGGCAAGAGAAAGTTGTGTGAGTGTTTCACGCCAGATTTTTTTATAACTATAAAATCTGACGTGAAACACTCCCAAGACTTTCTCTTACCAATGTAAATAAACACCATATTATTATAACCTATGTTTAATAATTAGTAAACAATGTAAAATGAAAACATAACCTAATTTTAATCAAGAATGAATGACGCAAAATGAAAATTAACCTCTGAAGAACATAAAAATACGGAAAATCAGTAATTAAACTAGGCTCTGCAGAGAAAAATGCTTAAAATAAAAGTTATAGGTTTTTAATTTCCTATAAATTTTATTATATACACTTTTGTCGTAAAATGCATACTAAGCCTGTAATCTTAAAAAATTCCATTTTGTAATGGTTGTAATTGTAAATGGTTTTGTAATGGTTGTTTTGTTTGAAATAAAAGTATTAGGTTTTTAAATTTTTTACAACTTTGATTATAAACACTTTTGCCCTAGAATGCATATTATTAAGGCCGTAATCTTTAAAAAACATTATTTTCTACGAGAGCACAGCCTCCCCAACGATTTTAGCAAATATGACGTATCTTATATTTTATAGAGCATACAAAATGCAGTAAATATGGCAATTTTTAAAAAAATTGCAGAAGCCATTTTTGAAAAAATCGCAATAAAGTGAAAAATAGCACGAATATTTGTCAATGTTGAACGATTTTGATGAAAATGTTTGTGTCGGGCCCCCTTTTGATTTTTAACTTAAGTTCCAAGTTTCAATTTCATAAGGTGTTCCGTTCTTGAGACATTTTGTTCACAAACACACAAGCAGACACACAAACAGAGTTACAACCATTTACAATCATTTTGTCACTCTACAATCATTTTGTAGGTATCATTTAATATATTGGTTAAGTTTATTTATTGTTCTTAGTTGTTGTTGTTGTTGTTATTAGTTTGTTATTCATTATAAGTAATTTACCTGTAAATTTTGGTCACTTTATTTATTGTAATTTTTAGTTGTAATATATACCTACTTGTAATTTTAAACTTAAGTGTGTTAATTATTTAATTTACCCAGATCCTGAAACGGACCTTAGAGATAATTGCCACAATATTTTTAGTTATATTACTTTACTAAAAATGTGAACCTTAGGGACAGTTACAATCTAAACTGCCCCAACATTAGTATAGGCATTATTTTAAAATTTACCGCATTATAGGCCTACTTCCTTCTTAACACTTCTAAGAGTGAATGAATTTTTACATCGATATCCCCTTCGTAGGTAATACAATTCGTAAATGTATTAAAAAATTAATTTTATATTACAATTTAAATATATAGGAAGTGTAAATATATTTAGAAACATAAAATCAATTTACTTACCGATTGATTACAAAATCACTGATTAATCTTAAAAATTGATCTGATATGAATTGGTCTTGTTTTGTAAATTTAATCTTTTTTCTCTTTGGAATTAGTGTTCTTGCAGGAAATATATATTGCAGCTCATCACCATGTGACACAACACCTATTTAAAGAAAAAATAAACATAAAAATTCATTCAATTATCATGGGACCCACCGGGTTGGTCTAGAGGTAAAGTCGTCGCTGTGACGTCTCTTTTATAATTCCATACCGGCGAACAATATTCGAGGACAGGACGCACAAGGCTCTTATACAGTCTAAGTATAAGGTGGAGTGTCAAATTATTTTCACTCAATCTGTTCGTTGCAGGGCTAAAATAAATAGTTCTGTTTCTTATCACATGGTCAGCCAATTAAATGACTGAATCATTTAAGAACAGAAGAGGTAGAGGTATAAAAGACACTAATCAGAGTTGTCTCCTCTGAAAGTAATGAATTTCACTATACAGCCAGACCCTGTGGTGAATGAAGTGAAGGTGTTATTTGCAGAGTGAAAAATATGTGCTTTTCAGAGGGCTCGGCATGCTGATAAGCGTACTTTTCCACTCAGTGAGGAAGGGAACGGTAAACCTCCTTACTCCTCGTTTTACTTAGTTAAACCTCTGCAGGTTTAAACCAGCCTTTTGGCTGATGACCTAAACATCAACAGTCTAAGTACTGACTTCAAATTTAAAATCCCCACTAATTCAAGCTATGAGTTCTGAATTGCTTTGAGTTTTTGGAGCTGTAGAAGCAACTCGCTCACGGAATAATAGCTTGGAGTCAAACAACACACCAAGGTCACTGTAATAATAATAATAATAATAATAATAATAATGATAATGATAATGATGTTTGTCATCATTTTTCAAAAAGATACTTATGACATTCTTTTAATTAAGTTGATAATTCATTAGGATACAAAACTGTATTTTTATTGAAAATACGTACTCTGCAAGAAAGCTTTGGTGTCATCAGGTTTTGATTCTTCGATTAATTTATCAACTCGTGAATATTGACCTCTATGTGTAAAGTAGTATATGTATACATTACCGGAATGTTTTTGAAGAGTTTGTAAAACACCATAAAACATCAGAGTGTCTGTAAATAACTGCAAAAAAAATCACAAAAAATCTAATTGTTATAACTGTAGTATCTCGTAATATGTTTTAAAATAATAATATATTTGAAAAATTTGGGTCCATGTTTCTACAGAGTGATTTTTTAGTCCTGTTACCCAATTGTTAATGTCTGGTAATATTTTTCTAAAAAAAAAAAAATTTTGTTTTGTGACACTGAGTTGGTAGCCCTACTCAACCAGTATGGATATGGCAGTGTGAGTTGATTCTCCTTGAGCTGTGTAAAATTTTGTGCCATTTCCGGTCGTGCTACGAACAGAATGTCTTTTATCCTAAAACAATCTCTTGTTTAAATCTGGAGGCTGAAGCTCTAGAACTAATCGTATGTGATACGGATACAATTTCAATTTTTTAGCAGCTTTCTGAGAACTCGAACATGACAAATCAACATGTGAGGAAAGTTTTTGTAAACTTTTCCATGGAGAATTGAGCAATCTTGTTTTCACATTCTCTTAACGTCATCTGTCAAGAGAGTTAGTCGACCACTACGTTTTCTGCTGCAAACAATACCTGCCTCTAAAAATCACTTAGTTAGCCTAGAAATTGACTAGAATAGAGTGGAGGAACACCAAAAAATTTAATTTGAAATGATTCTTTTACACTCGCATACGATTTTGTAGCAAAATATTGTTCAAGAATGAAAACCCGTTGTTCTAGGGTAAAAGACATTCTGTTCGTAACACAACTGGAAACAGCACAAAATTTTACGCAACTCAAGGAGAATCAACTCAAACTGTCGTATCTATACCGGTTGAGTAGGGCTACCAACTTTGTGTCACAAAACAAAATAATAAGAAAATAATAAGAACTAATACAGAGGCTTGGCAGACAGGCACGTAGGCAGAGACGGGCTAAAGGAGTTTCAGCCGCCACTCGGAAAATGTGAATGTCGTACCAGACTAATATGACCTGGTCTGGGATGTTTTCATCCACCACGCTTCACTAATCTTAATGTATATAATAGTCGGACATAAAATAAATTTAAAATTTTTTTCGACTCGCCTTCCCAAAATAGTTTCAATGGTACTACTATTATAATGTTTGTCGGCAGGAATATTATATTTTTCTACGCTTAACAATCTATAAAAATCCTGAATCTCCGAATGTGTCAGCAAACAATAATTGTTTGAAGATTTCCAGGCTGTTCAAAACGGTATATAATTTCTTCCGAAACAAAGAAGACTTTCGTAAAACTGCATCACATCACTATTTCCTTGTAGTAGCCAAAAGTGATTAAGGACGGCATCAGTACGGTAAATTTAAAAAAACTGGGTTATAAGACATATAGTGCGGTTCCAATCTCCATGCAGTTGCGGGTTGAAGGCTACGGGTGAGGTATAATGAATGAGTGCGCATGCTGGGAGAACGACTGTTGTATTACTCTGATAAAAAACATTCGTTTTCAAACTTTCCGTAATTAACATATTTGTTTGTATTTATTACATTTATTTATTTACATATTTTGATATGAATTAGCAAGTTAAATATTATGTGTCCGACCAAGTTAATAATCCGGTAGGTATTTGTTAAATTAATGCGCCGGATGATAAGAATATTTTTTTAGTCTAGTTAGTACACACTACCACTACAAATGCATCAGCTGTGAAACACTACTAATCATTCATTCTTCCATTACTATAAGAACGCACTACATTCCTTCCAACTACACGAAGCTGGGACTCAAGCAATAAATAATTTTCTATTTTCTACGTTAATTAGGTATTTGGAAGAACTGGCGCTTCAAATTTTTGAGCTTCGTGTTAAGAAAAGCCTGACCTGGTCAGTCCAGTGGGAGCTGAAACCGAACTTGGATCTTATCTTTTTAAATATAAACACGATTAGGTAATTTTGTAAAATCGAATTCTGATAGCATTATTATTTTCACCTCAAGTATTTTGTAAATCTTAGCAATTTCATTCGATTAAATCAGACAGCGATGGTTCTAAAATAAATCAATAATTTGAAGGTGTCATTCTTCCAATTGAAAAAAATTAAATTATTTTAAATTTACTAGAACAGAATGGTTGTTTTGTCTTGGTTTCCTGTTTGGTAGAATGATTAGCAAGCTGGAATTCAAAACAAAAGGTATTGATTTCGATTCCCGCCGTAATAGTTAATGACTAAGTCGTTGTGACAATGTAAACAAAAAATGATTTTTTCTTCTTTAAAATCCAATTAAATTAGTCTACCTGAATAACAATCAACAGGTTACTCAAAAATGAATATTGGTATACATACATTTGTTAATTGTGGAAATGTTTTGCGACTGATATTTTCACCTTTTAAGTAGTATTCCTTTAATTTTATCGTTAGAAGGTCTGGATCAATATGTTCAATTGTATCATATCGCACTAGCGTTGGACCTAATTTATCAAATACATTGTTCAGTTGCGATAAAAGATCAGGTTCATTCACCCACCCTGCAAAAGAAGGAAAGATTGGTATTTTTGTAATAAAACTCATCGGGTAGGTCTAGTGGTAAAGTCGTCGTCGCCAGTCAGCTGTTTAACAACTGATTTTTGGAGACGAAAAATCAAATCCTAGTTCAAATCTTAGTAAAGGTTGTTACTTTTATACGGATTTTTTTGTCTTGAATTTTTATTACGGTACTGTAAATTGAACTGCACAATTTCGGTATATGATACTTAAATGGTGGTGGGGAGTTTCGCTTTAAGGAGAAGACCCAGTGGTACATTCTCCGTTTATAACTACGGATATTATCCGTTATTTAGACCAAGAGGTTTCTACTCCATTTTCGTTTGAGACGTCGCATAGGTGGGAAGTTCCTTGTAGCTAGATCACGGGCTAGTTGGTTTGGATGGACATCTAGTCGTTCGTGAAATTACTATACAAGGATGTGGTTAGCTGCCAAAATTTTGAAATCGTCGTGGAGGGTTTTATTGCTTACATAATAAGGAGCGCCAGAAGCAAGTCTTAAGAATTTTGATTGAAAGGCCTGGATTGACTTTAAATTACTCTCTGCCGCCACTCCAAAGAGCTGGACACCATAAATCCAGATTGGTCTCAAAAGGGTTTTGTATATTAAAATTTTGGAACGGAGGTTCAATTTCGATCGAGGGTTAATTAAGCAGAAGAGTAGCTTCTGGCGGCGGTTAAGTTTTAAACTTTTTGTACACAGATGATGCTTCCAAGTTAGTTGCATGTCAAGCCATAAGCCAAGATATCGCACCACTTTGGCTTGGGGGATATGAATGTTATTCAGCATCACAGGTGGACAAGTTTCACGTCGTAAGGTACGACGGTAAGGTATACGGATTTGAATACTAGATGGTGGTCCCGATGTTCTTTGATGTTGGGGTTCAGTTAACCATACTCTCTCAGGAACGGTCGACCTGAGTCTGTACACAACTACACGTTTTACATATCATTCTCATCTCGTTGGGTTATGAGGTTGCTTATTATTGTTAGATTGAACAGATTGAAACGTGTACACATTAGGGATTTAAAAAAATACATAATAAATGTAACTTCATGTAACAATTAGATAGTTTTCAAGGTTGAAAAGAATTAATTGATTTTTTATGGACTAAAAATTCTCAAAATGATGTCTACACAATCGTGTGTGATATGGAGTTTGGAAAATACAGAAAATCACTAATTTTGACGCTAAACTAAGCTCTGTAGAAGAAAATGCATGAAATAAAAGTTATAGAATTTTTTATTACCTATAACCTTAATAATACATTTTTGTCGTAAAATGGATACTAAGGCCACAATCTTAAAAACTCCGATTTTTTTAAAGATTTTGATGAAACAATAAAACAGAAAATTATTATTCGCCGCTAAACTAGGGTTAGTACAAAAAATGTTTGAAATAAAATTTGAAGGTATTTAATAAATGTTCTAAAACTTGAATTACACCCTTTTGCCTAGAATACGTATTAAGGCCGCAATCTTAAAAAAACATGTTTTCTACGAGATCACAGCCTCCCAAAAATTTCAGCAGACAAGGCACTTACCTTAGTTTTTTATGCTATTATAGAGCATAAATAATGTAGTGAAAGAGAGTAGGAGCCGTTTTTGATAAAATTGCAAAAAGTGAAAAATGACACGAATAAACTACAACTTCCGGTTGACCGATTTTGAAGAAAAATGTTTTTGTCGGGTCCTCTGGTGGTACTTAAATTTAAAGTTTTAACTCTACGCTATTTCGTTCTTGGCATATTTTGTTCACACACACACACACACACACACACACACACACACACACACACACACACACACACACACACACACACACACACACACACACACACACACGCACGCACACACGCACACACACACACACACACACACACACACCAATCGCAAAATATGTTTTTTGGGTTCAGAGAACCTGGTTTATATACGGTGAAAACTACATTTCGAAAAATCGACATGAAAACAATATGCTCCTTCCCAAAATATTCAAATAGGGCAAGAGAAAGTAAAATTTGTAATTTTCGTTACATTCCTCATGGTCATATCATATAATACAAAGAGCTAAAATATTTTATTGGTTAGTAATTTCAATAATTTTTTTAATAGATTGTGTTGATTAATGAATTAAAAAAAAATACAGACATATAGTTTTAAAAAGTCCATCTCCTGAGACTATTCCTGTAATATGCGGTATAGAAGTATTAGTTTTAAGTGATTCTCTCGTAATAAATGGTCCATCCATATCCTCACTGTCTGCTTCGGATTCAAAGGTTATACCAAATATAAAAGTCGGTACATTGGCCCACACCTGTAAAAATAAACATAACAAATGTTCCCAGTTACTTTATAGAATAAGTTTTTCTTTAAGTTTATTTAAAACTAGCATGCCCCGTCGCGGCTTTGCACGCGAAAAATGGTGTAATCACTTAAAATGGTTTCGTAGAAGGCGAGATTCTCGTTGTTCCTCCGTTTCAGCAGTTCTTGCTTTTTTAAGTTTTTTTTTTGCTTTTGAAGATTTTCTTCCTAGTGATGTTTTTTGATGGCATTATTGAAAATGGAAAAAACTTACTTTTATAAAATACTCAACAATACAAAATCGTATCTACATAATAAAATACACTAAAATTATCATGTGATGTTTTCACCAGCTGATCCTTAGCACCACGTCGCTATTTGCTAAATCATATGACTTTATTTATGACAAATCTTTATTTGAATCAGCTGGTTTAAAAGAAGCAGATTATCTAACCTCATAAAAGCCTTAATGTATGTAGGACATAAACATTATTTTCAACCCTTTAGGGCTAACTTTTTAAGGGTTTCAATAACCTAAAATTTGCACCGGCATCATAGTTACAACATAAAAAAACAGCATGAAAATTGGTTCTGAAATTTAGGAGATAAAGGGGAACATACACACACACATACATACACATAGATTAATTCTGATGGAGTTGAAACTTAGACCCTTACATTTGAAAATGTGAGGAACCTAGCAAAAGTTCTTAAAATTTAGTGAAATCGAAAATTATTTGTATGACAGAGTAACAAATGCCAAAGTCTTTATATTATGTACCTATGAATTCAAATGAAGCCATGGAGTAATTGTCACGTGATTTAAAGGTCTCCAATCGTACACACTGCCAAGTCTTGCTATCGCTGTATCCGAAACACTTGCGACTAGAATCACTTTTAAACGAAGACAATAAGGGTTCTGTTTATGGACTTACTGAAGCACTTAACGTAGTTCTTTTACCTATTGTATTAAGTAAAATGTGAAGCGAAAAAAATTAGTGCTAGTTTCATGTCTGCAACTTGAAATTATTGGGGAGATAAAGCGAGATTACCATATTTTATGTGTATTAAGTGATAATAAAAACTATAAAATTGCTAAAGATTTAGTGTTTTCATTACCTTCTGAATGGAATAAAATACGAGTAGTTTAATTAAATAAATGCTAGAACAAAAAACTCCAACGGGAAAAACAGAAGGAGGAAACTTTTCTTACTTGATCTTATCTCATCAAGCAAGTGCTTCTGCCAGTTATGCGATGTGACTCACTCACTATGGCTTATGATCAGCAGTATTCTTCTATGCAGCAGGGTATAATGAAATGAATACAACCCAGAAAATACGAATCACAATTAAGAAAAAATCTTGAGTACTTTGAACAGGTTATGAGAGTCAATAAATATCGGATGCATCAGTTGACAATTTTTTAGTTCTTTTTCTTATTATTTCTTTTTAAAATATAAATAATTTTTCAATCAGGAAATGAATAATGTATTGAGGTATTAGCATATATTTTACTTTCTCTTGCCCTGTTTGAATATATACTGTATAGTAGGGACACCATATCTTTTTAGTTTAGAAATCGTAATTAGTCATGATGAAGTTGTTTAGTTAAATACGTTCATAATCGAAAAGAAAAAAATTAGCATTAAATGACAGTCCTTACTTTAAATTTCTGATGATGACTGAATAGTTCCTTGACGGGCAATTTTTGTAAACATTCCAATGCTGCCGTTGAATTTTCAGTTGGACATTTGACTAGATCGATTAATTTCTTAGCCCTTTGAGTCGCTACACCTTCTGGAGGCGGATAAAATTCGAAAATATTTCCGCTACTCGATATTGCTTTATGAAATAAACCTTTTAAACACAGAAATAAAATATCAGTGATAATTTTCTACCTGAATGTGTCATAAAAAACGTAAAAATGATTTGAAAATAAAGATGCTTTTAATTGGCTGCATAAAATTGTAACATTGTAAATTTGATAATAATTTTTCTGCAGATTCATGTTGTGGAGAAACTCCGGGTCAGCCGAGTCTGTCAGCAAGAAGAAAGGGATTTCTTAGGGAAGACCTAATGTGTTTGGGCAAGTAATTTTGTACAGTGACCAGCTGTAATTACACAAACCAATGAGTGTATCTGTTAAAATTCTAGCCAGCAACAGTTGAAGACTTTTTTCTTTTTTTTTTTTTTTGGTTTAACGTCCGACTGTTCTGCAATTACTGCTAATGCAGACGGTGAAGGATGAAATGATTTATTTGTAACGTATGAAAATATGCCGTGCCTGAATGGGATTCGAACCCAAGACCGCATGATGAGAGGCGAGCACGTTACCAACTATGCCAATGCGGCCGGCAAGACAAGTTGAAGACTTGTTGCCAATGAAAAGTAGAGAACAAATCTGGACTTTAAGTTGCTCTTAATCTATTATGAGTACAATTTAAATAGTGATATTACTTTTTAAAGAAAAGGTTACAACAAAAAATCAATCTGGTACATAGTTGCAACTGAGTAAAAAAAGCATTCAATATAATTTTAGTTACGGTTTGGAGTATGTACAAAAGTTTCCACACAGTTCCAGAACCAACCATACGTAACTATAATAATAGCCTAGGAATTATTATACTTTCCCTAGTAAGTAACTATTATAATACCTTAGGTTACTGATGAAAATTAGAAAAACTTGTCTATTATACGATTTTTTAAGATTGATAAATCTGTTTATCTGGTATTTTGGTCAGTAACACCTAACAGCCAAAAATATATCAACAATTTTTAATCTAAATTTATGGTTAATTAATTAATTGATAATAATAATAATAATAATATGAACTTTATGTACAAAGATAATAGTTTAAATTTTGCAAATAACTAAGAAAGTACATTAAAAATTGATATACTTAAAAATTAAACTGTATAATAGCTTTCTAATTCATTAAGCTCGGCCGAGGCTGTCAGCTGAGTTGAATGTTTTATTCTATTTTACTAAAATGCACAGGTAGATAAACAAAGTAAATAAATAAAGGGATTAGCTGATAACATTTTACCTAAACGCATTCACCAATTACAAAATAAAACTACAAATATCTTTCATGCATTAAACATAACTAACTCCGCTATAACAAATTGTTAAAAAATAATATTTTTATTTCTTTCTTTTCTTTAAATAAAAAAAATCTTCTATAAAAAGTATACATTGTGGCTGCTTCTTAAAAAAATAAAAATAAAAATCTACTTTAAAAAATACAAATATGGCTGCTACTAAAAAAACCATTATTTTCATTCCGACACAAAAACGCACGCACGGTCATAAAACACACGCGCACAGACACAGACACACACACTCACAGGTACCTCCGCGCTTTTGAGTTCTCACGCATATTTTTAAATACCCCTACCTGATTCCCTAACCAAAAAATCCCTGTATTTTAACGCTGTTTGTACATAACCCACCAAACTCTTCCAATCTCTCAAATTCATGAACTCAGTCACCAAACCATCTTCCAATAGCCGCCTTCCAAACCATCTACATCGTATGTCCGCTAGAATCGGACATCGCCTTATAAAATGATAAATGTCTTCCTTTTCTCTGGTATTACAGGTTCATTAATTAAAACAACAATAAAAAAGAATGGAAGTTTAAATGTTACCTATCGCCATAGGTGAATACATTAAAAATTGAACAGTAGCTGCGCCTGAACTTAATCCATGTATTGTCACTCTTTCTGGATCTCCATTAAAATACTTTATGTTTTTCTTCACCCATCGTAGAGCAGCCACTTGGTCTTTAACACCAAAATTTCCAGGTATTATCTTGTCTTCCATGCTAAGAAATCCTATAAAATAAATTTTACAGTGATAATGAGTTAAGTAGAAGTAAAAATTAAAGAATTGTTTAGAAAATCTAATCAAACAGTAGAGTGATTTATTTCAATTATAAGTTACATATGTTCTTCTACAGCACTAATTCTGTAGCTCCAGGGTAAAGAAAGGATTAAATGTCAATTTTTGTGAAAATAGTAATATATTATTAGCAGTCATAAACACTAAATTCTCCACTTTTGATATTTTGAAATTATTCTTTTAATTTTACAATAAATGAAGAAATGTTGTGTAAAAAAGTACTGTTAATTATTGTATCTATGTAGAGGGCTTTTTAATTTTTCAAATAGCCCTTGTAAATGGCCTTGATGTACTTTGTAAATGTCCAAGTGAAGAGTTTAGACTAATGGCTACCGCTGCTCTTCCAGCGTGAGCGGGTTGCCATGACAACGGAGATGTCAGCGGCAAATAATGCTTGCCAAGTAGTTCTCCCCATTCGTATCCGAATAGAGAAGAGATTGCGGCAGGTCAACCCGCCTACTGTACCTGCATGTTCTATGTACGAGTACGGTAGTTGTTTTGTAACTGCGGCGTCACATAGTTGTTTTGTTTGTGTGTATTTTACAAACTGTGTCACTCTCTGTATGTAAAATACACACATGTACACTATGTGTGTATACGAGGTTTGATCAAAAAATAACGGGAATTTTAGTTTTTCTTAAACATTTTTTATTTATGCATCTATATCAATTTTGCCCTCTTCAACGTCATCATCCTCAGATATAATATACTTGTGCCAGCGGTTTTTCCAATCTTGGAAGCACTTCTGGAACTCACTTTTTGGTACAGCTTTTAGCTCCTTTAGTGATTCGGTTTTTTTTGCCATGAATAGTGGCAAAACGTCGTCCTTTCAAGGTTCTCTTGAAACGTCGAAACCTTGGTTTCGACGTCATACCCATACACCCATGTTTTGTCATGTTATGACCGTCTGCAGAAATTCTGGATCAGTGTTGACTTCATTCATCAATTCTTGGACGATATCCACTCAACATTTTTTGGTTAGAAATTCAGTAATTTCGAAACGAACTTTGCTGACATCCGTTTCATGCCCAAAACATCCGAAAAATTACTTGACATGATCCAAATGATATACCGGCCTCATCAGCAACCTTTCTGATAGTGATTCTGCAATCTTTGAAGATTGCAGAATCTCCTTTTTTCCTCTCTTCTACGACGCTCTCGTCGGTTACTGATGTGCTAGAGGGTTTAGAACTGTCGTCAACTTTTAACGTTTTCACAGACATTTTTAAACCGTTTATAGCACTCGTAAATTCTTGTTTTACTCATAGTAGATTTACCAAAAACTACTGTCAACATTTCGAATGAAGTAGTACACTTGATATCATTTTTCATACAAAATTTAATGCAAACTCTTTGATCCATTTTTTCGGAAGTATCAATTTCGCCGAGAGAATGCAAACACCTGAACTATTTTCAACTACTAACTGTACATTCAAAATGGCTGCAAATGCAAACTTATGAAAGGAACAAGTGTACCAAGAAGCTAAAAATTTTTTTGAAAATTGGATTTACAAAACCCGCGAAATTAACAAATTCTCTTTATATTTTGATGAATCCTAGTATGTGTATTTTACATTTTTTTTACTCTCGGGAGTCTCGCGGATACTTATTATACTAGTTTTTCTCGTTTGTTGCTACTCTTCACCTATTTTTGAAGAAGGCACGAGCAGCCGCTGAAACCATATGATTTTAACTAATTCTATTCAGTCGTTCAATCATCTTTAGAGGATCTGAGTTGTGTTAGTTTTAATTTGGATCAATCATTTATAAAATTATCCTTTCTAAAGTGGTAGCACTGTTGAGGCGAAGAAGAATAAAATCGAGTAATACAGTAAAATGAATGTCCTGATGAAGAGTGAAGAAAATAAGGAAATACAGCCTAAATGTTTACTCGTAGCTCTATATCGTGTTGTAAACAAAAGTCAATTACCTAGTAATTCCACTCGGTAATTCAAAGTCACTAGTATCATATCTTTATTTAGAAGTATTTCTGGGCCAAAATTTTTAACTGTTGGCGAACCTTTTATTAGACCGCCTGGATAAATAAATACCAATACTGGCAATGAACCGTTGATTCTTTCAATCTGAAAAAAGTGAAAACAATATTATAATTAATTTTTTCAACGAAATATAGTAAAATATAATATTGCTGTTAAACATTTCGTCATAGTCAAAGATTCATATTTTTAAAAAACACTACATAACTTTCTTCAACCGTTTATCAGTTTCAGTTCAGACTAATAAAAGGGCAGGCTCTTTATGAGTTTCCTGCAGCAGTAATACAGAGGAGTATACAACTAAGTATTTCATATTACAAGAGTAACATGAAAAAAAGAAAATAACCGATTTTTCCTTTATTTGTAACCCAGTGCAGGAAAAAGGAACCTAATGTAGGAAAATATAAATTTTTAGTTTGATACACAGTGATATAAAGCACAAAATTCGGAACATTTTCATATAAAAATCTTCTTTTTTTATTTCAAAATAACATGAGTTATGCGATGTGGAAGTTTAATTTTTTTAAATGTATGTTTTGAGAAAAACGCTTTTAAAGTTTCCTTGAGTATATTCCGATTCAGGGTAGGCCTACACCACCTGTAATTCATCGGATAGTTCGCCTCAGGATGGTCACTTAATATTTTTAAAATAATTTCTTCCTTCGACATTTTTCGAAATAATAATAATCTATAATATAAACACACAACACTGATGACTGAATGCACATTGTTAACGACATCGCATACAAACAAACACGCAATAGATCGTGGTCACAGATTATGTATAGTAATGTGTAGAATATGAGATACTAACGTAATCTGAAAGATTGCAGCAAAAAACATTAAAAAGTGAAAAATTAAATATGTGTCGTTAAAAGTAATAAACAGTTTGCTAATTCTGAAGTGTTGTACGAAATGGTGCCTAGAGTCGGCAATGTACGAATAACTCATATAATCGACTTTAGGTCCCTTTTCTCCGTCGTTGCATGGGTTTAGAAAATGACATTCTGTTGACAAAATATTCAACTAATTCCCCTACAAAATTTTTCTAAAAGACTACAGATAGCAGAAGCAAAAATCGTAATTTTTGACTTGTCTTGACTAAAATGCTTGTAGTGCAAAATCATACTCGCCGACTTTAGGTCCCTTATCCTGCAACGCTTGTGTTTTAACAAAAAAAAAAAATAATTTTTTTTTATAAAACACAACAGTATGTCTTGGTTAATAGTTTAAGTTATAAGTATTAAATCCCACATTAATAAGTATAAATATAATAAAAATATGTATTTTTAAAGTTTAGGAAAACTAATTTTTCTTTTGAGTATGGCTGGTTTTGAAACAAAAGTTTCATGGTTTTATACATTAAGGTAAGCAAAGTATTTGATCATTTCAACCAATTTAATAAAGTAACTACTCCTAACTATAAATCATACAAAAAATACACTTTTCATTGAGGACTTTTAGTGTCGTGCTAAAATTAAATCGTTCAAAATCGATATTTTTCAAGCAATTAAAAATAATCACTTTAATAGTACTCTGTCATAATAAAAAAATTAAATGATGTTATAATAAAATTGTCTTATCATAACTGCATTAACTACAAAATTACATTGTTTTTGATAAAATATAAAATAGTTCATCAC
Source organism: Catonia carolina (assembly GCA_035578175.1). Lineage (NCBI taxonomy): Eukaryota > Metazoa > Arthropoda > Insecta > Hemiptera > Achilidae > Catonia > Catonia carolina. The sequence goes on from JAQMRL010000002.1 coordinate 135,102,342, forward strand.
AGGATGCAATGGCACACCCACAGGCTATTTCTGTAAGTATGGATGTAGCCTGTTTTGAAAATAACTTCAGAATTTCTTTGAGCATTTTCATTGGATATGGATGATTTTGATAAAGATTCTCCTAGAGTCTGTCTACGCTAAGAGTGCTTCGACGTAGGCAACCAGCAATACAAGTGAGCATGCGCAGTAATTAAAAATACCCACAGCATGATCAAAAACAAAATTCCATACAACACTAATAAATGCACTCTACGCTCAATATAATAAAAACACGTTCAATTCATTTGTTTGAAATTTTTTTATAAATCGAACATTATAGCAATCGAACATTGCTATTGTATTGAGCATACAATAGTATGGTAGTTAACCATTAATAACTAAAACTTTTTCTATTGTTACTCTTACATTGTTATTTTTCGTTACATTATTTACTATTATTACATTATTTTCTATTGTTACTCTTACATTGTTATTTTTCGTTACATTATTATTACATTGTTATTTTTCGTTACATTATTTACTATTATTACATTATTATTTATGATTAGTGGGTTTTTGTTATAGACTCAGTTTTATTTTTGGTCACAAGTAATATAAGACTAATTCGCTGGAATTATAACAGGAGAGTAAACAATTCCAGTAATTCGTTGTTTTACATTTCAGATTGTTTATTTCGTATCATTAAAATTAATGTCTGTGACTAGTTCAATGCAACTGTTTGCACTTGCCCGTGTTTGACTCATTTTTAATGTAATCAGTTATCTTTTGATATTGTATCGGTTCGTGTCGATTTTCTTCGTATACTGAAGTTGAAAGTTTTGTAAGCCGTGTTTTGTTAACATGCGTGATAGTGAATGTGTTGAGTTTTTGAAACATAAAATGGTAAACATTAAAAAGTAGACAAAAATTGTTTTGTTAAATATAATGGTTAAAATAATTATTAATTGCGGAGTCTCTTTATGAAACTACAATAATTACAAGTAATCTGAACGGTATAATTGAAAATGCTTAAAGGACAGACTATACTTACTATGTTCATAACATTGGAAGCTTGTAAAAAAGAACAGAAACAAAAAAATTTGTTTTGATGTGGCTGGTTTTGAGATACTAGACTCCTCAGTTAATGAATTATTACTTTTAAACTGTTTTAGTTTTTTTATGTTACAGAAGTTACTTACTTTTGGTTTGAAGACACTTAAGTACAAACAATCTTCTTGACCGATGATAACCGGATTGGTTGTATCTGTAGTGACGTCTTCTTGAAACTGTGTACACGTTGGAATATCATTCGTAGCATCTAATTCACCTGACCAAGAATCTGGTTCAACTGGTGCCTATAAAATATATACGTTAATAATTTACGAAACTCTTCGATCACATAGATTAATTTCCATGTCCAAATATACACCATTCTAATCCATTTCACTTTGTATGATGCAAGCATTTTTATTTCTGAGGTTTTCCGAAGAATCTTCAGAATTTTAATTGAAAAGTTCCAATTTCAGAAGGTGTGCGCACGATGGGTACCGCGATTGGTGACAAATGACCACCAAAGGTAACAAGTTGACTTTTCTTAAGCTATTACCGATAGTATTGCGCTGTATGAGCGACACTTCTCTCACTTGGGCTCCAAATTTTATAACCTGCTATCTAAACATTTGAAATGGTTTATTAATGGGGGAAAGGACAACATGGAGTGATTCTATAACGCTTTTCACGGTTGATGAGCTCTGCTGTTCAGACCAATCAGAAAGTTTGCCAGCGTTGTCAGATGTACCTGACAAACATTACGCGCGCATGCGTATAAGAGCTGCATTAGTTCACTCATGCAAACGGTTTTTTGTTTTTATAAACAATTAGAAATCCTACTTTCGACATTACCTTCTTACTAAGTCCTTAATTACTTCCTTAATTTCCAAAAGAATAATCTAGCAAGTATGTGCAAGTTTTGTTTGAGCACGCGTGAGAGTACGGTCATTAGCGACTACTGTTAAGGTGCGGTTTCGTTTGTGCGATCATCGCATGCGATAACTGCATGCAGCCGCTGCGTGCGTCACTGCCATTACTTATCAAATGGATTTCTTAATAAGTGGTTCCGTTTATGCGTCCGACGCAAGAGTCACATGCGTTGGGAACTTCTTTGGGAACCATTCACCTGCAGTAGTCGCATGCGTCTGAAAGTTGAAAATGAGTTTTTCCAAAGACGATGACGCAAAACTCATTGAGTTAGCTGCAGAAAAACTACAACTATTTGATCCTTCAAACTTGCTTTCATCGTCTAATAGATACAGTAAACTCCCGGTAATCCGAAATAATTGGGGTGAGCCGATTTCGGATAAGCCGGGTTTTTTTAAATAACAAGAAAAAGGTGTTTTATTGTAAAAAAATACTATTGTGTTCTAAAACCTTTTATTAGTACGATTTAATTGTCAAATATTTTTCGTACGTTTTAATTATTTTTTTGAAAAGTCAGAAATTTCTTTTTGGTTTTTATTTTCCATTAGTTTTCTTACCGAAATGTCCCACCAACGTTTAACTAAAAGTACAACAGTGGGCGTTGCTTAGATGGTTTTGACCACGCGTTTACGTTTACACGACATTGTTAAATATCATTTCACTTCCACTACCAGTATGTAACACTAATTAGCCACAAAACGAACTGAAAACTACATTAAGGCCAAGACACTACCGTACCCATTCAACCACAATACAATAGACTACTATTTGACTGTTTGCAGCAAAGGTGATGTATCCAAAATAAATAGTAGGCCTAGTAGTAGGCTACCGCTCCAAGGAAAATACTCATGTTATCGGTAAAAATTCTGTCTGCAGTGCTGAATGTCATGTAGGCATACTTTACGTGATATAATTTACAGTTCATTTTGCTTAAACAGTATTTTGGTACAAAAATACAATTTACAGTATTTGTTATTTGTTTTTATTACAGTTATTTGTAGAAAAATTACATTTAAAATACTGAGTATTTTTGACGTTTCGGATAATACGGGTTTCGGTTAACCCGGACGTGCAGTTGGATCGAAACGTTCCACTACCCGACCTATGCGTCAGTCGCATGCGACGATCGCACAAACGAAACCGCACCTTTAGTTATGTAGTGATGTAGATTTAATGCGTTACAATTTCAAGATTCTACCAGATATTCAAACCCAAGCTCTTATACTCTGCAGTCTATCACGTCAACCACTACGCCACGAAGGCGAACAATGTAAAATTTACTACCTAAAATTTTTTTTATTGTTTTCAGTTTCATATTGAACTCATTTCTAGAAGTCGGTTGCAAAAAATGTACTAAGTTTTTTTTAAACATTGTGTGTTTAATAAAGTCTATTGTAAAGAATGACGCTGGCTGATTCTTCAGTCATTGTTTTTTAAGAGAGTAGTATTCTTTATTATCTTTTAAAGATTATTTTGTAACCTTTCTTGTTACTTTCGTTAAGAATTATGTAACTACGTTGTTCCCTTTTGTACAAAATAATACAAAGTTCATTATTAACTTTGTAAGCTTAATTACTCTATTAAGTGGTATTAAACAGCATTAAGATGTAGATAAGAAAATATTATGTAATATTATGTATTTGAGTTTTTTGTAAGGAAAGTATATTTTATCTTCACTAAAAAACAAGTAGAAAATTAATATTTTGACAATAATTCTAACTTTAGTCTGTTATTAATCTATTAGTCGTTTCAACAGAAGCACTCAGACCATTACCGTCTACAGTTACTGAAGTCACGAGTTTGGCATTGTTCACAACGAGGGGTAAAGGGGGAAAAGTATCAGTGCACATGCGCTACTGCTTTAATTTCAGTACAACGAACAAAACAATTTATACTATACCCAGAGCATACACAATGTATCGCGGAACCTTTTGTAGGTTAACTGTACGAATATAACTGTTTGCTACCGTAAACGGAAACGAATCCGTAAATGCCTGAATACCGTAAATGTGCTGAACAAAATCTAATATGCGGTGCAATAAAATGTTGTGTAGTTGAAGCTAAAAAAAGCCTTTCCCTCTCTCTTAACAAAAGCCATGAGCGAGTGGCTAACTACTGTGATGTTTCACTTTCCACAATTAGAAAAATAAAAAAGGAAATAAAGACGTGAAGATGCTATTCTTCAACAGTTTTTTTGACACCTGGTAAAAAAAGGAAACGGTTAGGTGAGATTGATAGTAAAGACGCCGGTGACAGCGATAGTTAAGAAGGCGATTCATTCGTAGAAAATTCTGTTCCAATGAAATAAGGTAGCTGGTAATTACAGTAAATAAAACATTTCTAGTCATGTGATTAAGCTATAAGCAATATTACAGGTCACATTTATTTCTTGTACGGTTTATGAAAAAAACATTTTTTCGGAATAAACCACAGCTTACAAAATGTATGTAGAAACTGCACGGTAGTAAAATGTACGAGTAGTGTCTTACTTTTGAGGTTGGCAGCACTGTCAAATTTGCCCTTCTCTTCCTCACAGCCCATCTATACGCAAAAGGCAATCTCGTCACTTCAATATCTATACAATGAATTTTGGAACAGTTAGTTTTTAATGAGTTAACATTTGAGGTTCCAATACGGGAATCGAATTCTGCTAAATATTGTAATAAAAGACTACAAAACTCCATATTATGTTTTCATGTTATTTCATACTTTTGTTTCGTACTCTTTGTTTTAAGTGGATAAGTACCCTGGTGCAGAAATAACGGGTGTTTTATTAAGGACGCAACCCTGATTATAAGAAGATAGAAGTAATACATCGGTAAATTTTCTGTCCCCCAATCGGTATGTTGGCAACAGTGTGCTCAAGGCCAACTACTAAGACAGTTAAAATGTTCCAGTCAAGCATTAGTGTGGTGACAGCAGTCGTTTCGTTATATTGTGACAGCAATGGTTTTTTCCAAGGAAGAACGCGTGTTTATTGTAGAGACTACATAAGCGAGTAAATCTTACAAATGTGTGCAAGATAAGTTTCAGTTGAAATTTCCCCGTGTTTTATTTATTTAACCTTTTATGTTTACAGTAGATGTTCGAAGTGATTTCCTGCAACTTCAATACAGATACGAATTCGTTTAATGACATTTGCAGCAACTTTTCTTAAAGTCTGTTCACTAATGCTTGAAATCGCACTTGTAATGTTAGTCTAGAGTACACTTCCATTTCTACGGAATTTATTTATCAAAAGCAATAATGACGATTTATTCGGAACGGTAGAACGGGGAAATTTCAACTGAAACTTATCTTGCACACATTTGTAAGATTTACTCGCTATGTAAGTCTCTACAATAAACACGCGTTCTTCCTTGGGAAAAACCATTGCTGACACAATATAACGAAACGTCACTACACTAATGCTTGACTGGAACATTTTAACTGTTTTAGGTAGTTGGCCAACACAGCTGTACACGGTTGCCAACATACCGATTGGGGGACAGAAAATTTACCGATGTATTACTTCTATCTTCTTATAATCAGGGTTGCGTCCCTATTAAAACACCCGTTATTTTTGTGTCAGTTGCTTAGTAAATAGCGGTTATTAGGGTGACAAAATTTATTATACGATTTTGTTCGAGTGCGAAATGTTGGTAGATTATTATCGGGAATCAAATCTGAGACCATAAGATTGTATTAAGTACATTTAGTATTAAGTAGAAGTAGTAATTGTACCTAAATTTTAAGGTACCTACTACATCATTTAGGTTCCATTTTTTGTTCACCCGTTCACACACAAACTTTTCAAGTACTGTATTATCTGTTAAGTTCTTGTACTATAAAAATAGATAAAGCTCTAGTTAGTTTCGTTATAATTATGGCAAAATCATTAGAACAAATATAAAAATTAGTCCGAATAAACGGTAAATTACGGTGTATTTTTTCTACATGTTTTAGTAGTGTATGATACAAATGCAGGTAATGAAAGAAAGAAATTATCTTTTACTTTATAATTTTTAGCTGCATGGTCTGATATAAAAGTGAAGAAGTAGAAATTTTGTTTTCCAGAAATTAGCTGTTAAGATTTGGTTTGAATAAATAAAAGTAACATTCGTAGCTGTCTAAAAATCAGATGAACGGCTCTCATAAACACTTTAACATGCTTACTATTCTATTTAAAAGTTTTTTGCTTAAAACTAGCTAATAAATTACAAAAAGGGCTGTACTTGGTTCACTTTGGCATAAAAATTTTCCACAATGAAAGAAATCAAATTTACTCTTCCGTGAAAAAATTACTGTCTCGGAAGATAAGAAATCACTAATTGCCGTTTACCTAAGCTCTGCAGAAAAAAGGTGTAGAATTAATTATTTCCTATAACTTTGACTTTTTTTTCTTTTTGTGGTTAAATGCATCCTAAGGCCATAGTAGTAAAAACATCTAATTTTTATACCGATTTTGATGAGCAGAGTATACAAAATCACTAACTGACGCTAAACTAAGCGTTAGAGAAAACAATGTTTGAATATTAAAACTTTTTTACCACGAGAGCATAGACTCCCCAAGAATTTCAGCAGACATGGTTCTTACCCTACCATGCAGAGCATAAAAAAATATAGTAAACGAGAGAAATTTTTGAAAATTCTTAGGAGCCGTTTTTAAGAAAACCGCAAAAAATTGCATGAATAAATTATTTGAAAATAACGATTAATTACTTTGATAAAAATGTCCGTTTTGGGTCCACTAATGGTACCTAACTTAAGTTTCAAAATCCAACTTTGTACTTAATTCCATTCTTGAGATATTTTTTCACACAAACAGACACATGCACACACAGATCAATTGTTTAAAACATTTTTTTTGGTTCAGAGGCCCTGAAAACGTGTATTTCCAGTAAAAACTTAATATCGAAAAATCGATATGAAAATAATACTTTCCTTTCCTACAAAATTCATGTAGAGCAAGAGAAAGTAAAAAAACGTTTTTTTCAAAAAATAATTTAAAAATGCATAATTTATGATAACCAAAAAACAATCTGACCTTAAATCGTAATTCCCCGATTGGCGGTTTAGCAAACGGAATTCCTAAATAAGCTTCAACTGATCTTCCATTAGTCGTGTACATCCAACGTCCTTTTAATTTTCCATTCGAAATTTCTATTCTTGGATCTTCAAAATTTTCTCCTAACGCTCCTAGTATGAAAATCACTACTAATATAACTATTAATATTAAACCAATACAATAAATATATCTAACTGACTTAGATTCCATGGTATTATATTTCAAAAACAATTATAAAAAATAATTATATTACAACTGAGAATTACAAAACAGTAATTGTAACTATGCGGCCAAGTCATTTGAACGTTCGTTACTACTTTGTAATATTACCACCAGTTCGTACCAAAGCGTAAATGATAAGGAATAATATAGTCTAATTAACGATATTTTATGTTCTAAACGTGTTGCATGCAGTATTCATTTAAATAATGTGCTTAAATGGCTCACTTACTTGTGTAAATCACAGCAATTAGCATTAGTATATACGATAAGTTATCAAGACTTTTTGGCACTTCTTTATTTTTACTTTCTCTTGCCTATATGAATATATAGGAAGGAAAGTATTGTTTTCATGTCGATTTTTCGAAATCGAGTTTTCACCGGATCTATACGTTTTCAGACCCCCTGAACCCAAAAAACATGTTTTTAGCGATTGGTCTGTGTGTGTGTGTGTGTGTGTGTGTGTGTGTGTGAGTGTGTGTGTGAACAGAATATCTCAAGAACGGAACGTCGTACGAACTTGAAACTTAAGTTACATACCACTACCGGACGCGACACGAACATTTTCATCAAAATCGGTCAACCGGAAGTAGTAGTTTATTCGTATAATTTTTCAGTTTTTTGCGATTTTCTCAAAAACTGGTCCTACGATTTTTTTTAAAATCGCCTATTTTACTCAATTTTTTATTCTCTACAAGATAGGGTAGGCGCCATGATTGCTGAAATTCTCGGTGAGGCTGTTTTCACGTAAAAACGTTGTTTTTTTAAGATTACGGCTTTAATATAAATTTTAGCGCAAAAAAGTATATAATATAAGTTGTAGAGAATTTAAAAACCTACAACTTTTGTTTCAAACATTTTTTTGTATAACGCTTAGTTTAGCGGTAATTTGAAATTTTCTGTTTTTTTTCTCACGAAAACGTGAGAAAAATCGATATTTTTAACATTTCGGTTTTAGTATGCATTTTACGACAAAAGTGTATATAATTAAATTTATAGAAAATTAAAAGATCTACAACTTTTATTTAAAGCATTTTTCTCTACAGAGCCTAGTTTAGAGAGAAAGAGTGATTTTCCGTATTTCTAAGCCAAACTGAGGTTGATTTTCATTTTGCGTCTTTCACTCATGATTAAAATTAGGTTATGTTTGTTGAGGTTAGTTTTTTGTTTATTTCTTATGTTTTATTACTAATGTTAGGTTTATTGTTAATTATTTGCACTGGCAAGAGAAAGTTGTGTGAGTGTTTCACACCAGATTTTTTACTTTCTTTTGCCCTGAATGAATATTTAGGGAAGGAAAGTACTATATTGTTTTGATGTCGATTTATCGAAATCGAGTTTTTCGCCAAATATAGAAGCGAGGAACCAAATATGGAATACCATTTTCATTTAATGATTTTTCTGGGTTTCTATGACTTTTTTGAAATTACTTGAATTTTAAATCAATCGTAGAAATAGTTTATTTCACAACTAGAAAATACAAAATCTTAAATTTACAAATATATTTTTTTAAATTTTCCTTAGCGACATGAATTTTACAATTCACAAAATAGGATCTTAATATGGAATACATTGGGTTATAATTTGGAATACTTGGAATAGATACATAATTTGCCTACATAGTTTTTAAATCACCAAAGTATTAGTCCAACCAGTTTACTCACAGTAATTGCAGACAAAATACAACCTTTCAGCACTAGTGCATTGTTCATGATATCAATTATTATACCTCGAGCATTGAATCCACTTTTCACCTTTTTTACTTTCTCTTGCCTATATGAATATAGGCTTATAGGAAGGAAAGTATTGTTTTCATGTCGATTTTTCGAAACCGAGTTTTCACCGGATCTACTCGTTTTCAGACCCCCCTGAACCCAAAAACATGTTTTTAGCGATTGGTCTGTGTGTGTGTGTGTGTGTATGTGTGTGCGTGTGTGTGTGTATGCGTGCGTGTAAACAGAGTATCTCAAGAACGAAACATTGTACGAACTTGAAACTTAAGTTACATACCACTACCGAACACGACACGAATATTTTCATCAAAATCGCTCAACCGGAAGTAGTAGTTTATTCGTGTAACTTTCACTTTTTTGCGATTTTCTCAAAAATGGGTCGTACGATTTTTTTTAAAATCGCCTGGTTTACTAAATTTTTTAAACTCTACAAGATAGGGTAGGCGCCATGTTTGCTGAAATTCTTGGTGCGGCTATTTTCACGTAAAACAATTGTTTTTTTTAAGATTGCGGCTTTAATATGCATTTCAACGCAAAAATTTATATAATAAAAAATGTAGAAAATTTAAAAACCTACAACTTTTGTTTCAAATATTTTTTTGTATAACGCTTTGTTTAGCGGTAATTAGCGATTTTCTGTTTTTTTCTCACGAAAACGTATGAAAAATCGATATTTTAAAAATTTCAGCCTTAGTATGCACTTTACGACAAAAGTGTATATAATCAAATTTATAGGAAATTAAAAGATCAACAACTTTTATTTAAAGCATTTTTCTCTATAAAGCCTAGTTAGTGTGAAAGAGTGATTTTCCGTATTTGTAAGCCAAACTGAGGTTGATTTTCATTTTGCGTCTTTTACTCATGATTAAAATAAGGTTATGTTTTTGTCTATTTCTAATATTTTATTACTAATGTTAGGTTTATTGTTAATTATTTGCATTGGCAAGAGAAAGTTGTGTGAGTGACCACCAGATTTTTTTTTTTTTTACTTTCTATTGCCCTGAATGAATATTTAGGGAAGGAAAGTACTGCATTGTTTTCATGTCGATTTATCGAGATTTTGCAAATGAAATGCAAAAATGTTTGTACTGTCAGTACAAACATTTTTGTTTTCATTACTTTGTTCACGATTGAAAATGACCCAAATTTTTTGGAAACGATAATAACATGTGATCAAACGTTGGTTTTTACTTATGACCCACAAACGAAGCGCCAATCCATGCACTGGAAGAGCCGAACTTCACCGAGAGCCAAAAACCTCGAATGAGCAAATCAAAATTTAAAGCAATGATGATTGTTTTTTTTTGATATCCATGAAATTGTGTACCTTCACTGCGTCCTGAAGGTCAAAATTAATCAATATTACTACCTTGAGGTACTTTCTAAACTACGTCAAAGAATAAGGAAAATAAGTCCTATAAGGAAAATAAGGATTAATTTAATAAGGAAAATAATAAGAATTCCACATTCGAAAGAGTAGCGATTGTATACCTTTGTGACTGTACCGTTGTTGCATGGTGAGGGGCGAAGAGTGGAGTAGATAAACACAGAAGCGGTTTGTGCCAATGCGAATTGTCCAAGGTATACCTGGATGTCTTAAGATATGGCACACTAGCATATCCCTTCTTCTGGGAAGATGCTTCCATATACTTCTTTTTTCATCCACTTGCCTAAGGACCACTAAATTACTTATTTTTTCCACCTTTCTAATCTTTAACATTTTCCTATAACACCACATTTCACAAGTTAAAATCAGAAAAATTAAAAACAAGTTTTTAAAGCAATTAACAACAAGGTACATGAACATTTTTTATGTTCAGTCAATCTAATTACAATTACAACCTTTACCTCATATTCTTACAAATAACAGACTTGTTTAAGGGGAGGGGACACTCCGGTGAAAAATACCGATTTCCGACAAAAAAGTCGTATTTCAGGTTTTAACGATTTCTTGTTGTTTGAAATTTTCTTTTTCTTGTGGTATATTCAGTTTATGCTAATGTGCCCCCCAAAATTAATTATTTTAATTTTTGTAAGTCACTGCGCGCGCAAAATATGAATAATAGGTGGGAATTACCATATTTTGTTGCTTTACAACATTATGTAATTTACAATTTATTTTTGTTTAGACACGTAGGGATATTTTATTTTCCTCAAAGGGAATTTCTTGGTACTATGTAATTCTGTTTATCATCTGTTATGACGTAGTATTTGTATATTTTGTGACGAAGTGAAGATACGTTTCGGTAGTGCTAATTTCAAAACTATTTTATTTTTGTAATCGGTTCTAACATTTTAGTAATACTACATTTAATTATAAAACATTTTATGCTAGGTATTAGTTATATTAGTTATTATTATAGTGAACTGTTTAGTGAAGTACAATAAAGTAATCGTAGTTCATGATTTTAGGTTAGGTTGTTTGTTTACGTTTTAGTGCTACAGTAGTAAAACTTTCATTGACAATTTCGTGTTAGAAATAATCGTATAAATAATTTTAAAATGCATAGAATTAGTGACAGTAGATGTGATAAAAAAAAACGTCCTTCAAAAAAAACAAATAAAGGAAGAAATTTAGCTGCAAAGAGATGGAAGCATGATGAAACAAATTTGTCCTATGAAAATAAAGAACCCTCTAGCCCTACATTTTTTGAACCGCAGCCATCCACATCAACATGTTTACCTCCTATTTCAACAATAGTAAGTACACCATTGTCTAGATGGCAGAAAAAATTACAAAGGTCTGAAACAACTCTAACTACAGAAACTTGCATAACAAATAATTACATACTGTTCCATACTACACAGTTGAAGCTTTTGTTTGAAAAGTACAAATGTTTTGAGTGTAACAAGCAAACATTAAATGTAGAATTAGGAAATCTATCAGGATTTGCTGCAAATGTGATTGTCACTTGCACATCATGCAGTTCAATTTCCAACTTATATAGTAGTCCAAGAGTTGTATCCGAGTCATCAAGGCCTCCTTTCGATGTCAATGAAAGGATGGTTGAAAGTTTTGTAGAAATTGGTAGGGGACATGCAGGGTTAGAAAAATTCTCAATGCACATGGGAATGAATTGTATCTCATCGGCAAGTTATTACGAACAATTTGATTTTGTAACAAAACGTACTTCACTTATACGTGAAGAAGTTTTAAAAATTGCCCACAATGCCGTTCGACAGGCACATATGGAAGCCAATGGTGATGTTACAAATGAAGATACCAATACAATTGACATAATGGTTTCTTCTGATGGCACATGGCAGAAGCGTGGGCATACATCTTTATTTGGCATTGGAATTGCTATAGATGTACTGACTGGGTTGGTTGTGGATTACAAAATTTTATCTAAATATTGTAGTACTTGTAAAATTAATTCTAAAAAAATGGGTATAAATAACAACAATTTAAAAAAATGGTATGACCAACACAAGGAGAGTGGTAATTGTGAAGAAAATTATAATGGTTCTTCTAATGCCATGGAAGTGTTTGCTGCTGAAGCTATTTGGAAACGCTCCATTACTTTTTGTAATATGAGATACACGACTGTACTCTCAGATGGAGATGCAAAAACGTTATCTCATCTTCAGAGTTTGAACGTTTATGGATCAGATGTTTCTATAAACAAAGAGGAATGTCTAAATCATATGGCCAAACGTGTAGGAACAGGCTTGAGGAAAGTCATCAGCGAATGGCGTACAAAGGGTGTAACATTGGGTGGGAAAAAAGAAGGTAGTTTGACGGCAGAAACTGTTCTCAAGCTTACTAACTTTTATAGAGCAGCTATAAAAAATAACACACCCAATGTTCAAAATATGAAGACTGCAATATTTGCAACTTTGTACCATTGTAAATCAACAGATGCTAATCCACAACATCAAAAGTGTCCTGGAGGAGAACAGTCATGGTGCTTTCATAACCGAGCTATCGCTACAGGCAACAAACCGCCAAAACATGATAAGAGCACCATGAAGACAGTTCTTAGTGAAGCAGTAGTAGGAAAAATTCTACCTGTTTATCAGCGATTAGCATCTAATGAACTGCTTGAGCGTTGCGCTAGTGGCAAAACACAGAATGCCAATGAATCGTTACATAGCATTATCTGGAATAAATGTCCCAAGGAAGTATTTGTGTCAAAAAAAAATTAGAAATAGCTGTACTTTCAGCAATAAGTGAATTTAATATGGGTTGCGAGGCCACAGTTCGTTTAAAAAAGAAAGTACAAAATGTTGATATCAGTCAATCAACTGAAAAAATTAGTATGGCTAGAGATAAACGGCGGATTCAAGAAAGTGTGAAAAAAAGTAGTGAAAGTGGGAAAAAATCAAGAAAAAATATTCAGAAAAGTAAATCATTTCAAGAAAAAAAACACCAAAAGTCTGAAGGAGTTATGTATGCAGCTGGGAGTTTTTAAATAGTTATAGTGAGTGTTTCATTTTTATAAATTAGTTTCAAAACTTTAAGCGTGTTTTTCTCAAACTGAATTTTCGCATGTTTTTTTAAATTAAAAATGCTCCATGGAATGCATTTAGTAACCAATTTTAATGAAATTTTTTCTGCATACTTCAAAAATCATATACAAAAAAGTGACATATCCTTTTTTCTGTGGAATACATAGTTGATATTTTAAAAATTTTTTATTATCGTCATGACGTTACTTTTTGCGTAAACAATGAAAAAGAAGAAGTAAAAATTTTTTTTATCAAAACTAATAACCAGAATGCAAAAACCATATGTCAGTTTGTTCAGTTTTTCAAAACAAACATTTTAATATAAAAAAAACCTTAAAAAGTTGATACTGAAGTTCCGTGGAGCATTTTTTGTGAAAGGTTTCGGTTAATAAAAAAAAATCCATAACTTGGAAAAAAATTAAGATAAAATTGTGAAAAAATTAGGATTTGATTGTCTAATTGTATTTATTATTTGGTTAAAATTTAAAAAAAAAATGGTAGAAACTAAAGAAATCGCAGATTTCACAGGAGTGTCCCCTTAAAAAACAAATTCATTACCTAACTTACAGTTTTCAAATGTAAAAATCATTATTAGAACAAATCAGCTTGAAAATAATTTTTTAAATTATTTTTACAATCTCTCATTGTTAACGTTACTAATACCATACAAAATATTAATATTTCCTTATAAAAATACACAATATTACTTAAAATATTTTACAATCTAAAACTATACATAAGAACAATTTTTTTAAATATATTTTTTCTTTAAATTTAATTTAACGTCGCATCAACTACAAGGTCATTAGCGACGACGTTGGGGTGTAACTGTGTGTAATGAGGATGAAATTATTTTTTGTAACGTATGAAAATATGCCGTGCCTGAGTGGGATTCGAACCCAGGACCGCATGATGAAAATATAAAAAATATAAAAACAATATTTTTAAAATATTGTTTACAAGTATTTAATTGTTAAATTACAAATACACATGCAATTTTAATAACAATTGAAAATTAAGCTATTTAAATAACAATTTATAAAATATACAGTAAATTATGTAACTTTACAAAGGCTACAAGAAATATTAAACAGAAAATAATTCCTTTTAGAAGGTTAACATAACCTTGAAGTAGATATTATTTTTTCTCTGACCCACTAACTATGCTAGGCATTATAAAAAAACAGTGCACTATTATTCATCACATACATTTTTCTTCATGTAATGGTGTAGCTATGGAGCATGGAGTGTACAATCATAAAAGCAGGGTGATAGTAAACGAAGAAAGCTTAAACATATTACTGCTAATAGTTTTATTGATGAACCAATTTTTTAACAAGTTCTCCAGATGAAGCACAGAGATTCATAATGTTAGTGTGTTTTATTATATTGTTTTGAGTTGATAATAATATCTGTATCAGAATAAAACTAGTTAATTTTAGTCGAAAAACGTTCTCCATACAAAGTCTGCTCCTGTATTTCTTCTTCAAATATGAGGTGTGGCTATTAAATAATGAGACTGACGTTTTAAAAAATTTAATTTTAATTTTATACATAATCACTTTTTGTCACCTTCAATATACACTCCTTCTCTACCCCTACAATGCTCCATGAGAATTTTTCATCGTTGGAAACAGTCTGGAAGTCATCTTCTGTCTGCTCCTTCAGGACACATGCCGTTTTCTCTTTAACAGCTTCCACAGACTCAAATCTTGTTCCTTTTAATGCAGATTTCACCTTAGGGAACAGGTAGAAGTCACATGGTGCAAGATCTGGTGAATAAGGTGGATGTTCTAACACTGAGATGCTGTACTTGGCTAGGAACCTCTTGACAGATAACGCAGAATGAGCTGGTGCATTGTCTTGGTGGAGAACCCATGATTTGTTCTTCCACATATCGGGGCGCTTTTTTCTTACTCTCTGATGTACTTTAGAAAGTACCTCAAGGTAGTAATATTGATTAATTATTTAATCTTCAGGAACCTAGTGAAGGTACACAATCCCATGGATATAAAAAAAAAACAATAATCATTGCTTTATATTTTGACAAGCTCATTTGAGCTTTTTTGACTCTCGGTGAAGTTTGACTCTTCCAGTGCATGGATTGGTGCTTCGTTTCCGGATCATAAGTAAAAAAACACATTTCATCACGTTATTATCGTTTCCAAAAATTTGGGTCATTTTCAATCGCGTACAAAAAATAGTCAGTACAAACATTTTTACGAGCTTCATTTCAAACATTTTTGAGCGGCACATGTTCTGAAAGAGCTGACAGAAGATGACTTCCAGCACTGTTTCCAACAATGGAAAATTCGCGTGGAGCGTTGTAGGGATAGAGAAGGAGTGTATATTGAAGGTAACAATAAGTGATTATGTTTGTATAAAATAAAAATACAATTTTTTACAACATCAGTCTCGTTATTTAATAGCCACACCTCGTATTTAGAGAGTAGCATAGCCAACGTAGGCAAGAAAGTCTTTGACACTGAAATCCGTGTTTAAATGGCTATTAATGTAGTAGGCTGGCATTCTCAATGATTAGAAGAATAGGAGTCTAATAAAATAGGGGAATAATGAATAGAAAGGTTCTCTTTTTTTTAATTTTCATAATTTCCAAAAATCCATAAATAGTCTCTTTCAAAACATTACCGATTTCAGAATTTAAGATCTTTCACTAAAAACAAAAAGAAAACTAGCCATAAGCAGAAGACTGAAATGTGGAGAGCAAAATGGATTGAAATTGTGTAGAAAGTTATTTAATTTGGTGTTTAGTGATGATATTTGACATACGTACTTATTCATAAACAATAACAACACTGTATAAAAATTATAATGCACTGAAAACTTTGATTATATATTAGGTTTAATACAATAGTTTTTGTTGTAATAAAATACAGTGTAATTTAATACACGGTTTCAAATGAATCAAAAATAACTCACATACTAGTCAATAATATTTTCTACACCAAGACGTCGCTTAAAAGAAACTATTAGGCCTGCTACATTTTTTCATCAACGTACAATATATATTTTTTTATGGTGGTAGAAAACTGCTTGCTCTGTCCGAATGAATTACATTAAATTTTGACAGGTTGGAAGTTGTTGAGTTAATTTAAAAAAAATGATATTTAGTACGATAGTTTACTTACTTCTATGTATTTTGACAGAAATCGTTGCTTCTATTGTGTAAGTACACCTACAATAAAATATTTTTTGTTTCTCAACTTTAAACTTCCAGTGGTAACAAAAATCTTACTGCTTAGGTAACTGTGGTGACAGATCATCTTACGATTTAGCTTCATTCACTCATGATTAATTAGATTTGTTTTTCATTTTACATTGTTTACTCATGGGTAAACAATATATATAAAATACAGAAAATCAAAAATTGCCTCTAAACTAGGCTTTTTAGAAAAAAAATTAAAATAAAAGTTGTAGGTTTTTTAATTTAGGGGCTACTATAACTTTGATTATACACACTTTTGTCATAAAATGCATACTGAGGTTGCAATCTTAAAAATCCTATTTTTTATAGAATATCAAGAAAAAACCCAGCAAATCACAAATTACTGCTAAATTAAGCATTATAAAAAACAATGTTATAAAACAAAAGTTTTAAATTTTTACATTTTCTACAACTTTAATTATATACACTTTTGCTCTAAAAACATTAAGGCTGTAAACTAAAAAAAAAATTTTATGTGAGAGAGCTGCCTTCCCAATAATTTCAGCAGACATGGTGCTTACCGTATCTTGTAGAGTATAACAAATGTAGTAAAAGAGGCAATTTAAAAAAAAATTGTAGGAGCCATTTTTGAAAAAATCACATAGAAGTGAAAAATCACATGAATAAATAACTACTTCCAATTAACCAGTTTTGATGAAAATGTTTGTGTCGTGTCCTCTAGTGGTACCTAACTTAAATTTTAAGTTTCAACTTCATACGATGTGTTCTTGAAATATTGTGTTCACATACACACACACAGTGGCAGGCAAACATACAGACCAATCGCTAAAAACTTTTTTTTGGGTTCAGAGGGTCTGAAATCGTGTATATCCGGTGAAAACTCGATATGAAAACAATACTTTCCTTCCTATTATATTCATATAGGGCAAAGAAAGCATAATATTAAGTTGTTAACAAACAAAAAATAGATAACCTAATTTATTCAAAAACAAAGAGGAACATAATAAAATCACAAATTCTAAATTTTTCAGTTAAATCTAATATCAAGGTTTGTACAATACTTTTGTACAGGTAGGATATATTTTTCTTAGTCTTATCATGCTTCAGAAAGGGGCGTGCATCACTGCAACCCCTTGCAGGATCAACCACTGAGGTGAAGTACCTCTAATCTATACTGGTAGACAAGGATAAATATTAAGTTATATAAACAAAAAATAAATTATTTATTCAACAACAAACAGGAACATAATAAAAACACAAAGTTACATAAATTAAAAATTTTCCTAAAAACCAAACTTCAATTTCTTTTTAATTTGTTACTTTTACTTCTGTATGAAATTAATAAACAAATTAATCTCTTAATAAGAAACTATGTCGTAAACAGTCCACTAAGGATTATCACAAATAAAATAAACAGAATGTCCAACATGTAATACCGATACCAGGTCAAATCCAAAGAAGAAGGTCTTAAATGTGGTGCTCCATTATACCTGAGAACATATTCTACCCACCAAACCGCCGTATCCACGGATGGCATTGGTTTGTCTTTCATTATTGATGATTGACGCAACATGTTCTTTTTATAGCTAAAAATATAAAAGTACATAATTAATAACATAATTTACAACATTATGTGTATGAAATGAAGTAATAAACAATTCTTTCTCACATTATGTTTACAGAAAACAATAGACTATTTTAAATTTAAGTTTAGTTGCACAAAATGACCCACCAGGTTGGTCTACGGGTCAAGTCGTCGCCATGAGTCAGCTGTTTAATAGCTGATTTTTGGAGACGAAGGTTCCAGGTTCAAATCCTAGTGAAGGTAGTTACTTTTATACAGATTTGAATACAAGACAATGGTTATCTGTGTACCTTGATGTTTGGTGTTTAATTAACCATACTCTCTTGGGAATGGTCAGCCTGTGTCTGTACAAGAATACATCACATTTACACTTTCTACACATCATCCTCATCTCATTGGGTCATGGGGTTGCTTATTTTTCAAAATTGAACAGACTGCAACATACACATGTTGGGAATAAAAAAAAAGTTGGGCAAAATAAAAGGGACTATTGGCTGCCCAGTAGCTTAGTAGTTAGATAAACTGTTTCTTCTTAATTTTACTGTTTTGTTAATTTGAAAATTAAATACAATAGAGCGTCTAAAATACAAACACTTGAACAACCCTTTTGTCTTACATACATAGTATATATGTTGTAAACTCGGGTAATGTTCAAGACATTCAGAATGAAAATGAAGATTAGGATAAGAATGACACGAAAGAAAACAACTATGCCATTCCTGCACATACTAAACCATTTACTGCCCTTCATATTGCCATATCATGGTTTGTAAAACAGAAAGTACCCAGACACAGCTTCTTCTACTGAAAAAGATTAAGGGTCTGGCAGCTAAAAATAAAATAAAACTTTCAAACTAACCCAATCTAGAATTACTGACGTTTTCACGTACTCTAAATTCTTAAACGTTATAAAACTAATCTACAGTCCAGCCTCTCTTAGTTTGCTCCTAATGTAAACAAATAATGACGTCACTGAGCATGTGCATTATATGAAAATGTGTACACGCTGATTAAAAAGTAACAGCATTTAGTAAAAGCATTCTTCTAAATGAAATTGTTAGGCCTACATCATATCATGACTGATGTTTTTAGTACTTTAAGTACTTATAATTTAAATAATAGTTAACTTAATAGGAATACGACATCCATAAAGTCGTAGACTCTAGCGTGCACCCTGCAGTTGGTGGCTTTTGTTTGTTGACAGTAGGAGCAAACTAAGAACGGCTGAACTATATATACTTTATTGTTTACTTGAGATTTTCAGTAGCTACAGTTTTTAAATTTTTTTATCAAGTGATGCAGTCTTATTAGTGAACAGCTCTTTTAAATTTTATGATTTTTAACAAAAGTTTATTTCCATAATACAATAATATGTTAATAGAATGTAAGTTATATATTATACTATTTTTATTAGCTCTCCTTTTTTACTTTCTCTTGCCTATATGAATATATAGGAAGGAAAGTATTGTTTTCATGTCGATTTTTCGAAATCGAGTTTTCACCGGATCTATACGTTTTCAGACCCCCTGAACCCAAAAAACATGTTTTTAGCGATTGGTCTGTGTGTGTGTGTGTGTGTGTGTGTGTGTGTGTGTGTGTGTGTGTGTGTGTGTGTGTGTGTGTGTGTGTGTGTGTGTGTGTGTGTGTGAACAGAATATCTCAAGAACGGAACATCGTACGAACTTGAAACTTGAAACTTAAGTTACGTACCACTACCGGACTCGACACGAACATTTTCATCAAAATCGGTCAACCGGAAGTGGTAGTTTATTCGTGTAATTTTTCACTTTTTTGCGATTTTCTCAAAAACTAGTCCTACGATTTTTTTAAAAATCGCCTATTTTACTCAATTTTTTTTTCTCTACAATATAAAGTAGGCGCCATGTTTGCTGAAATTCTGCGTGAGTCTGTTTTTACGTAAAAACATTTTCTTTTTAAGATTGCGGCTTTAATATAAATTTTAGCGCAAAACGTTATATAATAAAAGTTGTAGAAAATGTAAAATTCTACAACTTTTATTTCAAACATTTTTTTGTATAACGCTTAGTTTAGCGGTAATTTGCGATTTTCTGTTTTTTTTCTCACGAAAACGTGAGAAAAATCGATTTTTTTAACATTTCGGTCTTAGTATGCATTTTAGAACAAAAGTGTATGTAATTAAATTTATAGAATTAAAAGATCTACAACTTTTGTTTAGAGCATTTTTCTCTACAGAGCCTAGTTTAGCGTGAAAGCGTGATTTTCCGTATTTTTAAGCCAAACTGAGTTCGATTGTCATTTTGCGTCATTCACTCATGATTAAAATAAGGTTATGTTTATTGAGGTTAGTTTTTGTTTATTTCTAATATTTTATTAATAATGTTAGGTTTATTTTTAATTATTTGCATTGGCAAGAGAAAGTTGTGTGAGTGTTTCACACCAGATTTTTTAGTATAAAAAAAAGTTATGCGTAATGCCAATATATTGTTATTAAAATGTCGTCCGAAAATCTGAATGATGTGATTACTCGAACCGCTTATTGTCTTATTTAGTTCGATTTTCATGTCAACATTCTACTTTACACCAACTTAGATTTATACATGTGAAATACTTTAGTAGATTTGGCACCAAAATTTGTCTTGTTTAACTTTACGTTTTGTGATAGATATTTTTTTTAATTTTTCAAAAAAATTCTGGAATATTTTCTGTTGCTGTTAATCTGGTTTTGTCTTTGGATTAAGGAACAGTGGCGTTTGAACATGTAGGTAATAATTTACCAGATTTTAGCCAGGAATCGAACCCGGGACAAATGTGTTAACTTGTTTTCAGAGAGCCAAGTCACAAGTTGGTTATTATTCCAATTGCTTCCTGAGTCTTATAATTCTGTTTAAGCCCAAAAGAAATAAAGCTGTCTGTTATTCTGTAGTAAAGCTGAGGTAGAAGGTAAAAAAAACCTTTTGAATAATAAGAATAGGCCTACTTAAAAATCTGGTGTGAAACACTCACACAACTTTCTCTTGCCAATACAAATAATTAACAATAAACCTAACATTAGTAACAAAACATTAGAAATAAACAAAAACTAACCTCAATAAACATAACCTAATTTTAATCATGAGTAAAAGACGCAGAATGAAAATCAACTCCAGTTTGGCTTACAAATATGGAAAATCACTCTTTCACGCTAACTAGGCTTTATAGAGAAAAATGCTTTAAATAAAAGTTGTAGGTCTTTTAATTTCCTATAAATTTGATTATATACACTTTTGTCGTAAAATGCATACTAAGGCTGAAATCTTTAAAATATCAATTTTTCACACGCTTTCGTTAGAAAAATTAGTAATTAGCTTTCGCTAATTACCGCTAAACTAAGTGTCATAAAAAAAATATTTCAAATAAAAGTTGTAGGTTTTTAAATTTTCTACATCTTTTATTATATAAATTTTTCCGTTAAAATGCATATTAAAGCCGTAATCTTAAAAAAACAATTGTTTTACGTGAAAACAGCCTCTCCAAGAATTTCAGCTGACATGGCGCCTACCCTATCTTGTAGAGCATAAAAATTTAGTACACCAGGCGATTTTTAAAAAAATTGTACGACCTGTTTTTGAAAAAATCGCAAAAAAGTGAAAAATTATACGAATAAACTACTACTTCCGGTTGACTGATTTTGATGAAAATGTTTGTGTCATGTCCGGTAGTGGTATGTAACTTAAGTTTTAAGTTTCAAGTTCGTACGATGTTCCGTTCTTGAGATATTCTGTTCACACACACATTCACAGACACACACAGACCAATCCCTAAAAACATGTTTTTTTGGGTTCAGGGGGTCTGAAAATGTGTAGATCCGGTGAAAACTCGATTTCGAAAAATCGACATGAAAATAATACTTTCCTTCCTATATATTCATATAGGCAAGAGAAAGTAAAAAATATGGGTGGTTTTAAGACAAGAGATGAAAGCTGTTAAGTATAAAAAAATTTACTTTACCTTGGATCAGTGAGTAGACTGTTTAATTTTTCGTAAAGAATGTCATACCTAATGTCATGGAATTCAATACTCAGTCCAGCACCAGAATCCACCAATTTTGCAGCATTATAATGTTGATCACCAAACATAGGAACAGCATAATGTGTTGCTTCTTCAAAGCTTTGAAGTCCAACTTGACTTATAAACAGCCTCAACTTAGGATGAGCTGAAAAGTAAAATATCACTTTATTATTTAAGTAGCTGCTGCATACAGTATTAAATTTTAAGTTTTACTAAACTGACAGAAAAATCATTTGAACTACCTATTTAGTTTGAACATAAAGACATACCTGCTTCTTAAGAAAACTACTGAAAAAACTTAGTAACGAAGCAAAACTTTTTCACTCAGGTATTTTTAAAAAAATTTCAAATAAAGATTAGAATCTTTATTTGTTAATTAATGTGCGTTCGAATCCCACTCAGGCACAGCATATTTTCATATGTTACAAAAAATTTATTTCATTCTCCTTTGTATATAGTTACAACCCAACGTCGTCGCTAATGACCTTTGTAGTTGATGCAACGTTAAATAAATAAATGAAAAGAAAGATTAGAATTTTAATTTGTAAGCAATTTCATAACTCTTTCAGAACCAAAATTATGAACAAAAATATTGAAAATCATAACAGTATGGCAGGGTTGTACAGAGAAATCCAATTTATTGTGATATCTGTTTAAACGGGACAAATTCACTGGAACGAAAACAAAACATAAGGAACAATGAAAATGAACTTTGGTTATATGGGACAGGTGTTCAACTTATTCACAACAGGTACTGCTTTGCTCATAAAGAAAATGGGATTTTATAGATAAAGTATCATAATGAAGTTTCGTAATGGAAAGGTTTTTATATTCTTACAAACCAATTGCGTATGGGAATTGAATTGCAGTCGGATTGCTTCGAGTGTTGTCAAAATCATTGTCTACTAGTAGAGTTATGTGTGTTGTTTTTATCAGTTTACACGTTTATTTACCTGGTACTAGTCTACACCAACTTACTGAAACAACAGCAATACTGAAATCAACAATTTCATAAATTTTAAAAGAAGATAAGTTTTAAAAGAAGAGTGAGCTGTAAAAGGTGGAGAACTGTGGATGTAATTTTAAGAGAAAATGGGAAGTAAGGATTCAGATTTTGAAGAAAGCCAATCCTTTAAATTGGTCTTCAAATTATTTTTTTTTTGCATCCAGGAGACTCTAAAGAGAGTATAGGACATGGCAAGATAAAACTGATAAACTAAAAGTTATCACAATGATAAATCACTACCAAAAATTTGTTTCTGCTACTGCTTACTTCAGTAGGCTTGTCATGAACCCCATTGTATCAAATATCACACAAAATTAAAAAGTCAAACACTATGATAAATTCATCACTTACCAATAATTTTTTCCCGCTACTGCTTAACTCTCTAGGCTTGTCATGAACCCCTTTGTATCAAATAGTACACAATATTTTTTAATTAGATGTTAACTTTTCAACCATAACTATTTAGAAAGGAATTCGTGCACACTGTAAAATGTTTCATCAATCAAATATTGTTTTAGCTTTTTTTAAAATGACTTAAATTGTCACAACTTTTTAAACCTTGTGGCAATTAATTGATGTATTTTCTACGTGCATAAGTTGGTTTTTGTTCAAACAATTTATTGTTGTGATTAGCAACATAATAATCGATTCTGTTTCTTGTGTAGTGGTTGTTAACATCTAAATTCTGTAAAAAGGTATTTTGCTTCACGTACATTATCACTTCAAAAATGTACAAAGAAGGAACTATGAGCAATTGCAGCTCTTTAAATAGTGATCTGCATGAGGTAAGGTGGTTGACTCCCATCATACACCTAACAGCATTTTTCTGTATTTTAAAAACTCTTTCCATGTTACTTTGTGATGAATTACCCCCTAACTAATATGGCATACCTGATATGAGATAAAATTAAACCATGATAAGCTGCTATAAGCAATTTTTTATCATTTAATCTGGCAATTTGTTTTAATACTTACTACCTACTATTTGTTTTTATACTTCTAGAGGCATAAATAGTAATTGGGCCTATGATCAAATTGAAAGCAGAGGAATTAGTGAAGAAAATTAAACCATACTTAATTCAAGGCAATGGATGTTTGGTTTCTACATAGGAAAGTCAGGCATGAAATTAATGGGTAGTACTGATGTTGAAAGTTGAAAAGATGGAATAAATTTCAAAAACCCTGACAAAAAAGCCTTTAAAAATTAAAAAAATAATATTTATTGGTCCCTTAGGATTGACGTCATCATGTCGGGAGACCACTAAGTACCAGAATATACTCGTAACTTAGGAGTCGGGACGGCGAGAGTTTGGTGTTGGATTTTCTATGCTGCTATCCCTTCCCTTCGCATTATCGTTGTCACTGGGCGGCACCTACGGCAGGTTTGGGACAGCTTCTCTCCCCCACCATTCTAAACGCATTCCACAACCCACCTACGAAAAAATATGCGAGTGCTGTCGGAATCTTCCTTCAATACGGTTGTTTGTTTTGAAAAAAGTTAGTATAATAACGGTTTGTTTCTTTTGTAAAACCTTAGTATTTTTCAATAATCATTCATACAGTATATACCGTAATAGATAGCCTAAAATTAATTAGCACAGAAACTCGTTTTTCAATGAACAGTAATAAACATAGGATACATACAATTAAAATCTCCTAAAACATAGGCTACGCAAACACAAAAAAATACACAGTAGGCCTACAGTATATATTTCTTTCGTTACTAAGGAAACAATGATTGTGAAGTACATTTCATTTCGTAAAATAAGTTGTAAATTTTGTTATGTTTTCAATTCATAAAACATGTCTTCAATCTCATTTTCAATGTTCAAAACTTGTAAATTTTCATTTACATATTGGCAATGAGAGTACGTGGAAACAACAAGAATAGCGTCTAGTGCCTGTTTACTTGAAGGGACAACATTTCTGTTTCCATTTCATCACTGTTTATAACAGTGAATATTAATACGTGGAAGATGTCTACACCAGATGAACGTGAAGTGTTCGGCAGAGGACGAACTTTAAAATTGCAATACCAGTAACTAGTATTAAAAAACTTGTATGAAAAAAACAGAAAATCACTCTGCTAAACTAAGCGTTGTGCAAACAAATGTATGGCATAAACATTGTAGGTTTCTTAATTTTCTACAACTTTTATTATACTATACACTTTTACCCTAGAATGCATATTAAGGCTGCAATCTTAAGAAAAACTATTTTTTCAACAAAAACAAGGCCCCCGAGAATTTCAGCAGACATGGTGCATACCCTATCTTGTAGGTAATAAAAAATGTAGTGAATGAGGTGATTTTTAAAAAATATCTTAGGAGCCTTCTTTAACAAAATCGCAAAAAGTAAAAAATCTTATGAATAAACTAGGTACTACTTTTCCAGTTGACCAATTTTGATGAATCATAGGTAAGAACACTCTTGATCGAGTCACCTTTCAAAAAAAATTTAATTCAAAATCGGTTTATCCATTTGGAAGCTACGATGCCACAGAGACACAAATTAGTGTTTTGTCTATGTTTTAAGATTGTGGCCTTTATATGGATTTTAGAACAAAACTGTATGTAATAAAAGTTGTAGAACCTTTCAAAACCTACAATTTTTATTTCAAACTTTTTTTCGTACAACGCTTAGTTTAGCGGCAATTAGTAATTTCCTGTTTTTATTTTTTTGTTTTTTTTAAAGCTAAGAATACTCCATTTCACTCCCTTTCATAGCTGAGTCACCTTTCAAACAATAAAAACTAAATCAAAATTGGTTTATCTGTTTGGGAGTAACAATGCCACAGACAGGTACATTCATACGTTAAACTTATAACACTCCTTTTTTTTCGTCAAGGGTTAAAAAGGAAAACAATGGTGAACAATATGATGCAACCTGGATGACATTTACCCGATGAAACCAGATATATATTTTCAAGCAATGCCGGATGGGTCATTGCATTACACAATTGTTAACTTTCCGAGTTACAAGAAACCCATCGAGCGTATAACGGTTTTATGTTTCACGAATATGACTGGAAGTGATAAACAAAAACTAAGAGTAAGTTACGTTAATTTTCTAGTTAAAATTTTTTTAGTTTCCTCATTTTTATCCGTAATATTATAATTCATACACAAATAATTACTAAACTAAGAACGAAAGATTTAGGCGGGTCGAGTTCTCGCTTGTGTATCCCTTCCACAATCTCCTATGTACTCATAGTACTCCCCTTACGCTCTTGGCAGTGTTACAAGAAGTACACTGCTTTTACGTGTTAGATTAAATAAAAGTAGTTTATTCACTGTACTTTTTCATTTACTGTATTTGTTATTTATTGTATTTATTTACTGCAGTTGGATAATATATTATAAACACAAAAAAAGTGTAAATAGCATTCTAATGTATTAATATATAAATTGTAATGTAATTTACACCTGGTTTTAATGTTTGTACGAAATATAAACTTTACAGGAAATAAAACATGCGTGCAGTAGTCCTGTAAAATCAATCCTGTGAGGAAGTGTAGAAGTACACAGCAAACTCGCATCCGCCTAAATTTATCGTGCTTATTATAATAAATAGGTTATGTTTAATTCCCTTACTGTAAATGTTCCATGTTATACGAGGTGTGGATATTAAACAATGAGACTGATGTAAAAAATTGTATTTTTATTTCATACATAATCACTTATTGTCACCTTCAATATGTACTCCTTCTCTATCCCTACAGCGCTCCATGCGAATTTTTCATTGTTGGAAACAGTGCTGGAAGTCATCTTCTGTCAGCCCCTTCAAGACAAATGCCGCTTTCTCTTTTACAGCTTCTACACACTCAAATCTTGTCCCTTTTAATGCAGATTTCACCTTAGAGAACAGGTAGAAGTCACATGGTGCAAGATCAGATGAATAAGGTGGATGTTTTAACACTGAGATGCTGTACTTGGCTAGGAACCTCTTAATTGAAAACACATGAATTACTATTATTTGCTTTTTGAATATAAGAAATGAAGCACTAAATATTGAAAACGCTGTATTCACTTTTATTGATTAAATTTATTTATATACTAATTAAAACATACTAAAGATAATGCAAGCAACATGATAAATCAATTCAGAAAAATATTGATAAACAGTTTTTGTTTTACAGCTTGTATTTTACTATAAGTTGTGAACACTACAAAGGATAAAAATACAGTAAGACCTACTTCAAAATTTTTCTGTTATACAGTCAGTCTTTTTGGAAAATCTAATTTCTGGGTAGTACAATAATTTTGTAGAGATAGGCTATATTTTTCTATATCTTATCATGCTTCAGAAAGGGGAGTGCATCACTGCAACCCCTGCAGGATCCACCACTGAGATGACGTACACCTCTAGTCTGTGTTGGATAGACAAGGATAAATATTAAATTACTATTTTTAAACAAAAAATAAATAATTTATTCAACAAAAACAGGAACATAAGAAAAACACAAAGTTACATAAATTAAAAATTTTCCTAAAAACCAAACTTCAATTTCTTTTTAATTTGTTACTTTTACCTCTGTATGAAATTAATAAATAAATTAATCTCTTAATAAGAAAATATGTTGTAAACAGTCCAATAAGGATTATCACAAATAAAATAAACAGAATGTCCAACATGTAATACTGATACCAGGTCAAATCCAAAGAAGCAGGTCTTAAATGCGGTGCTCCATTATGCCTGAGAACATATTCTACCCACCAAACCGCCGTATCCACGGATGACATCGGTTTGTCTTTCATTATTGATGATTGACGCAACATGTTCTTTTTATAGCTAAAAATATAAAAAGATGTATTAATAACATAAATATTACCTAAGTACATTGCTCATAACAGAGAGATGGGAGTGTTAAATTATTTGCACTCAATCTGCTAGTTCCAAGGCTACGAAAAAATAGTTCTGTTTTGTCAGGCAATTATATGACCGAGGCATTTAAGAACAGAAGAGGTAAAGGTGTAAAAGACACTAGTCACAGTTATCTCCTTTGAGAGTAATGAATTCATTATTCAACCAGACCCTGTGGTGAATGAGGTGAAGGTGTCATTTGCAGGGTGCAAAATAGATGTTTTTCAGAGGGCCAGGCATGCTGGTAAGGATACCTCTCCACTCAGTGAAGAAGGTAATGATAAACCATCTCACTCCTTGCTTTACTTAGTAAAGCCTCTAGAGACTCAAACAAGCATTTTGGCTGATGAACTAAACAACGACAACCTAAGTTAAGTTACACAAGACAAAAGGGGACTGCTGACTGCTTCGGTAGCCCAGGAGCCTAGTGAGATTAACTATTTCACTGGATTTTATTGATTCATCTTAAAAATAAAATACAGAAAAGAGTCAGAAATCTGATCATCAATAATCTGAACTCTCAAAAATTTAAACAGTTTTTTCTAACATACATATTGTTACAACTCGTTATAGTAAAGTAAAATTGTAAACTTTAATTTAATTCACATATGTTTATTTAACAAAATTATTTGACAACTAAAAAACTAACCTTTACTAACAACAACGAATATAATGAGTTTATGAAAATAAGTTCTTAAACAATTAAAACAATGAAACTCACGCAATTTATTAGCAATAAAACAAAATAAAATAATATCCCTTACCAAATTAAACATAAAATACAATGTCTCATGACAAAATAACAAACTTCACCGTAACGAAGAATCCCGTACAATTTAGACCACTAACACGTCAGCCATTCACACCGCGGCCCCGTCCCAACAATGGTACCTTCGTTTTTATACTTAACCAGTCAGCTGTTCATGAGAAGCTGATTTTATTTGTCCAGCTGATTTTATTTTCGCCACTTCATTATAACAATATGTTGCAAACGTGGTTATTGTTAAAGACATTCAGAACGAAAATGAAGATAGGATGAGAGTGGCGCAAAAGAGGACAACAGCTATTTCAGTCCATGACATGTAATGGTTTGAAAAAACGGATAGAAAGTATTTCAAGCTAATTCAACCTTCAGTAAGTGACTTTTCAAGTAAACCCTAAAACGCTAAAAAACAATCTGCTTTGTTATTTGTACTTTCTTAAGTTAAAAATCCTGCTCATGAGACTACGTGTCTCATGTATGGTGACAATTTTTAAAAGGCTTACCTTTGACTAATGGCAAAATCCATTAGTGATTTCTGTATCTACTTTTTAAGAGGAATTGAGTGACACTATTTTTCTTTCCAAATCCGACTTTGGTTTTTGTGGTTTCCAGTTTTGGACTTCTTTGGGTCAAAACTGGAACTTCATACCACATGTAGGCCTACTAACTTTTTGTGATTCTTCTTCTTCTTGTAGTTGCATTCTTCTAACGAAGATTAGCAATCATCATGGCTATCTGCACCTTGGAGACAGCTGCTCTAAATAGTTCACTTGTACTACTCCCATACCACTCTCTGAGGTTCTTGATCCAAGACGTCTTCCTACGGCCGGGTTGTCTCCTTCCCTCGATTTTTCCTTGCATCACCAGTTGGAGGATTCTATACTTCTCATTCCTCATCACATGAGCAAAGTATTGTAATTTGCGGACCTTAATCTTGTGTAAGATCTCCGTCTGTTTACCAATTCTTTCCAACACTTCCGTATTTCTTACTCTTTCTCTCCATGAGATCCTCAATATCCGACTATATACCCATAATTCGAAGGCCTCCAGCTTGTTACTCAGGACCTTTGTCAACGCCCATCCCTCCAAACCATAAAGGAGAACAGAGAACACATAACACTGCGCCATTCGAATTCTAATTTTAAGGTTGATGTTACGGTTGCTCAGCACTGGTCTCATTCAGCAGAATGCGCTACGAGCGGTCTCTATCCTCACCCTTATCTCCTGAGACAAATCCCATTTATCATTCATCCAACACCCCAGATATTTATATTGCGATACCTTTTCTATAGTCGCATTGTTAAGCTTAATTTGTATGTCGTTTATCAGCGGCGCTTTCAAAATTACCATATATTTGGTCTTTGAAACGTTCATATTCAGACCCATATCCTTACTGGCGGTGTGTACTTTGGACAAAAGGATTTGCAAACCTTCCATCGAGTCGGCCAGCAAGGCGGTATCATCTGCATAGCGTATATTATTTATCACCTCCCCATTAATTACAATGCCTTCCTGACTTTCATTCAGAGCTTCCGCTAAAATTTCCTCCGAGCAGATGTTAAAAAGTGTTGGTGATAGCACACAACCCTGTCTCACACCTCTTTTTATCTCCATTTCTTCTGTGATTTCACCATCTACTCTGACGTTGGCCGTTTGATGCCAATACAGGTTTGCAATAATCCTTATGTCCTTGTCATCCAGTCCTACTTTCCTCAGGACATGTATAAGTTTGTGATGCTTTATTCGATCGAACGCTTTGTCATAGTCGATGAATGCTATATATACATCTTTGCCCATGTCCATACATCTTTGCACAAGAACTTGTAAACAGAATAGGGCGTCTCTAGTGCCCAGACCATTTCTGAATCCGAACTGTGTTTCACTGATATACTCCTCACATTTTCCATACACCCGTTTATGAATAATTTTTAGGAATAGTTTCAATACATTGCTCATTAGACTTATTGTGCGGTGATCTCTACATAATCTTGCATTTAGCTTTTTTGGAATAGTCACAAATGTTGACTTCAACCATTCCTTCGGTATATGTCCAGTAGAATATATAATATTGAACAGTGCGGTTATTACACCTAGTTTTTCCTCATGTATGAGCTTCAAAACTTCGGTGTGAATATCATCTGGTCCAGGTGCCTTTCCCACCTTCGCCTCTTGTACCACTTTAAGAACCTCCTCCTTCAATATTTCAGGTCCTGAGTCAGCCGCTGTTTGTTCCTCGTGTAATGGCCTTTCTTCATCTTCAAAAAGCTGTTTGACATATTCTTCCCAAAGCTTTACTTTATCTTTTGTCTCAAAAATTATCTTATTTCCATCCGATAATACATTAGGATGAGATTTATATGCTGTTCCAGTCATTTCCCTTATCTTCTTGTGCATATTGAACAAATCATATCTTCTATCCAGTTCCTCACTCTCCTCACATTTCCCTCTCAGCCATTTCTCTTTTGCAGTCTTTATCTTCCTTTGTATTTCCTTATGTATCCTTTTATATTCTGCCATGTCTCCATGTTTTTGTCTCCATGTTTCCATGTTTTTTCTGCCATGTTTTTGTGATTGCGAATCCGAAAACTTTGTTGCTACTTGTAGCAGTTTTTGACATCTGGGTGTGACGGACGGACAAAGGAAAATGATGT
The DNA here is from genome assembly GCA_035578175.1 of Catonia carolina. Lineage (NCBI taxonomy): Eukaryota > Metazoa > Arthropoda > Insecta > Hemiptera > Achilidae > Catonia > Catonia carolina. The sequence continues at coordinate 135,133,833 of JAQMRL010000002.1, forward strand.
TACGCCAATTTAAAAAATTGTCACCAATAAACTTTAAACAAAAGTAGGTACACTTCTATTTGGATAATAGTATGTGGTAATAAAACATTTATGTAAGTATTATATACAGTTATGTTTTTATTCACTCTTTCTTTTTTAGTATTAGGCCTATGCGTAGGCCTGATGGCAATACATCGTTATTAAAAAGTCATCCAAACAATTCAGTTATCTGAACTACCTATGGTTTCATTTAGTTAGGATTGTTTATGTTTTTTGCTGTACTCCAGTTTAAACATTGATATAAGTAAAATACTTTAGTAGGTTTGGCATCAAATTTGTCTCATTCAACATTACATTTTGTTACACAAATTTTAATTTATCCCAAAAATTCTGGAATTAATTTTCTGTTGCTGTTAATCTGGTTTTGTTTTTGGATTGAGGAGAAATGGGTTGAATATGTAGTAAATAATTAATTAATTATTTTCCAGACCCTAGTTGGGAATCGAATCTGGAACAAATGGAATGATTTGTTTTGGGAGACAGCTAAAAGTCACAACATGGTTATTTTTTCAGTTTATTCCTGAGTCTTAGAATTTTGTTTCAGCTGAAAAGAATTAAAGCTGTCTGTTATTATTTGGATACTGTGCATAAAAAAACAAGTTGAAATAAAAGTAACGTTTTGGATATTGAGAACAATTAAAAAAATAAAGTGCTTTTAAATAAAAATATCAAAGTTGTATTTAAAGAAATTGACTTTACCTTGGATCAGTGAGAAGTCTGTTAAGTTTTTCATAAAGAATGCCATACTTAATGTCTTGAAATTCAATACTCAGTCCAACACCAGCTTCCACCAATTGTGCAGCATTGAAATCTTGATCACCAAACATAGGAATTCCTAACATAGGCACAGCATAATGTGTTGCTTCTTCAAAGCTTTGAAGCCCAACTTGACTTATAAACAACTTCAACTTAGGATGAGCTGAAAAGAAAAATACCACTTCATTATTAAAGTAGCTGCTACATACAAAATTAAATTATAGTATGGAATTACTAAATTTGACTAAACTGATAGAAGAATCTTTTGTCAGATATTTTAACTAATTAGTCTGCATGTAAAGACAGACCTGCTTGTTAAGAAAATTACTTTTTCACTCAGGTGTTCTTAAAAATTGTATTATCTAAGCCTAGGATTCATACAGGATCTGGGTATAATAAAAAATAAACAGACCCTTCCTTGAAAAGTTATTTATTGACCCAATTAGTAATTGCTGTGAACTTTTAAATTAGACTACTAAAAAATTACAATTTACTGAATTAAATTAATTACAAGACTTAAGATATTAAGTCAAGACATTGAGATCAGAACTAGATTTGTGCAAAGTTACACCTTTCCTGTTCTTCTGTATGGAATGAATGAATGCGTGGACCCTTACAAGACCTAGATAGAGGGCAAGTGTTTGAAATATGGATGTATTGATGTATGCTGTGATTATTATGGACTGAAAGGATAATGAATGAGGTCGTCTTAGGTTGATACCAGAAGAAGACATAAATTGCTTTGTAGAAGAAGACATGACTTAAACAAAACTTGACTATAAAAAACATACGTTACTTAACATTCAGAACAGTGATGCACTTGTCCCCAATCATTTGCTACCATCCGTACGCATATGCACTATTAACATAATTCAGAGCTGGTCCCGTAACGACACTATTTTGAACCACCTGAAAACACTAGTTCCATTCACAGTTCAACTAATAATACTAACTTTAAAGGCTCTAACAGTTTTTATACCTGTGGTCTGATTGTTTCTCAAACAATAGAGAACAGTCGGCCGTTAAACTAAAAAAAAAAAAAAAAAAAAAACAATAGAGACCCTTCTAACATTTTTTTCTGCTTTACCAAAACATGGTAGAAGGAATCAAATTTAAAAAAAAGTTTTTACTAGTTTTGATTTCCAAGAATCCCTATCCAAAACGTTATTCAACCCAATCTATTACCCTTGATCAATACACGCAACCTCACACAATACACAATTTCTTACAATATATTTATCTGTTTCTAGAATAGCAATATAATGGGATAGATACTCACTATGAAACACATATAATTATAATATTATAATGTCACAATATTTTCAAACAAAGGTTAAAAATTTAATATTAGGCAATTACATAAGTCTTTCAGGCCTAATTACATGTAAAAAGATTGACAATCATGATTTATTTATTTATGAGATAGTGGTTTAGAGGAGATGGGAGATATAAAAGAAGACAACAAAAATGTACAGGAAGTTTGGGGTATTCTGCTATCTAGAGTAAAACAACAAAGGATGGTAGAAGCACAAGTGGTATCAAAAGTAGGATTGCTCAAGCTAAAAGGGCCTTCAAAATGAAAACGGCTTACTGACAACAATCATTGGTTTACAGATTAGGAAAAGTTTCTTAAAACACTATGTTTGGAGTGTAGCATTACATACGAGCAAAACGTGGATGATAGGGGCTATAGAAAGGAAGAAGGTGGAAGCATTTGAACTGTGGTGTCACAGGAAAATGTTAAAGATTAGGTGAGTGAACAAAATAATAAATAGAGGTTCTTAGACGAGTGGATGAACGAAAAAGTATATGGAAACATAATACCAGAAGAAGGGATAGGCTTATGGCGCATATCTTAAGACGACCAGATATTGCTCTATCAGTAATGGAGGATAATACTGAAAGAGTGAATTGTAGGGGGAGGCAAAGGTTAGAATATTTTAAAGCGAATTACAAAAGATGCAGGGTGTTGCAGGTATCTAGATATGAAATGACTTGCGCAAGATAGAACAGCTCAGAGAACTGCATCAAACCATTCGAGAGACTGATGGCAAAAATAAATCATTATGCTATGGTAGGGTTGCAGTACTTTTATACTCACCTAAGATAGGTTGCTGTGGAAGCCATTTTTTAGCTAAAACATTGTCAGGTTGTCCAGGTATTTTTGTATCAGCTTCCCATTTCCATAAAACTCTTACTTTTGGAAATTGTTTAAATGCTTTTATAAATGCGGCTCTTATTTCTTCGGGTACTGAAATACCTTTCATATTACTTCCTAGACTGAAATATATGACTCCTTCTTCTGACTCATCCATCCATTTTTGAATATCCTATAAACATTTAATCAAACATTTTGATAAAATACTGAAAAGCCCCGGGAATCTAAACCTTAACCTAACTATAAACTTAACACTGCAACCAAAATAAAAATTAGGCTACATTACACAATTTTCTATTGCAAATTTAAGATTAAAAATATATAATAGTGTTCAGTTAAGGGCTCTTTGTAAATTTATTGAGTTCCTTAAGAGGGGAGTGAATTCAAGTAATAATCATGGAGAACTTTTATGCTATTTCAAATTGTTTTGAATAAACCAAATCGTTGGATCACCACCTCTCTGTCTTTACTCATCAGTATTGGGTTTTCAAAAATTCCTGTTTATTGAAACATGTTTTTACTTCCTCTTGCCCTATGTGAGGTATCAGTAAAGTAAGTAATGTTTTCCCGTTGATTTTTTAAAATTTATTTTTTAAGTCTATTTGGCCCGTTGACTGTTTTTCGCTTTATGCGGAGAGGCTGCAAGCCATAACTCAATTTCTAGATTTAAGTTAAAAGTATGTTTTTAGAAGTGTGGTTACAAACCTGTGGTAATGGTTTTGGTGGTTGTAAGTGCATTGGTCCCACATATATTGTGTTAGGTTGTAGTGGTTTGGGATAACCGTTGGCTAAATCAATACTGACAATCTGCAAACTTTTATTGAATTCTAAATCTCTTAATTTTCTATCGTGATTTCCAAAATATTTCCACATATATTGTTCTTGAATGGAGCGTGTATAGATCTCATTTACACAATTAAAATATATAGTCGAATATAAATTTACAATTCTTTTCCATAATGACATTCGATGAGTGCATTCAGAAAATACAAGAGGTACGTAAGATGGTATAACAGGATTGCCAAGTTCGAAATCTACTGATGGTGGAAGATGAAATGTTGAAACTCCAATAATTGGTGGGTTTCCAATCAGGTCTGCAAATCCTAATAAACTTGATGCCATCATTGATTCATATATTAATAAATCATATTTTGTACCATTTACTTCTCTGAAAAAAAGCAATTTTTTATCTTATAATATACTTTACATATATCACAAAGCTATAATAATGTTTTCATAAATTTATAGCCATGAACTCATTCTAAACAATCTTACCTAAGTGATTTGGTAATAAATCTTTTATTGGGACTCCATTAGATAACCAACATGATTTTTCTTCAAGAAACTTCGGAGTACATCAGATAATAATATCCTCCAGCATACAAAAAATACGTGGTAAACTTCCGAATCTGTTTAAAAAATTAGCAAGAAGTTATTTGTTACAGCTGTGTGGATGGTAAAGCAGTAAAACAGCAAAATATCAAAATCTTGAACACGTATCCAAATAACTTTACGTAATACACCTATCAAAAAGAATCAATCAATATTTTTCTGGATTTCCATAATTATCTTGCAAAATTAATGATTTGTGAATATAAAAAAATCCTTTTGTGTTTCTAAATTCTGATTTTGATATCTTAACTTCTGGTTTTGGGCCACTTCCGGTCAAAACTAGAACTTCAAACCCAATGATTTCAGTGTCTACTACTCTTTAAAGAGTAATTTACTGAATGACAATATTTTTTCTTCCAAATTCTGATTTTTAATTTAACTTCCAATTTTGGGCCGCTTCCGGTTCAAATAAAACCAGAACTTCAAACCCAATTTCAGCCCACTACCTTTTTGTGTAGATTACGAATCTGAAAACTGATTGTAATCGCATTTCGTTTACGTCATCTGGATGTAATGGATGGATGACAAAGGAAAGTGGTAGATGACAATTTAAAAAATTGCCACCAATAAGTAGGCCTAAGTATTATCCTAATCTCATACCTGCCATGGTGGAAGTTTAAAAAAAATAATTTTAAATGTCAACAAATTAAAGAATAAGAAAAATGACTGAAGATGTGTATTTTATACACGAGAGTGCTATAATCTGTAAGTGTTTACTGTTTTACCGTAAAGCGTTGTCACGTTGTGTAGTCCCGCTGTGATGACAGCCTAACAAAAAGTTAGCTGGAGTTCGGTGGAACAGAGAGTGACTTAGCGAATTGGCAATCTCACACCCGAGCCTGGCTGTTATTGGCTTCATCTCATCTGCAGTCTTTAGTTCGTTGGAGTAAATTTAAAAAAAACAGCTGGGAAGGAACACCCTGACAAAGAGATTGGACACACTATAATGTTTTAACGTCAATAGGATGGAGTAGGGTATACTGCCGATTAGGATGCTTTACTTGGAAGTGGAGGGACAAAGTTCGAAGGTTTCTGAAATGTAACTTACTTAACAATCTTATAATTATAGATATTAATCCAACTTACTTAATTAGATCTATTATCTGAGGTGAATTAAATAAATTTGCATTCAAAAAATCCGTTACATCTGGAAATGCATCTATAATTTTAAACACACTACTTCTCTTTTGCGATGTAAAACCGGATTTCTTTTCTAATTCTTCTAGATGGTCGTTTGTTGCTCCATACAAATGGTGTAGATCAATTTCTCTAAGATTTTTAATAGGTACCTTGAAACAAAAGTTAAGAAGTACTTAAGATTATTTTTAAACCCCATTTTAAAATTTCTACAAGAAAAGCTGAATTTTGAACTTTGGTATATGACCAATGGAATCCTAACAATTCATCGTATAAATCATTCAGGTAAAACGTGAATAGTAGTGCCGACAAAAAGCATTCCTGTTTCGCGCCATTCACTGTTCAAATTCTTCCGACAACCCGCCTCTACACCAGACTTGCGCTCTTGTACAATAGTCTGCTGCTGCAAGTCCCAGAGCATCTTCCTTCTTTATCTCGTGGATGTAGTCGATCGATCTTCGTAGGACATGTAGAGCGTAATGACGAGCAGCTCAAGCAGTGCGCTTATATAGTTACTGACACCGCTGTGATAGGGGGCGGTTATTGCTATCGGCCTTGGTGACAAAACCCTCTGTCTGTATGCAGCCGAAGGGTCTGTCGGTACGCCACAAAGGGTCTGCTGTGCCGACAAGGGCCGGAAAGTATTGAAGGCCGACAACACAGTAAATGATTAATTAGGGGTGCCGGTGTCATACTGTAGAAATAAAAGCAAAAGTGTTGTAAGATTAAATTAATGTGTTGTAACGAAGAATACTTCTGAACTCAATTCTAAGCAGGAGTTTAGAAGAAATTAATGATATGATGAAGAAATTCCAATTCAATAGCTTTTACAAATGTTGTCAAAGCTTATACGTTTTTTCTTAGAAATAAAAAATTACTTAATTTTAACTTACTTCACTGGGATTTGTTGTAAGTACAGTTAGTTCATGTCCTTTAGATGCTAATGCTCGGCTTAACATCACCATTGGTTGTTGATGACTGTATGATGGAGTCGGAAAAGCACAAAATATTTTGGCAGCATGGCTACACGACACCCCAATGAGAAAAAGTAAACTTATGGCTTGTTCATTAAAAATCTGAAAAATTCATAAGAATAAAAGTAGGTATATTTAATATGTGTTATGTGACTGTCCATAGGAAAAGGAACATTATCTCCACCCAAGTCAAAAGTGAGGTTATGAGTGTTTCTTACAGAGAATTTAATTCTGAAAACAACAATATTTTTACTTTTTTATCATTATTTATAAAAAAGTTACAGAATTTTAAAAATGAAGTTTAAGAAACTCTTGTTTTTGGGATATTGTAATTAACGTTGGTTAATATTATAGTAGGGCCTAATAATACCGTTTAATTAGTATATTTCTAATGGTATTTACTTTCCTTGCCTTTGTCAGATACTTTTCAAAAATTTTGTGTTGAATTCAGTGATGTCTTCAAATTATTGATATTTGAAATAGTTAAAATTCTGTAGCAGATTTTTTGAGATCATGTCATATGTAAAAATTCACGAACGGACAAAAACATGAAAAAACCTTTTTGCAGTTTTAACATTTTAAAACATTTCAAAATATTTTTTCTCTTTTAACAAATTGCATATACAGTATATACCAATTATTAATTGAAATAATAGTAAGGAAACTAATCTAAAATAAATAAATAAAAAAAGATAAATGATGCTTGAAATAGGCCTAATTTACATTCTGAGAAGTTTATTGATTTTCTTGTTAAGTGTGAAAGCACCAATCTTGACTTTTTTCTTGGAAGGATATTTTCCAGTGCTTTTCCACTTTTTGAGCCAAGACTTTTAGTTTTTCTTTTGCTTGTCCAAGAGAAAAAGGATCTTAACTTCACCAATAAAATACATTGATAAATCATACAAGAAATAGATTGGTGAAGCTAAGGTCTGTTTTCGTTATTTGACATACTGTCTATTTTTGAAATTTAATCTGGTTTGGAATTCAAAATAAAATAAAATAAAATAGAATTTTTTTATACGCTGAAAATGTAAGTACTAAAAATAATGATTGAGTATCTCGGAGGTGCAGATTTTTTTCTTTCCAGGAAACATTCTCCATAACGGAAGAAGACATCATCCTGTAGCACCATATCTCGAACACCTCAAGTCACTTGATATCATCACTGTAAAAATTATTTATGTATTGAAGAAGAAAGAACTTATTTTTAGTTTAGTAAGATTTGCTAGTTTAGGAGTTAAATAATATTCTAAATAAATAAAAAATAATTATTAATACCACCTCTGGACGAGTGGAAATGAGAGGCCTGAATTTTGGTTCCTGACTACGGAATAAAAAATTTTATACATTAAATTCGATGGTTCCTAAACCCTGCAGTGGGTAGTTGAAAACGTATTGTGACAATATCGAAAAGAAACCAAGAGGTTTCAAGGGGGGACCGAGCAATTCATAAAATGTTAAATAGTAAATAATAGAGTGACAAAGTAACAATAGAGTCAGTTGTAAAAGAATATTAAAAAAGGGCCGTGTATTGTAAGGTAGGGTCTTTGTTGTACAACTATTTTTGAAAGAGTCGGTTGGTTACAATTTAGATAATTGGCCTTTTGTGTAACACCTTTTATTCATTGTGACTTGTTTACACTAGTTAATATTTTTCCAGAACCATAAAAAGGATTTTTGTATTTTATTATTGCATCAAATCTCTCTGTCTTTCCAGAAATCTCTCTGATTCATCTATATAAGAGAGCCCCAAATACGGTCGGAGAGTTTAGTATTCGTTTGATATTTGACGAGTGTTTATTGCGTGTGCTATCGGTACGTTAGAAAAGGTCGACGTCTCCCGGCATTGGTCAACTATTGTTATTCTGTCATATTGTGTAAAATTTTTGTGTATGTGCATTCTGTATAATTGTTTGTAAGTAGTAGGCCTACTAAGTAAATTATTTAAGTTATTTATTGTATTACTTCATTATAATTAGTTTATTATTTATTTTGTAAATCTTTTAGTTGTAATAAATAGCCTACTTGTAATTTTAAACTTTATAATATTAATTATTTAATTTACCTAGATCCCGAAACGGACCTTAGCGATAAGTTTCACAGTATGAATGTAATCACCTTGGGTAATATTTAATTGTACATTCAAATATACAAACTGTATTATTTAAATTACGCAATAATCATCTTACAATTATTTACTCACTTCAAAAGTTTTCTAATCTTCTAATATTTACCCAATAGTAGGTACACTTTTCTTCAACATTTTTGCTTGGCTTGGATGTTTATTTATTTTAATAAAAAGTTATTTAGAAAGGAATTTTTCTAGCCTACACTAAAATATTTCATCAGTCAAGTAAATTTTCAGATTTTTTAAAAATAAATTCAAAATAGCGTAAATTTTGAATTGCTTTTTTATAGATAAAAAAATTATATTTTGGCCGCCTCCGTGGCCAAGTCAGAGTGGTACGCTGCAAAGCAGAGGTCCCCGGTTCCTGGCTGGGGTCTGGACAGCACAAGTTTAAACCCACCGCTCCTAACCCAAAGAAGTCGCTTATAACCCCAAGTTGTTGATGCGACTTTAAATAAACTAAAACAAGTTTTATATTCATGTTGATTTTACGAAAATAACTCAAACACGGAAAATCTTACCAAGTTGAAACTTGGAACCAAACCAACTTGGAACTTAAGTTAGGTACCATGAAGGAACCCGACACAAACATTTATGAAATCGCTCAATTAGACGTAGCAGCTTATTCGTGCAATTTTTCACTTTTTGTGATTTCCTTAAAACAGCTCCTATGATTTTTTTTAAAAGCGCCTGATTTAGCTTACTACAGTTTAATAAACGTTTACACAAATTTGAAAAGAAGCATGTCTACTGAAATCAAGGGTCCAATAGCTACTTTCGTGGTAAAACTTTGTTTTTTTTTTAAGATTGCGACCTTAATAATATGAATTATGCGGGAAAATTGTATTCCTAACATAAATTATTCTACAGAGTTTAGCATCAATTAGTGTTTTTCAATATCTTTCTCAACAAAATCTTAAGTCCTACAGAACTTCATTTCCATATAGCGTCACATGATTAAAATTAGGTTGTTTTTTATTATTTACATTGACCATAGAAAGTTGTGTATTTCACACCAAATTTTTAAAGATTTTAGTAATCAATTTTTATATTTTTCCTCTAGTATTTGATTGTCCATTGTATTAATAACCAAACGGTTGTTGTGACTTTAAATAAATAAATAAATAAAAATAATACGTTTATAAAATACAGGTTAAAATTAGAGAAATAATATAAATTAAAAATTTAAAATATACCTGAAAATTATTTTTATTATAGTTGAGTAAATCCATCACGAGAGACTAGTTGAATACACTAATAAATTTTAAACAAATTATTTCATTTTATCGCAGTAGTTACAGAACGACCAACACTGTACGACAGACAACAGAATTAAATTGTAATCCATTAATTGTGATTGATAAAAAACCGGTTAGCCAAGAGTGCAATTAATTAAGTATTGTTTCTAGTTATAAAAAAATTGAAATTTTCTAGTTATAAAAAATTGAAATGATTTACTTAGATTTTTGCAGAGTTCTTACCATATTGAAGATAATTTTCTTAAATTTCACCTCCGACTTCTTAGTACATAATAGATGTTTTTAAATACAATGAATCAATCTGGTATACCTTCATAATTCTGTTAATAATTATCTTGTCAGGATTTTATATGAAATTATTTGAAATGATAATGAAAAAAGTATAATTGCATACATGACTAAAGATAACGATTTAATAATAATTTTATTTCTCAAGGACTCTTCACAACACTGTTGGTAAATCAAGTAAGTGGCATGTTAATTGTATTAAGCAAACAAAACTGATAAGTTGTTTGAACTGAACACATGCATTACAAAATATCTTTTGAACTGGTAGAACGCTGGCCTACATTGTGGAGGTTCTGGGCTTGATTCCCGGGTAGAGTCTGGAAATTATAACAAGTTAAACCCCACTTTTACAGTTATTACATATCCCACTATAATCACTAATAACCAAGCTGTTTATGTGACTTTAAATAATCTAAAAAAAAAAGTTTGAATGATAAGTACAATGTAGGCTTATTAAATAAACACTTATACGTTATAATGTTATTAACTATTTTAATACAAGTTGGTAAGGTTACATATTTGTAACCTTTATTATTATTAAAACAATTATGAGATTATTTTTATCATCCACTTTATTTTTATTATCCACTTATCGTACACTTTATAACGTAGTACGACAAAATAACTTGAATACATTGTCAACAGGAGAACCTACATACTGGCCGTCTGATCCTAACCGGCGACCTGACCTCCTCGACTTTTTCATCACAAAAAATGTTCCTCAAAATTCAGTGCAACTCGAAGCTAGTCTTGAGTTATCATCAGATCATACACCTGTCATAGCAGTAATTAATTCGAGGCTCATTGTTAAAGAACCACCTCCGACGTTACATAACAAACACACTGACTGGCAATATTTCCGACTGCTAATAGAAAACAAAATTACATTAAATGTCTCGTTGAAAACGGTAAGTGAAATTGAAAATGCGATTGAACATTTCAATGAAACAATACAAGAGTCAGCCTGGGAATCTACACCAGTTAAGGACAACCCTACGAGACAGCATTTTTATCCTGAAAATGTCCGGGAAAGAATTGCTGAAAAAAGACGACTGAGACGCATTTGGCATAACACTAAACATCCAGACGATAAAAGACGATTTAATAGAGCATCGAGAAGACTAAAAGAGTTGCTTTCCGAAATCAAGAACGCCTCCTTCCAAGAAAAACTATCCAATCTTTCTCCGTCCAGCGCAACTGATTACTCTCTCTGGAAGGCTACAAAATTTTTGAAACAACAAAAGAAGATGGTTCCACCACTAAATACCGGAGACGGAAACTGGGCAAGAACTCCAGCAGAAAAGGCTGATATATTTGCTAGGCATCTTGTGGAAGTCTTCAAGCCGAACGAACTTCATAATCAAAATCTTACTGACGAAATTACAGAATATCTAGAGGCGCCCTTCCAGATGTCTCCACCCATCAAACCATTCAGCCCTGCAGAAATTGGGAGGACTATCAAAAATAATCTTAACCGGAAGAAAGCACCAGGATACGACTTAATAACAGGCGAAATCTTGAAACAACTGCCTAAAAAAGCGCTCTTGTTACTTACAGCGATTTTTAATGCTATTATACGTATCGGATGCTTTCCTGCTCAATGGAAATATGCCCAGGTGATTATGATCCTTAAACCAGGCAAGGATCCTTTACGACCGAGCTCCTATAGACCAATCAGCCTGCTTCCAATTACCTCCAAAGTATTTGAGAAAATGTTGTTAAATCGTTTAAAGCCTTTTATAGAAGAGTATAAACTGATTCCAGATCATCAATTTGGGTTTCGTGAACGACACTCGGCTGTAGAACAAGTCCACAGACTAGTCAAACTTATTCAGAAGAGCTTAGAATTGAAGAAGTTTACTTCAGCTGTGTTCTTGGATATTCAGCAGGCGTTCGATAAAGTTTGGCATCTAGGTCTGTTATACAAAATTAAAATGAAATTAGAATATCCATACTTCTTGATTTTTAAAAATTATCTTTTAAATCGTTTCTTCCAAGTTAAATATGATAATGTCTTTTCCAAATTCTACTTCTTAAATTCCGGCGTTCCTCAAGGCAGCATTTTGAGCCCATTCTTATATACGCTTTACACAGCCGACCTTCCAGAACATGAATCTGTAATGACGGCAACGTTCGCAGATGACACAGCGATTTTAGCGACGGACGCTTCTCCGACATGTGCCTCGGAGAAGTTACAAACCCATCTTGACAACATTCACGAATGGTGTAAGAAATGGAGAGTGAAGATTAATGAGGATAAGTCAACGCACGTAACATTTACATTAAAGAAACCAACATGTCCAGTGGTCAGCTTGAACGGTACTGTAATCCCACAGAAGGATGAAGTTAAATATCTGGGTTTACATCTAGATCGAAGACTCACGTGGAGAAGTCATATATGGGCGAAACGAAAGCAGCTTGGGCTGAAGTTACGTCAATTATTCTGGCTCTTAGGCAGTAGGTCTCAACTCTCCCTTGAAAATAAAGTACTCGTATACAAAGTTATACTCAAACCAATTTGGACGTATGGGTTAGAGCTATGGGGTACAGCTAGTTCATCAAATATAGAAATACTGCAGCGCTTTCAATCAAAATGCCTGAGACTGATCACTGCAGCCCCATGGTACGTAACAAATGAAATACTACACAATGACCTAAACCTGCTCTTCATAAAAGAAGAAATTAAACAACATAGCGAAAAACATTTACAAAAACTAGAAGACCATCAAAATCCATTAGCGATTAGCCTCCTTGACAACAGCGAAGATACTTACAGACTGAAACGCTTTAAACCACTGGACTTACCTCTACGATTTTGTTAGTCATTTAAATTCTTTTTTTTCATCTTTTCTACTTCAACTCCTAATCACCAGCATCTCATAATTGGCGTCGTTTTTCATCTCTACCATCGTCATTGTCATCTCCAACTTCAACACTTTGTGTTTCGGGATGTTGATTCACGGTTCATCAAGTTTGATTTTGTATAGATATATTTTTGTTTTTTCACAGTTTGGTCTTTCTCAAACACACTACTGAGTGTCGTTTGTGTTTTTAATTCTAAGGACATTGCTCAGATTTTCTCATATTTGCTTAAAGTTATTGTATTTATTAACTGATTGCAAAAGAAAACTATACTGTTAAAAAAAAAAAAAAAAAAAAATTTTTATCATTAGAATGTTACACAATATTGCAATCTAGTATTACTAGATTGCAATATTGTGTAACATTCTAATGATAAAAATAATCTCATAATTGTTTTTCTATGTTTTTAAAGTCGCATATTTTTTAATGAGTACTTTGAGTTATGAAATTGTGGGTTTTCTATCAAAATTGGAGATTTGATTTCGTTGGCCACCACATAAATGAAAAGTTCAAGTGGAAAACGAAGAATATAAGATTTGAAAAAGGGTTATAAAAATTAGTAATAATAAGTACGGTAATCTAAAAGTGGTTCTTAAAATAAATTAAGCCTGAAATGAAAAAAAATTTGATACTACCTGTTGCAACTAGCACTATAAAAATTATCTAAGGCGATAACGAATTAAATATAAAATAGTAACACTTTATAATTACCATTATAACAAATATTTCAAAACAATCAATGGCTTATTTTATAAATCGAATTCATTAACATTAAAAATTAACCAATTAAAAATGAATACACAACTGAATAGCAAAATACCTAAAATTGATTACAACAAAGTTGCAGTAAAGTATGTTGTATAACTAATGCATTTGGCATTGTTTTATGAATCTATTTAAAACAATTACAACTGTTTAGTTTTTACATCTAGACGCCGTGACGTCAGGCTTGCTTCACTACGAATAGTCGGTTTGCGTTGCAACTGTATACGAAAATAGTTGCACGCTACTATTAATCGGTTGAGCGTTGTTTTGAGTTACAAGCTTCTAAATGCATCCAATGGGTTGCAGCAACAAGAAAACCGGCTCTTTATTTCTTCTCATCCTGATATAGAAATATTAATTAAGGCTAAAAAATGAAACTGACATGTAACAACGCAGATTGAAATTAGGTAAATGTTGATGTATAGAACGTTAATATTGATCAAGCGGTTTTGAAGAAACAAGGTTCCAAACTCGGGTATCTATAATAAAGAAATTGACAGTAGTAGTCATAGTTTAGTGCGTACCAATTATTAATACATGTTCATGTTCTGACGCGAGGGGACTGTCCAGACTTGTCGTGACGGGGGGATCTGCTCCTCGTTATTTATATCTACGTCACAGCTCTCTAGATAAAAAAAACGAACAGTACGTTCATTTTTCTTGAATGGAAAAATTATACAGTATAATGTAAGCTTTAATTAGATTTTTTTTTGTAAACATATAGGCCTAACAATAAATATTACTTAAGATAGTAATTTATCAAATTACAACTTGTTTTGTAACCAATAATGTAGGCTATTATCAAATTATAGAGTAGTTAGTAAATAGATATCTATTTTATGATGAAGTAAGAGTATGCACTTATGCTAAAATAGAACTAAACAATGAGTTCACAATAGCTCTCAAAACACCATCCATCCACTATTTTATGGGTCACCTCGCTTCCTATTTCCGTTCAGCTGGAACCCTTAGCTAAATCTTCTGTGGCAACCTATCCCCATTCTTCGCAGATGACCGTTCAGACAATTTGTCTTTCTTCAATTTTGTACATAAATAAAAGATATTTGCTAACTTTCTTTAAAAGCTATCCATTCTTAACTCAATTTAGCAGAATCAACTGCTGACTCTCCAGAAACTCGTTTCTGTAGCTGTTATTCTGATTTTACATTTTAGTTGGAATGGCTTCGTATTTATCTCTGAGCTATAAATAGTGGAGCTTTTAACAAAAGAACAGTCGTTTCTCTTTTTAGTACCACGAGATACTCCATTAAACATAATGTAACATTTTGTACTAACTGTTTTACCCTCTTCACGAATGCAACAAATGAATGATGTCACCTGACAATTCGACGATTCGGAAATTCGATTTCAGTAATCAGTGTGTAAATTATTATTATACCTCAGAAGCGACGTTTGGCTTTAATTTAAACTCTATAATATTATTATAGTTATTATTGTTATGAAACGGTACAACAGGTAAAAACATTTATTTTGTATAATATTTATTTAAATTAATACGTATCTTGGCAACCAACGATAATAAGATGGCTGATGTATAATGTATGTGTTGTGTTTTAAGATTTTGTTTATATTTGAGCTTTAAAAATTTTAGTTTTCTTAAAATAGAGAATTAAGTTTTTAATTAAATCAACTTAACTTAATTTGAACTAAGATAACTTGAAGACAATAAATACATTCAAGACTTTGTTTATTTATGATAAAATAAGAAATAATGGTTTTTTATTTTAATTTAGGCCTAAATGTTTTATTAGGACTTCATCATTTAACCCTTAAATGCACAATTTTTTTAATTCATCAAATTTATTTTTTTTTATCTTTTAAATGTGTTTTATATCGTTGGAAAAATAATTAAAAAAATTTCAGTTAGTCACTTTTCGCTGTAAATGACTGAAATTGCATCATTGCAGATGTGCAAAGTTGTGCATTAATGGTCACAATCCTTAAAATACTAACTTTGCAGATATGCAAAACTGTGCATTGGAGGGCAAACTAATAAGTATATAATCATAATTTCTGAAATAAAGAAATAGGTACTTACTCATGTAATTCAAGCTGAACTCCTGTTTATTATTAACTAATTTCACTTATAACTTAACAAAATTTAACTTATGACTTAACAAAATAATTGATATAATTGACACCAAAATCACTTTTCTACACTTAAAAAATGTTCAGTTAAATAATTTACACTAAAATAATCTTTAAAATGTTTTATACAGTACTGGTTTTTAAGTTGTAGTAAACTTTTTAACTAATTACAGTGAAAAATTTTAAAACAGTTCTTTTCTTTATTCAGACATAAATTTACTCTGCACTTCTCACAAGAAATAAAAGTATACCCTTTACAATTAGGTAGTTTACACGTTGTGCGTTTTTCATTATACACTGGCCAGTGATCTATGGAATCTACTCTAATATCTTTTACAGGAATTGAAGATCCTTTATGTTTTTTTCTTGCCTCTTCAATAAAGCTTGACTGACTTGGACGTCCACGCTTCACAGATTTTTTGCCAACACGACATAGAGCTTCCGCTAATTCAATGCGAAACATTTTTTGAGTCAGTTTCTTGTTCGGAACAGCTTCAGGTTTCATAATTTGTAACTTTCTATACAATACCCATGCGTTTATGACAGTTAAATCAAGTAAATGATAAAATAAACGAAAGTACCATTTCCTAGATTTTAATTTTATTCTACATCGCCCAATGTGACTGTCAAGTAGGTCTACATTGCCCATATTCCTATTGTAATCACTTACGATGGCAGGACACGGAATAGCTAAATGTTTTTTTAACTTTCTGTCATATCTTAGTTTTTCACAATTTTTTGGCTGTTCTCCTACAAATGAAGACAAAAAGCAAACGTTATTATTGTCTTTAAACAGCACAGCACTTACTTCAACTTCATCAATGCAGCACGAATATTCTTCTGAGTAGCCACGAGGCTTTTTTTTCAATATTTCATCTGGTGGAAATTTACAGTTTGGAATTCTGTTGCGCATAACTGTTCCAGCCGATAGCAATCCCAGTTTTTTTAAATGAACAACCAAATTTAACGAAGTATAATATCTGTCAAAATATAATTTATAATTTTTATGATTTATTTCATCCCTAGGTACCTCACGTATTAGCCTAATGACAACATTTCCGCTAGCTCCAATATCTGGTTCATCAACCCTACGAAACCTAGGCTCATTTTCCTGGCCAGAATAGATTTCAAATTTATGACAGAAACCCATAAATCCACACAACACAAAAAATTTATAACCCCACTTATGGGGTTTGTCTTTCATATACACTTTCATGTGATGACGAATTTTTGTGGCACATATTTGTTCATCAACTGATAAATGCTCACTCATTGGTATTGACAGAAATTTTTCATTTAAGTGATCAATGACTGGTCGCAGTTTAAATAATTTGTCACGGTTAGGATCGTCAGATGGAAGCATTTTTGAATTGTCATTAAAATGTAAGAAACGACGCAATTTTTCAAATTGCGTGATTGACATGGTTTCTTTTATTAATTCTAAACCAATAATTTCATGCCAGAAGTCTCTAATATTGGTTTGAGAACACATGGATGTCAAAACACAAATACCTATATACTTTTGTAAATCTGATACAGACATATTTACTGTAGGCTTTGCATTCAACTGAATGTCATATAAATTACTTTCTTCTACAATTTTTTCCATGAGTTCATCATTGAAAAAGTATTTAAAACACTGAAAGGGTGTCTGTAATTGGTGAACATTGTTAGGTAAATTTGTGTTGCCTTTGAATTGAAACTTATCAGTAGAAAAATTAGGTGGTTCTTTTTTCCAAATGACCTGTGGTTTAGGCAGGCTAAATTTTTTATTTTGCTTTGTAGACCCTCTAGAACAATTTGTCACATTAGTATCACTTATTGATACATGAGGTATTTCTACAGCAATATTACAATTAGACACTGCAGTGTCTAGTACTGATGGACCAGGTCGGTCTACTTCATAACTATTACATGGTACATCATAATCACAGCTAGACCTACCTTTACGAGGACACAAGAGGCCGCGTGATAATTTATTAGAAATAGTGTTAATTGTTTCTTCATCACTGCACTCCACTATCTCATCTATCAAGTCATTGAAGTTAACTGGTGGCTCTTGATCATTATCAACGTTCAAATCATTTTCATCATCCTCACATTCATCTTCACTATCACTAGGAAACATCAAGTCTAGTACATACCTTTCGTCAACACATCTAACTTCACCGTCAATTACTAATTTCTTCGACATTTTGCTTTAGAAATTTACTGCGTTTGCTTTTATTTATTATACTTTAAACTATATACACTGTATTATAAACACTGCTGTTCATATATAATTAACTAAACCTAGGCTACACAGTTTATATTTTGATCTTTTATTTACATTTAAATATTAAAAACGCACGCTGTACAGTACATATTTACAATTTAGCTTATACACATAGTTTAATTTACTCAATATATTGGAATATATATACAGTTTTTATGAGTTATTTACGCACACACACAAGTTTTATTTACACTAGAAAGAAAGAAACCTAACCTATAAAATGTTATAGCAATTGCACACCTTTGCAGATATGCAAAGTTCGTAAATCCTAAATTTAATAACATCTAACACACAAATAAGCTTCAGTAATGGAATTAAACTAAACCTTAAGCATCCATGAACCCAAAAAATATTTTACTGTACGTAAAATATCCAAATTTAAATATAAACACACACTGTAAAATAGGCCTCACTGACTATAAACACAAACTCAAACAATCTGATAGAAACGTGGTATTTTTTTAACAACAGCACAATCTAGTGGCAATATCTGAAGCTTATACGCTAAATGCACACATTTGCAGTTGTGCAAAGGAGAATAACAGTGGAAATTAGTAATATTAAATAAGATTTGGACTAAAAACTGTAGCTTTGCAGATCTGCAAAACTGTGCATTTAAGGGTTAAAAGTATAATTACCTTACTTTGAACAAGATTTTGTTATTTTAATTTATCTTATTAATCTTTCATTTAAATATAATTTTGTTGACTTTTATTTAGATATTTTATATTTTTAAAGTTTTAAGATCCTAAGAATCTAACGGGTGTTTCAAAAAGGACGCACTTCGAAGTTTAAGGGTTAATATTTTCTGCATAGGGAATATTTTTTCCCCCCAAATAACAGTTGGCACTACCGTACTCATTGTTGACCCATTGTGTATTACTGACATGTACTAGTGCTAACCCAGTATTCATTTGTGTCTGTAGTGTCTGTATAAGTTCAAACATGGTTTTTTCAAAGGATGAACGTGTTTTTATTATTGAAAGTTATTGCGCATATAAATTTTACGAACGAGTGAAAGACTAGTTCCTGTTAAAATTTCCCAATTCTGAAGTACCTAATACCACCACAATATCGCGTCTGATTAATAAATTTCGTGAGACTGGCAGTGTACAGGATCGGAAAAGCACAGGTTGACCATCAGTGTTAACAGAACAAGTTTTGGACGATGTGAAACAACGTTTGACTACCTCACCCGGCAAATCACTTAGAAAGTTATCTTCACAGGCTGGATTATCACTATCTTCCGCTTTAAGGGCTACAAAAAAATCAAATCTGCTTCCTTACCGCATCGGTGTCGTTCATGAACTGAAAGAAGTTGACCATGGGAAACGTATACAGTATTGTCGTTGGATACGTTCTCTTGTTAATGACAACGGTGTTGAAATATTGGATCGTGTTTATTTCAGTGACGAAGCATGGTTCCACTTGGATGGTTGCATCAACAGCCAAAACTGCCGAATATGGAGCGCTCATAATCCTCACACATTTCATGAACGTCCACTACACGCACGTAAAATTGGTGTTGGTGTGCGATCTCCCGGCGTCGTATTGTTGGGCCTTTATTTTTTGACACATCTATAGATGGTGTGGTGTACCGCAACTTAATTGAACAATTTATAGCGTTGTTAGAATAACACGATCGAGATTGTTGGTTTCAGCAGGATAACGCAACGTGCCATACTTCTACTGAAACGCTGAATATGTTACGAGAATTTTTGGCCATCGTGTGATATCAAAAGGATTGTAGCCACCAATATCCCCAGATATTACTCCTGCGGATTTTTTTCTTTGGGGGAATTTAAAGAGTAAGGTTTTTAAAAACAATCCTCATACAATTGAAGAATTGAAGGCTAATATTGAAAGTGAGATTACAAACATTAATGAGCAAACACTACGAAAAGTGGCTGCAAATGTTATGAAACGTGTCCGAACTTGCATTACAAAAGGAGGAAGTCATTTTGAACATTTACTGTGAAGTTTTAAAGGTAATCTGAATGTTATAAAGGTAATAATTTCATACCGTATAATTTGTAATTACTTAATGTAATAAAATTAGCGTTCTCAAACTTCGAAGTGCGTCCTTTTTGAAACACCGTTAGTTAATTTTTATCTCCATTTTAATTGTTCCATTTTGATAGTTTTACATGCTTCAGAAAGGGGCGTGCATCACTGTAACCCCCTACAGGATCCACCACTGGGATGACGTACCTCTAGTCTGTGTTGGATAGACAAGGATAAATATAAAATTATTTTCAAACAAAAAATAAATAATTTATTCAACAACAAACAGGAACATAATAAAAATACAAAGTTACATAAACTAAAAATTTGCCTAAAAAACCAAACTTCAATTTCTTTTTAATTTGTTACTTTTACCTCTGAATGAAATTAATAAACACATTAATCTCTTAATAAGAAAATATGTTGTAAACAGTCCAATAAGGATTATCACAAATAAAATAAACAGAATGTCCAACATGTAATACTGATACCAGGTCAAATCCAAAGAAGCAGGTCTTAAATGCGGTGCCCCATTATGCCTGAGAACATATTCTACCCACCAAACCGCCGTATCCAGGGATGACATCGGTTTGTCTTTCATTATTGATGATTGACGCAACATGTTCTTTTTAAAGCTAAAATATAAAAGAAAGTAATTAATAACATAATTTATGGTAGGCCTACTGATATAAACAAATAAAATACTTTCACACTTTTTGTTGTTTACAGAAAGAAAGTTACGTGTTCGCGCAGCGCGCATTTCGTAATTATTTCAATATTCCGCGTAATGATCCAATACCTTCAGCCCATGCAATAAAAATATGTGTTAAAAACTTCGAAGAAACAGGCTCAACACTGAAGACACGAACTGGAAGCGTAAAAAGTGTCCATATGCCAGAAAACGTTGACAAGGTGTAGGCGGCTGTGTTAAAAAGTCCTACGCGTTCAGCTCGACGGCATGCAATATCACTCGGCATTTCTAATCGCAGTGTGAGGAGGATTTTACTCAAAGATCTACAGTTCCATCTGTTTAAAATTCAGTTAGTGCAAGCTGTGAATAATGTTGATCACGCATCCCGACTTGCTTTTTGTAATCGATTATTGGACATGATGAATGACAACGCAGATCTTCTCAACAATCTTTGGATGAGTGATGAAGCTCACTACCATCTTTCGGACTTCGTAAATCAGCAGAATTTTAGATATTGGTTACGCGAAAATCCACAAAAAATACACGTAAAGCCGCTTCACAGTATTAAAGTGATAGTTTAGTGTGCAATATCAACACAGGCTATCGTAGGACCATATTTTTTTGAGGATGACAATGAACGTACAGTTACAGTGAATACACAGCGCTATGTTAACATGTTGGAGAACTGTCTTCAACCGAAATTAGTTCATAACCCGGCTTACCAAAACATGTTTTTTCAACAAAACAGTGCTACCTGCCACACATCCAGGGCTTCAATTAATGTTTTCCGACGTTTGTTTCCCAATCGCGTCATTTATAAGAACGTAAACATTTCATGGCCAACCAGATCACCAGATCTCTCTGCATGTGATTACTTTATATGGGGACACTTAAAATCACGTGTTTTACCATCTCCACCGCCTCGAAATGTACGGAAACTTAAAGAACGGATACGTGAAGAAGTGGCACGAATTCCTATAGCCACATTACGAAATGTGATGAATAACCTTTGTGCACGAGTTCAGGAATGTGTGCGACAAAATGGAGGACATCTTTATGATATGATTTTCAAGTAATTTATAAAAAATTGTAAATATGTAAGTATTACTTGGTATATTCTAGATTAATTAAACTACATTTTTTAACTTCCTCACGGTGTTTTCATAATCGCCCGATTCACTGCCTCACCCGTTAGAATTATAATGTAATTACATATAAATTATAATGTAATTTACATCATGTTTTAATTTTCGTACGAAATATAAACTTTACAGTTAATAAACCATACGTGCAGTAGTCCTGTAATTATAGGCGGAATACATTTTTTGAGCATAAAGGGTGAAGTAAACTTTAACATAAAGTATAAGTTTCAAGTCAATAGGAGCAATAGGCCGGCCCGTGGTGTAGTGGTCAGTGCAAATGGCTACTATGCCGGGGTCCCGGGTTCGATTCCCGGTCAGGTCTGGCATTTTTTTCATCTGTAAATCACCACATATCATTACCTACGCACAAGCCCAAGGCTTATGTAGCCATTATCACTCAATAAAAATAAATAAATAAAAAATAAGTGAGGAGAAATTGCTCGACTGGTGGGATAGGCTAGGTGAGGAAGTGCATAAAAATAAATAAATAAAAAATAAGTGAGGAGAAATTGCTCGACTGGTGGGATAGGCTAGGTGAGGAAGTGCAGAAGTAGCCTACTCAAAAATTTTCCACCCGCCTAAATTTATCGTTATTATAGTCACAGTTATCTCCTCTAAAAGTAATGAATTTCATTATACAACGAGACCCTGTGAGAGTGAAGTTGTAGCATTACAAATGTATAAGGTGATAATAACCATGTGTTTATAACCTGACTGCTGTTGATAATTATGTAAACATTTATAATTCAATTCTTACATTTTGTAAATTATTAGGCTAATTGTAATTAAAATCTTATTTCTAAATTATTAAATCAATTAACTTATAATCTCAGCTAATAATTAAAAATCAAGTGTTAATTCAGTGATGAAGTTTTTATGTTTAAATAATTCAAAAGAGTGTTTAAAAGTTACTAAAAACATTCATTAAAATTTAAAAATAAAGAAATATCTATGCAGTTCATCAAATAAGTTTATAAGGCATATTTACAACACAAATTTATATTTTTTATTTTAAAGTTTTAAAAATTATCAAACAAAAGTCATTAATATAAGTGAATGCATATTTGATTTGGGTGTGCTGTTGACTGGGCAGTTTGAAGAGAATGGTTGTGTTTTTGTGCGGTTTGATTTATGGAATGTGTTAAGAAAATATAAAGTATAATTGTTATACAATTCATAGTATAAAGTCACAGACAGACCAATGAAATAAAATTAAGTTAAAGAACATTAGTTAATTGAATTACGGCAAGAAATGTATATTAAATACCAACGAAACATTGAACGAAACTCTTAAGGTGAGTGACGGGCTTCAGAAACGACAAGTATAGAACATTAACCAGTAAACTATTAAATATTAATTCAATAACAGGTGCGATACACTTTATAAAATATATTTAATAATAATAACTAAATAATATCTAAAATATTCTAAATTTCATTTTTTTTAAAAAGATTTAATTAAAATTTTATTTAAAACAGATTTTCTTTTGTTTTATTTTGATTGTCATTTGTTTTTATGTGCTAAATAAGTTAGAAATAAGTATACATGCTACAAAGTGAAGGTATCATTTCCAGGGTCGGGAGAGTAGATGCTTTTCAGAGGGCCTGGCACCTGATAAGCTTACTTTTTCACTCAGTGAGGAAGGCATGGTAAACAACCTCAATCCTTGTTTTACTTAGTAAAGCCTCTAGAAGTTCAAACCAGCCTTCGGCTGATGCCTAACCACAACAACAACAACCTAAGTTCTGTTGCACAAAACAAAAGGGGACTTCTGGCTGTATCTGTAGCCCGTTTCCTAGTTAGGACAACTTTTTACTGGATTTGATTGATTCGTCGTTTTAAAAATAAACTTCACAGTAGAGCTTCAAAAATCTGATCATCAATAATCAGAAATCCAAACGACTTTTTGTCTTAAAAATACATGTGTTCCAAACATGGTTATTGTTAGACATTCAAAATGAAAATGAGATGAGGATGAAAGTGGCACGAGAAAGGACAACTATGTCAGTCCATGATATGTAATGGTTTAAAAAACAGCCAGAAAGTATCCAAACACAGCTTTTTCTGCTGAAAATGATTAGGGATCTGGCAGAAAAAGAAACTTCTAAGCTAATTCAACCTTACAAATTAGTGACTTTTCAAGTCAATCCTAAAATGGTATAAAACAATCAACTTTGTTGTTTACTTGTGATTTTCAGTAGATACAGTATTCATATTTTATCCTCTGGTTTAGTGTATGTATGTTTTATTATATAGCAGGGGTTCCTTAAGTTTTGTAACCTTTAACAAAAGTATGGAAATAGACATTTCCATAATACAATGTGGTAACAAAATGTATGGAGTATTATATACAGTTATTATTTGCTCTCCCTTTTTTAGTATTATGCATAATGGCAATACTTCGTTATTATGAAGTCGTTTAAAAATCCGAACAATTCAATAATCCGAACTGCCTATGGTTTCATTTAGTTAGGATTTTTTATATTTTTTACTGTACTCCAGTTCAAAGGTTTACACAATTATATACTTAGAGATTTATATAGTAGATTTATATAGTAGATTTGGCATCAATTAATTTATCTGGAAAAAATTCTGAAATAAATTTTATGTTGCTGTTAATCTGGTTTTATTTTTAGATTAAGCAGAAATGGGTTTGAACATTTAGGTACCTAATAATTTTCCAAACCCTAGCTGGGAATCGAATCTTGGACATATGAAATGCTTTGTTTTGGGAGACAGCTAAAAGTCACAACAAGGTTATTTTTCCAGTTGCTTCCTGAGTCTTAGAATTTTGTTTAAACTCAAAAGAAACAAAGCTATCTGTTATTATTCTGATACTGCGCATAAAGCAGGAAGTTGAAGTATAAGTAACTTTTTGGATATTGAGAACATTTAAAAAAGTATCGCGGCTTCTAAATAAAAATACGAAAGTTGTTGTATTTAAAGAAACTGACTTTACCTTGGATCAGTGAGAAGTCTGTTTAGTTTTTCGTAAAGAATGTCATACTTAATGTCTTGAAATTCAATACTCAGTCCAACACCAGCTTCCACCAATTTTGCAGCATTGAAATCTTGATCACCAAACATAGGAATTCCTAAGATAGGAACAGCATAATACGTTGCTTCTTCAAAGCTTTGAAGCCCAACTTGACTTATAAACAACTTCAACTTAGGATGAGCTGAAAAGAAATATACCATTTTATTATTAAAATAGCTGCTACATGGAACAATTTTATTAGAATATTGAATTTATAAATTTGACTAAACTGCTAGAAGAACTTTTTGTCAGATATTTTAACTAATTAGTCTGCATTTAAAGACAGACCTTCTTGTTAAGAAAATTACTTTTTCACTCAGGTGTTCTTAAAAATTTAGCACTTAAGCCTTTATGGGATCTGGGTATAATAAATAATTAACAGACCCTTCCTTGAAACATAAAAATTATTTATTGACCCAATTAGTAATTGCTGTGAACTTTTAGACTACAAACAAATTACAATTTACCTATTGAATTAAATTAATTACAAGACATAAGACATTGAGATCAGAACTAGATTTGTGTGATGTTACATCTTTCCTGTTCTTCTGTATGGAACAGAGGTGTGGACCGTTAGAAAACAAAACTTAGAAAGCAAGCTTTGAACTATGGATATATTGATCTATGCTGAGATTATCGTGGATTGAAAGGATAACATTGAGGTGGTATTACATTAGATGTTCAAGGAGTGAGAGATTGTGGATATAATAAAGAGGAAAAAGCTGAAATATTTCGGACATGTTATACGTGGGACAAATGCTATTTGCTGCAACTAATTATGCAGTGGCGGGATCATGAATTGTAGGCAGAAGGAAAATATCTTGGCTGAAAAACCTGTGTGATTGGTACCATTGCACATCTGCGGATTTTTTTAGGGCTGCAGAATCAAAAATCGGAGTGGCCTGTACGATCTCCAACCTCCGTTAAGAGAGATGGCACTACAAGTAGAAATAAATTTCTTTGAAAAAGTAGACATGACTATATTTATAAACTAAACTCAACACTATAAAATAAGATACAGTTACTTACCAATCATAACAATGATGCACTTGTCTCGAACCATTTGCTACCATCCGTAAACACACATAATTCAGAAACGGTCCCTAATGACATTATTTTGAACAGATCAACATCACTAGTTCCATTCACAGTCCAACTAATAACACTAACTTTAAAGGCTCTAACAGTTTTTGTACCTGTGGTCTGATTGTTCCTCAAACACTAGAGACCCTTCTAAAAATTCTTCTGCTTTGCCGGAATATGGTAGACGGAATCAAAATTTAAAAAAAACATTTTTACTAGTTTGAATTTCTGAGAATTCCTATTCAAAACATTTTATTCATTGCAATTCATTACCCTTGTTCAATACACATGTCACAAAATACACATTTTCTTAGAGTAACTTTTTTCTAGAATATCATATCTATAATGATGTATCATATTCTTTTCTATAATGGGATAGGAATCACTACAATAACACACATATTGTATATTATAACATTATAATGTTACAATATGTTCAAATAAAGGTTAAAAATTTAATATTAGGCTATTATATAACTCTTTCAGAGCCAATTATGTGTAAAAAGATTGACAATTACGATTTATTTTTTTATGAAAGAATGGTTTAGAGGAAATGGCAAGTAGGCAACAAAAACATACAGAAAGTTTGGAAATTCTGCTATCCAGAGAGTAAATAGCCAAGGATGGTAGAAGCACAATTAATATCAAAAGTAGGATTGCTCAAGCTAGCCTTTTAAATGAAAAACAGCTTACTGACAAGAATCATCGATTTACAGATGATGAAAAGTTTCTTAAAACACTATGTTTGGAGTGTAGCATCACATACGAATGAAACGTGGATGATAGGGGCTGTAGAAATGAACACGATAGAAGCTTTTGAAATGTGGTGTTACAGGAAAATGATTCAGTGGAAAATTAGATTTGGTGGGTGGACAAAATAAGTAATTTAGAGGTTGTTAGATGAGTGGTTGAAAGAAGAAGTATAAGGAAACATCTCACCAGAAGAAAGAATATATAGACTAATGGGGCATATCTTAAGACGCCCAGATATTGCTCTGTCAGTAATGGAGGGCAATATTGAGGGAGTGGATTGTAGGGGGAGGCAAAGGTTAGAATATTTTAAAGCAAATTACAAAAGATGCAGGGTGTTGCAGGTATGTAGATATGAAACGGCTTGCGCAAGCTAGAACAGATCAGAGAACTGCACCAAATCAATCAAAAGACTGATGGCAAAATAAATCATGATGCTGTGGTAGGGTTGTACTTTTATACTCACCTAAGATAGGTTGTTGTGGAAGCCATTTTTTAGCTAAAACATTGTCAGGTTGTCCAGGTATTTTTGTATCAGCTTCCCATTTCCATAAAACTCTTACTTTTGGAAATTGTTTGAATGCTTTTATAAATGCGGCTCTTATTTCTTCGGGTACTGAAATACCTTTCATATTACTTCCTAGACTGAAATATATGACTCCTTCTTCTGATTCATCCATCCATTTTTGAATATCCTAATAAAAATTTAACAAATATGTTGATAAAATACTGAAAAACCTTGGGAATCTAACCCTTAACCTAACTGTAAACTCAACACTGCTATCAAATACAAATTAGGCCACATTATGCAATTTTTCACTGCAAATATAATTTCTGAGTTAAGATCACTTTGTAAATTGACTGTCCCTTAAGTAAGGAGTAAACGCAAGTAATAAATATGGAGAAATTTTATGCTATTTGACATTGTTTTGAATAAACCAAGTCCTCAGATCACCTCTCTACTCATCAGTGTTTGGTTTTCAAAATTTCTGTGGATTGAAACACTAGTTTTTACTTCCACTGCCTTTTGTAAAGTATAAGTAAGGTAAGTAATGTTTTCAAGTCAATTTTTTAAAATAGAATTTTTCATGGAAGTACATGTTTTCAGACCCTTTGAACCCAAAAAAAATGTTTGTAGCAAACTGTGTGTGTGTGTGTATATATAAAATACTTTAAAAATGGAAAATTGTACGAAGTTGAACAATTTAGGTACTATGAGGGGACCCCCAACACAAACATTTTAATTAAAATCAGAAGTAACGGGTGATTCAAAAAGAGCGCCGGTTTTTTAACGGCTGGGAAATTTTTGTTTATCGGTTGGCAACATTGTTAGACCTCATTTCTATTTCGGAGAATATTCCGATTGACGATTCAGTTGTAGTTTCTCTTGTTCGCAGTGTAGTACTCTCGAAGTCTGTGTCTAACCATGGAGAAGTTTACTATTGCACAACGAGTGTTAATCGTCAAAACATTTTACCAGAGTGGAGAGAGTTATGCGGCTACTGTCAGGTGACTTCGCGGTACTCTTGGACGTAATGAAGCACCGAATGAATCAACAGTTCGCAGGCTCATGAAAAAGTTTTTTGAGACGGGTTCAACAGTCGACCTTAAAAGTTCTGGACGTCGTCGTTCTGGCCGAACTGAGCAGAACGTTGCGTTGGTTCGTGACAGTGTGGCTGTTAGCTCAGCAAAATCAATACGTCGCCGTTCTCAACATTTGGGTTTACGATGTTCTTCTGTACGGAGAATTCTTCGGTACGATCTCCAATATCACCCGTATAAAATTCAGTTGACGCAACATTTGAAAGTGGCAGACCACCAGAAGAGACGACAGTTTGTTGACTGGGTATTGAGAAAACGGCAGGATGATGACACCTTCGCAAACAAAATCATTTTCAGTGATGAGGCGCACTTCCACTTAAACGGTTTTGTTAATAAACAGCACTGCCGTATGTGGGGTTTAGAAAACCCTCGCGTGGTTAATGAAAGGGAAATGTATGCACAGCGAGTGACAGTTTGGTGTGGCTTTTGGTCGGGCGGTGTCATCGGCCCTTACTTTTTTGAAAATCAAGAAGGACAAGCCGTGACAGTAAATGGAGACCGATACCGTACGATGATTAGGGAGTTTTTGTGGCGTCATTTGGATGGAATGGACATTGACGAGTTGTGGTTTCAGCAGGATGGTGCCACCTGTCACGCTGCACGAGAAACAATGTTGTTGCTCCGTGAACGGTTCCAGGATCGCATCATTTCTCGTAATTCCAACCATCAATGGCCACCAAGGTCGTGTGACTTGACGCCTTGTGACTTTCATCTTTGGGGTCATCTGAAGTCATTGGTGTATGCCAATAAACCCCGAAACATCAATGACTTGAAGGAGAAAATTCGACGGGTTATCGGGCAAATGGAAGTCGAAACTTGTCGTGCAGTAATATCCAATTTCATGGACAGAGTTGATGCGTGCCAGCGCAGTAGAGGAGGACACATGCATGACATCATTTTTCATACGTGAAATCGGAAGGTAAGATGAACTTGTTGATGTATTTATTTTCAATTTTTCAATAAAATAAATCTCTTAATTTGATATATCAAAACCGGTGCTCTTTTTCAATCACCCTAGTAGTTCATTCATATGATTTTTTTGCAATTTTCTAAAACCAGAGCTTACAATTTTTTTAAAAAATCAAGTACAATTTACGTCATTATTTATGCTTTACAAAATGAGGTAATGTGCATGTCTCCTGAAATTTGTGGGGCTGTGCTTACACTATAAACTTTTATTTTAAGATTGTTGGTTTAATATGAATTTTAGGGAAAAACTGGCCTGTTTCAACTTCAAACTAGTAATCTGGTATTTCTTACAAAGTTGAGTAGTCCATCTCTTCCAAGGTCGTCCAATACCATGTTGTCTGGTTGACTTGTAAGTAAACATTTGTTTGGGTGTTCAATCATCTGGAATCCACTGCAAATGACTGTACCTTTGAAATTACCTATTAACTGAAATTAATTAAGGTAACTCAACTTCTTTATTTAAATTAAAAGTACATTTTTAAAAGTTTTACAAACCTGTGGTAATGGTTTTGGTGGTTGTAAGTGCATTGGTCCGACATATATTGTGTTAGGTTGTACCGGTTTTGGATAACCGTTGGCTAAATCAATACTGACAATCTGCAAACTTTTTTTGAATTCTAAATCTCTTAATCTTGTGTTGTAATTTCCAAAATATTTCCACATATATTGCTCTTGAATGGAGCGTGTATAGACATCATGTACATAATTAAAATAGATAGTCAAATACAAATTTACAATTCTCTGCCATAATGTCATGCGATGAGTGTATACAGAAAATACTGAAGGTGCGTAAGATGGAATTACAGGATTGCCAAGTTCAAAATCTATTGTCGGTGGAAGATGAAATGTTGAAATTCCAATAATTGGTGGGTTTCCAATCAGATCAGCAAATCCTAATAAACTTGATGCCATCATTGGTTCATATATTAATAAATCATATTTTGTACCATTTACTTCTCTGAAAACAAATAAATTTTTAAGTTATCATATTATAATTTACATAATATCACAAAGCTATAATAATGTTTTTCATAAGTTTATAGCTATGAACTTCTTCTAAACAATTTTAAGTAACTTGTTAATAAATCTTTATTGGGATTTCATTGGATAACTAACATGATTTCTTGAAGAAACTTTGGATTACAATCGTTATAGCTGTGTTGATAGTAAAGCAGTAAAACACCAAAATATAAAAACCGTAAATATCCAAATAACTAAGTAATACACCTACCATAAAGAATCAATCAATATTTTTCAGGAAAAAGGCTTACCTGTTTAAAAATAGCCACCAGCTATGAGAACTTGCCTTTGACTTATGACAAAAACCATTACTGATTTCTGTATCAACTCTTTACAAGGAATTGAATGACACTATTTATGTTTTCAGATTCCGACTTTGATTTCTTAACTTCTGGTTTTGGGGCAATTTCAGTTAAAACCAGAACTTCAAACCCAATGATTTCTATATCTACTCTTTAACCCTTTACTGGTCTTTAGTAACTATAGTTACCACTGGTGATAAGGTCGACTTTTTTAAGGATAGCTATGCAGTTGAACCCTATTGTCATTTTATGATTTTATAGATGATTTCTGGTAATTAGGCTACACATTTTGAAATTAGTGCGCAGCGACCATTTGCTTCATGAGTTACATGAATGTGGTACGGATTCATACCAGTGTACGCAACCGTGTTGTTTTGTTGTTACTTTTGTACAGTGCTTAGAAAATTCGAGTTTTTTAAGGGAAAGGAAGCATTCATGCTAATATAAAGTTGAGATAAGTTATTCTATATATTTTTCTGTTATATAGGACTGCAAATTGTTTTAATAAGCATTCTTACCACTAAACATTATGTGATTCCCATTTCAATAAACGTTCCTTGGTAAGTATACTTCCTAGGGCTTAACATAAAAAAAATCTTACTGTTCTGGCACTAGAAATACATTATTCAAGTCCCTATAAAACGAAATTTAACATTTTACAACATGTATAATTCCCCCCTGTAGTACTACCCTATAAAGGGTTAAAGAGGAATTGAAGACACTACTTTTGATTCCAAATTCCGACTTTAATTTCTTAATTTCTGGTTTTGGGTCTACTCCAGTTTAAACCAGAACTTCAAACCTGATTTAAGCCCACTAACTTTGTGTCTATTGCCCATAACGGGCAGGTAGTGTTAAATTAATTGCACTCGATCTGATGGTTCCAGGGCTACAAAAAGTAGTTCTGTTTCTTATCAAATAGTCAGCCAATTATGACTGAACTATTTAAAAACAGAAGAGGTAGAGGTGTAAAAGACACTATTCAGAGTTTGAATTACTCTCACCTCTGAGAGTGATGAATTTCATTATACAACCAGACCCAGTGGTGAATTTTTTTTTGTTTTTTTTTTTGAAGAAAATGAAGAGAATGAAGTGAAGGTGTTGTTTGCAGGGTGGAAAGTTGGTGCTTTTTGGAGGGCCTGGCATGCTGATAAGCATACTGTCCCAGTACAGTAACGAAGGCAATAATAAACCACTTCACTCCTCGTTTTTACTTTGTAAAACCTCTAGTGGTTCAAACCACCCTTTTGGCTGTTGACCTACAAAACAATACACAACGTTTTGTGTAGATTACGAATCTGAAAACTATTTTATCTTATCTCTTGTAGTTTCTGAAGTGTTGGTGTAACAGATGGACGGACAAAGGAAAATGGTAGACGATAATTTAAAAAATTCCACCAATAAATAATTACCTTATCTTATCTGCTGTGCTGGAAGTAAGAAGTTTAAAAAAATTGATTTTAAATGTTAACAATTTAAAGAATAAAAAAATTACTGAAGATGTGTATTATAAACATGAAAGCTCCATAATTTTGGTAAGTATTTACTGTTTTACGATAAAACAGTAAACACTTACCAGTTATACCACTTACTAGTGGTTTTAAAACCACTAGTATATTTATATTTCAATAATTAAAAATAAGTAAATATAACTATGCAGCAGAAGCATGGACAGGTGGAAGGAATGCAGAGAGTAGAATGCAGAAATTAAGTTTAGGAGAAATATTTTCGGGAAGACAAGAAGGGATAGAGTGATGTCATTCCTACTGTGTATTATCATGTCATCAAAAATTCAAAAATATTGTTTTTTTCTGAGATACAGGAGTTTTACTGGCACCATGCAGGAATTTTGAGAATTCTCAACGACACCAGTCCTGATGTCATACGGCTCATTGATGTCATATGTTCACACTGCATAATTCATCCCCTGTCTTTAGACAATACAATTTTATTACATTTTATCTCATGGGACAGGCATGAAGTTATTGAGAGCTACCATGAGCTATTACAGATTCTTATTTTTTCTGAACTGTGTCAGATTAGATGATCATTCCACTAGGGAGACAAAAAACTGTCTGCTACCAGGGAAATGTTTGTCTTGTTTATGCCATATATATTATTAATTGTTACAACATCAGTGAATTCGTAACTGTAGATGAAATGCTTCGTGACTTTTATGGCTGTTGCTCCTGGATACAGTACATGCCACAAAAGCCGGCCAAACATTGTTTGAATGATATTTTAAAATAAAACATATTAGAAATACTCATAATGCAGTAAATTGTACTAGTAAATTTTAAATATCGTATAAAATAATGTCTTGCAATCTGTACAATTTTGTTTTTTAATAATATAACCTTTGTTTTTGTAATAGTTTAAAATTTATAGTAATTTTCCTATTTTTTAAATATATTTTACAAAAATGCAAAATTATTCAATTATGTATTTAATAATATTACTTCAATAATAAGATAATAATATTTAAGTAAGAAATCAGTGTTGGTAAGAGTATGTTCAATAATACAAGATATTGCAAAAATGCTACAGCGCCAGTGCCTGAAGGTTAAAAAAAAAAACAGCTGGGAAGAAACACCCTGGCAACGAGATTGGACAGACAAAGCTATGATGGTTTGAACATGTCAATAGGATGGAGTAGAGTATGCTGCTAATTAGGATGCTTTACTTGGAACTGGAAGGAAAAAGACCAAAGGTCTCTGTAAGTAACTTACTTAATCTTATTGTTAAAGATATTAATCCAACTTACTTAATTAGATCAATTAGCTGAGGTGTATTAAATAAATTGGCATTCAAAAAATCTGTTATACCTGGTAATGCATCTATAATTTGCAATACAGTACTTCTCTTTTGCGATGTAAATCCGGATTTCTTTTCTAATTTTTCTTGATGATCGTTCATGTCTCCATATAAATGGTGCAGATCAATTTCTCTAAGATTTTTAATAGGTACCTGGAAACAAAATTTAAGAAGTACTTAAATATGTTTTTAAAAACTATCTTAAAATTTCTTCAAGAAAGCTGAACTTTGGTATTTTGGTACTTTGGAACTTTGAACTTTGATATGACCAATGGAAAGGAAAAAAATGTGTCAAATGCCAAACTGAAAGAGATATAACTAGCTGTCTGGTTAGAGAAATCCAACTGTTTTACCCAACCATAAAACAGGCACTAATTATCTGGCTTGCACAGCCCTGCACAACATGCACTGTTGAAAGATCCTTCAGCACCTTACACAAGGTAAAAACTGTCTTGATAATGGTCAAAAATGACAGAAAATTGGCTAGACAATCTTTGTATGATGTGTATGCATAAAAAGATGATTCTAAAAGCTAAAGTTATATGTATAAATTTAAGAAAAAAATTTTGCAAAATTTAGCAAGAACTCCCGTAGGCTAGTGATGAAATAATATTTAAGTAGGTTCAAATGGCATTGCAACTAACTACTGTTAGCATTTTCATAAATGTTCAATTAAAACATTTTTTAATAAAAAATACTTTTTATAATATTTTGACCCCTCTTAGGAGAAAATCCTGCATATGCCTTTACCTTACTATTCTAAAATTAAACTATTTAATCAGAAATTGTCCAAAAGTTTAAAAAAATCACATATTATATAACACTTAAAGATAAAATTTTTTAGTAAATCCCTCATCCACTGTTGATGAAGGTGTCATATTGCATAGAAGTTCTTGAGGATAATGTCTTAACTAGAGGACAAACTGATTAAAGTGGTATTTTTACAGTAATTTTTATTTGTTCCTCTAATTACAAGTTTGTGTTGTGAATGAGATGGAAAATGGCATGAATGATGTGAATAAAGTAGATCATCCAGAAGTTATGTAAAGGTATTTAGCGTAATTGATTGGCAGTGAACAAACGTCCTTACAATGGTGTTGACCAAAACAAACTTTTAACATTTGCTAAAAAGTAAATACATGAATGATGTAATGTTATTTATAGGCTGTCTTTGTAAAAGTTTGGAAATAAAAATTATTATTAGATTTTGAAAATGTTAAATTGTGATTATGGTTATTTTTTAAAAATTTGAGATTGAAAATTTATTTTAACTACATTATATTACAATACATTACATTAATAATATTTACTTTATTATTATTAAGAAAATAATCTTGTTTTATACAGCATGGTAATAAAAGGTAGGATGCAGATTATTGCAGAGACCTTACTACTCGAAGAAATGTGGCTTCAGGAAGGGGAGATCATGCACTGAGAATGTGTTTATCATTATCCAAATTGTTGAGAAAAAAAGAGAATTAAATTCTCTTTGAGATTCTCTTTTTTTCTCAATAATTTGGATTATGATAAACACATTCTCAGTGCATGATCTCCCCTTCCTGAAGCCACACTGTTCTTCGAGTAGCAAGGTCTCTGCAATAATCTGCATCCTACCTTTTATTATCATGCTGTATAAAAAAAGATTATTTTCTCAATAATAATAAAGTAAATATTATTAATGTAATGTATTGTAATATAAATCGATGGTGTTTGGGCAGAGGGGTATATGTCAGGTTTTTTTCAAAATGGAGATATGTTGAGTAGATGATAGAATAGGACCATATCTTTGTTTAAGATATCTTTAAGATTAAATTTCATGTCTTTAAGATTAAATTTTAATCTTGAAACTCACTTAGCTTTTGTTGATCTTCAAAAGGCTTTTGATACAGTGGATAGAATAAAATTATGGGAAATATTGCGAGATACTGGATATCCTTCCAATTTTATAAAAGCTGTCTAAAGCCTGTACAAAGATACCAGAGGGATAATAGCAGTGGAGAACTTCAATTCTATAATTATTAATATTATTAAGTAATTATTAATAGAGGAGTAAGACAAAAGTATGGTTTATTACCTACTTTGTTTAATATTTATTTGGATGACGTGATCAGAAGGTGGAAGTCTCAAATACACACTGGTATTCTCACAGGAGAAGATAGGGTTGTAAACTGCCTATTATTTGCGGATGGCCTGATAGTGCTACAGGAGAATGAGAATGACCTGCAGAAAGCACTTTTCATGCTGAAAAAACTCTACAAAGAATATAAGTTGACAGTTTCGATGAAGAAGACAAAGGTAATGGCATTCAGGGGGAAGGAGCCAGTCAGAAGCAAAATTGTTATAATAATAATATTTTGTAACAGATCTCCCACTTTCAGTATCTAGGTTGCAACATTACATACCAACAGGATAAAGATGCTTACAATAAGATGCACCGATTTCAGCAAATATGCGGAACTATCCACTGCACTTTAAAAAAATAGCACCAGCAAAACCAAAAGGTGAGATTCTATAAAACATTAGCACTGCTGACCCTACTTTATGGCAGTGAAACTTGGGTGCTATCAAAGCGAGAGGAGAGTAGATTGCAAGCATCTGAAATGAAATTTCTTCGACATACGTATGGGTGTATAGAGATGATCGTTACAGGAATACAGAGATAAGGAAAGAACTCAACAACTTGTCTATAAACAACAAGGTATCCCAGAACAGATTGCAGTGGTTAGAGCATGTAAACAGAATGCGGGAGGATAGGATACCTAAGCAGACACTGGGCTATAAGCCGGAGGGCAGGAGAGAATGAGGACGCCCGAGAAAGAGATGGGCAGATTTGAGAGGTTCGGAACGGGCAGAGATGCCTAATCCTTGAAAGGCAGAAAAAGATCTTGTTTTACAAAGAAGATTCTAGAATCTGTAGCAGCTATACCTCTTCTCCTCCTATCCATTTTTCTTTGTTCTAATTTTGATTTAATTTAATAAATAATTAATTAAAACATTATACAAAATTATTATTTACACTTACAAGTAATATAACAGTATTTAACAAAAATTTTTGAAATGAAATAACTTTTTTTAAATCAAAAATTTTTATTAAAGACCAAGTCAGTTTGAAAATAATTTATTACTGTAGAAATAGGAACAATCACATTGTACGATTAAATTAATGTATTGTAATGAAGAATTAAAAAAATAGCTTTTACAAATTTTGAGCTGTTCTCAAAACCTATACGTTTTTTCTTAGAAATAAAAAAATTTCTTAATTTTAACTTACTTCACTGGGATTTGTTGTAAGTACAGTTAGTTCATGTCCTTTAGATGCTAATGCTCGGCTTAACATCACCATTGGTTGTTGATGACTGTATGATGGAGTCGGAAAAGCACAAAATATTTTGGCAGCATGGCTACACGACACCCCAATGAGTAAAAGTAAACTAATGGCTTGCCTATTAAAAATCTGAAAAAATTCATAAGAATAAATGTATTATATTGAATCTGTATATGTTACCGTCCATAGAAAAAGGAACATTAACTTCCCCCAAGTCAAAAGTGAGGTTATGACAGAGAATTTAATGCTGAAAACAATGATATTTTTACTTTTTTATTGTTATTTATAATAAATGTTACAGAATTTTTAAAATGAAGTTTAAGAAACACGTCTTGTTTTCAGGAAATTTTTATTTAAGTTGGTTAATATTTTAGTGATAATATTGTTTAATTAGTAATATTTCTAATCGTATTTATTTTTCTTACCTTTGTCAGATACTTATCTAAAATTTTATGCTGAATCCAGTGATGTCTTAAATAATTGATGATTGAAATAGTTAAAATCCTGTAGCAGATTTTCTGAGAACATGTCAAATGTAAGAATTCACGGACGGACAAACAATTGAAAAAGGTTTTTGCAGTTTTAACATACATTAAAGTTAAAACATTACAAAATATTTTTTGCATATACAGTATACGAGGTGTGGCTATGAAATAATGAGACTGACGTAAAAAAATTTATTTTTATTTCATACATAATCACTAATTGTCATCTTCAATATTATACACTTCTTCTCTATCCCTACAATGCTCCATGCGAATTTTCCATGGTTGGAAACAGTGCTGGAAGTCATCTTCTGTCAGCTCTTTTAGGACACATTTCGCTTTCTCTCTTACAGCTTCCAGATTCAAATCTTGTCCCTTTTAATGCAGATTTCACCTTAGAGAACAGGTAGAAGATAATAACATGTGATGAAATGTGGTTTTTTACTTATGATCATGAAACGAAGCGCCAATCCATGCACTGGAAGAGCCGAATTTCACAGAGAGCTAAAAACGTTTGAATGAGCAAGTCAAAATTTAAAGCAATGATTATTGTTTTTGTTTGATATCCATGGGATTGTGTACCTTCACTGGGTCCTGAAGGTCAAACAATTAATCAGTATTACTACCTTGAGGTACTTTCTAAACTATGTCAAAGAGTAAAGAAAAAACACTTCGAAATGTGGAAGGACAAATCATGAGTTCTCCACCAAGACAATGCGCCAACTCATTCCGTGTTATCTGTCAAGAGGTTCCTAGCCAAGTACAGCATCTCAGTGTTAGAACATCCACCTTATTCACCAGATCTTGCACCATGTGACTTCTACCTGTTCCCTAAGGTGAAATCTGCATTAAAAGGGACAAGATTTGAGTCTGTGGAAGCTGTAAGAGAGAAAGCGAAACGCGTCCTGAAGGAGCTGACAGAAGATGACTTCCAGCACTGTTTCCAACAGTGAAAAATTCGCATGGAGCATTGTAGGGATAGAAAAGGAGTGTATATTGAAGGTGACAATAAGGGATTATGTATAAAATAAAAATAATATTTTTTACGTCAGTCTCGTTATTTAATAGCTATACCTCGTATACCAATTATTAATTGAAATAATAGTAAGGAAACTAATCTAAAATAAATAAATAAAAGATAATGATGCTTGAAATAGGCCAAATTTACATTCTGAGAATTTTATTGATTTTCTTGTTAAGTGTGAAAGCACCAATCTTGATTATTTTCTTGGAATGATATTCTCCAGTGTTTTTCTACTTTTTCATGTTTTGAGCCAAAGCTTTTAGTTTTTCTTTTACTTTTCCAAGAGAAAAGGGATCTTAACTTCAATAAGAAATACATTGGTGAAAAGATTTTCTAAAAAAAACAGCTACTTTGATATAAAATCATTGACTACATTTTTGTGCTCTAAAAAATTTGGTAAGCAGCATGTCTACTGAAATTGAGGGGCAGTCTTTCGTGGTAAAAATTTGTGTTTTTAAGATTGCAACCTTAATAATATTAATTATACGGAAAAACTGTTTAAATCAAAGTTATAAAAAATAAAAATACCTATAACTTTTACTTCCAACATATTGTTCTACAGAGCTTAGCATCAATTAGTGTCTTTCAATATTTTACCCATCAACATCTTAAGTCCAGCAGAGGTTGATTTTTCAATATCGTCATCCACTTTTGATTAAAATTAGGTTGTTTTTAATTGTTTACATTGACAATAGAAAGTCGTATGACTGTTTCTCACCAAATTTTTAAAGATTCTAGTAATGATTTTATATATTTTATACGAGTGTGATAAAAAAAAATACGGTGAATGATTTTACTACGAATGAACTACGGACACTACGTCCATTTGAAGTAAAAAGTTCAATAGCCTGGTTCTTTGAGATAATCAGTATCAAGTTTGAACAAGTTTCAACTTGTCAGTCGGCTTCCAGAGCCGGAAGAATGTTTACCGTGTCTGTCATGAATCATGGATTTTAAACTTTGCGTTAACATTAATTTTGTTTTCAGTTCGAAAAAAGTGCCATAGAAGATCACAAAATGTTAAAATTTGTATAACTCTGAAGATTGTTAACAAGTGGTACAAACGATTTAAAAGCAGAAATGAGTCTATTGAAGATGAGGAATGATCGGATTGTCCTTCGACCTCAAAAACAAACAAAAATATGCAGAAAGGGGTAAAAATGGTTCGTTCAAAGATCCGATTAACTTTTCAAGAGCTTACTGAAGAATTGAACATCTCGTGCGAGTCCGAACAAAACATTTTAATCGATAATTTACAACGTAACGTCGTCTCGTTACTTGGAAGTTCGTTTCGTAATTTGAATTTGTCGCGGCGTTGTGACGTCACCTGGTATAGTGCGCTCTTTTGGGGAGTTTCGCTATCTGCCTGTTTGTGATTATTCTTTCTGTTGTAAGATGTTGTTCGGAACGTTTTGATTGTATAGGTTATGTACTGTACATTGTTGGTGATATTTTCTTGATTTTGTTAAATCAAATTTATTAATTTGTTAAATCATTTTTATTTATTTATTTTTTTTTTGTCATCAGTCTTTCGACTGGTTTGATGCAGTTCTCCAACCTGTTCTATCTTGCGCAAGTCGTTTCATATCTACATACCTGTAACACCCTACATCTTTTGTAATTTTCTTTATATATTCTAATCTTTGCCTCCCTCTACAATTTACTCCCTCAATGTTACCCTCCATTATTGATAGCCCAATACCTGGAT
The DNA here is from genome assembly GCA_035578175.1 of Catonia carolina. Lineage (NCBI taxonomy): Eukaryota > Metazoa > Arthropoda > Insecta > Hemiptera > Achilidae > Catonia > Catonia carolina. The sequence goes on from JAQMRL010000002.1 coordinate 135,173,932, forward strand.
GTCTTAGGATATGCCCCACTAGCCTATCCCTTCTTTTGGTAAGATGCTTCTATATACTTCTTTTTTCATCCACTCGCCTAAGAACCTCTAAATTACTTATTTTGTCCACCCACCTAATCTTTAACATTTTCCTATAACACCACATTTCAAAAGCTTCTATCCTCTTCCGTTCTACAGCCCCTATCACCCACGTTTCACTTCCGTATAATGCTACACTCCAAACATAATGTTTTAAGAAATTTTTCCTAATCTGTAAATGAATGTTTGTAGTCAGTAAGCTGTTTTTCATTTCAAAGGCTTTTCTAGCTTGAGCAATTCTACTCTTGATATCACTCGTGCTTCTACCATCCTTTGTTATTTTACTCCCTAGATAGCAGAATTCCCCAACTTCCTGTATGTTTTCGTTGCCTACTTTTAAATTTCCCATCTCTTCTAAACCACTCTTGCTGCTGCACAACACTTTCGTTTTGTTCTTATTAAGTTTCATGAAGTAATCCTTCCTCAAGATCTCATCCATTCCATTTAAGGCATCCTCTAGTTCATTCTTTGCCTCGGCTAATACTACTATATCATCGGCGAATCTCAACATTTTTATTGTTTCTCCTTGAATTTTTATTCCTACGTCAAATTTCTCCTTCACTTCATTTATAGCCTCTTCTATATACAAGTTAAAAAGTAGTGGTGACAAAGAACAACCTTGTCGTACACCTTTTCTTACAGCAGCCTCTTTTTCGTACCCCTCGATTCTCAAAACAGCCGTTTGATTCTTATACAGACTGTAGATAACTTTCCTTTCTTTGTATTTAATTCCTAGCCTTTTCAAAGTTTTAAACATTTTACTCCAGTCCAGATTGTCAAATGCTTTCTCTAAATCTACAAATGCCATAAAAGTAGTTTTATTTTTCTGTATCCTTTTCTCAATAATCAGTCTCAGAGCCAATATTGCATCTCGAGTTCCCATTCTCCTTCTAAATCCAAATTGGTCATCGTCCAATACTTCTTCTACTCGGTGTTCTATTCTCCTGTATATAATTCTTGTCAGTATCTTAGATGCATGGCATGTTAGGCTGATGGTTCTGTAATGTTCACACTTCTCCGCTCCTGACCTTTTTGGTATTGGAATCATAATATTTTTTTTAAAGTCCGATGGTACCTCTCCACTCTCATACATTCTGCACACAAGTTTGTATAATTTGTTTGAGCAACTTTGCCACATCGTAATAATAATTCCGATGGTATGTTATCTATTCCTGGTGTCTTATTCATATTCATATCCTTAAGTGCCCGATCGAATTCTTCTCGTAGTATAGGGTCCCATTTCTGATCTTCTTCAACATCAGTTTCTTGTTCTATCGCATCATATTCTAATTCTTTTCCCATGTAGAGTTGATTTACGTATTCCTTCCATCTTTCAGCTCTCTCTTGGCCATTCAACAATGGTTTACCACCTGCGCTTTGTAAATTAACAGCTTTCATCTTTCGTTCTCCAAAGTTTTCCCTTATTTTTCTATAAGCTGCGTCCACTTTACCAACTGCCATTTTACTTTCAATGTCCGTACATTTCGCTCTGATCCACTCTCCCTTCGCTTTCTTACACCTTTTGTTTATGGTATTTCTCAAGTAGCAATATTGCCTTTTACCTCTCTCGTCCTTTGCGTTTTTATATTTTCTTCGCTCATCCATCAGTTCTAAAATATCATTAGTAATCCACGGTTTCCTACCTCTTCTTTTAGTATGTCCTAACCATTCTTCCGCTGCTTTCACTACCACCTCCTTGAAGTTTATCTACTCCTCCTCTACACTTCCTGTGTCATTACCTCTTTCTTCTATCCCTTTTTGAATACTCTCCTGGAAACCTACCTGGTTGTCTTGTTCTCTTAGTTTGTCTACATCCCACCTAGCATTTCCCTGTCCCTTCTTCAGTTTTTTAAGTTTAAGCCTGCTATCCATTACTACTAAGTTATGATCACTCCCTATGTCTGCACCTCGATAGGCTTTACAGTTCATAATCTGGTTTCTAAATCTTTGTCTAACCATTATGTAATCTATTTGGTATCTTCCCTTGTCACCTGGCATCATCCAAGTGTATAACCTCCTTTTGTGATTCTTAAAAAGTGTATTGCCTATCACTAAATTATATTTGGAGCAGAAATCTACCAGCCGACTCCCTCTGTCATTTCTCTTCCCTAGACCATATTCTCCGACTATCTTTCCTTCTTTTCCTTCTCCAACTACTGCATTCCAGTCTCCCATAACTATCAAATTTTCATCACCCTTGACATATTTTATTACTTCATCTAATTCCTCATATACTTGTTCTATTTCTTCCTCTCTGTGTGAAGACGTAGGCATGTAGACCTGCACTATAGTGGTAGACTTTGGTTTCGTATCTACTCTAACCATGATAATCCTATCACTATACTGCTTATAGTAAGTCACTCTTTGTCCAATTTTTTTATTCATTACTAGACCCACTCCGCCCTGCCCTCCAATGGCTTTAGTGTTAATAACCCTATAATCCCCGGACCAAAAGTCTTGATCATCATCCCAGCGTACCTCACCAATGCCTACAATATCTAACTTCAACCTATCCATTTCCCTTTTTAAATTCTCTAACGTACCAGTTTGTTTTAAACTCCTAACATTCCATGTTCCAACTCGCAGAATTTCAGAAACTTTTATTTTTTTGATGAAGTCCCCTCTGATAGTCCTCGCCCGGGGATCCGAATGGAGGACTAGTTTATCTCCGGAATGTTTTACCAGAGAGGACGCCATCATAAATTTTTCATATTTTGAAGTTCTCGAAGTTCTTGAAGATCTGCATATACTAAGTAAGCCTAACCAGAATCATACATGAAGGAGTTTCCTTACGATAATTCTAGTCAGACAGAAAAAGCTGTAGTTTACTGTTGCTTTCAGCTTTTTGGTTGGCAGACTGAGTGCCCCAAGCCACCGTCTGCCAGGGTGGAATGGGCAGCCCTTCCAGTTCCGTTCACCTTGAGCCGGTTATCGTGGTGATGAGCGGTCACATGGTTACTAACAGGCCACACAACGTGAATGTATGGATAAGACACTAGCCTTCTATCCCGGCTGGTTCCCTTAAGCCTTTTGTAAAAGGAATTAAGGGGTCTCCTTCCAGTTGACGACAGAAGCCCTTTATAGCCCTTATTTATTATGAGTACTCTTTTTACCCTATCCGTAGGTAAGTTCTTTGGTTTTTTTTCTTTAGAATTAAGTAGATAGCCTGGAAAGTCTCACAAATATTCTTATGAATACGATGTTATTGTCTTACATCTAACTTTGGAAATTATGTTGTACAATTTTTATTTTTATTTTTGAAATGACTTGTTTTCAACTAGTACTTGTATTATTTACTATTCTCTGTTTTCTGAATATGATTATATACACCTTTCTGTGGGACTTAAGTTCCGTTATTTTAATAAGTAGTGCTGTTTTCCTTCTGGAAATTTCTTCAGACAATTCTGTGCCTGTTCGGTACATGTGTTGTAATTTTTATGCACACCTCTGTATGCTTTATCTTTTTACTTGTTTCTCTTATTTTTTTAAATAATTCAGCTAGTGTTTTTCAAAATTTAAATTTTTCTTTAATTCTGTTTGTCAAGTTTTTTTTCTTAATGGGGGGGGCTCTAAAATTTTGTTCTCTTGCGAGTGCAAGATTTTAATTTTGTTTGGTTTTGTAAATTTTCAGGGTTCTACTTACGGTTTCTACCTTTGGTTTCTATTAATGGTTTCTAATAATGATTTCAACTTCTGTTTTCAACATTTGATTTCAACTTATGATTTCAAATTATAATTAAGAAATGTAAAAGAGCATGCGTTTGTATTGATGGCTTATTATTATTCAAAGAAACTGGATCTGGTAATGTGTACTCTTTTAATATTTTTGTATCATTATTGGATATCTTCATCGAGTAGTTTTTGGATATGACTGGGTAAATCTACCTCACCGATATAAGAAGGGGTATCGCCTAATCAACTACTTCTACTATTTTTGGAGACTTACCTGTTTTTTTAAATTAACTAGTTTTGTAAAAAATATAAAGTGTTGAATTTTTATTAAATATTGTTAATAACAATTTATTAAAATATTAATAAAATTATTAATTATTAAATTATTAAATTTATTTAATAAAATTTATTAACTTTTTTTAATAAAAATTAAAGGAAAATAATAATTATGTGATATGATAATCTGGTTATTTGATATTGTATGCCGTTCTATAAGATGTATTAATTTTTTTTGGGGGTTGTCGACAACACAATTTTGTTAGTTTTCGCAGGGTGCACCCACCTTTTGTGATTAGTATTTTTTGTAATTTTGTTAACATGGAACGACTCCATATCTTGTAACAAATCTATAAACTTAAAAAAATATTTTTATTGATGAAATTGATAATTTTCACATATAAGAAATCTTTGAATTGTGTCTATTTAAATTAACTATTATAAATTTTTGATATTATTTGAATATACATTTTTGGTAATATTTTGAGCCATCCATAACTTTTGCATGCATTTTTTTTATTTTTATATTTTTTTGCTCTTTTCTTGTTGATTTAATTTAATATTAAAATTTCTTTTGGTGCAAATATTACTTTGGTTAATTTATGTTTTCCCTTAGCAACCACAATTCTACGCTTCCTGTTTTTTTTACTTATTGTTGTGTTTTTTTTATTTATGTTCACCTTAATTAGTAGCGTTTTCACGAGGTGTTACAACAAATGAGACAAGCGACTGCGAAATTCGTTCCCCGACTTTTGACGCCTTTGCCATAGGTACCTCACATTTTAATCCAGAGTTTTCAGCTAAAAAAGATTCCACATCCACCTTACTCTTAGATTGAACACCATACAACTTCTGACCCTTCCCAAAAATGAAAACCGTGCTGAAAGGAAAACATTTGACACCATTCCCAACATTGAGAGGACCTCGACAGAGTAGCTAAAGGTCCTTCCGAAAGAAGCGTACCAGAAATGCTTCCAATTATAGAATCAACATTCAGACTAATTTAAAGGAAATTAATTCAAATTTGATGTAAGCTTATTACTTTGTTCGTAATAAAATTATTAACCGTATTTTTTGATCACACTTCGTGCATACGATATATTTTTACCCTAGTGTTTGTAATTCATTATGTTAACTAATAACCAAACGGTTATTGTGACTTTAAATAAATAAATTAAAAAAATACAATAATAAAATATAGGTCAAAATTATAGAAATAAATTATACGGAATTAAAAATTAAAAATACCTGAAAATTAATATTACAGTAGAGTAAATCCATCACTAGAGATTAGCTTGTTGAATACAATGATAAATTTTAAACAAACTATTTTATTGTATAGTATTGTATTTTATTGTAATTACAGAACGACAAACATTATACGACAGACAACAGAATTGAATTGTAATCAAAGGTGATTAATACAAAAAAAAAACCGGTTAGCTAAGAGTGCAATTAATTATTGTTTTTAGTTATAAAAAAATTGGAATTATTTTCTTAGATTTTTGCAGAGTTCTTACCATATTGAAGATAATTTTCTTAAATTTCACCTCCGACTCCTTAGTACATAATAGTTGTTTTTAAATACAACTTAATCAATCTGGCATACTTTTATAATTATGTTAAAAATTATACTTGTGAGGATTTTTATTTGAAATGATAATGCAAAAAAGTATAATTATATACATGACTAAAGATAACGATTTAATAATAATTTTATTTCTCAAGGACTCTTCACAACACTATTGGTAAATCAAGTAAGTGGCATGTTAATTGTATTAAGCAAACAAAACTGATAAGTTGTTTGAACTGAACACATGCATTACAAAATATCTTTTGAACTGGCAGAACGCTGGCCTACATTGTGGAGGTTCTGGGCTTGATTCCCGGGTAGAGTCTGGAATTTATAACAAGTTAAAACCCACTCTTACAGTTATTACATATCGCACTATAATCGCTAATAACCAAGCTGTTTATGTGACTTTAAATAATCTAAAAAAAAGTTTGAATGTTAAGTACAATGTAGGCTTATTAAACAAACACTTATATGTTATAATATTATTAGCTATTTTAATACAAGTTTGTAAGGTTACATAATACTAGATTGCAATATTGTGCAACATTGGAATGATAAATAATCTCATATTTGTTTTTCTATGTTTTTAAAATCGCATATTCTTTAATGAGTACTTTGAGTTATGAAATGGTGGGTTTTCTATCAAAATTGGGGATTTGATTTCATTGGCCACCACATAAATGAAAAAGTTCAAGTGGAATTACTTTAACGAAGAATTTAAAATTTAAAAAAGGGTTATAAAAATTAGTAATAAAAACTAAGTAATCTAAAAGTGGTTCTTAAAATAAATTAAGCCTGAAATGAAAAAAAAATTGATACTACCTGTTGCAACTAGCACTATAAAAATTATCTAAGGCGTTTATCTAAAATTATCCAATTTAGAACTCACTGTGAATTTGTTTATATGAAGTCTGAAATACAACTTATTTGTAGCAGCATAATACCTAAATTTGACAAACGAGTAATTTGTTTTTTATTCCTAGCCTAATGTGAATGAGCATTCTCTTGTCATAAACAGATAACGAAGAAATATGACAGCGTAATAAAACAAAGTAACTGCGTTAGTCATAATTTTGTGCATACCAATTAGTACATTGTTCTGACGCAAAGGTACTGTCCAGCTTTAGCGAGACGGGTGGATCTGCTCCTCGATATGTTTACTTCATAGATAAAAAAACTCTAGATAAAAAAACCGAACAGTAAGTTTATTATTCTTGAATGGAAACATTATACAATGTAATGTAAGCTTTAAATACTAATATTTCGAAACACTTAGGCCTAACAACAAATATTACTTTAGATAGTAATTTATTAAATTACAACTTATTAAGAAATGCGAAAATGAGATTTCTGAGAGCTGTGAAAGGCTGTACCTGGGAGGATGATTTAGGAATGCGGATGTACGTGATAAGATGGGAATTATTATCCGAGATAAGAAAATAAGAATTCATAAGAGGTACTGGTGCAGTCATTTGGAACGGATGAGGGAGGACCGCTTGCCCAGTTTAGCCCACGAGTACAAACCAACCGGTAGGAAGAGTGTTGAATGCCCGGAAAGGAGATCGTTTCTGGAACAGGCCGAGCTGCCTAATCCATGAAGCGAAGAAGAAGAACAAAAATTGGTAAGGTAGGGACTGTTCAGAGAATGAGTTATAATCGCCTATGAATGAAAATGTGACCCCTCCTCACAATAGCTCTCAAAACACCATCCATCCACTATTTTTGGGTCACCTCGCTTCCTCTCGATTTCCGTTCAACTGGAACCCTTAGCTAAATCTTCTGTGGCAACCTATCCCCATTCTTGACGATTTGTCTTTCTTCAATTTTGTACATTAATAAAAGATATTTGCCAACTTTCTTTAAAAACTATTCATTCTTAACTCAATTTAGCACAATCAATTGATGACTCTCCAGAAACTCGTTTCTGTAGCTGTTATTCTGATTTTACATTTGAGTTGGAATGGCTTTGTATTTATCTTTGAGCCATAAATAGTGGAGGTTTCAACAAAAGAACAGTCGTTTCTCTTTTTAGTACCATGAAATACTCCATTAAACATAATGCAACATTTTGTACTAACTGTTTTGCCATCTTTACGTATGGAATAAATGAATGACGTCACCGGACAAGAAATGACACCTAGGGGAAACTTAAACGTCCGTCCATAACTCAGATCTGTGAATGGATTAAAACTTCCTGGAACAATGTCAACTCCAAAATAATTGAAGACCTTAGTGGATGAAGGTGTTATGATTTAAAATATAATTTTTGAGGCAAATACAATCAAAAATCTAAGGCTCCCAACTTTTTATGAGTTTGTTAACAAATTGATTGATTCTATTTTGGTACCTACTAATTGTCCCTTCATGAAAAATTATATATGAATTTTAAAGTTCTTCAAAATTTCTTTTCTACATTATTCTTCTATAACAATTTTGTATAACATTCCTCTATACAAAAGGTCCTCCTTTATACACAAAAATTCTGTTTCCTTTGAGAATGGATGATCAGTAGGCTATTTCAATAATACAAGACGAAGTTTTCATTAGAGAATGTTTTAAAGTAATAATTTTATAACAGCTTTTATTAATGACATTTAATGTTTATTACTGGAGTTAACTGTTACTCTAAAATGATGTCTTCTATTCTAAAGGAACAAGGTGATCTTTACCCTGTTATTCAATACAATACACAAAATTATGTGATACATGCCCCCTTGATCCTCTAGTATTTCCTTAATCTGTTGAAATAGACCATTCTATGCCACCTAATTAATTACTAATACACCGAAATAACTAACATACTGTCCATATTTTTTGTTCATGCATCTGAGTTTGAAATGAATTTCCTCGTGAACGGATAATGCTATACTCTATAACTTTTAAGATGAGAACTATTGAAACAGCATTTTATTAAGTAACGTTGGATGAAAAGTATTGAATGCAAGATAAAAGTTAATACATGAGAAGAGTTATTGGATCATATTGCAAATGTCACCACATGAATCAAGAATATAATCAAGAATCGATTTAAAAAGTACTTTTGTAAAATAAGCTGATAAATGTTCTGAGAATTATAATACACAATGATAAATGTAATTATTGATATGATATTGAACACTGTCCGATTCGGAAATTCAATTTCAGTAATCAGTGTGTATATACCTCAGAAGCGACGTTTGGCTTTAATTTAAGCTCTGTATTATTATTATTATTATTATTATTATTATTATAAAATGGTGCCCAGGTAAACACATTTATTATGTATAATATTTATATAAATAAAATGTATCTTGGCAACCAACGATAATAAGATGGCTGATGTTTAGCCTAATATACAGGGTGATTCATGAAGTTCTCCCCCCACTTCTACAGCACATTGTACTAGTAAAAATAATGAAAAAATGTTATATAAACATAGGTCCGAAAACGCTTCGTTAGCGAGTTACAGCTAGCGAAAGTTTCGCCTGGATTTCAGTTCACCAGGTGAAATGAGGTCTTCCTGGAATTGTGGTAAGGTAGATTAAGGGGCGAATTCAATCATTTCTTATGGTTTCTGATCTGATAAATTGAATAAAACAGGTCCCAGAACTGTAAGTTAAATAGTTTTTGAGAAAACCAGTGTCAAATGCAAAAAATGGAGTGAAAATCACATTTTTTCATCTTTGGGCAAGAATAACTTTGTTATTTCACCAAGAAACAGTTAAAAATTTTCAATAAAAAATGTAGAAAATTTTATTCTGAACAAACCGGTGTAAATAAAGTACACAGAAAGCGAATAGTTTTTGAGAAAACCAGTGTCAAATGCAAAAAAATGGAGTGAAAAAAACACATTTTTTCATTTTAGTTTTTCCGGTTAATTTTACTTTGTACTCTTATGAATAAAAACTCATTTAATCAAACATCTATTCGCTTTCTGTGTACTTAATTTACACCGGTTTGTTCAGAATAAAATTTTTTACATGTTTTATTGAAAAATTTTAACTGTTTCTTGGTGAAATAACACAGTTATCCTTGCCCAAAGATGAAAAAATAAGTTTTTCACTCCATTTTTTGCATTTGACACTGGTTTTCTTAAAAACTATTTAACTTACAGATCTGGGACCTGTTTTATTCAATTTATCAGATCAAAAACCATAAGAAATGATTGAATTTGCCCCTTAATCTACCTTACCACAATTCCAGGAAGACCTCATTTCACCTGGTGAACTGAAATCCAGGCGAAACTTTCGCTAGCTGTAACTCGCTAACGAAGCGTTTTCGGACCTATGTTTATATAACATTTTTTCATTATTTTTACTAGTACAATGTGCTGTAGAAGTGGGGGGAGAACTTCATGAATCACCCTATATAAGTGTTGTGTTTTAAGAATTCATTTATCTTTGAGCTTTAAGAATTTTAGTTTTCTTAAATTGGTGAATTAATTTTTTAATTAAATAACCTAACTTAATTTGAACTAAGATAACTTGAAGAACAACAAATACATTTTCATCATGCGGTCCTGGGTTCGAATTCCACTCAGGCACGGCATATTTTCATACGTTACAAAAAATCATTTCATCCTCCATTGTAAACAGTTACACCCCAATGTCGTCGCTAATGACCGTTGTAGTTGATGCGACGTTAAATAAATAAATTTAAAAAAAAACAAATACATTTAAGACTTTGTTTATTTATGATGAAATAAAAAATAATGTTTTTTTTTATTTTAATTTAAATGTTTTATTAGAACTACAACATATTTTAAAAGTAGGTAGTTGTAAATTACCTTACTTTGAGCAGGTTTTTCATATTTTAATATATCTTATTAATCTTTAATTAAAATATAATTTTGTTGACTTTTATTTAAATATTTTAATATATTTCTAAAGTTTTAAGATTCTGAGATAATAGTTAATTTTTATGTCCATTCGATTGTTCCATGTTGACTGTTCTACTTTGTGTTAATTTTTTAAAGAAAATTAAAAAAAAACATTTGTATTATCCTTATGAAACTAATTTAATTTAAATGTTTTCTTACCAGAATTTGTTTGAAAATTTTAATTGTTGAAACTATCAACCTCTTAATTGAAAACACAGCATGAAAATAATTATTATGTTTTTTGAATATAAGAAATAAACCACTGAATATTGAAAACGCTGAACTCGCTTTTATTGATTATATTTATTTATAGACTAAGTAAAACATACTAAAGATAATACAAACAACAAGATAAATAAATTCAGAAAAATATTGATAAAACAGTTTTTGTTTTACAGTTTGTATTTACCTAATAGTAGTAAACACTACAAAGAATATGAAAATACAGTAAGGCCTACTTCTAAATTTTTCTGTTATAGAGTCAGGTTGTTGGGAAATCTAATTTCAGGGTAATACAATACTGTGCTCGCCTCTCATCATGCAGTCCTGGGTTCGAATCCCACTCAGGCAAGGCATATTTTCATACGTTACAAAAAAATCATTTCATCCTCCATTGTACAAAAAGTTACACCCCAACGTCGTCGCTAATGACCGTTGTTGTTGATACGACGTTAAATAAATGAATTAAAAAAATAAAAAAAATACTGTGTATCTCTGCGAATCACCTGCAGGATCCACCACTGAGATGAAGTACCTCTATTCTATGTTGGATAGACAATGATAAATATTAAGTTATTTCCAAACAAAAAATAAATAATTTATTCAACAAAAAACAGGAACATAATAAAAACTTAAAATTACATAAATTACAAATTTGCCTACAAATCAAACTTCAATTTCTTTTTAATTTGTTACTTTTACCTCTATATGAAATTAATAAACAAATTAATCTTTTAATAAGAAAATATGTTGTAAACAGTCCAATAAGGATTATCACAAATAAAATAAACAGAATGTCCAACATGTAATACTGATACCAGGTCAAATCCAAAGAAGCAGGTCTTAAATGCGGTGCTCCATTATGTCTGAGAACATATTCTACCCACCAAACTGCTGTATCCATGGATGACATCGGTTTGTCTTTCATTATTGATGATTGACGCAACATGTTCTTTTTATAGCTAAAAATATAAAAGGACATAATTAATAACATAATTTACAACATTAAGTAACTTATTGAAATATATATTTTCTAACCACCAGAATACGGTAACATAAAAACACTTACCAATGTTTATAGCGCTTTCGTGTATCTTGTACACATCTTCAGTAAATTAACATTTATTACAAGTCAAAATTTAAAACTTCCTGCTCCTACCATGGTAGATAAGGAATAGTCGATATAAGAATCGACTATTCCTTATCTACCATGGTAGGAGCAGGAAGTTTTAAATTTTGACTTGTAATAAATGTTAATTTACTGAAGATGTGTACAAGATACACGAAAGCGCTATAAACATTGGTAAGTGTTTTATGTTACCGTATTCTGGTGGTTAGAAAATATATATTTCAATTTTAAATAATACGGCTGTTTAAAAATCCTACATAGGATGTTTAATAAAAAAATAAGTAACTTATATGTACTAAAATAAAAAAATGAAATACTTTCTCACTTTTTGTTGTTTACAGAAAAAAATAGACTATTCTAAATATTACCTAAGTTCATTGCTCATAACAGAGAGATGGGGCAATTAAATTATTTGCACTCGATCTGCTAGTTCCAGGGCTACAAAAAATAATTCTTGTTTCGTAATACATGGTCAGACAATTATATTATATCTGAGGCATTTATGAACAGAAGAGGTAGAGATGTAAAAGACACTAGTCACAGATATAGGGTGATTCAAAAAGAGCGCCGGTTTTGATATATCAAATTAAGAGATTTATTTTATTGAAAAACTGAAAATAAATACATCAACAAGTTCATCTTTCCTTCCGATTTTATGCATGAAAAATGATGTCTTGCATGTGTCCTCCTCTACTGCGCTGGCACGCATCAACTCTGTCCATGAAATTGGATATTACTGCACGACAAGTTTCGACTTCCATTTGCCCGATAACCCGTCGAATTTCCTCCTTCAAGTCATTGATGTTTCGGGGTTTATTGGTATACACCAATGACTTCAGATGACCCCAAAGAGGAAAGTCACAAGGCGTCAAGTCACACGACCTTGGTGGCCATTGATGGTCGGAATTACGAGAAATGATGCGATCCTGGAACCGTTCACGGAGCAACAACATTGTTTCTCGTGCAGCGTGACAGGTGGCACCATCCTGCTGAAACCACAACTCGTCAATGTCCATTCCATCCAAATAACGCCACAAAAACTCCCTAATCATCGTACGGTATCGGTCTCCATTTACTGTCACGGCTTGTCCTTCTTGATTTTCAAAAAAGGAAGGGCCGATGACACCGCCCGACCAAAAGCCGCACCAAACTGTCACTCGCTGTGCATACAAGAGAAACTACAACTGAATCGTCAATCGGAATGTTCTCAAAAATAGAAATGAGGTCAAACAATGTTGCCAACCGATAAACAAAAATTTACCAGCCGTTTAAAAACCGGTGCTCTTTTTGAATCACCCTTTATCTCCTCTGAGAGTAATGAATTTCATTATTTAGCCAGACCCTGTGGTGAATGAAATGAAAGTGTAACTTGCAGGGTGGAACGTAGTGCTTTTTAGAGGGCCTGGCATGCCGGTAAGGATACTTTTCCACTCAGTGAAAAAGGTATGATAAACCATCTCACTCCTGTATAGACTCAAACAAGCATTTTGGCTGATGAACTAAACAACAACAACCTAAGTTAAGTTACACAAAACAAAAGGGGACTTCTGGCTGAATCTGTAGTCCAGTAGCCTAGTTAGGTCAACTATTTCACTGGATTTTATTGATTTGTCGTTTTAAAAATACACTACACAGTAGAGCATCAAAAATTTGATCATCAATGATCGGAAATGTCAAAAATTTGAACGACTTTTTGTCTTACATACATGGTTTTTACAAACATGGTTATTGTTAGACATTCAAAATGAAAATGAAGATGAGGATGAGAGTGGCATGAAAGAGGACAACTATGTCAGTCCATGACATGTAATGGTTTAAAACACAGCCAGAAAGTATCCAAACACAGCTTGTTTTGGTGAAAACGATTAGGGATATCTGGCAGAAAAAGAAACTTCCAAGCTAATTCAACGTTAGAAATTAGTGACTTATCAAGAAAATCCTTAAATGCTATAAGACAATCTACTTAGTGGTTTATTTGTGATTTTCAGTAGCTACAGAATTCATATTTTATTCTCTGGTTTAGTGCATGTATGTTTTATTATATATTAGCAGTTTCTTAAGTTTTATAACCGTTAAAAAAGTATGGAAATAGAAATTTCCATAATACAGTGTGGTAACAAAAAGTATGTATTTTATATAGAGTTATTATTTTATTTGCTCTCCCTTTTTTAGTTTTATGCATGATGGCAATACTTCGTTATTAAGAAGTCGTTTGAAAATCCAAACAATTCAATAATTTAAACTGCCTATGATCTCATTTAGTTACGATTTTTTATATATTTGACTGTACTCTAGTTTAAAAGTTTACACAAGTAAATACTTCAGTAGATTTGGCATCAAATTTGTCTTGTAAATAACAAAATTTAACGTTTTGTTACACAAATTTTAATTTATCCCAAAAATTTTGGAATAAATTTACTGTCGCTGTTAATCTGGTTTTGTTTTTGGATTGAGGAGAAATGGGTTGAACATGTAGTTAATTATTTTCCAGACCCTAGTTGGGACTCGAATCTGGGACAAATGGAATGATTTGTTTTGGGAGACAGCTAAAAGTCATAACATGATTATTTTTCCAGTTGCTTCCTGAGTCTTAGAATTTTGTTTCAGCTGAAAAGAAATAAAGCTGTCTGTTATTATTTGGATACTGTGCATAAAAAAGCAAGTTGAAATAAAAGTAACGTTTATTGAGTTTAAGTAACGATATTGAGAACAATTCAAAAAATAGAGTGCTTTTAAATAAAAATATGAAAGTTGTTGTATTTAAAGAAATTGACTTTACCTTGGATCAGTGAGAAGTCTGTTTAGTTTTTCGTAAAGAATGTCATACTCAATGTCTTGGAATTCAATACTCAGTCCAGCACCAGCTTCCACCAATTGTGCAGCATTGTAATCTTGATCACCAAACATAGGAATTCCCAACATAGGAACAGCATAATACGTTGCTTCTTCAAAGCTTTGAAGCCCAACTTGACTTATAAACAGCTTCAACTTAGGATGAGCTGAAAAGAAATATACCACTTTATTATTAAAGTAGCTGTTACATGCAAAAATTTAATTAGAAAATTGAATTTATAAATTTGACTAAACTGATAGAAGAATGTTTTATCAGTTATTTTAAATATTTAGTTTGAATATATAGACAGACCTGCTTGTTCAGAAAATTACTTTTTCACTCAGGTATTCTTAAAAATTTAACACTTAAGCCTTTATGGGATCTGGGTATAATAAATAATTAACAGACCCTTCCTTGAAACTTATAAAAATTATTTATTGACCCAATTATTAATTGCTGTGAACTTTTAGACTACTAACAACTTACAATTTATTGAGTTAAATTAATTACAAGACTAAGGGGGTCGGGAAAGCCTATACTAAACAATGCTAATTCGACGATATTAAGGTACATTTTTCTCTGAAACTATTAAAGCTACATGCTTGATTTTTTTTCTTAGCCTTTATTACACTTTTATTAACCTCTGTTACCACTTTCATTACAATAGATAAAAAACTGAAATTTCTGGAATTTTTTTAAAAAATGCTTTAAAAATCCTAATTTTTTAATTAAAAAATTTTTTTTATTTACTTTTAGAGACCATGTAGTACTATGATTCTGCTAGGTACCACACCTTCAGAAGACATTGAACTACATGTGCAAAAAATTTCCACCTTCTACCTTTAACGGTTTTTGAGAAACATGTACCTTAATATAAAAAAAAAACAAATTTGTGGTAATCGAGCTTTAAACATAAAAGTTACTTTTATTTCTCTAGAACTTCCCAGCACCATAGGCAAGATCTTCTGCTTCCTGCTCCTCCTCCTCAAGAAACAGCTTTCTCTTCTTTCTTGCTATTCTAGCTTCCTTTGTCATCTCCTGAGCTGCCTTTTCTGCTTTTTTCTTTCGCATAAGGTCGAAGTTGCGAAGCTCACGGAGTTTCTACTCAGTTTCATCCCTAACTTACTATATATCTCCAATTTACTGCTGAATCCATCATTGAAGCTTACAACAGCATCAAACACTCCCAATTTAAGAGTAGTTAGTCTAACAAAAATGGTCTTTGGGACTTTGGTCCATATAGTATTATTAAAACTTTCATTGGGATTTTGTGTTCGCTGATGAACACATTTTTTAAAAGGTCCGGATGTGCCAAGTCTTGATAAATTTTTTTTATAGCCACCATAATTTCACGTGATGAACTATGTTCATGACAGTACAGTTTATTTTGAGCTTTTGCTCGGTTATAGCCACACCAACTATCAGGTCCCTGTGGGCATAGACCATGCTGCGGATTATCATCATCAGATATTTTGTGAAAAAATGTTGCCCAGACATTTTTTTTCATCTCAACAAGATTAGAACCCCCATTTTTGATAGCTGCACCATAATAATCTTGTAATTTGTGTATTTCTTTAAAAGTAAGCCTATTCCTGCCTCCCAGTCCCTTACCATCCGCTAATTTTTCTTTACCAAATTTTTTTTTGAATTCAAACTAACCAAGAAGCAAAGATAAACAAACATAATCTGAGCTGTGTTCTTGTAAACATAATTAAAAAGAGAAAACAAAAGAGGTTGCGTTCTTGTATACACATTTTATTAGCGACATAATACAAATGAACTAAATGTAAACGAAATAAAACGTACTGAGTACAATTTCGCGCAGAATTCAGAATTTTTCCTTCAACAAGGCTTCAGTAAATTGCTGGTAACTACATTAATTTTTAACTTAGAGAGAAAACAATTATGAACTAGTCGTGGGAGTGAGAGAATGGATAACGCTCTCACTCGCACAAGCCATACGCACCATTCCAATAACATTGTATAATTTCACTCATTGTAATGAGCAAGCGTTTATGCACCCAGTAAACTAACAAGCAAGATAACGACTGTAGTATGTTTTCAGATTTGGATTATAACGGTAAAGACCTTTGGGCGCATGCGTAGTTATGCCACATATCTCCCTCTCACTTGCTCGGCTATGGGACATTAATTCATCTGATATCTATAGTCGCGCATGCGCACTGATGTTGTTCCCCCTTTACCCTTCGTTGCAAACAAGGGCAAACTCGTGACTCAAGTGACTATACCTCTCCACAACCATTTGCTACCATTTGTACACACACACACACACACACACACACACACACACACACACACACACACAGACAATTAATATAATTCAGAACTGGTCCCGTAACGACATTACTTTGAACGGATATCAACAACACTAGATTCATTCACAGTCCAACTAATAGCTAAATTTAAAAGCTCTAACAGTTTTTATTACTGCGGTCTGATTGTGAAGAGACACTTCTAAAAAATTTTCCACTTTACCGGAACATGATGGAAGGAATGAAGATTTTAAAAGAACGTTTTACTAGTTTCAATTTCTCAAAATTCGTATTCAAACATTTCATTCGTTGCAATCTATTATCCTTGTTCAATACACATGTCACTCAATACACAATTTCTTACAAGAAACTGTTTCTAAAATATCACTATATTGGGATAGATAATCACTACAATGACACACATATAATATAACATTATAATGTTACAATATGATCAAATAAAGGTTAAAAATGTATTATTAGGCTATTATATAACTCTTTCAGAGCAAATTATGTGTAAAAAGATTGACAATCATAATTTTTATTTATTTATTTATGAAAGAGGGGGTTAGCGGAGTTGGGAATGGGAAGTAGGCAACAAAAACATACAAGAAGTTGGGGAATTCTGCTATATAGACAGTAAAATAGCTAAGAATGGTAGAAGCACAAATTAATATCAAAAGTAGGATTACTCAAGCTCGAAGGGCCTTTGAAATGAAAAACAGCTTACTGACAAAAATCATCGGTTTACAGATTAGAAAAAGTTTCTTAGAACACTATGTTTGGAGTGTAGCATTACATCTGAGCGAAATGTGGATGATAGGGGTTGTAGATAAGAAGAAGATAAAAGATTTGAAATGTGGCGTTACAAGAAAATGATTAGGTGGAAAATTAGATTAGGTGGGTGGACAAAATAAGTAATTTAGAGGTTGATAGACAAGTGGATGAAAGAAGAAGTATTTATGGATACAACTCACCAGAAGAAAGAATATATAGGCTAATGGGGCATATCTTAAGACGCCCAGGTGTTGCTCTGTCAGTAATGGAGGGTAATATTGAGGGAGTGGATTGTAGGGGGAGACAAAGGTTGGAATATTTTAAAGCAAATTACAAAAGATGCAGGGTGTTGCAGGTATGTAGATATGAAACGGCTTGTGCAAGCTAGAACAGATCAGAGAACTGCACCAAACCAATCAAGAGACTGATGGCAAAATAAATCATGATGCTGTGGTAGGGTTGTACTTTTATACTCACCTAAGATAGGTTGTTGTGGAAGCCATTTTTTAGCTAAAACATTGTCAGGTTGTCCAGGTATTTTTGTATCAGCTTCCCATTTCCATAAAACTCTTACTTTTGGAAATTGTTTAAATACTTTTATAAATGCAGCTCTTATTTCTTCAGGTACTGAAGTACCTTTCATATTACTTCCTAGACTGAAATATATAACTCCTTCTTCTGATTCATCCATCCATTTTTGAATATCCTAATGCAAATTAAACAAACATTTTGATAAAATACTGAAACCCCTGGGAATCTAAACCTTAACCGAATTATAAACTCAACACTGCCACCAAAATAAAAATTAGGCAACATTACACAATATTCCATTGCAAATTTAAGTTCAAAAGTATACAACAGTGCTCAGTTAAGATCTCTTTGTAAATTGATTGAGTTCCTTAAGTGAAGATTAAATGCAAGTAGTAAATATGGAGAAATTTTGCACTATTTAACATTGTTCTGAATATCCCAACTCCTCAGATCACCTCTCTACTCATCAGTATTGGGTTTTCAAAAATATCTGTGCATTGAAAAACTAGTTTTTACTTCCCATTGCCCTTTGTAAAGTATAAGTTAGGTAAGTAATGTTTCCAAGTAAATTTTTTAAAAGGACTTTTCCCCGGAAATACATGTTTTTAGGCCCTTTGAACCCAAAAAAAAAACATGTTTTTAGCAAACTTTGTGTGTGTGTGTTTGCACGCGCACGTGTGTATATATAAAATACTTCAAAAATGTTAATGAAGGTAAAGTACTAAGTACGAGTTAAACGAAGTAAAGTATTTACGAAGTTAAAGTATTTAGGTACTATGAGGGGACCCTGACACATATTTTTATTAAAATTTTTCAATCAAAAGTAGTAGTTCATTCATGTTAAAACATTCAACGTTAAAACTTTGTTTTTACTTTTTATAATAATATAAAATATATTCATTAAATAGATATTGTTAAGAATGGCCAGTAAAATTGGAACATTAGGTAAAATTAAAAGCTCTCCACCCGTTACGCGCTCGAAAATAAACATATCTCCAGCTGTTAGCCTTGAAAAAAAAGTAGCCAAATTAGTTGAAGAACAAAAAAACATTAGGGAATCTATAATAAATAGCAATAAACAAAACGAGGATATAAGAAATAAACTTGAACAAGAGATAGCTTCACTAAAAGAAATAATTAAAATAAATGAAAATGATCACAAAGTCGAAATTAATAAACTTATGGAAGCAAATAAAATTTTAGATAATGAAATAAAATTAGTTAATTTAAAATTAAAAAATGGGTTAGGGCTAAATAACAATAATAATAATAACAGCAAAATAAATAATACCCCTAAAAATAAATCTAATTCAACAGTAAAAAATGATCCAAAGAAACTTTTGTACAGTAAAGCATTAGCATCTAAAAAAGCTACTAAAATAAACATTAATAATAAAAACAAGGTGTCTATAGACATCCACCACAACCATCTTTCCCCTCTTTTCTAACCTAACTTCTACCCCAGCCACTTCAATAACCATTTCCCGAGAAAACCGTTCTAGATAAGGTAAATTACGAGTGTCAAGTTTCTTACTTGAATTAGCTAATATACAAACCCCCCCCCCCACTTTTGTGCATTTTCCTACAATATGAAGCAATATGAAGCAATATGAAAATGCACAAAAGTGGGGGGGTTTGTATATTAGCTAATTCAAGTAAGAAACTTGACACTCGTAATTTACCTTATCTAGAACGGTTTTCTCGGGAAATGGTTATTGAAGTGGCTGGGGTAGAAGTTAGGTTAGAAAAGAGGGGAAAGATGGTTGTGGTGGGTGTCTATAGATCCCCTAATGGTGACAGGGGTCAGTTTTGTTCATCGTTCAGTGAACTACTGGAAGTTTTAACAGAACGATACGTAAAAGTGGTAGTTTTGGGTGATTTTAATGTAAATCTTGCTGTTGAAAATAAAATGGCTGAAGAGTTTAGGGATATTGTGGAGATGAACAATCTTGATATAAAAGTTAAAGGTTATACAAGAATTACTACTCGCTCACAAACCATAAAGGTAAGGCGCCACTGGCTCATGACTTGACTTGACTTGACCTGACCTGACTTGACTAGACATGAGTGAACATGCGCCACTGGTTCCGTACCGGACTTGACTTGAAATACAACTGAGCTGCTACTTCAGTTCAATTTCATTCGTTACTAAAAACATTACAAAACAAAAACGAATTACATTCGTTATAGTGATTGAGCGAAAACCATGTCCGCGGGTCTTCTATTATTAGATTTGAGTTCTGAATCTTCAGATTCAGAATTCGAATATCTTACTGAATGTATGCTAAAAACAACAAAGAAAAGGAAGTGGTTGTCTCCATACGTGAAAGAACGAGAAAAATTTGGCGAGTACCATACTTTAATTAAACAATTAACTGGTGAACAGTTTAAAAATTATTTTCGAATGAATGAGACACAGTTTGAATTTATACATAATTTAATTGCTGCTGATATAACAAAACAAGAAACAAACTTTAGAAAGCCGATAGGAACAAGGGAAAAATTAGCTATTTGTTTGAGGTAAGAAAATAAATTTACTAATAGCACTATTTTAATATGTTTATTAAAATTATTATATTTTTATTGTAGTTATGAACGAATTTTTTAAAGAAAAAAGAAAATGAGAAACGGATGTGGAAGGGAAATGATGGCAAAGTGGGGATAAATAGTGGTGGTGGGGGATCCGGACTCAGGATGCAACCCAACCCAGACCGGAGTCTTCCTGACTCAAGAAGCTTTTCTCCGTCCGGTCAAGTCAAGTCAAGAAGCAGTGGCGCACATTCTATTTAAAATTATGCGACTGCATTCGCTTCCGGACTCAAGTCAAGTCAAGTCAAGGAGCCAGTGGCGCCTTACCTTAATAGATAATATTTTAACAAATATGGAGAGTTGTCAGGTTAGGTTAAGGGGTTCAGAGCTCTCTGATCACGGCTACCAAGTATTAGAGATTCAGGATTTAGGTAGTCATGTCCCAAATCAAAAAAATATTAAAGAATTTAGGCAGGAAGACCAAGGGAATATTAATTGTTTGTTACATAGTTTATCCAAAGAGGATTGGAAGACGGTTTTCAATTCATCTGACATTAATCAAAAATATCATAATTTTATTGAGACATTAAAATTTCATTATAATAATAGTTGTCCAATTAAAAAGAAAGATGTAAAAAATATTGTCAGTGAAACAGATGAGTGGGTCACAGGGGAAATTTTGCAAATGAGGTCTGAAGTTAGAGATGCATACTCAGATTTTCTTTCACATAGGACTACCTTTAATGAACAAAGGTACAAAACTATTAAAAAACATTATGCCAGAGAAGTCCAGAGAGCTAAATGTAAAAAAACTGCTGAAGTTCTTCATAATTCACCAAATCTAAACTCAGCTATATGGGAAATAATTAATAAGAATCGAGGTGTAGTTAGCAACAAAAGTTTTACTGACATACCTAATATTGTTAACAAAAACAATGAACTTATAGAGAATGGTATAGAAATTTGTAATTATTTTAACAAATATTACCAGGAAGTAGCTTTAAAACTTAAACAACAGATTAGGGAAACAGTGGGATGTTATGATCCAAAAGGTAACAAGGTAGTTAATCAATTCTTATTTAGCCTAGTTTCAAGGGAGGAATTAGAATCAGTTATTGATAGTTTGAAAAGTAAGAAAACATGTGGGTTAGATGGGATTTCTAGTATAATTGTTAAAGAATGTAAACATCTTTTAATTACTCCTGTCCTTCATTTGATTAACTTATCACTTGAAGCAGGTGTATTTCCAAACAAACTGAAGGAGGCTAAAATATAGCCTATATTTAAGAATGGAGATAGCCAGTTAGTTGAAAATTATAGACCCATAAGTATTTTAAACACAATCAGTAAAATTTTTGAAAAGGTAGTAATTTTTAGGTTAATCAGTTTCTTGACTGAAAACCTAATCATCTCAGAGGATCAGCATGGTTTCCAAAAAGGTAGATCAACTAAAACTGCAATTGTTTCACTTGTGGAGCAAGTAGTTGATATATTGGACGCCGGGGAGAAAGCATTGGCAGTGTTTCTGGATCTGAGTAAAGCTTTCGATTGTGTTGATCATGAAATTTTATTGAAAACACTAGTCATTAGGCGTTAGGGATGTAGAGTTGAAATGGTTTCAATCTTACCTTATTAATAGATTACAGTGTGTGGAGTTAACTAGGGTTGTTAGAGGGAAACTTACAAAAGTTGTATCTGGAAAGCTTGAAGTCAAAGCAGGCGTTCCACAGGGGTCAGTTTTAGGTCCAATTCTGTTTCTATTGTACATTAATAGGTTACCAGAAGTCATACCTAATGGCAGAGCTTTGTTGTTTGCTGATGATACTTCAGTAATCAGTAAAAGTTCACTGGTAGATGCTCTTGAAGTAAATACACATGTTAACATAGAGTCCGTAGTGCAGTTCTTGAATCAAATGTTATTAACAGTTAATGGAAAAAAGTGTCAGTACTTGCAGTTCAAAAATAAACATAACGTTAAAGAAAGTAGAGAAGTGGATGTATTTATTCATAATAATAGTTTAGAGCATGTAGAAACAGTGAAGTTCCTGAGCGTATCTCTAGATAGATCTTTGTCTTGGGACTTCTATACCAATCAAGTTTGTAGTAAAATATCATCTGGGGTATTTGCTCTAAAACAAGTTGCCAGATTAAATGATAAAAAATTATTAATGGCAGCTTATCATGGCCTCATTCTGTCTCATATCCGTTATGGTATTTTAGTATGGGGTAATTCTAGCATGGGTAATATGAATAGGGTTTTTAAAATTTAAAAGAAAGCTATTAGGTGTATGGTGGGAGCTAACCAGCTAACCTCATGCAGGCCACTATTTAAGGAACTTAAATTGCTTACAGTTCCCTGTCTCTACATTTTTGAGGTGATTATGTATGTTAGGCAAAATAATTTTATGCAGAATTTCAATGTTCACAATCATAACACGAGAAACAGGAATGATTATTATGTGGCTAATCACTCCACAAAATTGTTTGAACAAAAACCTACTTATGCAGGGAGAAAATTCATAAATAAATTACCCCAATCTTTAAAGTGTTGTGAGGATTTGAATTCCTTTAAAAAAAATTTAAAAAATTACTCGATCGGTGAAACTTTTTATAGCGTACAAGAATTTCTTTCTTGATAGTAGTGATACTTAGTGTGTTTCTTATATGTATTTCAGGTGTTATATCTGACGACATGTCCTATACTCCTCCTGGAGTCTCCAGGGCGCAAAAAAAAAAAAAAAAATGTGATTTTTTTTGCAATTTCTAAAAATCAGCCCTTACAATAATTTTTTAAAAAAATCAACTACAATTTACTTCATTCTTTGTGCTTCACAAGTTGAGGTAAGCTGCATGTCTGCTGAAATTTGTGGGGGCTGTGCTTACATTATAAACTTTTCTTTTAAGATTGTTGGTTTAATATGAATTTTAGGGAAAAACTGGCCTGTTTCAACTTCAAACTAGTAATCTGGTATTTCTTACAAAGTTGAGTAGTCCATCTCTTCCAAGGTCGTCCAATACCATGTTGTCTGGTTGACTTGTAAGTAAACATTTGTTTGGGTGTTCAATCATCTGGAATCCACTGCAAATGACTGTACCTTTGAAATTACCTATTAACTGAAATTAATTAAGGTAACTCAACTTCTTTATTTAAATTAAAAGTACATTTTTAAACGTTTTACAAACCTGTGGTAGTGGTTTTGGTGGTTGTAAGTGCATTGGTCCGACATATATTGTGTTAGGTTGTACCGGTTTTGGATAACCGTTGGCTAAATCAATACTGACAATCTGTAAACTTTTATTGAATTCTAAATCTCTTAATCTTGTGTTGTAATTTCCAAAATATTTCCACATATATTGCTCTTGAATGGAGCGTGTATAGACATCATGTACATAATTAAAATAGATAGTCAAATACAAATTTACAATTCTCTGCCATAATGTCATGCGATGAGTGTATACAGAAAATACTGAAGGTGCGTAAGATGGAATTACAGGATTGCCAAGTTCGAAATCTACTGTCGGTGGAAGATGAAATGTTGAAATTCCAATAATTGGTGGGTTTCCAATCAGATCTGCAAATCCTAATAAACTTGATGCCAGCATTGATTCATATATTAATAAATCATATTTTGTACCATTTACTTCTCTGAAAACAAAGCAATTTTTTATGTTATAATATAATTTACATATAACAAAGCTATAATAATTTTTTTCATAAATGTATAGCTATGAACTTATTCTTAACAAATTAAAGAACTGAAACCTTGAGTAATTTGGTAATAAATTTTTCATTCATTGGACTTCATTTAGACTTCATTGGATAACCAACATGATTTGTTAAAGATACTTTGAAGTAGCCTACAATCGTTACAGCTGTGTGGATAGTAAAGCAATAAAACACCAAAATATCAAAACCTTAACCAAATATCCAAATAACTGTCACCATTGCTCCCTTTGATTAGGTACTGTGCTGCCAGCTACAAAGCTTCTGATTTAGCGACAGAGGGAGCCGTCAATAGTTCCGAGAGGGGTGGTAGGCTTTGGCGGCATACTGACAGAGGCCTTTGTCATCAAGGCCGAGCAGTAACCACCCTCTTCCATAGCGCTCTCGGCAACTGTATAAAGAGCGCTACACTGAGCCGAGGAGATTCAATTCCGATCCAGACAGCAGACAAGACATCCACCATTGGGACACGGCTACAGGACTCCAGAGAAGACTAATCGATGACCCTGCAAGAGAGAAGATGATGCTTCCGCTTGCCGACCCGTCACCGTAAGCCGTCGACCGGATCGTCATCGCCCGCTGACGTGAGCGATGCCCACAGCGGTCCCTCGACCGAGCCTTACGCCCACCGGACCCGACGAAGCAGCCATCGGTACACTACTGCGAGGGAAGAAGATAATGTCTCCGCTGGACGACGACACGCCGTTTCACCCAGCTCTTCAACTGCTACGACGACTACGACCGACGCTTCCCATCAAGACTACCACCGCTTAAATGGCCCCTTTCAGGGCCACCAAAATTAAAGATTTTAACTTGCCACTTCATGTTGCCATCCAGTGACATAACTTTAAGTAATACACCTACCATAAAGAGTCAATCAATATTTTTTGGGAAAAAGGCTTACCTTTTTAAAAATAGCCACCAGCCATGAGAACTTGCCTTTGACTTATGACAAAAACCATTAGTGATTTCTTTATCTACTTTTTATGGGGAATCAAATGACACTATTATTGTTTTCAAATGCCGACTTTGATTTCTTAACTTTTGGTGTTGGGCCACTTCCGGTCAAAATCAGAACTTCAAACCCAATTTAAGCCCATTAACTTTTTGTAAAGATTACGAATCTGAAAACCATTTATTGTTATTTCTTGTAGTTTCTAAAGTCTTGGTGTAACAGATGGACGGACAAAGGAAAATTGTAGACGACAATTTAAAAAATTGCCACAGTAAGTAATATCCTGATGTGCCATGGTGGAAGTAGGAAGTATAAAAAAAAATAATTTTAAATGTTAAAAAATTAAAGAATAAAAAAAATTACTGAATATGAAGATGTGTATAATAAACACGAAAGCGCTATAATTGGTGTTTACTGTTTTACAGAAAAACAGTAAAAACTTACGAATTATCACTTGCTAGTGGTTTTAGTGGTTTTGGAAAGAGTGGAGAGATATGATTATTTGGGTACAAGTGTCAGTTGTTCTGTGGAGTTCTGTTCGGAGGTAAAGAGTCGTATTGAGAAAGCACGCACATCTTTTGTGAAAATCAAGAAGCTGCTCTGTAGCCGTGATTTGAGTTTAGACCTCCGAATTCGAATGCTCAAATGCTATGTGTTCCCAGTTCTCTTATATGGTGTAGAGACTTGGACCCTCAATGTACAGTGTGAGCGGAAATTAGAAGCCTTTGAGATGTGGACTTACCGCAGGATATTGAGAATTTCATGGACAGAACATGTGACAAATGTGGAGGTTTTGAGGAGAATGAACAAAGGTTTAGAGGTTCTACGTGAGGTGAAGAGCAGGAAACTGCAATATCTTGAACACATCATGAGAGGTCCAAGATGCAGGATTCTGCAGCTCATAATCCAGGGAAAAGTTGTAGGGAGAAGATCTGTTGGAAGGAGGAGAATATCTTGGCTTAGGAACTTGAGAGAGTGGTTTAATGTCGGGTCATCTGATCTCTTCAGGGCTGTGGCTTCCAAAGTTAAAATAGCAATGATGATAGCCAACCTCCGAAATGGAGATGGTACATGAAGAAGAAGAAGTGGTTTTAAAACCACTAGTATATTTATATTTCAATTAAAAATAAGTAAATATAACTATGGAGCAGAAGCATGGACAGGTGGACGGAATGCAGAGAGTAGAATGCAGAAATTAAGTTTAGGTGAAGTATGTTAGGGAAGACAAGAAGGGATAGAGTGAAAAATTATTTAATTAACCTTTGGGGACTGGCGCTGTTTAATTTTTGCAACAGATTACATTTTTTTTTTTAAATATAGGTAATTAGGTCGGATCCCCTTTGTGGATTTCTCAATTCATTCCTACTGTGTATTATCATGTCATCAAAAATATTTTTATTTTCTGAGATATAGGAGTTTTTCTGGCGCCATGCAGGAATTTTGAGAATTCACGACACCAGTCCTCATGTCATACTTTTGGCTCATTGGTGCCATATATTTATACTGCATAATTAGTGCCCTGTCTTTAGACAATACAATTTTATTACATTTTATCGCATGGGACAGGCATGAAGTTATTGAGAGCTATCATGAGCTCTCTTATTTTTTTAAAATTCTTATTTCTTAACTGTATTGTTCCACTAGGGATGAAAGACAAAAAACTGCCTGCTATCAGGGAAATTTCTGACTTGTTTAAGATAAATATTATAAATTGTTACAACATCAGTGAATTCGTAACTGTAGATGAAATGCTTCGTGACTTTTGTGGCTATTGCTCCTGGATTCAGTACATGCCACAAATGCCGTCCAAATACTGTTTGAATGATATTTTTAAATAAAACACACCCTAAATACTCGTAATGCAGTTATATTATAGTAGTAACTTTTAAATTTTGTATAAAATAATGCCTTGCAATCTGTAATATTTTGTTTTTTAATAATATAATTTTTGTTTTTGTAATAGTTTAATATTTATAGTAATTTTCGTATTTTTTTTATATATTTTACAAAAATGCAAAATTATTCACATATTTTTGTATTTAATAATACAGTCAAACTTCTGTATAACGAAATTCATAATCCAGACGAAAAATTCGTTATTTGGAAGTATTCGTTATTGGGAAGTTAAGTTACGGCAGCATTTAATTTTTTTACAAATACATTACTACAGTATTTTCGTGGGTAATGTACAATATTCCTTACCTTTTTCGCATCTGCAGGAAGAAATGCAGCACCATGTCAGATGAATGAACATAAGTTAAATAACGAACACATTATGAACTGTTATTTATGTAGTATGTACATATGTATTTAAAACTCAAAACTAAATTATTAATTACTTATTAATTTTTTGACTTATAAAGGATTTTACACTATACGATTTTACAAAGGTCCAAAATTAGTCAATGTTTACTATTACAACAAAGGAAAACTGTAGCTAATTACTGTACACTATGACACAATTTCACTTTAAAAAATGTATAATTTTTTTCTGAACTTTACACTTGAATAAAACATCTTGCTCAATAAAAGTTTCATATTTATTCAGGCATTCAAAAATACTGTCTGGCACATTATCTTTAAGTTGCAGTCCTCTTCTGATGGTTTTAAATGACTTTGAAATTTCGTCGTCGGTTGGGTTCGTATCCTGGTGATTGCCACCGCACTCATCGCCGTCGTCGTCCTCCTCCTCTTGTTCTTCTAAGCTCTCGATAGGCTTCACACTTTGTAGAATATCATCGTCATCTGGAAAATCGGCTACAGCGATGTGATCATCAACATTTAAAAAGTCTTCAAGTATCGCTTTGTCAGTGACATGTCCAGAATTCTGAAGGAAATCCCATTGATTTTTCAGTTCACTTAGTGCAATGTCGTCTTCAATATCAGATTCTGTTGTGACCGAGTTGAAACCAGCTTTTGAGAAACAATTTTTGACAGTTGTATCTCGTACATCGTTCGTCCAGACTTTTGCTAGTTCAGAAATGCATTCTCTGAGATCCACAATATTAGCGGGTACAGACTCATTCTTTTCAACAGTAGAAACAATTTTCTTAAGAATTCTCTTCCGATAATGCAGCTTAAGCATCTTTATCACTCCCAATTTTATCCATTGGCTGGAGAACTGAAGTGACATTCGGTGGAAAAAATACAACTTTTACATTATCTAATTTTGAATTGATGTCATGAGGATGAGCGGTGCAATTGTCAACAAAAAGTGCAATTTTTCGTTTTTGTTTACCCGTCTGCTTATCCAGTTTGGTCAACCATTCAGTAAAAATTGTATTCTTCATCCATGCCTTCTTGTTAAAAGTGTAATCAACCTCCAGAGACTTGGTATTTCGAAAACATCGGGGAGATTTACTTTTACCTATAACAAGCAATTTAAGTTTCTCACTGCCTAACATGTTTGCAGCCACTAACACTGTTATTCTTTGTTTACTTTGTTTACCACCAAAGCAAGGATCGTTTTTAAAAGTTAAAGTTTTGTTTGGCAAACATTTAAAAAATAACCCGGTTTCATCTGCATTGAAAATGTCTTTCTGGGCAAACTCGTCTAAAATGTTTTTTAATACTGTCTGCTTCCAGAATTCACAATCTGTTGAGTTAACACTTGCTCTTTCTTCTGAAATTACTTTGTCAATTATGTTGTGTCTTCTTTAAAATTTGTCAATCCAGCCGTTGCTTGCTTGAAAATCATGGTGGCCCAATGCAGTCGCAAACTCCAGAGCTTTTTCCTTAATTATTGGTCCCGATAAAGGAAGGCATTTTCCCCTCATAACTTTTATCCACTTCATGACCACACACCAATGTCATCATAAACGCACATTTTCATTTTCTTTCTGTTTAAGTCATAGTCTTTGCTTTGTTTAAGTATAGACTCGCGATTTTTAAGAATAGTTGACAGTGAACTTTGCGGAATGCCGAATTTTTTAGCTACGTCTTTCTTCTTTAAACCTCTAACTACTTCCTGATTTACCAACACTTTATCCGAAACACTCAGCCACTTTCTTTTCAACATTCTGCGAAATGTATGAGCACGAGAGTAGAACTGATTAAAGACTAGAAAACACGTGCGAACAGTACGAATGATACTGAACAACTGACTGTGAATTGTGTAGGCCTACGTACAAAAGGCAGGAGTGTGAACAGCTTTAAATTCTTGGAAACACGTGTACTGTACCTCTATGATTGGCCAGAAGGGGGTAGCAAAGGAATGCATATGACCCCACCCTAGGTTACTGTAGACAAAATAACCGGATGTTACTCATCACTACTTTAGCTAGTCTACAAACATTCCATTTGCCATAGAATTATAACAAAGAATTTCTTTAAATATTTTTTTCCACTTCGTTGTTGGGAAGTCAGATTTTGTTAAATGGAGGCAATTTTGCATGCATTATTCCTTAAACTTTAAGGTGTTCAGAAAGAATTCGTTATAAAGAAAATTTTGTTACTTGGAAGTTCGTTGTACAGAAGTTCGACTGTATTACTTCAATAATAAGATAATAATATTTAAGTAGGAAATCAGTGTTGGAAGTAATATGTTCATTATTAAAAAATTTTCAAAAATGCAGCGGCACCAGTACCTAATTTTATTTTTTAGTTCCAGTCCTCGAAGGTTAAAAAAAACAGTTGGGAAGTAACATCCTGGGAACGAGATTGGACAGACAAGCTATGATGTTTTGAACGTGTCAATAAAATGGAGTAGAGTATCCTGCGGATTAGGATGCTTTACTTGGAACTAGAAGAAAAAAGACCAAAGGTCGCTGTAATGTAACTTACTTAATCTTATTGTTAAAGATATTAATTCAACTTACTTAATTAGATCTATTATCTGAGGTGAATTAAATATATTGGCAGCCAAAAAATCTGTTACACCTGGTAATGCATCTATAATTTGAAATACAGAACTTCTCTTTTGTGATGTAAATCCTGATTTCTTTTCTAATTCTTCTTGATGATCGTTCATGTCTCCATATAAATGGTGCAGATCAATTTCTCTAAGATTTTTAATAGGTACCTGGAAACAAAATTTAAGAGGTAGGCCTACTTAAATATGTTTTTGAAAGCTATCTTAAAATTTCTTCAAGAAAGGCTGAACTTTGGTATTTTGGTACTTTGGAACTTTGGTATGAACAATGGAAAGGAAAATATGTGTCAAATGCCAAACTGAAAGTGATATAACTAGCTGTCTGGTTAGAAAAATCCAACTGTTTTACCCAACCATAAAACAGGCACTAATTATCTGGCTTGCACAGCCCTGAACAACATGCACTGTTGAAAGATCCTTCAGCACCTTATGCAAGGTCAAAACTGTCTTGATAACTGTCAACAATGACAGAAAATTGGCTTGATGATTTTTGGATGATGATTGTGCATAAAAAGACTGTAAGCTAAATTTAAATTTGAGAAAATTTTTCTGCAAAATTCAGCAAGAACTCCCGTAGGCTAGTGATGAAATAATATTTAAGTAGGTTCGAATGGCATTCCAATTAACTACTTTTAGCATTTTCATAAATTTTCAAAAAAATACTTTTTATAATATTTTCCCCCCTCTTTGGAAAAAATCCTGACTATGCCTATACCTCAGTATTATAAAATAAAACTATTTAATTAGAAATTGTCCAGAATATTTAAAAAAATAAATATTATATAACATTAAAGATAAAAATTTGTAGTAAATCCCTCATCCTCTGTTGACTGAGGTGTCATATTGCACAGAAGTTTCTTGAGGATAATGTCTTAACTAGAGGACAAACTGATTAATGTGGTTTTTTTCACTGTAATCTTTATTTGTTCCTTTAATTACAAATATGTGTTGTGAATAAGATGGAAAATGGCATGATTATGTGATAAAGTAGATCATCCATTTTTTTTTTTTTTTTTTGGTTTAACGTTCGACTGTTCTGAAATTACTGCTAATGCAGACGGTGAAGGATGAAATGAATTTTTATAACGAATGAAAATATGCCGTGCCTGAATGGGATTAGAACCCAAGACCGCATGATGAGAGGCGAGCATGTTACCAACTACGCCAATGCGGCCGGATCATCCAGAAGTTGTGTTTAGTTTAATATGGGTATGGTTGGCAATGAACAAACGTGCTTACAATGGTGTTGAACAAAACAAAATTTAACATTTACTAAAAAGTAAATATGAAGCGGTTAGAATCAAAGGGGTGTAAGTGCCTAAAACGTAATTGTGAATGATGTAATCTTATTTATAGGCTGTCTTCATAAAAAGTTTGGGAAATAAAATTTATTATTAGGTGTTGTATTTTTAATTGAGATTATGGTTATTTTTTTAAGTTTGAAATTGAAAATTTATTTTTTCATTACATTTATATTACAATACATTACATTTTATAATATTTAATTTATTATTATTAAGAAAAATAATAATATTTTTTTACAAAGAGATTCTAGAATCTGTAGCAGTATACCTCTCTCCTTTCCATTTTCTTTATCTCTCCTCCTTTCCATTTTTCTTTGTTCTAATTTTGACTTAATTTAATAAATAATGCATTACATAAATGCTTATGTAGGCATCATCACTTCATAAAAAAAAAAAAAAAAAAAATTAAAACATTATACAAGATTATTAATTACACTTACAAGTAATATAACCGACTTATTTAACAAAAATTTTTTAAATGAAATAACTTAAATTTTTTAAATCAAAAATCATTATTAAAGACCAAGTCAGTTTGAAAAAAATTTTTGTTGTAAAATTAAATTAATGTTTGTAATGAAGAATAGTTCTGAACTCAATTCTAAGCAGGAGTTTAAAATAAATTAATGAAATGATGAAGAAATTCCAAATCATGAGCTTTTACAAATTTTGAGCTGTTCTCAAAGCTTATACGTTTTTTCTTAGAAATAAAAAAATTTCTTAATTTTAACTTACTTCACTGGGATTTGTTGTAAGTACAGTTAGTTCATGTCCTTTAGATGCTAATGCTCGGCTTAACATCACCATTGGTTGTTGATGACTGTATGATGGAGTCGGAAAAGCACAAAATATTTTGGCAGCATGGCTACACGACACCCCAATGAGTAAAAGTAAACTTATGGCTTGTTTATTAAAAATCTGAAAAAAATCATAAGCATAAAAGTATGAAATTTAATCTGTATATGTGACCGCCATAGAAAAATGAACACTATCTTCACCCAAATCAAAAGTGAGGTTATGAGTGTTTCTTACAGAGAATTTAACGCTGAAAACAATGATACTTTTACTTTTTTATCGTTATTTATAAAAAAGTTACAGAATTTAAAAAATTAAGTTTTATATATTTTTTCTTTTTTTGGTTGAATGTCCGACTGTTCTGCAATTACTGCTAACGCAGACGGTAGATTTTTTGACCTAATTTAGTTTTTTGCTCTCCTAAAAATTTTCTTGACGAAAATAAGGTTCCTTTTCCAATAGACGGTTACATATAAGGAAAGCTGAAATTTTTTTAACTGCATTCTGGAAACTCCAGAAGGGAGTACAGGAAATGTCAAAATACAACTGATAAGCCTAAATTTTACCTCTATCAAACCATTAATAATATCAGATGTTCAGTATAGTTCCGTATTTTCGAATTAAGCGCCTAGATTCTCTTGCCTGGATCTTTCTAGAACAAATTGGTCCTTTCTCAGTTCATTGCCTTTCCAGCGCCCTATTTGCGTTGGGGGGGATCGCGTGATCTTTATCGACCAATGGTTATTGATTTTCTGATAACAGCGCCTGCGTATTGTTCGTCTTCCCGATTTCTCCTGCTGCCTTTTCCGCCATAGAAGAAAAACGACGCTACCAGTCCTTGTTCAACTTGTGTAATGTACAGTCTAGGCCTGCGGACGTGCCGGCTTATCGCTCTCGTGGGGTGCAGCGTACCACCCTAAAATGTGTCTTAATTGCGCTAATCGATTCAGTTTTACCGTATGATTATGTTTGTTAACGAATTAACCGTAATTACCGGAATTCATTCCTTTTATTGCGAATTTCCGATCTTAACCTATCCTGATCAATGTGCTTGAATGTCGACGCAACCAGTGTTATAAACGTTTATGTGCTTAGCGAATAACTTAACGTATAAATGTGTGATTACTATTATCAAACTGTTTTAGTGTTATCAACGAATCTTGTGGCGCCACAAAGTAGCGACGATCTGCGTCTCCGAAGGATTATCTACGCCTTGCCTGTCAGTTTCATTACGACTATTACTATTTTAAGTACATTGTTTTCCATTGTGCCTCCATCCTATACTATTGTGCTTTACGGTTTTAAGCGGGTAACCGTGCTTCGAATCGGTTTCTCTGGTTTGACGGTTCATTGTGCTGGCTAGCCGCTGGCTTATCGAAGTCTACCCCCCCATAGGGGAAAAGCTGTACCACAATTCAGTCTGAGTACTCTACATCAGATGTATTACCAATTCACTTATTACCACTACTAACTTGTTACTTCAATAAGGAATGATTTTTTTTCTAGAGCCATTATTATCAATTAATATACAATTTGGCTCACCATTTACTTGTGTTGTTGTTTAGGTCATCAGCCGAAAGGCTGGTTTGAACCTGTAGAGGTTTTACTAAGTAAAACGAGGAGTGAGTTGGTTTACCATTGCCTTCCTCACTGAATGGAAAAGTACGCTTATCAGCATACCAGACCCTCTAAAAAGCAAATATTTTCCACTCTGCAAATGACACCTTCACTTCATTCATCACAGGATCTAGCTGTATAATGGAATTCATTACTTTCAGAGGAGATAACTTTGATTAGTGTCTTGTACACCTCTACCTCTTCTGTTCTTAAATGATTCAGTCATTTAATTGGCTGACCATATGATAAGAAACAGAACTATTTATTTTAGCCCTGCAACAAACAGATGAGTATAAATAATTTGACACTGCACCTGCTGTTGCGGGCAGACCATTTACTTTGAAGTTTAAAATAATACGACATATTTCAACCAAAAACTAATTAGAAAGAAATTCATAAACACTGTAAAATGTTTCATCAATCAAAAAATATGTTTTAAACAAATTAATTTAGCAATTACAACTTTTTAAAGGTTGTGGTAATTTTTTGATGTATTTTCTACCTGCATAAGTAGGTTTTTGTTCAAACAATTTAGTGTTGTGAATAGAAACATAATATAATAATCAATTCTGTTTCTTATGCTATGATTGTGGACATTTAAATTCTGTAAAAGGTATTTTGTTTTACATAAATTTAACAAAATCAAATAAATAAACTATTAATATTGTTTAATAACGCAATTAAATATAAAATTAATTCATGTACTCACTTCAATAATTTTCTAATCTAATATTTACCCAATAGTAGACAGTTTTCTTCAACATTTGGTTGGATGTTTATTTATTTATTTATTTTTAATAAAAAAATATTTAGAAAGGAATTCTTATAGCCTACACTAAATTATCTCATCAGTCAAGTAATTTTTCAGGTTTTTTAAAAATAAATTCAAAATAGCATAAATTTTAATTGCTTCTTTATAGGTAAAGAACGTTATATTTTGGCCACCTCCTTGGCCCAGTCAGCGTGGTACGCTGCAAAGCGGAGGTCCCGGGTTCCGGGCCTGGGTCTGAAAAATTATAATACGTCAATTATAACCCGCCGTTCCTAATCCAAAGAAGTCGCTAATAACCAAGATGTTATGCGACTTTAAATAAACAAACATAAATTTTATATTCATATTGATTTTACAAATCGAGTTTTCTTCGGAGCTCAAAACACTTGTTTCTACTGATCGGTATGTGCGTGTGTATGCGCGCGCGCGCAAAATAACTCAAACACGGAAAATCTTACGGAGTTGAAACTTGAAACTTAAGTTAGGTACCATAAATGAACCCGAAACGAACATCCATGAAATCGGTCAATAGGACGTAGCAGCTTACTCGTGCAAATTTTTACTTTTTGTGATTTCCTTAAAACAGCTCCTATGATTTTTTTTAAAAGCGCCTCATTTAGCCTACTACATTTTCTGTGCTCCACAAAATTTAATAAGCAGCATGTCTACTGAAATCGAGGGTGCAATACTTTCGTGGTAAAACTTAGTTTTTTTGTTAAGATTACGACCTTAATAATATGAATTATACGGAAAAATTGTACAAATAAAAGTTATAAAAAATTAAAAAACCTACAACTTTTATTCCTAACATAAATTATTCTACAGAGTTTAGCATCAATTAGTGTTTTTCAATATCTTTCTCAATAAAATCTTAAGTCCTACAGAACTTTATTTCCATATAGCGTTACATGATTAAAATTAGATTGTTTTTAATTATTGACATTGACAACGGAAAGTTGTGTGAGTATTTCACACCAAATTTTTAAAGATTTCAGTTATGAATTTTTATATATTTTTCCTCGTAGTGTTTGATTGTTCATTGTATTAAGAACCAAACGGTTGTTGTGACTTTAAATAAATAAATAAATAAAAATAATACGTTAATAAACTGCCAATAACAGACAGGTGGAGTGTCAAATTATTTACTCTCAATCTGTTCGTTGCTGGGCTAAAATAAATAGTTCTGTTTCTTATCACATGGTCAGCCAATTAAATGACTGAATCATTTAAGAACAGAAGAGGTAGAGGTGCAAAAGACACTAATCAGAGTTATCTCCTCTGAAAATAATGGATTTCATTATACAGCCAGACCCTGTGGTGAATGAAGTGAAGGTGTCATTTGCAGACTGGAAAATACGTTCTTTTCAGAGGGCCCGGCATGCTGATAAGCGTACTTTTTTATTCAGTGAGGAAGGCAATGGTAAACCACCTCACTCCTCGTTTTACTTAGTAAAACCTCTACAGGTTGAAACCAGCTTTTCGGCTGATGACCTAAACAACAACACGTTAATAAAATACAGGTTCAAATTAAAGAAATAAAACATAAGTTAAAAATTAAAAATACCTGAAAATTAATTTTATTATAGTAGAGTAAATCCATCACTAGAGATTAGTTGAATACACTGATAAATTTTTGAACAGACTATTTTATTGTTCCGCAGTCGTTGCAGAACGACAAACATAATATTGTGTATTGCAGACAACAGAATTACATGTTGTAATCCAAGCTGATTGATCAAAAAACCGGTTGGCCAAGAGCAAATTATTATTATTTGTTTCTAGTTATAAAAATAACTGAAATTATTTTCTGAGAATTTTGCAGAGTTCTTACCATATTGAAGATAGTTTTCTTAATTGCACCACCGACTTCTTAGTACATAATAGCTGTTTTTAAATAAAATCATCCAATCTGGCATACTTTTATAATTCTGTTAATAATTATTATTATACTTGTTAGGATTTTATCAGAATTTTTTTTTTTTATGATAGGATAATGTAAAAAAGTATAATTAAATACATGGCCAAAGATAATGATTTAATCATTTTTATTTCTCAAGGACTATGTTGGTAAAGAAGGTAAGTGGCGTGTTTATGTGTTAAGCGAAACAACTGATAAGTTGATTGAACTGAACACATGTAGGCCTAATACAAATCTTTTGAACTGGTTTTGCGCTGGCTTACAACGTGGAGGTTCCGGGTTTAATTTCTGGCTAAGGTTTGGAAATTATAACAAGCTGAAACTCATAGTTGCATAACCCACCATCGTCGCTAATGACCAAACGGTTGATGCGAAAAATCGTTTGAATGTTAAGTACTATGTTACCTATTTAAATACAATTATGTAATGTTACACAGCACTAGATTACAATATTGTGCAACATTTTAATGATAAATTTCATGATTGTTTCTTACTGTTTCTTGCCTATATGAATATATAGGAAGGAAAGTATTATTTTCATGTCGATTTTTCGAAATCGACTTTTCACCGGAACTATACGTTTACAGACCCCCTGAACCCAAAAAACATGTTTTAAGCGATTGATCTGTGTGTGTGTGTGTGCGCGCGCGCGCGCGTGCGTGTGTGTGTGTGTGAACAGAATATCTCAAGAACGGAACATCGTACGAACTTGAAACTTAAGTTACATACAACTACCGGACCCGCACAAAAATTTTAATTAAAATCAGTCAACCGGAAGTAGTAGGTTATTAGTGTAATTTTTAACTTTTTGCGATTTTCTCAAAAACTGGTCCTACGATTTTTTTTTAAAAACCGCCTGGTTTACTAAATTTTTTATTCTCTACAAGATAGGATAGGCGCCATGTTTGCTGAAATTCTTGGTGAGACCGTTTTCACGTAAAGAAATTGTTTTTTTTAAATTGCGGCTTTAATATGCATTTTAGCGCAAAAATGTATCTATATAATATAAGTTGTAGAGAATTTAAAATCCTACAACTTTTATTTCCAACATGTTTTTGTATAACGCTTAGTTTAGCGGTAATTAGCGATTTTCTGTTTTCTTCTCACGAAAACGTGTAAAAAATCGATCAACAAAAGTGATAATCAAATCTATGGGAAATTAAAAGATCTACAATTTTATTTGAAGCATTTTTCTCTACAGAGCCTAGTCTAGCGTGAAAGAGTGATTTTCCGTATTTTGAAGCCAAACTGTGGTTGATTTTCACTTCACGTCTTTCACTCATGATTAAAATTAGATTATGTTTATTGAGGTTAGTTTTTTGTTTATTTCTAATGTTTTCAAATTCAATTTCAATTTCAAATGTTAGGTTATATTGGTCATTATTTGCATTGGCAAGAGAAAGTTGTGTGAGTGTTTCACACCAGATTTTTTTTATGTTTATAAAGCCGCATATTCTTTAATGAGTACAACTTATGAAATGGGTTTTTTCAAAATTGGAGATTTTATTTCGTGGGCCACCACATAAATGAAGAAGTTCAAGTGGAATTAATTTTATCAAAGACTTAAAGATTTGAAAAAAGGGTTATAAAAATAACTAAGTAATCTAAAAGTGGTCCTTAAAATAAATTAAGCCTGAAAAAATACAGCTACTACATATTGTACATAGTACTATAAAAATTATCTAAGGCGATACCGAATTAAATAAAAATGATAAAACTTTATAATTACCATTATTTAACAAATATTTCAATCTTTACAAAACAACCAATGTCTTATTTTATAAATCGAATTCAGAACACTAAAAGTTAACCAATTAAAATGAATACACAACTGAATAGCAAATAACTTAAATTGACTACAACAAAGTTGCAGTTAAGTAGGCCTAACTGACATAACTAATGAATTTGACATTGTTTTATTAATCTATTTTAAAACAAAAACTAAGAAGGTTACATTTTTCTTGTAAGGAAACTTTATACAGTAATGTAAGCTAATAGGCCTACCACAAAATACCTAATTAGTATTATTTCAAAACTCTTAGGCCTAACAAAAAATATTACAACTTCTTTTGCAACTAATAATGTAGCTATTAGCAAATTATAGAGTAGTTAAGTAGTAAATAGTTATCTATTTTATGATAAAGTAAGCGTATGCATTTGTGTTAGAATAGAACTAAACAATGAGTACTACATGATAATACAGAATTTACTATCTATAACAATATAATCTAATTCTAATTATTAAAAGAGATATCAGTAAAACTAATCCTTGTTAATTTTTATTCTTTTAATTATATTTTTGTAGTTTATTTAAATTCGTAACAACAGTTAGTTGGTTTGGTATGTTTCAGAACTGGGAATCGCACCCGGGATCTTCACTTTGTAGTCCAGCATGTTAATATTGTTACTACACCAAGAATAGTTGTAAAAACTCAAAATACTAAAGAAATGGCATTTGTAGGTAAATTTCCGGCGAGGTCAAAAATAAAAACTAAGTGAGCAAATCGTGTATAGTCTATCTACTGTAAGAGTACTCCACGCAGGCAAGCGCCTATAGGTTGTAAATGAAAGTGTTACACTATAACTATAGTTACCGCTTATCTACCTCTCCGCCTGACAATATTATCTTGCACTATGTTCCACCATTAAAATATCTACATCCAGCTAAAATAAGCATTAACCTTTAAGCGTTTTCAATTATACCGTTTTGATTACTTGTAATTATTGTAGTTTCATAAAGACTCCTTAATTAATTATTTTAACCAATACATTTAACAAAATAATTTTTTTCTACTTTTTAATGTTTACCGTTTTTATATTTCAAAAACTCAACACATTCACTATCACGCATGTTAACATAACACAACTTACAAAACTTTTCAACTTCAGTCTACGAAGAAAATCGAAACGAACCGATACAATTCCATAAGATAACTGATGAATCTAAAAATGATTTAAACACGGACAAGTGCAAACAATTGTATTAAACTAGTCACAGACATTAATTATTTTAATGATATGAAATAAACAATCTGAAATGATAAACAACGAATCACTGGAATTGTTTACTCTTCTGTTAAAATTCAAGCGCATTAGTCTTACATTACTTGCGACGAAAAATAAAATAAAACTGAGTCTATATTAAAAACCTACTAATCATAAATAATAATGTAATAATAGTAAATAATGTAAGAGTAACAATAGTAAAATTTTAGTTATTAATGGTAAACTGATGTTCAATTTATGAAACATATGCTAACAAATGAATTGGACGAGGTTTTATTATACTAAGCTTGGAGTGAATCAGCATTGTATGGAATTTTGTTTTTGATCATGCTGTGCGAATTTTTAATTAATGCGCATGCTCACTTGTATTGCTGGTTGCATACATCGGAGTACTCTTAGCGTAGACAGACAATAGGTATAGCCTACTGCTTAACGGTTACGTTACTGTTTATTGTTTAACGTTTATTCTGTATAATTTTTTTAAGTAACTTAATATTAAGTAAATTTGGTCAAGTTATTTATATTAGTTAATTGTAAAATTAGTTTGTTATTTATTAAATAATTTAATTGTAATATACTTGTAGATTTTCTGTCACTTATATAATTGTAATTCTTAGTTGAAATAAATACTTGTAATTTTAAACTTTAGTGTGTTAATTATTTAATTTACCCAGATCCCAAAACGGACCTTAGAGATAAGTGTCACAATATTATCAAATTATAGTGTAGTTAATAAATAGATATGAGGAGGTAACATGCAAAACGTGTTTTGTCACAATAATGTCATTTTACACTAAAACCAAAAAACTGTTATTTTGATAATACTGAAGATTTAATACAGGGTTTAGCTACCAGCATTTAAAGAGTGATAAAAAGCGCTAAATAAACAATTTTTGAAAATATTGATATGGGAAAAGTGTTCAAAAACATTACTTTAAATTTGGACAAAACACGTTCTGCATGAAAGTAATGGACATAACTTGGTTTGAGTGGAAATTGTGTAGAAAAAGTTTTTTTGTAATGGACTTATTTATTATTTTAAGACCGTATAAAAATTTAAAGTTACTTATAATTTATAAAAATTAAAAGAAGACATATTGAAAGTAATTAATAATAAATATAAAAATATGATACACTAAAAAAATGATACTATATAATGATTTTGTATGATAATTTTTGATATGATATATTAAAAAATGATATACTGAATGTAGGTTACCTATTAAAAAATTATTAAACATATTATACGAAGTCTTATAATAAAATTAATAATGATTCAAAAGTTTAAATCCGAAGATCACATCTTTCTTCTTCAAGACAGTCACAGAAGATGACCTGTGCTTCACACTCTGCTGACGGCTCTTCGAATATCAATGATGAATACCATTTAAGGCGGTGATCAGACGATGTTAACCAGTCATCACCAAACATCTTTTTCAATAATTAATCTACATAACTTTTTTTCACTAAACAATTTAAGCAAAGTCTTGCCTTTAAAATCAACTGTTGAGAAATGGTTGTATAGTGTGGATGATACCTGAACACTATTATAGAATGGTAACAGTGTGAAATAATGAGAATGCATTCCACACAGCTGATTGGTAGACTGAAGCGCTCTTATTGGTCAGATGGACAAAACACTTTTTGACTGAATCTTGATGATGGACAAAACATGTTCTGCACAAAACAGTAATTTTTAATATGCTTTTAACATTGGACAAAATTTTATTTGATTGAAAACACAGCTAAATATAATGTATTTCATGCAGGAGAATGCAATGGCGCCCCTAACTCAATTTTTAATTTTTTGTGACAAAACACGTTTTGCATGTTACCTCCTCATATCTATTTTACGATAAAGTATGTATTTATGCTAAAATAGAACTAAACAATGAGTAGGCCTACTACATAATAATACAGAATTTACTTTCTGTAACAATATAATCTAATTCTACTTTTACTTTCTCTTGCCTATATGAATATATAGGAAGGAAAGTATTGTTTTCATGTCGATTTTTCGAAATCGAGTTTTCACCGGATCTACACGTTTTCAGACCCCCTGAACCCAAAAAAACATCTTTTTAGCGATTGGTCTGAGTGGAAGAAAAAATCTACGCTCTTCCCTAATTGAAAATGTAAGAGAACATACCAACGACGCTGATGTTATAACGGATTTGCCTACAATAGCAGAAAAATCGCCTTCACCGCGTTTTATTTGTCTTCCTCCTTCTCCCTTCACCGCGGTTCATTTGTCTTCCACCTTCTCCTTTCTGTCTCCCTCCATTACCGCAGTTTATTTGTCTTCCACCTTCTCCTTTCTGTTTTCCTCCCTCACCGCGGTTCATTTGTCTTCCACCTTCTCCTTTCTGTCTTCCTCCATTGCCGAAGTTAATTCGTCTTCCACGTTATCCTTTTTGTTTTCCTCCCTCACCGCTGTTCATTTGTCTTCACCCTTCTCCTTTGTCTTCCTCCTTCACCGCGGTTCGTTTGTCTTCCACCTTCTCGTTTCTGCCTTCCTCCTTCACCGCAGATAATTTGTCTTCCCCTTCTCCTTTGTGTCTTCCTCCTTCACGCGGTTCGTTTGTCTTCCACATTCTCGTTTCTGTCTTCCTCCACCGCGGTTCTTATGTCTTCCCTTCTCCTTTCTGTCTTCTTCCTTCACCGCAACAGAAGCATTATTACGCTATCTATCGGATTTCATTGGAACTAACTTTTGAATAGGTGTGGACGCTCACGCTATCTATAGGATTTCATTGGTACTAACTTTAAATAGGTGTGGACGCTCACGCTATCTATCGGATTTCATTGGAACTAATTTTACATCAGACATTAGCACCCACATTTTAATGCAGGTAGTTTCAATGAAATCCGATAGATAGCGCAGCATTCACTAAGGTAGTTGAGATTAATTCCGGTAAATAGCGTGAGCTTCCACACCTAATGTGGAGTCTAATCATATGACCACAACCGTATTAAAAAAAGTAAAGCATCATGTTCCTTAACTCTCTTAAATAGAACGGAAAGAAATATTTAAAAACGGTTTTCTCCAGTGGATTTATCGTAAAGTTCTACATACAAATGATGTGTCACACGACAAACTTTGTATTTTTAAAAAAAGTTGGATTCAAGATGGTGGAAAAATGTACAAACATGAATTTCAGTAGATTCTATTTGCATTCAAAAGATTATATTGTGTTTTTAAGAATAACATAACTTGTTTGCGAATTATGTTGCCGTACTCGATCTTTTGGAACACCTAGTAAATTTTAGGAAGATAAATAACAAAGAAAAAACAATACACGTGAAAAATTTCATAATTTCATTTATTTATTTACATTAAAATAAATTAATTACAAAAT
This sequence comes from Catonia carolina, assembly GCA_035578175.1. NCBI lineage: Eukaryota > Metazoa > Arthropoda > Insecta > Hemiptera > Achilidae > Catonia > Catonia carolina. The sequence goes on from JAQMRL010000002.1 coordinate 135,217,000, forward strand.
CTATTCATAATGGATATCTATATGTATAAATGTACTAAAATAATAAATACTTACATAAAAAAATTATAATAAACAATAACTCTATTTTAAATTATTTAATAATATAACCTATTAGCACAATGAAACCTGATAAGCAGTTAGTGTATATTAAAAAATTATATTGTTTATAATATGGTGAATATCTATCATGTAATTTCAGTCTTTATCAGTTACAAGAGTAAAGTTTGTTAAGAATTATAAAAAAATCCAGTCAGCTAAAAATAACTCAAGTTATTGTTTGGAGTACATTCATACTACAGGGACCGGCAGAAAAAGTGATGGTTTTTGATCTGACTGTACATCGCAACAATGCGAGTGAGGAGAACCGGGTCAATGACTTTCATTCCCCGGCTCAATGCCATTACAGTTGCAATGGATTCGTGGAACGGCAACATTGTGCTTTCGTCATAGAGACTTACTTTAGTAACGGTTACTCGGTAGTCAAAACCCAGCGTTTGTTCCGTACAAAGTTTGAAGTATGTAGACACGGTAGTGTTCCCAGTCACAATGCAAAAATGCGTTGGGTTAAAAATTTTAGAGAAACTGCCTCATCTTTAAAACGGAAACCTACAGGCTGTCCACGTAGCGTTCGTACTTCCGAAAACACAGATGCTTTGCCATTGTCAGTAGCCAGAAGTCCACGTCGCCCTGCTGCACATCACGCAGCTGTGCTAGGAATATCAGATCGCAGTGTTCGAAGAATTTTGCGTTTGGATCTTCATTTTCATCCGTATAAAGTCGTAACTGTTCAAGAACTAAGCCAACATGATTTCCAAAACCGAAGAGAATGTGCACAATCTATTCTGAACATTTTAACTGACGATTCAATAATCATAATGTCAGATGAGGCCCATTTTCACCTGTCTGGTTGTGTAAATAAATAACATTTCCGGTACTGGGCGGCAGAAAATCCTTGTAGCCTACACGAAAAACCACTTAATTGTGAACTATGACAGTTTGGTGCGCAGTGGCTAAATTCGGAGTGATAGGTCCATATTTTTACGAAGAGAACGGTCGAGCAGTTTCGATCACTTCAAGTCGTTATGTCAAAATGCTAAATAAAATCCTTGCACCAGAGTTACAACGTCGTGAAGTTGACACTGCAAATGTTTGGTTCCAACAAGATGGGGCTACTGCTCACACTGCCAGAGTGTCAATGAATGTGTTACGACAAATGTTTCCAGAACACGTGATTTCAAAAAATGGTGACCTTTCATGGCCTGCTCGCTCCCCAGATCTTTCAGTATGTGACTTTTTTTCTTTGGGGGTATTTGAAATCTAGTGTATGTCGTAGAGCCTCGAACAACTGAACATCTGAAGCTAGCAATTCGAAATGAAATAGTGGCGATACCGAACGAAAAAATTGTGTAGGCAATGGATAATTTCCAAGTACGATTACATCAATGCGTGCAGAATGAGGGTCATCAGTTGACTGACATAATTTTTAAAACAAATTAAGTGAATATTTTAGAATTTAAGTGCTTTAATAAAAAATGGCATGTGTCAAATCTATTATTAAATTTTTTTTTATATCTTATTTCTGATTATTTTTTTCATTTCAAAACCATCACTTTTTCTGCCGGTCCCTGTACAATTGGAATTATTGAAAATGAACAGTGAAGTCTACAATAAGTAAAAAAATTACACGTTATCTTAAATTTAACATAGTATTTTTTGAAGTTTTAAGTCATACCTGTAGCCAAGATTACTGTCAGTTATTCTGTAATTACTCTCCCTCTGTAATATTTCTTTAAATAATAGTGAAGGGTAATTTCCCAACTCTAGAATCAAACCTATGACCATTAGATCAGCAGTCTAGTACATTGCTGATAGCATCACAGATGCATTCAGTAAATTTTTATTCCGATAAAAATTCAAACTAACGATAAAATTGTCGCCGCGAATCCCCTGTTAAAAACCTAATTTTCAAACACGAAAGTTCACTTTTGTACAAGTTACAATATTGTAAATGTAGTTATTTTTATAAATATTTCATAAATAGACAGTGGTTACCAGTGTAATTTGATGGTTGAGGTTCAATTAACCATAATTTCTCCGGAATGGTCGGCCTAAGTGTGTACAAGACTATACCCTATTTACACGTCATCCTCATCTAAAATTGTTCATGGGGTTACTTTCCAATCTGTGATACGTCTGGCATATTAATTAATTCAAAAATGCAACCACGCAATTGATGCGACTTTAAATAAACTAATCATACGGTCCTGGGTTCGAATCCCACTCAGGCACGGTATATTTTCATATGTTACAAAAAAATCATTTCATCCTCATTATGCACAGTTACACCCCAACGTCATCGCTAATGACCTTGCAGTTGATGCGACGTTAAATTAAAAAAAAAAAAATTAATAAAATAAATAGAAAAATATTTTTCCTGGTTATTAATTTACAAAAACTAGTATTCACAATTTTTTGGCTAGGTAATAGCCTCATTTAAATATTAAAGTCAGGTTGCATTGTACTATTTAAAATAAAATACTATTGTAGCTAATATTAACAATACTATAGGCCAATAATGGTGTTAAATCGAGAAAAATTATAAATTAAATTATAAAAAAATTGTTTAATATTTAATATAAAGTGTAATAAAATAAGAAAATAATTACTTTTTTGGTTAAAATTACTGGCTCTCATTTCAATCATTTTTAAAAAAGTACTTTGTTCATAATATTTTACGTTTTATGAGAAGTTTGAATAATTTGTAAGTAGATAAAATTTTCTAATTTGAAAAACACTGGAATATAGAGTGGTGCAAAAGTCACTTGAGACTTGTTTGAAAATGTATTAATAAATTAATTCAATTTATAAAAGGACAATAACTACAACTTTTTTAAGTTGAAATTGCTTTCCTTCTTCAGTAATACATTGTTTAAGTCTTTTGGAAGCACTGTATACAAAATAGCACTTTATGACAAAAATCTGTGTCACTTTCCATATCATGGGGTGCATCATAATGAAATCTTTCAGTTTGTCAGTAGTATTTGACGTACTAGAATAAACGGATTCCCTTGATGGCACTCCAAATGAACACACTTCATTGGTGTAACATCGGGTGCACGTGGAGGCATGTCAATATCTGCCCATCGATCAATCATTCTTCTGTCAAACGCCTCATTAAATAATCAGTGACTGCAGTGGGATAATGTCATAAAGCGCCAGGAAGTAAATGGCATAAATGGTTTCAGCACAAGGCATGAGTCCTGGTACAATGTAATTTTAAGCATGCCAAAGTGCTTGACAAGGTATTGAATTACCAATATTTTGTACATCATCAACTAAAATTATTGTACTACATTTTGCTATTTGTAATTATTTTTTATAGGTACTCATAACAGGTGTTTTTTTTTTTTTGGTTTTACGCCCGACAGTTTTGCAATTTCTGCTAATGCAGACGATGGAAAATGATATATAAAAAATACCAGACCTGACCAGGAATCAAACCTGGGACCCCGGTGCAGAAGACAGTTGCCGGGGTCCCGGGTTTAATACCAGGCGGGTGGAGTGTTAAATTATTGGCACTCAATCTGCTAGTTCCAGGGCTAAAGAAAATAGTTCTATTTCTTATCACGTGGTCAGCCAAATATATGACAGAAGCATATAAGAACAGAAGAGGTAGAGGTGAAAAAGATACTAGTCACCGTTATCTCCTCTTAAAGTAATGAATTTCATTATACAGCCACATCCTGTGGTGAATGAAGTGGTGTCATTTGCAGGGTGGAAAGTAAGTACTTTTTGTAGGAGGGCCTGGTATGATGATAAGCATACTTTTTAACTCAGTGAGGAAAGCAATCGTAAACCATTTCACTCCTAGTTTTACTTAATAAAACCTCTAGAGGTTCAAACCAGCCTTTCTGCTGATACCCAAAATAACACAATTACTTTTTACATGAAGTCAAAAGACTTTTACGCCACCCTGTATTTTAACTTTTTGTTGCTTTGGCAAATCTATCCTGACAAGTCAAACATATCAGTACATATTTAAAGGGAAATAAAATCTCCATTTGTATTTCAAGTACATTTAGACCATACTTAGCGGTTTATAGCACAGATTGAGAATCGAAAGTTCAGTTACTTTTTTTGAGACTATTTTTTATTTTATTTACACATCATGCAATTGTAGGTACAATAGATGGAGGCACCCAATCTGGCATGCGGCTGGTGCAGATCAAAGTCTAAATGTTTTATTCTTCTCTGTAACCCTGGTCTACTGTTCACCTCATTTCCATAACAACTTAAGATTGAGAATGGAAATTTCAGTTAATTTTTTATTTACACAACACACAATTGTAAGTATAATTATAGATAGCGGTATCTGATCTGGCATGCGGTTGGTTTGGATCAGAGTCTACATTGTCTATGTCCCTCTATAATTCTGGTTGCCTCGTTTCCAAAATAATATCAACAAAAATATATTAGCTCACCACATGACATTGTTTTGTCGGTTGCATAATTTCATTGTCATGTCATTCAAAATTAAACAAATTAGTTCTGCTGTTAATTCCAAACAATATTGATAACCAAACTAGTTTACAAATAACAAGTTTTCGAAGATTTCTGGGATTTTTCCATGCAGTGAAAACTAGTTTTAAACTATTACCAGTTGACAGTTATACTAAGATTTATGGCAACTGATAACTATTGATACTTTTCTTAATACCCAACTGTTTTGCAATTACTGCTAACGCAACCAATGAAGGGTGATAGATGAAATGAATGATGACAAAATTCCAGACTTGAGGATATTGAACCCAGGACCTTTGGAATAAACACCAGATACACTGACCACTACAACATGGGCCAGCCAGGTGTAGAATGTAAAATTTAATGTATATCTTGAATATAATCCAAAAAAAAATTTTGTACTGGAAATTTTCTTTAAAACCACATAAAAAAAATAATATTGTGTTGTGAACATTTTTTAAAAATTATTTTATTTGTATGTTGATAGAAAGTTTTGCCATTGTTAGAGAAGTTTTAAAGAAAAATCAAACAATGGAAATACTCTGTACATACATGTAAATTGGCCAAAGTACACCCAAGTTGTGTCCTTTAAAACTAGTGGCTACTCTTCAACCCCCCACCTTAATTTTAGGGGATGAAGGTAACAATTTTAAATCATTTTTCTTAGGTTTATTGTTAATTATTTGCATTGGCAAGAGAAAGTTGTGTGAGTGTTTCACACCAGATTTTTATGTTAAAAATTCATATAATTTCAAAGTTTCCGTAAAAATGTCAAAGATATACATAAGATTGGTATTTACTGGCAAATATCCCATCTGGTCTAAAATTGTGGTAGATGATTTATGTGGTGCTGAAACAAGTATCACAATGCAATTAATATATATTTAATTCCAACATGCGGTTGAAGGTCACGCTTTGGTTCCCCTTCCACTGTATAAGATTTCTCCTGAAACCCCTTACGCGACTACTAGTTAAGCCAGTCACTATAGTTCATGTTTAAGCATTTTCAGGAAATAATTTATTATAGTTTTCAAATTAGGTATACACACACTCCTGGCCCCTATGAAAATAACACACCTATTAGTCTCCAACTCTAGAACTTGAACTTCGTCCCCCATAAAGGAAAAATGGTGAAGCACTTGTGTTCTTCATTTACGTTTTTATTTGAAGCGACCACACGGTTGTTCTAAATTAAAAAACCAGCTTTGTAGAGAATTAAATACTTTACAAAAAAGGTTCTAAGAATTTTTTCGGTAGGTAGTACAGTGATTCGGCAGTTATCCGTCATCAAATAAGGAAGTCAAAGTAGCTCGTACAGTGAACTTGTGTACTCAAACCTTTTTCAGCTACTTCAAATTTATGTTTAATCCACTACAAATTGTTTAATCTACGTTTAATCCTCAAATACAGTAGCGTGCCATTTAATTCGAACACAGGGAATTTTTTGTTTTTTCTATGTTGTGGCTACACTGTTAACCACACACATTCTGTAAGCTGTCTGAGCAGGGTGAAGTTGTTGTTCTTTGTCTCTATAGCAATTTCGTGACATAAGTAGCAGTTTATATAAGTGTATTTCATTTTTTTATGACAAATTCATATATTGTTTTTGTGTCTGTTTACGTAATATATTGTAACAGTGGATGTAACTCCAAGAAAACGTTAAAAAATTGTTTCTTTCTCAGAGTATATCGGTATGACACAACGACAAATAGCTTCAGAGTGAGACATTGTACTGGGGACAGTGACTTAAAACAATTTTGAGAAACTCATTCCTTTTCACCTTGAAGCAAAGGAAAATGTGGCCGTAAAAGAAAAACCACTGCGACTCAGGATCGGTTATTAGTGAGAACAAGTAAAGTGAATCCAAAATTAAGTGCTGTGGACTTAAATAAACAGCTTGCAGCCAGTGGAATGAATTTGCATGTAACAACTGTTAGATGCCAACTTCTTGATGCTGGACGGAAAGCTCATTGACTGGCTAAAAAACAACTTTTGACCCAAGCAATGTGCAAAAAACGGTTATTGTGGGCCAAAGCACATGCTAAGTGGACTGTTGTAGACTAGAAAAATGTAATGTTCTCTGATGAGTCCCATTTTTACATTCAGGGGCAAAAGGTTTCTTACGTTCGGAAATCAGCAGATGAAAGAACATCACCGGCTCATATCCAGCAATCAGTTAAACATCCCCAGAAAAAAATGTTTTGGGGTTGTTTCACATTTGAAGGTCCTTGTTCATTAGTCCCCAATAAATGGTATGTTAAAAAGCGATGAATATGTCCAAATTCTTAAGTCAAAGGTTGAGCCACAACTGCAAACAAAATTTCCACATGACAATGGAGTGTTTCAACAAGATTTAGCGCAATGCCATACTGCCAAAAAAGTGAAAGCATTTTTCGAACAACAAAATGTTAAAGTGTTGACATGGCCAGGTAATTCCCCAGATATAAGCTCGATTGAAAATCTTTGGGCAATAGTGAAAAAACGACGACTCTCAAAAATGGATTGTACTACAAAAAATAACCTCATTGCAGCAATAATATTGGTATGGTTTCATGACGGAAAAATTTAAAAAAATGTGCAGTACACTAATTGAATCTATGCGAAATCACATACGTGAACTGATAAACAATAAAGGTGGCCATATTAGTTATAAAACATTAATAAATAGAATGTATATATATTTTTTCAAAAATAAAGTAACTTTTCATTACATAACATCTGTGTTCAGATTAATTTGCACGCTACTGTACATTTAATTTACTATGGTCTGCAACCATAATACTTTTTTTACAGTTGAGTCATTTACAAACAGTTTAACAAAAACTTTCAGTAAATGTTTTAAAATGGAGATTTTGGGAGGCCAAGCAAGAGATGGTAAAATTCAATACAGTTTTGTCGCTGTTGTGAGTCGGAACAGGTTCTGCCTGTTCCTTAATTATGAGAAGAATCATATAAAAAATACATTTTTTCACTATAAAATTACTTAATTTTTATCTTAAAATACATTTTGTACATAAAAATAAAGTTGAAAAATTAAAAATTACTTGGAATTAGTAAGATTGAGTATTAGAAAAGATGAATATGCAAACGATTAAAACAAAGTAAATTATGCAGATTTTTGTGCAGTAGATTATTTAGAATTTATGCAAATGAATAAAACAAAACAAACAATGAAGATTCTCAAAGCACATACAAAAAAATCACACAGCTTATTTTGGGTGTAGGGACACCTAAATGAAAATATTTATGAATGACAAATTTGATATTTAATATAATAATATTTAATTAATATTTTAATATTGATAAAATTGATGAATGAACATAATATTTGAAACCTACAAATTATTCAAAATACGTAACCAAAAATAAATTTTTCACCAAAATACAAAAATTTTCACCACAGTCCTCTCTTAATACCATTCATAAATATAATGGTAATATAAGTAATGGGATCATGAATTTCTGCTTTTGTTTAGGAAATACAATTGTAGACATTTGAGTTCTATAATGAGACAAACAATTAAATAAATTTCTACAGAGAAATTAGTTCATATGAGATCCTTGTACTGAATTTATCAAAGAATGACCACTAAGTAACAATGAATAACAGTAAAAGCACCAATCTTTAAGCATTTAAAAAAATATTAACAGGATTTTCCTTTAATTAAAAAAAAATAACCATTACCAAAATAAAAATTGTTAAATACACAACATATGTATTTAAAAAAGTACAAAATATACTTAAATACACTATCATATAATAATAAAGATTACAAATACATTGATTAAATTAACAAATGATAATTGTAATAAATAGAAAAATCTACCTAAATTTATATTTTACATAAAATATTATTTAAGATACATTGATAATTGATCTATCGCTAATAATAATATGGTGAAAAATAATTACACAAAAAAGAAAACAAATTAGTTCATACATAACAATAATATGAAAAAATAGTCGAATGCTTAACAAATAAAACTAACAACTCAATAATAAGTAATAACCTACACATAATCATAACATCATAATAAAAAGAAAATTATAAAAATTAAAATTTTTTTCTTTTTCATGCGTCATAATACATGAAAATGTACGAGGGCCGTTCAACAATAATTAACAAAATAATTAATGTAAAGAAAAACCGGTTCATTCAATGACAATAAAACTTCTGGAGGGGAAAGTTGGCAATCTTGGGAACACGGTCAACCCTTCTTCAATGCGCAACATTTTTCATTACGTCAAATCTCTATCTGCATCATTTTTTCCACTGATTTTTCTCGTTTTCTACAATTCATTATAAAATTTGTATTGCATGGTTATTAATTATTTTAACTTCATAAAAGTTTCAGGTAACCTTCTTAAAAGTATAGTAATGTAATAAAAATTCGCAAGATTACCACAACAAAAAAGGACATTGAATTTAACACAACCATATACACGAATATTTGTTTCACTTAAAAATCAGTTTTACTGCATAAAATGTGAAAGTAAAGAATAATCGAATCACAGTAATAATGCAAGGAATAGCATGTCTAAAGGTGCGGTTTTGTTGACTGCACAGCAAAATTGCATAAATGATTTTATTCGCAAAGATAAACTAGTCAAAATTTCTCTAATGGCTAGTTTGTGTAATATTATTGGAACTGCACATTTAATCATTTTTGACATGGTGAAATATTGTAAAACATGTTCAAGATGGGTTTCAAGGCAGTTGACTCAAGTCAATAGACAATCAGATTCACATTTGTTCTGAGTTCAAATAAGAAGTTAAAGCAGAAGAATTACTTTCTAGATCATATAATAACTTTTGATGAAATAAGGATTTAAAATTTCAAGCCCGAACCCAAATGACGAAGTCTTGAATGGAAAAATCTGGATTTGGACAGCAAAAAAATTCAAAACATATGTCAACAGGTAAAGTGATTTTGATGATCTTGTGTGACTTGCAAAGCCCAATTTTTTATGACTATTTAGAGCAACAATGTACTGTGAACAGTGAATATAATTCTAACATAAAATAAGGTCCACGATAAGACAAAAACATAAAAGCGCTCTCTCAAAAGGAGTGATCCTCTTGCATGACATAGCATGCTTTCATACGGCTCAGAGAACAGAAGAAACTCAAAAAAACCGAAACAGCCTCATCTGATTTTCATTTGTTTGGATCACCCAAACAGTTATGTGGCAAATTCAATGACAACAAAGTGGTACATGAATGGTTTAAACAGCAAAGTAAAGACTTCTTTGCTGCACGAATCAGAAAGCTGACAGAACAGTGGGACAAGTGTCTAAATATTGCGGGAGATAATGTCAAAAACCAATTAAATTTTATTCTAAGTACATAGTTTTTCTGTACATCAATATGTCTCGTTAATTATCAATTTCCCTCTTATATGAAAAAAATCATTATTAATTTAAAATACAATTTAGAATAAATAACTACAGCTGATTTGTTCTATTTTATTCTTTATAATTATTTTATCAATAAAATTTCATTAAAATTGATTATAGAACATTTTGATTTAATGAACATCACTGATCACGTAAGAAATTAAAAGATTACCGATGCTTGACAGTTAATGCAAAAAAAAAACAAAAAAAATTACAGTAGATTATAAACAAGATTGGCTAGATGGAGACTCTGATTTAGAGTTTCTAAATATTAAAGATGAACAGATAAAAAAGTCCCTTCAAAAAATTATACTAATACAGTGATTCTAATAATGCAACAAAAGAAAACCAAAATTGTCCACAGTCCATGAGGGTATTTATACAATTCTGTTTATTGATTTATCATAGGGACTAGATGTCCAACCACATTCCAACAATTTTAGGCAGTATTGGTACCTAATTAAATAGAAAGTTCAGTTGGGTAGAATTAAAAACCAACAAATTTTTTCACCAACTTCTATCAACCTCACTCGGTAATCAGGTTCATGTGAGTTTGATGTCAGTTTTTTGAAATATTTAGTTTTTCTAAATAATTCCGATAATTATCGAGATTTAATTTATTTTTAATAATGAAGTGAGACGATGATTTTGGAATTGTTACTATTTATGAACTGATTATGAATTCATTTAAAAATGTGCTAGTCTTTGTTGAGGCTACTGTATATAAATTAAATTGACAAGTTTTACTGTCTTAACTGGTTTTGATTATTGGAATAAGCATTATCAAAACATTAACACTTTTTAAAACCATAGAGTTTATCTCTAATTATGCATAAACTTTTAAATACCCAAAAAATGTTCAATATAATAGGCTTTCACAACAAATGACATTGCCGAACAGCAATTATTCTATTAAATCAAGGAGCAACTACAGTTTCATTAAATTTTTAACTTATTTTATTATAACAATTTGACGTCCATTATATTTTAAAGATGAATAATTGTTCTACCTTGCAATATAGAGTTCTGGTAATTACCAACACAATGTTATGTGAATGATAGTGATCAGAAATGGTTTTTATTAAGTCATTCATTTTTTTAAAATTTTGTTAAGTAAATGTAGTTATAGTAAACAACACGTAAAATGAAAATAAAACCAAGTTTATGCAATTCATCAAAATTAAAACAAATGACAATTTTTTACCCAAAAAAAATTATTGCTGGAAATGATAAGTAAATGCTTATTGATTCAATTTATCAATATATGTTAAGCACAACTGGTCAAAATTTCATTAAGCATGAATATTCAAAAGGTTATTACGAATTGAACTCAAAAGTAGTCGAAAACTATTAATTCAGGAAGAAACAGGTCTATGTGTAACGTACAGATTCTTTAACACTTTGCTGCTAACATGCAGGTCATTCTTCACACCATGCTAACCATGTGATTGTTGCATGTATAAAGGCTACAATTTTTAGGGCCGTTTTTTCTGTCAACATAAGGGTAACATCCTACTCAAATGTTCAGTAATGACAAGAGTTAAACAATAAATAAAACCAACAATGTGTTAAATGGTGTTAAAAGGTTTCATGATTAGGCACCGATGCCTCTTAAAATTTTAACTGACACTTAAAAAAAAGATAAAAGATAATTTACTATTTAACTCAGACGTTTATTCTTTGCCAATTCTTCATTTAATTCCATAAAGTATAAATAATTAAATTCGTTGTAGCTATTTATTCCAAAAATTTACAAATCAATAATGGATACACAATTAATTATGCGTAATATATTTAATATTATTACAAATACTTTAGCTACATTAATTTATTAACCGTTGAATCACTCTACGAATGACTTTCACTAACGGGACTCACTAATACATTCGTCGAATTAACAGAACTGTTCTCTTCACTAGTTTGTTGCAGTTCAGAAGAATTTTCACTATCATCTTCCTTTTCTTGTTTTATATGAACTGTTTCAAATGCTCTCACTTTATTTTTATTCACACTATTGCCATGTGCACTGTCTTCCAACTTCCTTTTAACGGACCCATTTGTTGTTTTATTTTTCCCAGACGCATCGCCCTCTAATGAACTTGCACTGTCAGATACTTCATTTAATGTAATGATTTCCTTTTTTATAGTTAACGTACATCGTTGCGTGTCAGACGAACTCTTATTTGAAGATTTCTTGCCGTTTCCATTATTTTTAGCGCTAATACTTTTCTTCGATTTTGAAGCTGCATCTGATTTTGAAGATGCTGCAGTTGAGTGAGGCTGTTGATCACCTTCCTCGATTACTTCAACCAAAGCCATCGGATTGAAATCATCAGGAGGATCTGGCTCAGTATCGTTATTACTTTCAGGTTCTTCAGGATCAGGACTACTTTCTGTACCCGGTTTAAAGAATTCAGGAAATTCTCGAACAATATCGTCAAAATCATTCACAGTTATCGCTGATTTATCAATAAATTCCTTATAGTTTTTCAAAAGGTCACAGTCTACTTCCTGCATCTTTGAACAAGACACTTTCAACAAATTATGCAATTGATTCACCAGGAAACTGACCTCATTTTGTGAAATCAGATTTGATGTTGAATTCCTGATGAATACCAAGCGATTGTCGATATTCTTGACGGTGTCCATCAACGAGGAAAGAATTCCATTGAACCAGTGGAGTACATTGGGTTCAGATTGACCGTCCTTATTACCATACACCATCATATGATTTGGACCACCGAATGAATTTGGCACGATCTGCGGAGGAGACGGCATGAAAGCTCCTGGCTGACCAACAAGAGCTGATCTCAGTGTACTCTGAGGAAACAAGACAGGTGGTTGAGGCATACCAAATGGTGGAGGAGGACCGACTCGTTTCCCTTGACCAGCAAAATAATCTGGTAATATTTGTGGTTGTTGCCATGGAGCACCTGCTAACTGTTTAGGTGGTGGTTTAGAACGCTTGGATGATCGTGTAGCAGGCTGGTTGTATACTTGCTGAACTGGCGGGCTCTGAACTGGGACATCACTATGAATATACTGAACTAATCCATCCACAACTTTACCCTGAACGGTACCTTTAACCGGACCTGAACTTCTGGAGGGAGGAACTGAAGGAGCTTTATTCTCTTTTGGTTTCACTGTAACATTACTCGCAACAGGTGGTGTCTTTGGGATCTCAATTTCACTAGGTGGTGGATTAGAAGCTGCAGCTGCCGCCGCTTTTACTTCTTTAGGACAACATGTTGAGAGATCCGTTTCAAGAGCCATTAAATCCGATTTGCTTACTTTAGCGTTGGAGGTGTTTATAGTCTGGTACATCCCATTCCGGTAAGCCCTGCACAGAGAAATAGTAATTCACTTAATGCTTAAATGACACACTTACCAAATACTAAAAATTGTACACGAGGCAATAAAAAAACTTCTTAATGTTTTAAATGTAAGTCAGGTGATAGCACAGCTAAAGTGCAACACTAAATATAGATCATCATATACTGTCAAATCTGACAACCTGCACTTCCAATGGTGCTTAAAGCCACTTAACTTTGATGAAAGACACAAAGATGAAAGGCAAGGGAAAATATACTAATTTCTACTACACTCAAAATACAGTTGAACCTTACTGTACATGAGCTCACACTCTTTTATAACAAACTACATTATTGCACCTGAAAGCATAAATACAGCTATGAAACAACCTTGCACATTACAAAATATTTTTGTATTGGAAATGGAAGTAGTTCTAACAATGGATTGCTTATTTTTTGTATTGGTAACCTAATATCAGTGTTCTAGCCAACAGTCAGCTATTTTCATTTTCTTATACTAAAAACAAGCCATAACTACAAAACCTATGACAAAAGTCTTAAGTCACAAGAGTCATTATATTTATAGTAATTATGATTCTACAAAAATTATGTATACATTTACTCTGATATGCTAATGCACTTGTTGCAATTTGTTCGTTTAATCATTAAATTTTTCTTAAGTACTTTTGATACAATGAATAGTGCCTATGAAAAAATAAAAAAGTTGTACAAAAGCCTTGGGTACAAAATAGTACTAGAGTACAAGAGAGCATGGTACTAAGAAGTACATCTACTTCAGGAAATATTCCCTGGAAATAGCAAATTAACTGATTTAAAACACTTCTTTGTTAGTTTCAATGCAAATTACAAGTGATTGTTCAATGATACCAACAAATAAATCATTGATAGATGCAATTTAGGTACATGTATTTTAAAAAAAAACTAAAATCTGAAAACTTTCAAATACTATGAAGCTCTTGCTGCCTATTTAAACAAAAATACTACAAATATACTAGGTGGAAACAATGTCCCAACCCGAAAATAACACAAGTTTCAAGTGTAAGATCAGCTATATTATGAACAAACAATTACGAAGTGCAGCTATAAAATAACCAGATTGAATATATAATGGACAACCAACACGTACGCGCACAACAAGCGCCATATTGCCAAGTCACAAGACATCCCCCTCACCATTCCAGTCGCGTAATTGTCAGCTGGTCACTCAGTTGGGCATTGGCTGGCGTGCTTGTCTGATTGTGTAATTGCCATCCGTCGGAAAAATGCTGAGTGTTTTGAAAGAACGTGTCAATTAAAAATTCTTGGCAAAACTTGGGAGACCACTACAGAAGCCCATACTTTGTTTAAACAAATTAATGGCAATAAATGTTTGCCCCGTACTCAGATTTTTGAGTGGTTTTAACGGTTTAAGGAGGGGTGAAAAGAGATTGAAGATGACCCACGTCCACGACGGCCTTCAACGCCGACAACGGATGATAACATTAAAAAAAATCGGCACTTAGATCAGAAAATACCATTGATTAAGTATTTGTGCAGTTGCAGATATTGTAGGAATCGATAAAGAATCAGATCAGCAGATTTTCATGAACATTGGAACATAGGAAAAGTTTGCTCAAAAGTGTTCATGACAATGCCTCGTTCCACACTGTAATGGATGTCAAGACGTGTTTGGCCAAGCACAGGATCCCTATGTTGGCGCATCCACCCTACTCACCAGACCTTGCTCTGTGTGATTGTTTTTATTCCCTAAGGATAAAAACTATGCTTAATGGAACCAGTTTTGAATTGGTTGATGCAGTAAACAGAAAGTGATGGAGACAATGAAACTGCTTAAGAGAAAATGAGTTTCAACATTGCTTTGATCAATAAAATATCCATATGGAATGGTGTATGAAAAGGGGAAGGGGAGTATATAAAAGGGGATAATGTCAAAGTTGTGAAGGAATAATAAAATAATTTTTTAGCATTAATCTGGTAATTTTTTAGCCGAACCACGTACCTTAAAATAAACATAAAGAAAAGCCACTTACACAACTTTAATTCTTCGAACATATGTGAATAAAGCAAATGCAATAGCTCGGAGTGTCCAAAGAGGTCTTGTATCACAAACATAACAGTCCCAATTATCCAGTCTATCCACCCGTTTTATTTCTTGCATACCAAAGTTACGTAAAATACATGCCTGCAAAACAAATACCCATTATTAGTTACCAAATTGCTAATTAAAACATTCACAAGATATTTTTATTACTTTAAGTCATACAGACTGGTTGGGGGTATCAATGTAACATTATTTAACACTTAACTACCAGGGCCCTTAACACACACACACACAGGCTCAGAATCCTGGATATTTTAGAGAACTTTAAAAAAAATCAGGTGTGAAACACTTACACGACTTTCTCTTACCAATATAAATGAACAATATAATTTAAGTTTAATCACTGATTAAACAATGTAATATGCAAAACATAACCTAAATTAAATTATGAGCAAATGACACAAAATAAAACTCAATCTATGTAGAAAAAAATACTTCAAATAAAAGTTGCTATTTTTTTTATTTCCTATAAATTTTATTTGTGTACACTTTTGTACACAATTTTATCTATTTTGACAAGCAAAATACAGAAAATCACAAACTAAGCCTTAGAAAAACAAATGTTTGAAATAAAATTTATAGGTATTTTTATTTTTCTACAACTTTAATTATAAACACTTTTGCCCTAAAAAGCAAACTAAGGCTGCAACCTTAAAAAAACAATTTTTTACTATGAGAGAGCAGCCTCCCCAAGAATTTCAGCAGACATGGTGTTTACCCTACCTTGTAGACAATTAAAATTGTAGTTAATGAGGCGATTTTAAAAAATAATCGTTGAATCTGTTTTTGAGAAGTAGTATGAATAAACCGCTACTTCTGGTAAACTTATTTTGACAAAAATGTTCATTTTAGATCCTCTGGTGGTACCTAACTTTAGTTTCAAGTTTCAACTTTGTACAATATTCTGTACTTGATATTTTGTTCACACACAAATACACACCAATTGCTAAAAACATGTTTTTCAGTTTCAGAGGGTCTGAAAAATGTGTATTTTGAAAAATCTACAAGAAAACAATACTTTCCTTCACTATATAATATTCATATAGTGCAAAGGGAAAGTACTGGTAGCACGCTATAAGTTGACAATTGCACCTATCATGCGGAGGACAGTATACTATCTATCATACTTACATCGTCCAACCCGAAAGCATAAGACATGTATCAAGCATGTAACTCAAAATGTAACCACAACAAACACTTAAGTAATAAAATTCAGGTCATGACCTGTCGCACTAAATAAGTAAGGAACAATGTAATTTAAAGAAAGTGAATTGTTTAAAATTCAAATGCAATTTAACAAAACTTTACTGAAAATAATGAAATATGAAAACCCTAAAAATACAATAAAACATTTTGAGATTGCCGTAAAACTAGTATTACTCACAATAATTAGCTCACATCGATGGAACTCACAGACTAACTAGTCTATCACTACAACTGTCAAGAGTGCAGTAATTCAGTTTTGCTGATGACCAAAAAGGATACTAAATATAGCTTAGGCCTAGTATTATGGCTTATTTAGAATGAATGTTTATTATTTAGGATAATTATTAAAAATCAATAAATAATACAATCGGATGTTTATAAAACGACTTTGTTGTAAACATAATAGATCAATGTAAGATTAAAACTACAAAATGATGTCACAGTTAGAGCTGTCGCTACGATGTATTTAGAAAAGCACATATAGTAGCACTTCCAACCCCCGCATAGTCCAGCCTTACTCTCGCTGACGATCGTCAACTTATATTGCATTACCAGTAAAAATGTAGTATTCATTCATGTAAATAACATTTTAGACATTTCATTTCCCAATAAAGTTACAAGTTAAAAATGTCAAAATGAAACACGTTAAAAATGTCAAAATACTATATAGTACATAGCATTTACATCACTTGTGCACTTGTACATCATTTCATACCACCACAATGACCAGAAAAAAGACTAAACAAAAACAACTATCATAAACTATGTTAAGCACTCCCAACAATTTAATTTTTGATGGTTAGTGAGTGAGATATGATACACAAAACACCGTGCTGATCCAGTGACAGACAACCATATAGGCCTAGATAATTAACAAATGAGAAAAATGGTTGTACATAGACAACAGTTTCATTGTGCGAGCATAATTCAGGAATAATGTATCTACATTACAGCGAAACACTGTACACAATACAGGGTGATTCATGAAGATATGCAGAAACTTTAGGAGCTCATTGTACAAGTAAAAATAATGAAAAATGTTCATATAAACATGGGTCCGGAAATGCTTCGTTTCCGAGTTACGGCTAGCGAAAGTTTCGCCCGGATTTCAGCTCACCAGGGGAAATGAGGTCTTTCTGAAATTCTGGTAAGGTAGATTAAGAGGAAAATTCAATCATTTCTTATGGTTTTTGACCTGATAAATTGAATAAAACAGATCCCAGAACTGTAAGTTAAATAGTTTTTAAGAAAACCAGTGTTAAATGCAAAAAAATGAAGTTAAAACACATTTTTTCATCTTTGGGCAAGAATAACTTTGTTATTTCACCAAGAAAAAGTTAAGATTTTTGAAAAAAAAAACATGTAGAAAATTTTATTCTGAACAAACCGGTGTAAATAAAGTACACAGAAAGCGAATAGATGTTTGATTAAATGAATTTTTATTCATAACAGTACAGGGTAAAATTAACCGAAAAAACAAAGATGAAAAAATGTGTTTTTTTTCACTCCATTTTATGCATTTGACACTGGTTTTCTCAAAAACTATTTAACTTACACTTCTGGGACCTGTTTTATTCAATTTATCAGGTCAAAAACCATAAGAAACAATTGAATTCTCCCCTTAATCTATCTTACCAGAATTTCAGGAAGACCTCATTTCACCTGGTGAGCTGAAATCCGGGAGAAATCTTTTGCTAGCTGTAACTCGGTAACGAAGCATTTTTGGACCCATGTTTATATAAACTTTTTTCATTATTTTTACATGTACAATGGGCTCCCAAAGTTTCTGCATATCTTCGTGAATCACCCTGTATAAAGTGGGATAAAATGAGGAGAGGCTTGATTCTCAATTACAATGAATGGAGCAATCACAAACCATCAAAAAAGCTCTATTTGAAGCATGACACTTTATAACCACTAGCTGAAGGCTTAAAAACTTCATAATTAATTTTTTTAACAAAAACTATCTGAAGTAGGCCAAACTATTGACAATAATGTGGCACAAACTCAAGGTAAATTACTGTTATTATTCAGAAATTTTGCTAGTTTGACTTACTGCTACAGAATTATCTAGTGTCCTTTGTTCTCACCTGGCAGAAGACATTGCTGCATGAATTGCATAAGAACACTTCACCACCTTCTCCGCACCATCGACAGAACTCGTCGGAACCTTCATCCTGAGGGAATTCACCCTGGCCATAAAAATTGGCGCACTTACGACAGATTAATACTTTAAGGAATCGATGGCAGACCATATTCTTCGAATTTTGTGGACAGGCACCAATATGGATATCACAAATAGTGCAGTGCAACCTTTGTTTCAGTACATTCGATGATGGATCTGTCAGGTAAAATCATACGAAACACATTAACACAATATTACAGAATAAGCATCAAACAGAACTAACAAAATTAATGATCTTCAAACTCACCAAAGTACAAATTCATTATTATTTTATGGATTATCAGTTTTAATTTGCCTATAATAGGCAGGTGGAGTGTTAAATTATTTGCACTCGATCTGCTAGTTCCAGGGCTACAAAAAATAGTTCTGTTTCTTATAACACTTGGTCAGCCAATTATACGACTGTAATTTCAGAACAGAATTTAAAAGTGTCGTCAATTCAGATCTCTCAGTCCAGCACTATTGTACCATTATAATAAAAATTAATTACAGTAAAACCCGTTAAATTGACCATTTCAGACAGGAACCAAATATTTTATACAGTAATTAAAAGGAACAATGGTTCTTTGAGTTGATTTATGTTGTACATTGACCACCTACTCTGCTGAATGGTATCTCGGTACTCTCTTTGACCTTCCAGCAGTAGTAAAATGTAAAATGCGTCCAAGATGCACGTATACCATTCTAATTGTCCCTATATTATTATTACCACTAGTTTTAAATCATGGGGTTTCAAAAGACATTCTTTATTTAACAACATTTTTTAAAGTAAGTTGTTATAATGAGATACTAAGTATAAACAAATTTTTAATTTGAAGCAAAGTGCGGCAGTCATTTTAGTAAGATTAAATACGCAAGTCCAAGTTGTTTGTTTTGATTTATTAATTTTAATTAAAAATATACAGCAGTACTTAGAAATATTAAATTAATATTAAACGGAAAATTTGTAATGAGCTGTCCATTGAAAAAAAGAAGGGCTAGATTTGATTGATGAAGGAAAAAGCCAAAGAAACAATATACAGTAAAATGAATTTGTTTTCTATAAGCTTAAACTTAGAAGTCCTTCTCCCATTCTTTTACTATTTTTTCTATAATATGACCACCTGTCTTAGTTTATCGGTATTATTCTGAACGGTAGATGGTCATTATACGCAGGTATTACTGAATATAATTTAAACCACAAATTTCTCTGTTCTAATGTCTTCTTTCTACTAATGAAAGGTAAGAATAATACATTTTCACATAAAAATAGTTTAATTATTACTCAAAAGTACTTTCTGTTAATTCGAGTACTCGCATTTCTATTCACCGTATTTATTATGTACTGCATGTTGTACAATAATAAATGTATGTACTTTTTTATAACCACGCAACAAGCAAAAAAACGCGTATAATACCATACAATATTTAGCTTCTTTTTTTTTTTTTTAACATCAGACTGTTCTGCAATTACTGCTAATGCAGACGGTGAATGATGAAATGATTTTTTGTAACGTATGAAAAAACGCCGTGCCTGAATGGGATTCGAACCCAAGACCGCATGATGAGAGGCGAGCACGTTACCAACTTCGCCAATGCGGCCGGCACAATATTTAGCTGGTGAATAGATGAACAAATACGTAAAATCATTCGCACGACTGACTGATGCCTTGAAACATCATGGCATTCCCTCACTGCAATGGTACGTCAGCATACCAGCACATCCATGATTCCAGCATCTGGGCTCAACATGTGAAGTAAGCAGTTTATTATAATTCTTTAGCAGTTACAACTGTATACACATAATTTATTTGAAAAATTAATATTTTGATAAATTTAAGAGTGGAGAATCCAGATGGCAGAGATGAGATTTCTGCGGAGGATTAAGGGGTGTATATGCTTGGAAAGAATAAGTAATGAGGAAATAAGGTCAGAATTGGGTATTTACAACTTGAACAAAAAGATAAAGGATAACTGCCTAAGTTGGAGATAGCACATGGCAAGGATGTAAGATCACAGGATATCTAAGCAGGCACTCCGGTATGCTCCAGACAGTTAAAGGGATGACAGTAGACCAAGGGAAAGATGGAGATAGATGATATAGTATGAGGTCGGAACAGGCTGCGGACTAATCCTTGGTTGGAAGCAGAAGAAAAAGAAGATAAATTTAAAGGGAAGTTTTGTTATTTATAAACATCCAGATCCCGAAAGAATCTAGAATAAATGTCACAATACTGTAACTATCTTGCATCAAAAAACAGTACAACTTTTTTATCCTAAGGCGGCAAGAAAAACTCATGTTCACTCCCTCACGATGGGGGGAAGTAGTGTTCGACTAAGTTGAGGAGTCCTCGTTCAGCCCCAAGGAGGCCGCAACTGCCTACTAACCAAAAACCCATTGCTTCTTGGCCACTTGATCCGACATCAGCAAAATACCCTCCACCTCCCAATACAAACAATACAACTTAAACAACTCTTTCTTACCTTTAAAATAGTCTTTTCTAAATTCTCTCTCTTCAGTTGAACACAGGAATACGTTCATTGGATCATTTTTATTCATCGGCGAATCGTCATCAACACTGACAATTTGAAAATCACCATTGTTACCTCGTGAATGACCGACAGGATTTGCAGTAGACGGGACACTAGCAGCACTTACTCGGTTAGTCGATGGTTTAGGATTTTGTCGTATCTGGACACTGCGAGTTGGAATTGACTTTACTTTCGGCTCTGAAAATAATATATCTTGTTAGGAAATTCAAAAATATAAATTTTCCTAAATAATTACTGTTTAAAAATACTGTCCTCAAATTTATGACAGCTTATTGTGTTCCAATTACTTACAACACAACTTTTAGATAACATTATTTACAAAGAAATAGCTCTGTAATAACTAATGAAACTACGAACATAACCTGTCATGTCAACAGTAAATAAGAATGCACAAGTGAGTACACCCAAACATCAAACTATCTTGACATATCAAATTTTAAGAAAATATATCAATAGATGAAAATAAAAGATACTGATGGCTTTCCTGATCGATTCACTTTAATTTGGTATACTACTAGTGCTATCTATTACTGAGAATAACTAAAAATAATTACACTCAATACAAAGTAACAATATACAAGTACCTTACGGCTTTGGGTAAAGAAACAAAGAAAGCAGGTTGCCTGCTTCCTATTGTCAGCATCTACCGGCATTCATCGGCACAAAGAATGTTTTCATGATTGAGGATGTGCATAATAAAAGCAGGAATGCGCGTATCGGCGTGGGCTACCAACGATGGACAAGACTTTAATTGCCACGGGGTTTGTTAAAACTCCCATGAGATAAAAGAAATAAATTACATAATAATAGAAATGTTCTACTTTATTTAGTACATAATTGAAAATGTCATTCTGGTATAATGGAAAAATTTATCTTTGTCATTAGCTCTATAAACATGTGACAACATGCACAATGTAGTTTTCAATCATGATTTACCACATGAATACTTTTAACTTTATTTTTTTTATTTTAAAGCTGGCCTCTGGGCCAACCCAGTCAGTCAGCCGGTAGTAAGTTGCTATTATTTGTTAAGTAACACCGGTTGGGCAAGCAACTTTGTATGGAGACCAGCTGACAGTCATCCATGAATAAACTCTACTGGGGGTTCCTGTTCGAACTCTTGCCTAATTCATGTCAAATAATACAGCAAAGCAGCGATCAAATTGGATAGTTGTCAATAATGCAGCCGACAAATAATAATAATAATAATGTAGTTCCCGACATAAAAAGGAATAATGTAGTTCCCGATAACAAATTAAAGCTAAAAAAAATATTTTAAAGCTGAACTTTCAAAAAGAAAAAATTCATCATCCGATGAACTAGACTGCTAATTTTACCAGCTTTTATGTGCATTTCTTACGTCCATGAACCAGCGCAGATCAAAACAGGTACCCTCCTGCAGGAAATCTGAAAACACATACCTGCTTTCTTTGTGTCCTCACTCTTTGGCGTGACATTTAAGTCATAATATCATTACCTTGAAGCTTTTAAGGGTTAAATAAATAAACGGAACAGAAAATAATTAAGAACTAACAACGTCTAATTAAAATACTGACTTTCTTCTTTTTCATCCTCAGAATCGATAAGTACAATTTCACTCGGTTCCTCCTTAATCTTGACAATAGGCTCAATCGGAACAGAATTGCTAGTGGAGCTGTTACTATTACTATTTGATATGATAGTTCCACTAAATTCATTCACATATTCTGTGACTACTGGTTCAGGTGGAAATTCATCTTCTTTCTTTGGTTCTTCACCTGAAATATGTTCAATTGGTGTTCGTACAACATTGTCTATTACAGAGCATTTAAAAAAGAAACTATTGCACTAGAACCATTTTTACAATAAAAAGTAAGCAAACCATGCTTAAATAACTTCTTCAATAATCTTCAAGCAGAATTTTACAGCGTAATTACATATAAAATGTACACTTTCGATAACTTATAAAAAATTTAATTTTTATAGAAGACAGTAATTGTATGGTTTTACCAGAAATGTTTTTAACATTCACATTTAGTCTAATCTGCTGTTAACGCCATAAGTCGTTCCGTTAAGATTAACACATTGAGCTGAACCCCAAATACATTAGGGTTGAACATTATGCCCAAGTGGACCAAGCCGAAGTACTTTTGGGCCTCCTTATTTAAATAAATACAAAATCTTTCACATCACATTTTCATGATTCATTTTTATAGAATGAATAAATATTTCATAAATTATTTAATTCTCTATGATTAAAATGTATTCTGTTTGCTTTTTTTTTAGAAAATGTACAATTACATATTGAAACACAATCACATGATTATTCGTAAGCTGTTTACGTGCACGTTTTGTTTGACAGAGTTTCTTTTGCTGTTAAGGATTTCTTTTTGGTTACAAGTATAATGTTGTTCTCGTTGCATAAAATAGTTCAAATTATAAAAATAATGTTTCCTTTGTTATTGCACAGTTCAACATTGTTTTTGCAGTATTTTTTTTTCAGTTCCATTCAAGTGCAGCCTATTCCTTGTGTGTTCTAGATTAGACTGCTTACACATTTGAACTTAGTAACAGATTTCTTATAAATCTTATCATAATAGGCAGTAACACTGGGCGAGTTTAGAAACTGCACATTATTAAATAATAAGCACTTCAATAATTAATGTTATCAGTAAGTCCATTTCGTTTTTAGAACATGGGACATCCATGATTCAAAAACTGAGGGTTGATGAATGAGTTATTGTCTGAATCTGATTCAAAACTGAATTCTGATTAAGCAAATTCTTCTAGAAGCAGGCAAATAAATAATTCAGATGTTAGAACTTTAGTAATACTAACATTAATATGTGAAAATACATAAAATAAAAAACATGAAAATAAACTGCTGGATTTTCTCTCCAAAATGATATATATATATATATATATATATAGCTTGTTTAAATCAATGGAGTTTGTATCTAATGTAATATTTTTTAAAACACCAAACTGCCAGGCACTTAAGTCGAACAGATCTAAAAATGGCTATGCTTCAAAGTGCTAACAGTCTGGCAAGATGGCCGCTACTCCAGTAGACAAAGCTTTTTAAGTGTACTTGAATTAGCCAAAACAAACTTGATTACATGCACCAATGTTTCAGAATTATCTTTGGTATATCACAACCAACAAGAAAATCAATTTATGACTGAATTACAGTTTCAAAACACCATGTGTCCGTGTAAAAAAAAGGTGTTGGATGATCCCCTGTTTAAGAAAAAGAAATTAACAGTGTCCATAAGCTATATCAACATAGCATCGGCAAAATACTAGATGATTAAGTTTGAAATTGCAAATTCCTCAGCCAACTGTGTGGAAAATTCTGCTGAAAGAAAATGACACCCTATAAATTACAGTTAGTACAAATTTATACATCGACGATAAAGCCTTAGGTTAAGATTTTTGTACAAAGACGCAAGAACATGTTGGAAATAACAATACTCAAATTTTCAATGATGAATTCTCATTTCATATTAAGGATAACATTAATAGAAGACGTAATGTAAGAATATGGAAACAAAAAGGCAAAGAAAAACTACAATACATACGTAATTGTGTTTTGTGCAGTGCTTAATGAAACTGAGTACGATCCATTTTTTTTTACAAACAGTCAGCAACCGGAGTAATTTAACTGCATACATTGATCAAAATTATACCATCCTTCCACTTAACTTTGAAACTGATGTAAATAGATCAAACGAGCACAAATTTGGAAGAATTAGACTAACATGACCAAAGCCTGGGCTGGATGCCCAAGCGCCAGTGTCCTGGCGGGTCATGTTATATTAACATAACATGTATAAACATAAATATTATTTATGTTTATGACAACTTCTAGCACAGTAATACGCTACTTAAGTGCCTCTTGTGTGTAGTTCAGTGCTTTATCATACAATTATCATAGTTAAATATGATTTCAATAATTAGATGAGATTTTTCTCTCGCAATATTGCAATGGCCTGCACTAAGCATTTTCTGTTAGCTAAATTTATGTATCCAGCCAATAGCAAAGCGAAGTAGAGCGATGGTTTACAACAGTTCCAAAGCTAAGTGGAATGAACTTTCACGAATCTCAAATTTTTAATAGTAGATAGATTGCCCATAATAAGCAGGTGGAGTGTTAAATTATTTGCACTCGATCTGCTAGTTCCAGAGCTACAACAAATAGTACAGTTTCTTGCCACATGGTCAGCCAATTATATGACTAAATTATTATATAGTAGAAGAGGTAGCGATGTAAAAGACACTACTATCGGTTTCATAAACACCCATCGGCATCATAGACACCCGCGTTTGAACCCTTGCATCTCCAAAACTATGAGCTGGATTTTAACATACTTTACACCAAAATTTAGCTCATTTTATTCTGCTTTTACCTAAAATAGTCCTATATTTTTAATGTTGTTTAAAAATTGTCATATCGAGGTTGAAAGACAAAAAGACCCGGTTTGCTTGATACCGCAACAAATTTCATGCGTTTAGAGGCGTGTAACTCGGTAAGTATTTGACCGGAAAATTTGAAATTTTAACACAACATAGAAAATTATATTCTTACAGCGTGTATGAAATTTCAAAATCGTAAGTTATTTAAATTTTGATTTATTAACAATATTCTGAACCCTTGCTATCTCGGTAACCGCTCGATCGTTCGGCATGGGCAAACTATCATTTTATTCAGTGTAAAAAACTTAGTACAAATATGTTAATATGAAATATCGATAGTCCAATGTTGTGGTAGAAATTTTAAAATTTTGAAAAATAGATGAGTAAGGCGGGGGGTGGGCGCTACTATCCATTTTGCTTGAATCTGACTGTCTACCTGAATTGACAATGAAGACTGTCAATTCAGGTAGACAGTCCGACAGGATATCACGTACACAAACTAGCAACATCCCCCCCCCCCGCATTACCCATCTAGTTTTCAAAATTCTAAAATTTCTACCACAACATTGGCCAATCAATATTTCATATTATTAACATATCTGTACTAAATTTTTTACACTGAATAAAACTATAGTTTGCCCGTGCAGAACGATCGAGCGATTATCGAGTTAGCAAGGGTTCAGAATATTATTAATAAATCAAAATTTAAATAACTTACGATTTTGAAATTTCGTACACGCTGTAAGAATATAATTTTCTATGTTGTGTTAAAATTTCAAATTTTTCGGTCAAATACTTATCGAGTTACACGCCTCTAAACGCATGAAATTTGTTGCGGTATCAAGAAAACCGGGTCTTTTTGTCTTTCAACCTCGATATGGCAATTTTTAAACAACATTAAAAATATAGGATTATTATAAGTAAACACACAATAATATGAGCTAAATTTTTATGTAAAGTATATTGAAATCCGATTCATAGTTTTGGAGATGCAAGGGTTCAAACTCGGGTGTCTCTGATTATGAAACCGACAGTAGTCAGGGTTCTCTCCTCTGAGAGTAATAATTTTAATAGCTTAATATAGATGACTGAAGATGTAATATCTTCTACAGAATTTAAATAAAATTTTTAGTTTCAAATGATATTGTGTACTCTGATGATGGTGGATACACCGCAACACATGTAAGTGACAGGTAGTAGAAATCAAGGCAGCTTAAAAAGGTTAGTGAAATGTATTATATGAGATAGAATTGAGAGTAACGAATTTCACTACACAGCCAGATCCTGTGGTGAATGAAGTGAAGGTGTCATTTGCAGGGTGGAAAGTATATGCTCTTCGGAGGGCCCGGCTTGCTGATAAACATACTTTTCCACTCTTTTTTTTACGTCTGGCTGTTCTGCTATTACTGCTAATGCAGACAGTGAAGGATGAAATGATTTTTGGTAACATATGAAAATATGCCGTGCCTGACTGAATGGGATTCGAACCCAAGACCGCATGACGGGAGGCAAGCACGTTACCAACTACACCAATGCGGCTGGCACTTTTCCACTCAGTGAGGAAGGCATGGTAAACCACTTAACTCCTCATTTTACTCAGTGAAGCCTCTAGAGTTTCAAACCAGCCTTTCGGCTGATGACCTAAATAATAATACGTTTTAGAGTAAAACATTTCAACATGTGAATACATTCAGAATGCTTGACAAAAAATTTCTATTTAAAACTTCATGTAAATCTAATAAAGTAAAAAAAGACTCATTTAATTTTTACAGACATCCTAGGGTCGAGGTTGTCTATTCAGCAATCATTCCAAAAATTGGTTCACAAGTTTGCACCAAATTTTATTATTACTACAGAATAATATAAAAAATGAACATATAATCTAACCTTGATTATCATCAGTGGACTCCAGAGGATCATTTTCTTGAACTTCAACTACTTCCATGACAACAGGAGTCTCATCGTCCTTTGTTTTATCACAATTCACCTCATCAATTGACTTCTTTTCTGTCTCTACAAGAGTTAAAACAAAAAAACAAACGATTTAGGGTTTTATTTTTTTTTTAATTTGCTGTAATTTTTTAAGACATAAATTTAATTTTGGTTTAAAATATTTAATATCTCTACATTGGTGGTAAAAGGCACTACATCATTGGAATCATATTGCCTGATGAACAACCATGGATCTCTATGGCACACAAGATAAAATGGTTCTCATGTGCCCATTGCCCCTCATTCAGCCACATTCTTTTCAATCATTTTTTGTCAAAATATTTAATATCTCTACATTGGTGGTAAAAGGCACTACATCATTGGAATCATATTGCCTGATGAACAACCATGGATCTCTATGGCACACCAGATAAAATGGTTCTCATGTGCCCATTGCCCCTCATTCAGCCACATTCTTTTCAATCATTTTTTGTCAAAAACTTCTACAAACAAAAATACTGTTCTTAATCTTAAACACAATTTAATTTTTTGTGACAAACTAAAAGTACTTTACACTTTAGTTAGGTTCAATAGTATCAAACTGAAATTTAAAAAAAATAAACTAAATAATGCCTAAAATAATAAATTATTCAAGATATGTCAACATTGAGACTGCTGACACAGATTAATTGAGATGTTGAACTATATGAAATTCGGGATTTGTAATAGTTTTATTAATTTAGAATCTATTAGTCCCCACAGAATAGTAAAAACTTTACATATTGGCAGGAACTTTCTGTATCATGGCTTTACAATGTATTTGCATTCCAACAAACATGATTACTAACCTCAAAATGACAGCATATAACATTTTACAAATTGACTTTTCTTAAATGAAACAAGTATCTAGTTAACTGGATAGTTGATCACAAAATAAATATTCACTTCAAACTGCCAAAATAATATACTGTCAATTTTTAAGAATTATTAAGTAGACCTACAGAATTCCAGATCTAGGTTATCCCACGGGTACATTTAAAATTGACATAATTTAAAAGAAAAGCTGGTAAAAAGCTGAATTGCTCCAAACGACAAATTTATAATTCCAATGGGCGACAGTTCATTAAAAAAAAAAACATGTTTTGTCCTTATTACCTTCCCATAAAAATCCTATCAAAAGCTCCGAAAATTAAATCACTAAAATATAATTGACACATTTATTTTCCCTATCGTATAAATGAGAATGCACAAAAACCGGCACCAACTGTAAAACAGATAAATGCCTCAAAATATTTAATAAATACCAATATTTGCTACTTGATAACCAAGCCGCACAAAACTGATAAACATAACCAAAAAGTTATAATATTCTAACGCTTGAAATGCCAAACAGGTAGGCTACCATAAAGGTTAGGATGTATTTATATTACGTACCATCATCTTCCTTTTCATTTTCTAAATTATTTTCGTTATTTTCTTCGTCAACGACCATATCCAATCCAGTACCATAACCATTTTCAACTGCCATTGGAAATAAAAATAGTTCGGGTTGAACGAACAAGAAGTACGACTACAAGCAGGCAAGTATGGCAGTTTCCGAGGGAAACTTCAATATAAAGACTCGTGAAATTCGGTAACTAAAGTTATAAACTAAAGGCGCCAAGGTTCATTTTTACAAATATATAAAACAATTAATAAAAATGAAGTATTAAATAATGAAACACCAAAAATATTGGAATCCAAAGAGCATTATTTCAAAATGTTAACAATACATGTATACACAACGACGTCCCGAGTTCAGCAAATCTAATCAGTACCGCCAACAGTTCGTAATTTTAGTTACTAGTCATGAATTCATTAAATGTGTATTATCCAATGAAATTGTGAGATCATAAAATAAGTACTATTCAAATGAGTAAATTGTTCAAAAAATTTAAAAAATGAAATGTAATAATCTGGAAGTTTAGCGTCGACAAAATCTGTTAAATTAAACACCGCTCTTTAAAGGACTTGTCAAATATCTCGTAAAATAATTTTATACAAAAATATTAAACAAACAGAAGTTTTTATTCGAAAATAAACGTTTTAGGCGATTGACGTATGAATGAGCGCAAATCGCAGTATGTTAGTATCTCCTACGCTATCAAAGTATTCTCAATCTTTGGTCCGATTTGAAGCGTCTGGGGTCTTTCTTAGAAATTTCTAATAGTTTTTATTTACTAAATTTAGTTAAAAGTTCAAAAATATAAGGTGTATTTAATGAATAATTCTGAATTCGGTTGTTTTTAATGTATTGCTGAAATTATGATTTTTGGTTTACAAACTGTGTGAAGAAAAGTCCACAGCTAGTCAAAGATATTTTTGGCCAAGATGGTTAGGAAACTTGATTTACAATAAATTTTAATGTAACTCAGTTACTCGCAGCAATTTTGACTTATGGATAAACTAATTTAATACTTACAGGTGTTACAAAGAATTTGAATGTTCAGCGAGAGGACATGAAAAGTAGCCGTTTGGAGTGAAAAAACGCTTAGACCAGCTAAACTCTAGTGTGTTGGTAACACTGAAAATGTTTGGTGTATACAGACAGCAATACACCGTTCCCTATCCCCCTAGAAAGTTCGATCATGTAGCGGCGAGTCGACGCTTCAGCTAGAATATTCAGCGGGACTCCGCCCATTATTCGACCAGGAACCGGAAACTGTTCTATAACATTAAACCGATAAGTAAAATGCTCGAATGTTACCAGCAGCAGTGCATGATTGTGGTGGGGTAAAGTAGTGGGGGAACATTGTCTACTGAACTGTATTCTCCTTCTCTACATCGGCCGTTAACTCCATACAATGCAGCGCCCGACACTACTCGAAGTAGTACACAATGCTCGCTTTGAAAGAAAAAGTAACATCAATCACTCACCGACCCCTCTTCCCCTCCACTCTATATTGACCTCGTCCTTTCTCATTTTGTAACGTAACTCAACTCCAAGCGTCTACTCTAAAACACTGACAGTGTTGTAACTCCTTAGCCTTGATCTGTCATTTTACTTGCCATCTTGTCTATAAATACATACCAGCTTCTCCTTTATGTAATTTCTCGGTCTGCCACGCTATGCTTTTCATTCATCATTTATCAAGCTATTAATGCATAAATGTTAAAATAATTTTTGTATGGTTGAAATGTACGGTTCAAAACAATATTACTTCGTGAGAAAGCAAAATCAGGTAATGACATTTAAAAATCAGTTCAATGATTTAAAAAAAAATCAATAAAATTTAAAATACTTTTGTTAACAAAATCTTTATATTAAAACAATACAAAATTCTAAGGTTTATCCTTTTTACTTTTTCTGCATCAATTCCTTACGTGATTTCCGCTAGTAAACTTTTCTACGAATCCCCCTCACGGGATTTTAAAAATAGGTGCGTTTACGTAATACCCACACGACACTGCGGCGGGAAAATTGTATTAGTACTATTTTTTAGTTTAGCCAAACTTAAAAGCTATCAATCTATCTGTTCTCGAGATGTTACCTCTGGTGTCTTCGTACCTAACAGCACAACTGTTGCGTTGAAGTAGGTATTGCTTTTTCACCTTTAACTACTAAAGGGTCAACTATTTATGTAGCTCCAAATTTAACTGCCAGAAGGATATTGCAAAGATATTTACGTTATTCGATGTGGTTTATTGTATTAATATGCAATAAAAAATTATTTATGCTTGATAGGCACGACAACGGTGTGTTAGTGTTACATAATTTTAATTTTCACAAATAATATTATTTTTATTCGTATTAAATATTATTAATATTGAACACTAGGCTATACGGAAAAAATATAAATTTAATATATTAAAATGTATATATTATAATTTTTTAAATACCACCGTATAGTTCTTACATTTTTCATTTTTTCACTTTTATTCTTTCATCCTGTTGAATATTACAGTTTAGGTTTTATCGATATTTTTTGGACTTGGATATAACGGGTGATTCAAAAAGAGCGCCGGTTTTTAAACGGCTGGTAAATTTTTGTTTATCGGTTGGCAACATTGTTAGACCTCATTTCTATTTCGGAGAACATTCCGATTGACGATTCAGTTGTAGTTTCTCTTGTTCGCAGTGTAGTACTCTCGCAGTCTGTGTCTAACCATGGAGAAGTTTACTATTGCACAACGAGTGTTAATCGTCAAAACATTTTACCAGAGTGGAGAGAGGTATGCGGCTACTGTCAGGCGACTTCGCGGTACTCTAGGACGTAATGAAGCACCGAATGAATCAACAGATCGCAGGCTCATGAAAAAGTTTTTTGAGACGGGTTCAACAGTCGACCTTAAAAGTTCTGGACGTCGTCGTTCTGGCCGAACTGAGCAGAACGTTGCGTTGGTTCGTGACAGTGTGGCTGTTAGCCCAGCAAAATCAATACGTCACCGTTCTCAACAATTGGGTTTACGATGTTCTTCTGTACGGAGAATTCTTCGGTACGATCTCCAATATCACCCGTATAAAATTCAGTTGCTGCACGAGAAACAATGTTGTTGCTCCGTGAACGGTTCCAGGATCGCATCATTTCTCGTAATTCCGACCATCAATGGCCACCAAGGTCGTGTGACTTGACGCCTTGTGACTTTCATCTCTGGGGTCATCTGAAGTCATTGGTGTATGCCAATAAACCCCGAAACATCAATGACTTGAAGGAGGAAATTCGACGGGTTATCGGGCAAATGGAAGTCGAAACTTGTCGTGCAGTAATATCCAATTTCATGGACAGAGTTGATGCGTGCCAGCGCAGTAGAGGAGGACACATGCATGACATCATTTTTCATACATGAAATCGGAAGGTAAGATGAACTTGTTGATGTATTTATTTTCAGTTTTTCAATAAAATTAATCTCTTAATTTGATATATCAAAACCGGTGCTCTTTTTGAATCACCATATACCTGAGCCATTAGGAGTAAACTGCAGGAGAAAGTGCAGAACTCCGGAGATATCGCTATTCGGATTTACAAAAAAAAATTATTATTATTATTATCACCAGTTCCAAAAAATAAAAAATAAATAAATAAAAAATAAATAAATAATAAAAATTAAACTGTTCTTTAGGTGGCTCGAGATTAACTTTGATAAAATGAATCAAAGAAATGGAAAACCAGAGATGATGTCATATTACAATAGTACTTATTTTTCGAGCGTTCTTCAGTCTTGTGTTCAAATACCTAGCATAAAGTAGGTATCGTTGTAAATCAAGGTTTTAGCCATGCCAAAACCAAGGGATTTTTCATAAATTGTAACATACAATATGCCTGTCATAGAATTTTTTTTTGTCATCATTCTCTCAACTGGTTTGATGCAGTTCTCCAACCTGTTCTATCTTGCGCAAGTCGTTTCATATCTACATACCTGTAACACCCTACATCTTTTGTAATTTGCTTTATATATTCTAATCTTTGCCTCCCTTTACAATTTACTCCCTCAATATTACCCTCCATTATTAATAGCCCAATACCTGGATGTCTTAGGATATGCCCCACTAGCCTATCCCTTCTTTTGGTAAGATGCTTCCATATACTTCTTTTTTCATCCACTCGCCTAAGAACCTCTAAATTACTTATTTTGTCCACCCACCTAATCTTTAACTTTTCCTATAACACCACATTTCAAAAGCTTCTATCCTCTTCTTTTCTACAGCCCCTATCACCCACGTTTCACTTCCTTATAATGCTACACTCCAAACACAATGTTTTAAGAAATTTTTCCTAATCTGTAAACCAATGTTTGTCAGTAAGCTGTTTTTCATTTCAAAAGCTTTTCTAGCTTGAGCAATTCTACTTTTGATATCACTTGTGCTTCTACCATCCTTTGTTATTTTACTCCCTAGATAGCAGAATTCCCCAACTTCCTGTATGTTTTGTTGCCTACTTTTAAATATCCCTTCTCTTCTAAACCACTCTTGCTGCTGCACAACACTTTCGTTTTGTTCTTATTAATTTTCATGAAGTAATCCTTTCTCAAGATCTCATCCATTCCACTTAAGGCATCCTCTAGTTCTTTTTTTGTCTCGGCTAATACTACTATATCATTGGCGAATCTCAGCATTTTTATTGTTTCTCCTTGAATTTTTATTCCTGCCTCAAATTTCTCCTTCACTTCATTTATAGCCTCTTCTATATACAAGTTAAAAAGTAGTGGTGACAAAGAACAACCTTGTCGCACACCTTTTCTTACAGCAGCCTCTTTTTCGTACCCATCGATTCTCAAAACAGCTGTTTGATTCTTATACAGACAGTAGATAACTTTCCTTTCTTTGTGTTTCATTCCTAGCCTTTTCAAAGTTTTAAACATTTTACTCCAGTCCAAATTGTCAAATGCTTTCTCTAAATCTACGAATGCCATGTAAGTAGTTTTATTTTTCTTTATCCTTTTCTCAATAATCAGTCTCAAAGCCAATATTGCATCTCGAGTTCCCATTCTCCTTCTAAATCCAAATTGGTCATCATCCAATACTTCTTCTACTCAGTGTTCTAATCTCCTGTATAGGGTGGCCCCAAGCCACCGTCTGTCAGGGTGGAATGGGCAGCCCTTCCAGTTCCGTTCACCATGAGACGGTCATCGTGCTGATGAGCGATCACATGGTTACTTACAGGCCACACAACGTGAATGTATGGATAGGACACTAGCCTTCTATCCCGGCCGGTTCCCTTAAGCCTTTTGTAAAAGGAATTAAGGGGTCTCCTTCCAGTTGACGACAGAAGCCCTTTATAGCCCTGTCATAGAATAGTCAGTTAATTAACTTATTTTGTTATTTTGTATTTTGAAGTTCAGAACCAGCCGGTGTGCATAGAAGTGCAGTAGTAGTAGGTAGCAGTGTTCAGAGTACAATTCATGGCACTGAAATTTATTCCAGTTCCATACTTACTACACCAGTTTATAAGCAAGAAAACATGTAGGTTAGATGGGATTTCTAGTATAATTGTTAAAGAATGTAAACATTTTTTAATTACTCCTCTCCTTCATTTAATTAACTTCTCACTTGAAGCAGGTGTATTTCCAAACAAACTGAAGGAAGCTAAAATATTGCCTATTTTTAAGAATGGAGAAAGCCAGTTAGTTGAAAATTATAGGACCATAAGCATTTTAAACACAATTAGTAAAATTTTTGAAAAGGTAGTATTTATTAGGTTAATCTGTTTCTTGACTGAAAACCTTATCATCTCAGAGGATCAGCATGGTTTCCGAAAAGGTAGATCAACTAAAACTGCAAAAGTTTCACTTGTGGAGCAAGTAACTGTTATATTGGATGCTGGGAAGAAAGCATTGACAGTGTTTTTGGATCTGAGTGAAGCTTTTGATTGTGTTAAT
The DNA here is from genome assembly GCA_035578175.1 of Catonia carolina. Lineage (NCBI taxonomy): Eukaryota > Metazoa > Arthropoda > Insecta > Hemiptera > Achilidae > Catonia > Catonia carolina. Next base: position 135,251,958 of record JAQMRL010000002.1, read on the forward strand.
CAAGAAATTTTATTGAAAACATTAGAGTCATTAGGTGTTAGGGATGTAGAATTGAAATGGTTTCAGTCTTACATTAATAATAGATTTCAGTGTGTGGAGATTTCTATAGTTGTTGGGGGGAATTTTACAAAGGTTGTATCTGGAAAGCTTGAAGTCAAAGCAGGCGCTCCACAAAGGTCAGTTTTAGTTCTAATTCTGTTTCTATTTTACATTAATAGGCTACCAGAAGTCATACCTAATGGCAGAGCTTTGTAGTTTGCTGATGATACTTCAGTGATCATCAGTAACAGTTTACTGGTAGATGCTCTTGAAGTAAATACACATGTTAACATACAGTCCGTAGTATAGTTCTTGAATCAAATGTTATTAACAGTTAATGGGAAAAAGTGTCAGTACTTGCAATTCAAAAACAAATATAACATTAAAGAAAGTAAAGAAGTGGATGTATTTATTCATAATAATAGTTTAGAGCATGTAGAAACAGTGAAGTTCCTAGGAGTATCTCTAGATAGATTTTTGTCTTGGGACTTCTATACCAATCAAGTTTGTAGTAAAATATCATCTAGGGTATGGGGTATTTGTACTAAAACAAATTGTCAGATTAAATGATAAAAAAATTACTAATGGCAGCTTATCATGGCCTCATTCTGTCTCATATCTGTTAAGGTATCTGTATGGGGTAATTCTAGCATGGGTAATATGAATAAGGTTTGTAAAATTCAAAAGAAAGCTATTAGGTGTATGGTGGGAGCTAACCAGCTAACCTCATGCAGGCCATTACTTAAGGAGCTTAAATTGCTTACAGTTCCCTCTCTCTACATTTTTGAGATGATTATGTACGTATGTTAGGCAAAATAATTTTATGCAGAATTTCAATGTTCACAATCCTAACATGCGAAACAGAAATGATTATTATGTGGCTAATCACTCTACAAAATTTTTTGAACAAAAACCTACTTATGCAGGGAAAAAATTCATGAATAAATTACCCCAATTTTTAAAATGTGATAATTTGCATTCCTTTAAAAAAAATCTGAAAAATTACTTGATCGGTGAAACTTTTTATAGCGTAGAAGAGTTTCTTTCTTGATAGTAGTGATACATTGTGTGATTCTTATATGTATTTCAGGTGTTATAACTGACATGTCCTATACTTCTCCTGGAGTCTCCTGGATGCAAAAAAAAGGCCGGACTTTGATTTATTTAGCTGTGGCTACTTGCTAGCCTGAGCTAACGAACTGAGGCTTATTTTCAGTTCACTCTTTGTAAAAGGTTAATTTTGTAACACCTGAAGACATCAGTCTTTTTGTGTTCTTAATGACTGCCATTTTTAATTATAGAAGATGTTGGTTATGTACCCCAATGCATATTTTAATAAACCAGTGCGTATCATGACACACTTTTAACTTTCTCTTTCCCTACCTATATGAAATACAGGGAAATAAAGTACCTATCGTTTTAATATAGATTTTTCGAACCTGAGTTTTCACTCACCGGAAATATACGATTTCAGGTCCTCTGAACCAAAAATACGCGTTATCTCAATATATCTCAATTACTTACCGCAGGCTATATCTAAAAAAACGGAATATCATGCAAAGTTGAAACTTGGGATTTAAGTCCCAAGTCTTATCACAAGGGGACCCAACACAAACATTTTCATCAAATTGGTCAAATGGAGTTAGTACTATTTATTTGCTAAATTTTTCACTTTTTCCAATTTTCTCAAAAACAGCACCTACGATTTTGTCTGAACTCGCATCATTTACATTTTTTATGCTCTACAAGATAGCGTTAGCGCCATGTCTTCTGAAGCTCTTGGGGAACCTGTGCTCTCGCAGCAATTTTTTTTTAAAAATTGTGGCCTTAATATGCATTTCAGGGTAAACATGTTGTATTAATGTTGTCGAAAATTTAAAAATACTCTCAAACTTTTATATCAAACGTCTTTCTCTACAACGCTTAGTTCAGCGTCAGTAAGTGATTTTCCGCATTATGTTCATGAAAATTGGTAAAATTTTGTTTTAAAAATTGTGGGCTAAGTTTGCATTTCATGACAAAATAGTCACAGCTAAAGTTATAAAAAGTTTAAAAACCTACAACTTATATTTTGAAGCATTTCTTCAACGGAGCTTAATTTAGCGTCAATCAGTGATTTTTCTCACAAATATCTAAAGAAGTCCAACAGAGATTGATTTTCATTTAGAGCCAATCACTCGTTTATTTTTAGTTACACTATAAGCGTAACCTATAGTGTATAAGTATAATATAATACTTATAATAAGTATACTGTATAAGTGTAACTTATTGTTACCTGAAATTATGAATTTCAGGTAAGTAGTGATTTATTTCATTTATAATTTTAGGTACGTAGGGTGGCTGTTTTTTTTATAGTGAATTTCCAAACGTTTTAATTTCTTGTGTGCCCCAAGCTTTGAAGTAGCATGTCTCAGGTTCTTCTGAAAATATAGCCTACTTATGAACTTTTTTTAGTTTTGAAAATGTAGTCTTTTACATGATTCCTCATCCTCATAAGTTAAATTTTGTTTGGTGTTATATACATCTAATGTTTTTAGAAAGTTATAGTATTTCAAGAGATCTAGTGGTAGTGTTTGTTGATTTTAAGAAAGCTTATGATTCAATCAACCGAGAAACTCTCTTGAATATTTTAGAAGTATTTGGAGTGGACATCAAAACAACAGTAATCATTAATAAAACATTAACACAGACATGATCAAAAGTAAAATTTCTAGGAGAATTTTCCGAAGAGTTTGAAATTAAAACTGGTGTTAGACAGGGTGATAAACTATCACCTGTTCTTTTTAAGTGTGTCCTGGAGATAGTTCAGGAATTGAAAATTGAACTTGCCAATAACGGATTGTTAAACTAAGTACACATTGAAGGATTGAAGAATGGCATCAAAATAAACTGTCTTTCTTTTGCAGGCAACTTAGCAATTGTTTCTAGAAATACAGAAATAGTAATAGAACAAACCAATATGTTAAAAGAACAACCAGAAAAAGCCCGACTACAGATTTCCTTTGAAAAAACGAAATACACAGGCCTAACAAACATCAAAACAGCCCTGTGTCACTTAAAGACACAATACGGAAAATTGGAAAAGTTAATAGTTTCAAGTACCTCAGAGAGATGATACAACTAAAGACCAGCAAAGAGGAAATGAACAATAGCAGACGAGGAAAGATGGCTGATGCACTCCAGGGACTCACTTGTATAAGAAAAAAGCAGTCTCTCAATTAATGGAAATGATTAGAAAAAGAAGGAAAAAATTTACGTTCACCTGTTATAATGTATGACAATTGATTGGAAAAATAAAATTTTAAGACACTATAATAGACCTAAGGTGCCAGATAAAATGGTTTAAAGAAGTGAGAAAGGATACTGAGAAAACTGGAATAAACCAAGGAAACTTTATGAACCGAACTAAATTCAGACAACTAATTACAAACTTTAAGGGCTCCCATGAAGAGCAAAAACAGAACACTGGGTGGACATATGAAAGGAGAAAAGCGTACAGTGAATGAATGCTTAGAATGTGGCCTGAAAAAGAGCTTCCAAAAACACCTGATGTTACCTCACGCAGTCTAAAATTGGCCCTACACAGTAAAAAAACATTTAATATTTTACTCTGCTACATAATTTTCAGAACAGTCGGACGTTAAACAAAAAAAAAAAAATAAAAATTTTAGAGTGTTGTTTCAATAAATTTTTACTCAAAAGCAGTGGTGGACTTAAACTTTACCATACTATTGCGAATTCATGTAGAGTGGAATTTTAGCTTTCATTTGATTCTAAATTGAAGTAAATACATTTAATATTACCAGAGATCTTCTACTAATTGTTAAACTTGATTATTTTATAATCTGTAAAATAAAGCTGAAAATGCATAATGTGAATGGTAAAATCCTCTGGTTATGTTATTTTTATTTATTTAACGTCGCATCAACTACAACGGTCATTAGCGACGACGTTGGGGTGTAACTATTGTACCATGGAGGATGAAATAATTTTTTGTAATGTATGAAAATATGCCGTGCCTGAGTGGGATTCGAACCCAGGACCGCATGATGAGAGGCGAGCATGTTACCAACTGCGCCAATGCAGCCGGCTTATGTTATGTTATGTATCGGCTTAAGTTATTTTTGTTATGTAAATTAACCAATGGTAAACAAAAAAACAAAAAACCAACTTTTGTTAAGTAAACTAAGTAGTACTTTTGTTAAGTAAACAAAAAAAATTTTTGAAGATACAGTGGAAACCCCCTTATACGGCTCCCTTTATCCAGATCCGCCTATATATGGACACAATTATTAAAAAAGGCCTAAATGAATGTAATTAGTATGGCATAGATCAAATTGTTGAAGGAGTTAGAAAAATACAATAAACAGTACTTAAATAACATAACTGTCCAGATTATTATGTAAATACAGGTACTATTAAGTTGTAAGTCTATTATGTTTTTGTATTAAGTTGCGTTTGTGTTTATTGGGACTGACATCAGAACAAAGTTTGTAAAAATGCACAATTGCATTATGTATATAAATATTACTGTATATATCTTCTGTATGTGTCACAGTGTAAATACGCCCGCTGCAATGACCAACACTTGACATGGTTGTTGGTCGATCTAAAAATCAATGATGGGTGTGACGATAATGACATTGTAAAGTGGTTAAATAGTGACGCAAATGACGGTGGTTTCCAAATATTGGCGGATGAAAATATTGTCCAAGAACTACTGCAAACAGATGATAAGGAAACTGATGAAGATGAAGAACCTTTGACACTAATGAACCATGCTCTGAACCTTCTCATGCTGAAGCATTTGAAGCACTTGATTTAGGGTTCAAATGGTTTGAAAGGCAAAGTGAATGCGACAGCATGCAATTGTTGCAGTTAAGCAAATTCAGTATTTAGCGACGACAAAACGTAAGAGTTGTATGCACCAAAAAACTTGACAAATCACATGTGAAAATACGTAAGTGTATTATAGTGAGTTGCTGTTTAGGTAAACAGCCGAAAGGCTGGTTTGAACCTCTAGAGGTTTTACTAAGTAAAAACAAAGAGTGAGGCGGTTTATTATTGTCTTCCTCACTGTGTTGAAAGAGTATGCTTATCAGCATGCCATGACCTGTGAAAAGCTCCTACATTCCACCCTGCAAATGACACCTTCACTTCATTCACCACAGGGTCTGGCTGTATAGTGAAATTCATTATTCTCAGAGGAGATAACTCTGACTAGTGTCTTTTACACCTCTACCTCTTCTGTTCTTGAATAGTTCAGTCATATAATTGGCTGACTATGTGCTAAGAAACAGAACTATTTTTAGTAGCCCTGGAACCAACAGATCTAGAGCAATTTATCACTCCACCTGCTCATGATGGGCAAGTATTATAGTGTATGAAGTATATTTATAACTGATTACCAGGAATCACATACATTACATACAGGTATGAACATACATAAATGTGGCTATTAAATAACGAGACTGACGTTGTAAAAGAATTTATTTTAATTTTAATACGTAATCCCTTATTGTCACCTTCAATATACACTCCTTCTCTATCCCTACGAACGCTCAATGCGAATTTTCCATTGTTGGAACAGTGCTGGAAGTCATCTTCTGTCAGCTCCTTCAGGACATGTGCCACTCAAAAATGTTTGAAATGAAGCTCGCAAAAATGTTTGTACTGACACTTTGTACGCGAGTGAAAATGACCCAAATTTTTTGGAAACTATAATAACATGTGATGAAACGTGGTTTTTTTACTTATGATCTGGAAACGAAGCGCCAATCCATGCACAGGAAGAGCCGAACTTCACCGAGAGCCAAAAAAGCTTGAATGAGCAAGTAAAAATTTAAAGCAATGATGATTGTTTTTTTTTATGTCCATGGGCTTGTGTACCTTCACTGGGTTTCTGAAGGTCAAACAACTGATCAATATTACTGGTGGTACTTTCTAAACTACGTCAAAGACTAAGGAAAAAATGCCCCGAAATGTGGAAGGACAAATCATGGGTTCTCCACCAAGACAATGCGCCAGCTCATTCTGCGTTATCTGTCATGAGGTTCCTAGCCAAGTATAGAATCTCAGTGTTAGAACATCCACCTTATTCACCAGATCTTGCACCATGTGACTTCTACCTGTTCCCTAAGGTGAAATCTGCATTAAAAGGACAATATTTGAGTCTGTGGAAGCTGTAAAAGAGAAAGTAGCATGTGTCCTGAAGGAGCTGACAGAAGATGACTTCCAGCACTGTTTCCAACAATGGAAAATTCACATGGAGCGTTGTAGAGATAGAGAAAGAGTATATATTGAAGGTGACAATAAGTGATTATGTATAAAATAAAAATAAAATTTTTTACGTCAGTCTCATTATTTAATAGCCACAACTCGTATGTATTACTATTAGGTATTATTATGTACTGTGCACTGTAAAACCTAATACTATACAGTACATACATATTTTTATATATTTTAACTTACTGTATACTGTAGTACGTTTTGTAAACAAATATAGCCTACATTATGTAAATTGTAATTGACAACTTGGCGTTTTGCAATTAATTGTCTACATCTATTGTACTTACATACTGTACTGTATTTTAGAAATTGAAACATCCCTTCTTATATTTCCCATAAGCGGATTTTCTCATATTTGGCTTACCCTAGGTCTCAATTGATCTGGATAAGAGGGTTTCCACTATATACAACCCCCTTAAGAAACGTAGCTTATATGAGGTCATTTCAGTTCTCAAAGCAAACAAATTGCTTTGTTGCACGGACATTTGTTTGCTCAAAGCAAACAAATGTGTGTGCATGGTCAAACTTAAACATTTATTTCACTGTTTACAATCTTTGTGACTTGAAAGAAAGATATGTCATAACTTGGAGAATAGATAGACTGAGCTAAATACTTCTGTTTTCCAAATTTGGCCTCAATAGTAGCCCTACACGTGTTAGTTGTTAAAAATTAATACTGAACTCTTGTGACTTTTCAGACTGGTAAACTGCATCACTCCATTTTGTTCACAAGGAAGGCGAATAAAAAGTAAAAAAAATAACAACAAATATTACTCAAAAATGATATAGATCACACATTTATTTTGATTAGAAATATCATAAATTTAGGTACATAATAGATCTTTAATTAATTATCAACACAATAAATAATTGTACAATTTAATGTAATTAATACAATAAATATGTTAATACATTTTGTAAATTACAAAACAACAATGTATAGTTCAGCCGTTCTTAGTTTGCTCCTAGTGTCAACAAACAAAAGCCACCTAGTACAGGGTGTACGCTAGAGTCTACGACTTATCCGGATGTCGTATTCCTATTAAGTTAGCTATTTTTTAAATTATAACTACTTAAAGTACTATAAACATCAGTCATGATATGATGTAGGCCTAACCAATTTCATTTATAAAATACTTTTAAAAGTATTTTGTATTTGAATACTTTTGAAAGTATTTGTTGTTACTTTTTAATCAGCGTTTACACATTTTGATGTAATGCGCATACTCAGTGCCGTCATTATTTGTTTACATTAGGAGCAAACTTAGAGAGGCTGGACTATAGTAACACTAACAAAAAATACATTTATTAACAGTTTCATACACATTTTTAATATATTTTTTAAAATATTTACATAATAAAGTAATATGAGTTACGTATTTACAAATAAATAACAAATTGCATTATATTTTATTGAATTATAGTTTATACACATTTAATTGTATTTTAAAAGGAACATATATTTATCTTTTTAATTCTATCACTAATATATTTATTTTTAATACATTATATATACATATATATTAAAGTTCTATTGAAGTATAGTACAAGAGGCTGAATTGATGACTAGAAAGACATGTCATAACATGGAACACACTAACATTGAGTCAGATATTTATGATTCAACATTTTTAACTGTAAAATAATGATGTAATACAAAAAGTAAGTAATTTATAGATAAAAAATTATATACATTATGTGTGACTTTCAAATGCAATTTGCATTCTTCTACTTGAGAAATTAGAAATTTATTACATAAAAACTTATATTATTTTATCAAACAAATTTTGGCCGGCCCGTGGTGTAGTGGTCAGCGCAACTGGCTACTATGCCAGGGTCCCGGGTTCGATTCCCGGTCAGGTCTGGCATTTTTTCATCTGTAAATCACCGCATATCATTACCTACGCACAAGCCCAAGGCTTATGTCGGCATCATCACTCAATAAAAAAAAAATCCTATGTAGGATTATAAACAGCCATATTATTTAAAATTGAAATATATATTTCTATTTGTATATTTTTTATTTTCTATTTTTTGAAGCACTTTAGTAATTTACTGAAGATGTGTACAAGATACATGAAAGCGCTACAAACATTGGTAAGTGTTTTCTGTTACCGTATTTTGGTGGTTAGAAATATATATTTCATTATTCAAAAACTTATATAAATCCTTATTAGCTGGCCTGTGAGAATAAATTCAGACAATCGAACCAAAGTGACATAATTATACTTGTAAAAGATTTTTGCTAAGATAAGCTTAATGGGGTTGTATCATCTGGTTAATCCAAAATTGTTCACATTTTTTGAAGTGGAATTTCTGGCTGCTTCACCTAGACAATGTGCCAGCCCAATCCACCTTACCTGTAAAAGCAAATTTTTGCAAAATACGGCATCATTGTGTTGGACAACACACCATACTCGCCCAACCTGATCTTTTGTGACTTTTATATTTCCGAAGGTAAATCAAAGCTTATGGGGACAAGATTTGACTGTGTGGAAGTAGTGAAAGCAAAAGCGATGGAGGTTCTCAACAAGCTGATAGAAGAGGACTTTGAGCAGGGCTTTCAACGATGAAAAATTTGTATGGAGCATTGTAGAGATCAGCAAGGGTAGTACACTGAAGGGGATAGACATCGTAATGTAATTGGTGATCAATGAAATGTTTTGTACCTCCAGTCCGGTTATTTAATTTTCACACCTCATATCATAAATTACTCAGAAAAAACTGTTTCCAAGAAAGATCCTGGGACCCACAGAATTACAGAATGAGTCTCATACTGGCCGGCCTGTTGGCGTAGTGGTATACGGAACTACCTTCTACACCGGGGTCCCAGGTTCAATTCCCGGTCAGGTCTAGCATTTTTCCATCACTCATCTTCATCTATCATTCTTCTGATCGTCTGCATTAGCAGCAATTGCAAAACAGTCAGATGTAACCCCCTCCCCACCAAAAAAGTTACATACCACTTGTTACTAAACCAAGAGTTGCATGAAAAGTTTCAAAAGATATAAAAACAGGATGAAGATGATAAAAATAGCTTTCCACAGGCAAATCTACAGGGTGAAATCAAAAAGGGTAGTAAAAATATTCTGAACTGCTAGAAAAATAAAAAGGCATTTAAAAAGTTGATGGATGATCCAGTAAAAGTAGCTAAAATCTTGAAAGATTATTTTGTGAACATGGTAGAAAAAATTACAGAGAATTGAAAGCAAGGTACAGGTAAACATAACTTTTACAGAAATTTCCCACATTTTTTTACACATATTGTAGGATGTACTTTGAAGGATCTGCAGTCAGTTGTTAATAACTTACAAATAAATGAAACTTTAGACAGCTGTGGCATTAAAATTACATGCTTGAGTGAAATTAGTAGACCTTCGCTGCACAATGTGAATACTTCTCAGAAGCTGGGTGTTTTTCCAGATTGTTTGATGGTTTTTAAAGTGATACCCATTTCGGACCAATCTCTCTAGTTTCAGTTTTTTCAAAGGTAGAAGAAAATATTGTCTGTAGACAGATTATTGATTACTATTATTATTGATTATTGATAACATCCTGAAGTATGATGTCCTTAGTAACAGCCAGGGTGGTTTTGGGGCTGACAATCCAACAAAAACTGCAATAGTAGTACAGATGGTAACAAATGCCTTAGAAAACCAAAACTTGGTCATGTGTGGTTTCTTGGACCTCTCAAAGGTCTTTTACTCAGTTAACTTTGAACTGCTGTTTAATAGGCTATAATTTCACTGGAATTGAAGGAACTGCTCTTGAGTGGGTAAAATCATTTGTGACAAACAAAGAGGCAGTACGCTGCGACTCAGAGGAAAGAGGGTGGTTATGATGGTGAACTACAGTCAGAGCTGAGGTGTATAAAGTACTTAGTCCCCCAAAGATCAGTTTTGGGACCGCTGTTGTTTTTGTTATAAATACTGGAGATATGGAAAGGGGGTTTCCTTAGAATCTAACCAATAATGCAGATGACACAGCAGTGATCAGTGCTGATAAGGACTGAAATAAACTTAGAAATAAATATTCATGCCATGTTGAATAATCTTGATCAGGCTTTAATGATACTACTACTCAACAACGCTAAGAAAACTCAGAATCATGAAATAAAAGTGATTCATTTTATATTAAGAAATAAAATATGGGCTAATCTCTCATCAATGTCAGTAATAAAATAACTGGAACAACATCAACAAAATTCTTGGGAGTTTGAGTAGTTAATTTGGAATGAACGTCTTAAGCACTTTAAACTTGCATTATCAAAAGGAATTTTCATTGGAAAGGTCACTAAATTAAGCTGATTGAAACTGGAACTTAATGCATATTATGGTCTATTTTATACACATATCCATAATATTTTGGGGTTCGTATACTAGTAAGCTTGAGGAGATCTTTCTGATGCAGGAATGAGGTAAGGTAAGGTACATGTAAATGGGATAGGTCAGGAGACATCTTGTAGAGACTAAGCAAAGTAAAATTCTCACTGTATCTTGTTTATTTATTTATTTATTATGGAATCTTTACTGTGGGGAAAGTCAGTAAAACGTGATGGTTTGATAGAAAAGCCTTACGACTATCTTACTAGAAGGTACTGTTCTGATATTGTCAAATTTCATTGGTTGTCTCTATGAAAAAACTCATATTTTGGATCAAAACTGATGTCCCACTTCCACAAAGGTTATTTCTGATTAATTATGAGAAAAACTTTAAAGTGTTAAAATCTTACCTGGTTGAAAAGTCATTTTATACAGTCCAGGTATTTATAAACGATGGATTTTAATTTAGTGTTTTATATTGTATATGATTGTTATTGACAATTTCTTTTCTGTGATGTTTCTTTTTTATGTTTTTTAAGAGATAAAGATACTGACTTATCATTCTGTACTCTTTTTGAGTCTTATATAAATTAAAAATTTTAAATAAAAAGAAGTAAATACAGAAAAACAATTAATTGATAAATAGTGTAAACAATTTATTTAAAAAAACTAACCCAATGTGTGTTTACACTCATTACTAAAATTCCATTTTTAAATTATTGAAAGAGACACGACGAACAGCTGGCGACGGAACAAAATTAACTTACAAGCATAGAAAAGGAGTTTCTACATTTTCTTACAGAAATTAGATTTCTGAGTTATAAGTAAGTTTCCTGCAGATCATCTTTTATGACATCAGAATCATGATCTGTTGAAATCAGTCAAGAATTAAAATGATCTAATTATATGTTACATATAAGCATTTAATTCCTTTAATTCTGATGGAAGGCAGTTACAAGAAGATCCTTGAATTTTCTGTTTCCATAATGCCCGCATAGGACCCAAAATATTTAACGAAACTGAAGTTTTGTATTTATCTACAGGAGTTGCTGCCATCTTTGATCTTAAATCTGACACTATCTTTTCCATTTTACTGGTATCTTCTTTTAGCTTCAATAAATCATTTGTAAGTTGTTCAATACGATTTTCAAAACCCCTGATCGTACGCTTTTGGTAAACTACATTTTCAGAGAGCTTTTTGTGTATAGGGTCCTCATTCATATATCCAAATTCTCTACTTGGCCTATAACGAGGTTCTGATTTCTTACAATTACATTCACTGTGTTTACGCTTCTGATCACCAATTTCGTTACAAATTACTTCTCGAACTTTCCTTTCATCTCCAGCAGAATTTGATTTTTTTGAAACATACCCTATTGGTATTCTGGAAACTCTTTGTAAACATCTTTTGCATTTACAGTGATCGATTTGTGTCCCGTTGTCATCACCATTTATTTTGTCACTGCATTGGTCATAGTTCTTTCCAGATGCATATTGTTCATTGCCAGTTTTGGCTGGCATTGATACTTTCCAAGAATCGACTTTCCTTAAATAGTCGAAACTGTTTTTCTTTTCCGCTAGTTCATACATTTCTGTAAATTTTTGGTTTTCATAAATTATGTCCATGTTAATGTGTGTATGTGTGTGTGTAATGGAAGTATTACCGTTTTAAGTGTATACAAACGCCATTCTGATAGGTGTTTTTGTTTATTACATTCATAACAGAATACTGGTTCCTTAGCAACATTTATTGTTTACAAATAGGCCTAATATTACTTTTAGGAATTTTTTTTATCCAGTGATAATAATTAAACTGTGTAACCCTTGGCTTGTGCATAGATGTGAGAAATGTGTTGATTAGTTTATTTTTTTAAGGGGGAATCTCTAATCAAAAAAATTTGATCTGGTTGTTTTATTTAGTCAATCTACAAGTTGAATTTGAATTCAAATTAAGAACATTTAGTAGATGAAGATGAGTAGATGAGTAGAAAAGTAGATGAGTATTGTCTATTAAATGAAGTACCCCTGACAGATATACTCTTTAAAATTGCTTTTTAGTTAAAATTTGATTTTATTATGAATTTGTTGATTTAATGAAGTGTAAAATTTACTGTTTATGCACAATAGTTGTGATGAGTGTTTGTTTAATGTAAGTTGGATGGATGTTTGTGTTTTAAATGTCTTGTTTCTTAGTTGTCTAGTAAATTCATGGCAAGATAGAATGCAGTTCTAATCTTCTCTGATATTGAGTGCTGTCTGAAAATTTTTTCTTTTTCGCAACGCTCAATTCTGTATGTAATGTTGTGTTTAGTATACACCAAAGTGCACTTGTAGTCTAACTGAGCATACAAACTTATTTTTTAACGTTGCAGTAATTCAATTTTGGAATCTGGTGGTTACCACAATTGGGTATTATAATATGTCCATATTGGTGTGAATATGACTAGTGCTGCATATCAGTGAAAAATTTTGTGTTCCAGAAATTCAGCTTTTTCTTAAATCCTGGATTAAACTTATTTAAAAAGTTTATCTTCATCTTCTAAAATTAATATGGGGACTGAAAAGCAGCCACTAGTTTTAGAAAGTATAACTTGGGTGTCTGCCCATTACAGACAGGTGGAGTGTCAAATTATTTACACTCAATCTGTTCGTTGCTGGGCTAAAATAAATAGTTCTGTTTCTTTTCACATGTTCAGCCAATTAAATGACTGAATCATTTAAGAACAGAAGAGGTAGAGGTGTAAAAGACACTAATCAGAGTTATCTCCTCTGAGAGTAATGAATTTCATTATACAGCCAGACCCTATGATGAATGAAATGAAGGTGTCATTTACAGAGCGGAAAATATGTGCTTTTCAGAGGGCCCGGCATGCTGATAAGCATACTTTTCCACTCAGTGAGGAAGGCAATGGTAAACCACCTCACTCCTTGTTTTACTCAGTAAAACCTCTACAGGTTCAAACCAGCCTTTTGGCTGATGACCTAAACAACTTGGGTGTACTTAGTCAGTTTACATGAAATTTGTGTCAAATTAAAGGAATTATCTTGTTCTAGAGCACAATGTTTAGTTGTGTTTTCTTTGCATTACATTTTTTAAACATCTCTCTAGCAATAGCAAAGATATTAATCAACGAAGAAACAAAATTTTTTTTTAATGTTTAAACACAGGGTTACCTTTTTACATGCCTTTACCTTTCACATTTTATATTACATGCCAGAATTTTTTAAAAAAGAAACTTGGAAATCAATTGAGTAGGTTAAAAATTATGATTTCTAAAAAAATTAATATAGGCTGTCTCAATTCTTGAAAGACATATTGAAGTTTAAAAATTTGAAATTTTCACACAAGAAATTAGAGTTTTCCATGACATAGCTTTAGTTTTTATTTATTTATTTAAGCAATATGATACTACTAAAACAAATATGCCATTCAGATCCGAATAATCTACAAGAATAGTGAATTAAGTTTTCAAAAATAAAGATATTTTGTAACGGTAAACTCCCCCCTTAAGTCACATCAGCAGCTAGGTCATAAGTGACTAGTTTAGTTTAAGGAACTGTGTATGCTTAAACAAGTACTAATGTTTCAGGCCCTAGCCAAGAATCAAACACAGGACTTCCATTTTAAAGCATAAGAGGTTAATCACTGCACCATGGAAGTGGTGCTATCCAGTGAAAAAAGTTGTTAACCTTGATTGGTCAACCTTTTAGGAAAATTTATTTTGCAAAGAATCTTTAATTATGAAAGTTATAATTTACAGACTATAAAGTAAGTAAAGTAAAGTACTTTTCAGGACATTTGACATACTGATGATAATTAAACTTTTTAACTTAGGTAGTGGTTTTTACTTAGTAGTGGTAAACACCTGATTCCTCATTTACATAATTCAAACCACCCTTTTTTCCTGTTGGTCTAAACAACAAAGTAACAAATTCTATAATAAAAAAACCATATATTATCTTCAGAAGTATTGATTAGTCAAAATACGATGAATAAAATACCTGAACTGCTGAGTGCATCGACATGTTATCAAAGCCTTTAAGTACTAACTAACAAAAGATCCTGTCTTGTTGAGCTGATTACAACAAAACTTAATCTTTTCTATTTAATATAAATACTGCATGTAAAAAAGAAAAACAATTTGTAAATAGTAAAAATTAATATCACAATAAATCAGCTTTAAAACTAATACAGAATTATAAACTAAAACTATTGTAGCTCAACTGAAATGGTGTTGCCTTTGGTATGTTAGAGGGAAAATTAATATTATGACAAATCATTGATTTAGATTAGGGGTTGCCAACCCATTGTTCATAGGCCTTCAGTAGCCACCCTAATATTTTTGTGTCTGTCATCTTAGTTAAAATGAATTCTAAAAATTTTAATGCAAGTGGAGTGACTAGATTTCCAAAGAAATATTGAATTTAAAAGAAAAGTTTAATGTGGGGTTTTCTGAGTTTTACAAAGTACGTTATAAACACATTGCCCTACATTCAAAGGCAGTTTTTAAAAATTATTTTATTGTATATCCTCGATTCTAAGACGCCCTCGAATCTAAGACGCAGCTTATTTTGACAGTACAAATTTTGGAAAAAATAAAATCTAGAAAAATCATCAAAATTATATTTGTAACATAGTGAAGTTTTATTACCCTGAAATGGGCGATGAAAGAGAATTAAATGAAACACGATATTGATAGAAATTATAACTTTCTTGAATTCACTTTTTTGATCGAGTATCGAATAAGGAGGAAGTTTGTTTCTATCGGCTGTTATACATAACATAATTGGTACCTTTCACATCGACCATGTAGTTTCTAGGCATACTGAAATAGACTGGAGTTTCGTCTTTATTACCTATCTCATCAAGAGTGTAGATATTTTCAGTTCGTAAGTTAATAACGTGGCGCTGGAAATTCACAAGCTGTGTTTCAAAATCAAATATTGCGTTTGTGTGCGTGTCGCTTCTACGAAATCCGTTAATTAGTATTAATAAAGTTTTAATTTATTTTAGTTTTAAGAGATAACTTATTTTATCTAGTCATGCATAGTAGATGTCTCATACGGAGTTTTTAGTGCTAATATACCGGTTCAAAGATAATAAGCGAATGTGACTGCAAGACACCCTCGAATGTAAAACGCACCTCGCTTTTCAAGGTATCAATTGTGGAAAAAAGGTGTGTCTTACAATTGAGGAAATACAGTATTATTTGGATGTACATACATCTACATAGTGTATAAGAAGTCAACAAAAATAATCATGACACAAACCTTGAAAATTCACTAAGTTTTGCAACAACCAAAATTAAACCATATTTCAAAGATCTTGTGAAAAAAAAACAGTACTATAGATACTGAAGTCACGAGATTGCCTTTGAATATATATTGGCTTTGAGGAAGGGAAGTGAAATATTTACAGTGCTGCCAACCTCAACAGTGAGACACTACTTGTACATTTCACTACCGTGCAGTTTCTAGATACATTTTGTAAGCAGTGGTTTATTCCGAGAAAATGTTTTCTTCATAAACCTTATAAGAAAAAATATGACCTGTAATATTGCTTATAGATTAATTACATGACTAGAAATGTTTGATTTACTGTAATTACGAATGAATCGCCTTCTTTAATATTGCTGTCATTGGCGTTTTCATTATCAGTCTCTCTAGTATCTACCTAACCATTTTCTTTTTTTACCAGGTGTCAACAAAACTCTTAAGGAATAGCTTCTTCACGTCCTTAATTTCCTTCTTTATTTTACGAATTGTGGAAAGAGAAGCATCACAGTAGGTAGCCGTTTGCTCACGGCTTTTGTTAAAGAGGCACGTATAGGCATTTTTGTTTAACTTCAACTTTACAACATTTTATTACATTGCGTTCAGCACTGTGAATAATTCGACTTGGTTTTTGAGAAACCGACATTTGTTTTTACGGTAACAAACAGTTATATTCGTACAGTTAACCTACAAATGGTTCCGTGATATACTGTATATGCTCTGGGTATAGTATAAGTTCTTATATTTGTCGTACTGAAATTAAAACAGTCGTGCATGCGTACTGATGCTTTTCCCCCTTTTCCCCTCGTTGCAAACAAGGGCAAACTCGTGAATCGAGTGACTATACCAAACTTTTCAGTAATGATAACCAAATATTTTATAACTGTGCAAGACTATAAAGTATTACTAATATCATTACACAATATTAATTTTATTTCAATTTCTATAAAGTTTTGTCTGAGGGACTACGTTACAGTCAGTATTTACTTGCCCTTTCTCTCCTTTCATTCAATCACTTTTTCTACTTTACTTCCTTCAATTGGCTTTGAGTAAGGTATTCTTTGTTTAGACTATTGCCATTTCAGGTACACTAGTATTGTGTCATCTACGAGTCAAAATGTTAGTTTTGCTGTTATTGTTTTCATCAACATAATATGCCAAGAACATGTTTACAATATACAGGAAATATTTTCATTATTCTATACATCCTGTCCAAGTTACAAAGAAGAATTACACGACATTACTTTTGGCACTGCCAAAGAGCGATGTGTGGGGATCTAGCCCAAGTATTGTGCGCATTGTAAAAAATAAAAAGTGCTAGTTTTTTTTTGTGGTCTGATAATAAACATATATGAAAATTAATTTTATAATTTGTTTCATTAATAAATTAGATAATAATGTAAATTACTTGCATTTTTAATCATTTCCCAAAACTTAGTTCAGTAGGAAAAAATAAACTGTAGTCTTTCAGACAATGCATTAGCTTTTAATGCTAGTTTTTAGAAATATTAGCTTGCTAAGATTAAATATTTTAATAACAGTTCACTAAAATTAAAATACTGAAATTTTATACAAGTGTACAGTCCATTCAAAATAGCATGATAGTAAGTCTCTGAATGGTGGTAACTTTTCTGAATAAAAAGTCCCTTTTCAAAAGTAAAATTTCCCTTTTAATTATTCTTACTGGTATTATTCTAAGTTGTAGCACAGACGCATGAGCACATTACAAAATTCTCTCTGTTCTTCATTCTATTTAAGTAATACTATCATGCTATTTCGAATGGACTATACCAACATAGTAAAACTTTTATAAAAATAATTTAAATT
Organism: Catonia carolina; assembly: GCA_035578175.1. Lineage (NCBI taxonomy): Eukaryota > Metazoa > Arthropoda > Insecta > Hemiptera > Achilidae > Catonia > Catonia carolina. The sequence continues at coordinate 135,269,708 of JAQMRL010000002.1, forward strand.
TTATATACAAATAAATTTACAGTATTAAAATTATTGTGTGCTTCATTACTAGGCTATCATACTCTTTTATCTTGTGGCTTGCCACATAAATTCAAAAACGTGATTTTCCTCTCCAATAACTAAATTTTGGCAACCCCTAATTTAGACTGACAAAAATTACTTACAGGTTTAATTCCTTTTTGTTCATTTTTGCATGTTTCAAAGGCAATTATCATTCAGCTTGAGTTACAATCACATATCATTAAGAGCTAACAAGTTGAACTACTAACACTACATTATAATTAAATTCTGTCTACCACGGTCTCCAAACATCTTCATCACGTTCTGCCATATGCCTGTTTGACTCTGATATCGTTGTCATTGTTGTATTTGCCAGTGTTTTACATAATGTCATTGTAGATGCCGATGCAGTAGTAACTGTAGTGATTGTTGATTTAGTTTGTGATAATGGTGGTGCCATACATGTTGTAGATGTTGTCACTGTTCCGGGCATTGAAACTGGTTGTGGTGGTGGTGGTGGTGGTGGTTGTGGTGCAGCGGTTGCTGTACCAATAGTGATCCAGTTATTTGCTAAAAATTTATCATGGTGTGATCTTACACTGAAATCAAGAGGTGCATCTTGTTCTGGATTATCCTCTAGACATTGTCGTTTTTCTGGTAGTAAGTGATCACTGTTTTCTTGACCAGATACTTGTACGTAATGGCTTGGTAACAGGAATACAACTTGACCATCAGGAAGTCTCGACGGTATAACCTAGAAAAGGAAAATTGTTAATTGTAAAGACATTATAAGACATTATTACCAAGAGAACAAATTTATAAAGAAATAGAACCAATCACTGATGCAATGCGCAAAAAGAGAATTTCTTTCTTTTTGCATATCCTCAGAACTCCAGAAAACCGATTATTAAGAAAAATTGTAGAAAAATTCATGTGTGCAAAAACGGAAGGAGCTACAATTCCTTGGCTTGAAGAAATAAAAAAAAGACAGAACAGAACTAAATCTAACAATTGCTGATGTCAAAGATCGCACACCGGTTTACAAAGAAACAATTAAAGACAAAAACAATATTTTATCAGTAAGAACAATTAAACGAAAAGAACAGGTTTGTTCAGACGAATTTAGAAAGGCAAGATCCGACAGAATGAAAAAGTATTGGCAAGAAAGAAATGAAAAGGAAATAAACTGCCGAAGAAAAATAACTAACCAAAGAGACTAAAGTGATCCTTTGTGCTCATAAAAGGAAAAAAGTCATTATAAGAAACAATGTTTTTTTTATCGCATCAACAGCTTGGTCATTAGTGACTACGGTAAGTTATTAAGTCTAACAATGGGTTTTCACTTGTAATAATTTCCAGACCTTAGCCAGGAATCGAACCCGGGGGACCTACGTTGCCTATAATGCATTTCATGGTTATTGAGCTCCGCTGTTCCATGCAATTGACCAATATTTGTTATTGAAAGACCAAAAAAATGGCTGACAAAATATAAAACAGAGCTACGAGAGCAAGTATTGGTAACGTTACTGACAAGTAACGGCTAGTAACGGTTGGGGGCAATGCGTACATTCAGAGTTCATCAGCTTTGAAAAATAGGATAGGTAGCTACTTTTATTTAAATTTCATTCTTTATCATTGTTAGTTGTATTTTGTTTTTATTTTATTTACTTAGGGGCCCCCCTCCATGTGACATCACTTTGATCAAAATATTACTACTTATTGTGGCATTACAATAATAGTTTGTGGTAGGCAAGAAATATGTAAGGTGATCGTGTTTTGGGCAAGGGGAATGAATTATAAATGAGTGGGGAGTATTTGGCGGGAGTTCTTGGAAGAGTGGTTGAAATGAGTAAAAAGATTTTTATTGCATATTATTGATTCTTTAATCTGTTCTACTATATTGTAGATTATTCCAGTCAAACATACAAGGGTCTCTATTGTGAACTATTATTCAGAAATTCTTTGCCGTTCTGAAAACTAACATGACATTTTTTATAAAAGGTGCTAGCTTGTTCACCTGTCAGTTGCACTTGGGCTATGAACGGGATTGGTGCTGTTGCACCGTTTCGAGACAGTGTGATTACATAATCGATTCTGAATTTTTTGATAATAATGCTCGGTGTGCATGGAGGTGAGGTAAGTGATTAGGGACAATAAATCATTGTTGTGATTCTTACAAACATTTCCCTTTTGTCTAGTTTTCTTATATGTATTTTAATCTTAGTTAAGTTAGCTTAGGTTTAAGTTTTGTAATTGTAAGAGTCATTCGTTAGTAGTCTAAGCATAGTAATTGATTGTAATTTATAATCTTGTAAATAAATAATTGTTATATGTATAAAAGAAGTTTATTTATTGTAACCAGATCCTGAACGAACATTTAGATTTTGATCAAGTATGTCTGTATTTATAATCTCAAAACCCACAATATTTAATTGTTCTATTTAATTAACCATGTATAAAAAATTACTAATAAAAATTATTTTTCTAAATTTATTTTAATACCATTGATATTCCAATATTGTTTTTAAATCTTATACTAACAATTCAAAATTTGTGATCCCTCAACAAAACCAAATAAATAGTTTCAAACCGAATATCAAACAGAACACTTGACAAATTTTATTTCTTGTGTTATAGTAATTAAATTTTTTTTGTTGTTGTTTAGGTCAACAGCCGAAAGGCTGGTTTGAACCTATAGGAGTTTTACTAAGTTAAACGAAAAGTGAGGTGATTTACAATTGCCTTCCTCACTGAGTACAAAAGTAAACTATGCTTATCAGCATGCCAGGCCTTCCAAAAAGCATCTACTCTGCACCCTGCAAATGACACCTTCAATTGTTAACCACAGGGTCTGGCTGTATAATGAAATTCATTACTCTCAGAGGAGATAACTCTGACTAGTGTCTGTTACTCCTCTACCTCTTCTGTTCTTAAATAGTTCAGTCATATAATTGGCTGACTACGTGATAAGAAACAAAACTATTTTTGTAGCCCTGGAACTAGCAGATCAAGTGCAAATAATTTAACACTCCACCTGCCTGCTATACGTGATTTTCTTATATGTAATTAAAATACATGTCAGCTGAGTTATTTGGTAGAAAATAACCATTAAAAACCCCAGGTTTGATTCCCAGCTAGGGTTTAGAAATTATAACAAGTTGAAACCAGTCATTCCTAGAAGTAGAAAGAAGTATACAATAGGTCTATTATAATACATTCTGAATGTAAAACATTACATACATATGGCAATGATACAGTCTGTCGCTGGTTGTTTTGACTGAAGGCGCTGGTAGAGTGAAACATGATTATGCATTCTTTTTACTGACTTTCAAACCGTAGTCTGTTTATATCTGCTGCATGGTTCTGTGGGATATATTATAATAATAGTACGGTTCTGAACTACATTAACAGTGTGTGTGTACGAATAGTACCAAGTGGTTGAGGACAGGTAAATCAAATTGTTTTGATTGTTTGAGGTTGCAGTGTTTTAATTATAACCAAATTTTGTTTAAGCATATGTTGTTTAATTAATTTATGTAATCTAATTGTATTTGTTAGTATAATGCTTTTCATAATTGATGAGCTCTGTTGTTCTACCCATTTAGACCAATCAGAATGTTTGCCAGTGTTGTCAAATTGTACGAATGTATCAGCTTGACAAACATTACGCGCATATGCGTGTAAGAGCCCCAGAAGTTCACTCATGTCTTTCACCTCGCACTGAACACATCGATTATAGAGCTTGTTAACATGCAATACTTTGTAATAAAATCAGCTGGTTGTATGTTCATAGGTTATAAATTGTTATTGAAAGACCAAAAAAATGGTTGATGAAATATACTATAACAGAGCTACAAGAGCAAGTATTGGCAACATTAATGGCAAGTCATTGGCTAGCTATAAAGTGGGTAAGGGGTAATGCATACATTCAGAGCTAAGGATAGCGTTGCTGTCTGGACATCTATTTTATTTTTTTTAAGCACCAATTTATGGAAAAAAGTGTTTTCAGCACTTGTTACAATAAACTGAAAGTATCTGGTCAAACTTGATGTTTCTAATGATTTACATTGTGCACTTTTTATTAGTATGGAATCTTATAAAACAAATTGCAAGTTCATTCATCTCACTGATTTATTTTGTCTCTTATTTGTTCAATTTAAATTGAAACCAGTAATGTTACAAAAACAATAGAAAATAAATGTATGGTTATTTGATATACCTACTTGTATCTTTCATTACCACATAAAATTATGAAGGGGCATGGGAAGTTTTCTTCTTGGCGGGATTAAAAAATAGTTTGGGAACTGCTGCTCTAGAGGTTCAAATCAGCCTTTCCACTGATGACTTAAACAACAACAAGTGTGTAGTGGATGGTTAATGTGCAATTTAAGTAATACAGTAAGATCCAAACTTTACTTATCCGATATTTGGATTATCCGACGTGACTGACTGATTGACGAATGTAAGCTGATAAGGGAGAGCATAATATTTAGCCTACCTTGAAAACCAACAAGAAAACCCCATCTGACATAATGGTGATGTGGCACTGGGTTTATATTTCCGCCAAGACAAAGGCACATGTCTTCAACGTTAACGTCACATAAGCAATCGTCTATAAGAGTTTTTCCAAAAGTATTGAATTTTTTTGTAAGTAGCTCTACTGCCAAACACTTTATTTATGCTATTAAGATAAATGTGTTAAAATTTTACTTAATAATAGTTTTTAAATCATTGATTGTATTTAAAGTTCAGCCGTTCTTAGTTTGCTCCTACTGTCAACAAACAAAAGCCACCTACTACAGGGTGCACGCTAGAGTCCGTGACTTTACGGATGTTGTATTCCTATTAAGTTTACTATTTTTAAAATTATAAGCACTTAAAGTACTAAAAACATCAGTCATGATATGATGCAGGCCTAACAATTTCATTTATAAAAATACTTTTAAAAGTATTTTGTCGTTACTTTTTAATCACATTTTGATATAATGTGCATGCTCAGTGACGTCATTATTTGTTTACATTAGGAGCAAACTAAGAGAGGCTGGGCTTTAGGTACCTACTTTAACTTGTTATTTTCAGAGTCACGTTGCTCTCGCAACGCTTTAAATCAGCTAACCTGAAAACATTAGTCAGTAATGTGTTGTACGTGGTAGGCATTAATTGTTGTATACAATGTTTATAATTGAATGTTTTTAATGTCGCTAATAGATGATAATTCACATTGTTCAGCGCCTGTGATTTAATAGGCAGTTCAGTACTAACACAAAATCTACTGACTAAATCTAAACTATTCACGCAGCTACCCCGGTAAGCATATTTGGTGTCCATTGTACTTTAACAACCTCACAAACTGTAATGGCAGTATGGAAATGAATTATCTCTCTGCTTCACCCCGCAGAGACATATTTATCAGCGATACACAATACATGTGAAATCCATAATAAAAAACAAAATTTAAAGAAAAAATCAAAGAAAGTAAAAGAGGTAATATACCTGTACAACAGAAAGTTGGCTAGTGGAGGGACTAGCTTGTGTTATAACCCCCGGTGAAAAACTTGTACCCACATCCATTCCTCTTGTAGTTGTAGTTTTAGTCGATGTGATCAAAGGTTTCTTTTCTGGATTACTTGACTTTCTGTTACGTGCACCACTAGATCGTTTTGACTTATGGTTATTTTTTAAATTATTTATATTAATACTGTTATTATTATTATTACTAATACTGTTATTATTATGGTTTACTGTACTGATGTTATTATTGTTGTTATTTGTATTATTATGGTTATTGTTATTTTCATCACCGGGAGAAACTGTACTGCTATCTGGTTTAGTCGTTTCATCACTATCCATCATTTCTTGTTTGATTTTTTGATTGCAATCTACTGTTGTGCCATTTAATAGAATTCCTTCATCCATAGTATCATCCATACGATTATCGACTTCATTATCGGAAATCGGTTTTATGCCGGTTTTCATCGCAGCCAAACTAAAATCTAAATCTATTTCGGATACACAGCTTTCTAAATGCCTTAGTAATCTTTGTTTTATTGTTGGATCTATTAACTGGTTTGGTGATCCAGGTTTTGATGAATTTAAACTTGGTGTAACTCCCAAATGCAGTTCTGGTGATTCTAAAAACCTAGTGACCTAGAATAACAAAGAAACAATAAAAATAATTAGTATGTTTTTTCATAAATAAGTAAATCTTTATCATTAGTAAAATAAAGGACATTTTATAAACTTGTTGTAAACTTGATTTACACGTCATACGTCCTCATCTCATCGAGTCATGGGGTTGCTTGTTATTTTAAATTGAACAGATTGCAACGTACACACATTAGGGTTGAAAAAGAATTAATTTAAGTTCAATAAGACTATAGGCTACGCAGATCACAGAAATATTGATATTCTATTTATTAAAAAAAAAATACAATTTTTATCTCTAGTTTCAGGGGCCTTGCTGTTACATGTTATACACCCTTCAACTACAGTTCAGTCATTCTTAGTTTGCTCCTATTGTCAACAAACAAAAGCCACCTACTACAGGGTGCACGCTAGAGTCTGCGACTTTACAGATGTCGTATTCCTATTAAGTTAACTATTTTTTAAATTATAAGTACTTAAAGTACTAAAAACATCAGTCATGATATGATGTAAGCCTAACAATTTCATCTAGAAAAATACTTTTAAAAGTATTTTGTATTTAAATACTTATGAAAGTATTTTGTTGTTACTTTTTAATCAGCGTATACACATTTTGATATAATGCGCATGCTCAGTGACGTCATTATTTGTTTACATTAGGAGCAAACTAAGAGCGGCTGGACTATAAAGTATCTATTTTTAATTACATTACCAAAAATTTATACTCTTTGTTTACATGTACATACTTATTATTATTATTATTATTATTATTATTTGCGTCAAGCTCCCAAAGTGGAAGTCGCTAAGTATTTGTATTTATGGATTACTCTACTGAGTACCTTCCGTTTTTCTCCACCCAGTATGCTTTCATTTTCTCCGAGAATGCCTTTTTCCTATCCTCAGTCCATCTAGTTCCGACTTTTTGATGTTTTTCCACCGGCTTGACCTCCCAGTCCTCAACGCATTTCCGGTATTTCTTCCCGTCAGTAGTTATTTCTTCAGGAATTCCCGCAAGATTGAGATCCTCTTTAACCTTTTTTATCCAGTCTACTCCATTTTTAAGAGAGCTAACATATTCCACTATTTTCCGTGTTATCCTATTCTCGGGGAGTCTTTTAATATGTCCGAAAAACTTAAGTCTTCTCTTCCTCATGTCTGCTACTATATTAGAGTGCTTTTCGACTTCACAATTCTTCTGCAGCCTGAAACCATTCTCTGCTTCCCTCGGTCCAAGTATTTTCCGGATGATTTTTCTCTCCTCCTTCAAAAGAATGTCCAAGTCCATTTTACGATTAAGACTCAATGTTTCACTGGCATACGTCATTGAGGGCTTAATAACTGTAGAATAATGTCTCAATTTAGAGTTTATGGATAAACATTTTTTATTATAGATATTATGTACAAGTCCAAGACCTTTCCGGGCTTTCCGAATTCTATCGCTGTAGGCTTCCTTCTCAGATACATTTTCCCCCAGATATTTAAAGTGAGATACTTTATTTATTTTTCCATATTTGGTGTCAAGCTCTTTGACTTCCGTATTATGGCAAGTGAAGACAGTTTTTGTGAAGGAGATTTGTAGTCCAATTTTCTCGGCACACTCCTTCAGAATTTCAATTTGTTTGATGGCCTGTTCTTTTGACTCAGAAAAAATTGCCAAGTCGTCCGCAAAGGCCAAATAAGGGATCTGTAAGTTTTTATTCTTTCTACCGAGATACATTGGACTCCAATGATTCTCCTCTTTCAATGTTTGTTCCCATGCTCTCATCACTTTGTCAAGGGCTAAGTTAAAAAGTAGCGGAGACAGTCCATCTCCTTGTCTTACTCCGGTTTTAATGTCAAAAGGCTGTGATAATCGTCCCATAAATTTAACTTTAGACTTCGTGCCAGTGAGCGTTAGTTTAATTATTTCAAGGGTTTTAGCATCTAGGCCTTTTCCTTCAAGGATTCTGAAAAGGGTTGGTCTGTGAACAGAGTCGTAGGCCTTTTGGAAGTCTACAAAAGTATAGATAGTCGGTTTGCTTCTTGATTTTCTTACTGCAGTAATTAACTTTAGATTTAATATTTGTTCCGAGCACGACCGATTAGGTCTGAAACCGGCTTGTAAGTCAGAAATTTGAGGTTCTAATTGTTTTTGTACTCTTTCAATTAGGCAGGCAGAAAGAATTTTATAGGCCACAGGAAGAAGGGAAATTCCCCTGTAGTTATTCACATCAGTTGGATCTCCCTTTTTATGGAGTGGGTGAATGAGAGCAGTTTTCCAGTCATCAGGGATTGCTCCAGTCTCCCAGATTCTCTGAATTATTTTTGTCAGTTCCAGTTTTGACTTTGGTCCCAAATTCTTAAGAAACTCTGCAACAATCCCGTCTTCCCCAGATGCTTTATTATTTTTTAGTTTATTAATATGCCTATCAATTTCTTTCTTGGAAGGGGGAAGAGAATTTGAATTCTGGGGTGTTCTTTCCCCCGAAACAGGAAAAGTTTCCGTTGGTTCAGGACAGTTCAATAATCTCTCAAAATACTTGGCCAGTTCTTCACAATTCTCCTCATCGTTTAAAGCCAAATTTCCATCCATTTTTCGAAAACAAATATTCTGCGGTGCATAACCCTTAATTTGTCCAGCAAACGTCTTATAAAAGCCATGAGTGTTATAGTTTCGGAAATCAGACTCAATTGAGTCCAGTAATTTACCACCGGCCAGTAATTTAAGTCCAGTAATTTGTTGATTAACAAATTTTCTTTTCTCTTGCTTTATAATCTTACTTGTTAATTTACGAGCTTGGAGGAAAGCTTGGTACTTGTCTTCAGATTTATTGGAATTAAAATTCAAAAAGGCTTTATGACGAGACTTGACTGCTTCATCACACACAGAATTCCACCAAGGATGCTTGCGCTTCTTTTTAAGGGGTATTTCCTCCACTGCCGATTTAATTATTTTGTTTTTAAAGTCAATCCAATTTTCTGCAGGAGTTTCTTCCCATTGTGAAATAATATCTGATTCTTTAAGTTTGGGAAGATTGAATTTGGGGATCGCAGCTGGTATTGTGATTAGTTTTTTCCTGGCAGTGAAATTAACACGCACTCTAGTTAAATAGTGGTCCGATTCAATTTTGGCGCCTCTTCGTACCTGGATATCACGAATCTCTCTCTGGTTATCATATGAAATCGCGACATGGTCGATCTGATATTCTCCCAGTTGCAAAATGAGTGACCTCCAGGTCTTCTGTTTCTTGGGCTTTTTATTGAAAGATGTGGAACTAAGTTTGAGGTTGAATTGTTGACAGAGTAGTATCAATCTCATCCCATTACGGTTGGTCATTCTGTGAGCCGGGAAAAGTCCAACGGTTCTCTGATATTTCCTTTCCCTGCCAATTTGGGCATTGAAATCTCCGAGCAGAATTTTTATGTCATCTTTTGGAATCCTGGCCATTTCCAATTCCAGTATTTCCCAGTGCTTTTCAACATTCTCCTGATCTTTTCGGTTGTCAATGTTACAGGGAGCATGATTGTTTATAAGGGTATAGTTTTTATTTTTACTCTTGATTCGAAGGGTCATAAGCCGATTGTTCACTGGTTTGACAGACTTAACAGATTTCAGTATTGTCTTATCCACCAGGAAGGCCATTCCAAGCATATTTGCTCCTCTCCCAACCTTCCTATTCGTTCCACTTTTAAATAATCTGAAGCCATTATAGTCTATCGTTTGATTATCAGGAAATCGCGTCTCTTGGATTGCAAGAATTTGTACCTTCTGTTTTTTCATTTCTTCTGTTAGTGCATGGAGCTTTCCAGTTTGGACAAGTGTTTGTATATTAATTGTTCCTATGTAATGTTTAGGTTCCTTAATTTTGCGTTTTGTTCTGGGAGGCTCACCAGTATAGACTGTTTCACTCATGATTTCATGCAATTCCGGTCCCCCAGAATCCGATCGACCGGTTGTCATTTCTTTAGATGTTATATTATGGTGAAATGAGTGGATTTTACCACCTGGGGTAATTTTGTTATTAATTGTACGATCCATAGTTATACTTGTGATTTGGTTTTCAATCTGGTTTTAGCCAGAGAATGAGATCAAAGTTGAGAAGCTTTGAAATGTAGTGCAATTCCCAAGATGTTCAGGGAAAATTCCGATTTAGTTCATTGTAGGAAATATCCAATTTTCCTACAACTATCCAGCTGGACCAACGTGGAGGCGCGATACGGAGAAAGAAATTAAGTTTTTAGTTTTGGATATATTAATGTCTCCGCATCCGGAATTCTACTTCCAGCCACACATACTTATTATTATTATTATTATTATTTTAATCCCTAATGTGTGTATGTTGCAATATGTTCAATTTAAGAACAATAAGCAACTCTCTCACCCAACGATAACAGGATGATAATTATAACGTGTAAATAATGTATAATCTTCTACAGATTCAGCCGGCTATTCCTGAGAGAGTATGATTAATAAAACTCCAACCATTGCAAGTGCACTGGTAACCAATGTCTATACTTTTCCAAAGCTCATGAGCTCTGAATGTATGCATAGCCACCCCTACCCACTTCATAACTAGCCAATGACTTGCTAGCAACATTGCCAATACTTATTCTAGCTCTGTTATATATTTCGTCAATCATTTTTTTGGTCTTTCAATAACTCTTATAACTTATAACATACGATCAACTGATTATATTATAAAGTATTGTATGTAAACGCACTCTATAATTGATGTGTTCAGTACAAGATGCAAGACATGAATGAACTACTGCGGCTCTTATACGACGCTTGCATAATGATTGTTGGGGTAATACATTCATACAATTTGACAACGCTGGCAAATGTTCTGATTGGTCTAAACGCGTGGTACAGCAGAGCTCATCAATCATGAAAAGCATTATAGTATTCAAATCCATATAAAAGTAGAATTAGCATTCTAACCAAACTAGTAGAACCTTCATCTTCAAAAATCAGCTGTTAAACAGCTGACATGTCTATAACTTTACTGCTAGACTAACCTGATGGGTACTCACAATACGAGAGAATAAAAATGTTACGAGTCTTGCTCTGTTGAAAAATATCTTTCAATTTACCAATTTGTTTAAATTTCTACTTCAGAATTGGTAAAAATGATCAAAAATAAAATAAAATCAACTTTATTGTATTATTATTAGTACAGTACTTTTCTTTTATTTTGTAGAAAGGTTCTTTCCCAAACCACTCTGTACTCATTGTAATGTGTTGTCAAACCAATTAAGACAAATTAAATTTCCTGTAGAATAATATTTAAAAAAGTATACAAATACTTTATTTAGTATTTAAGATTATAATTTATAAAATATATGATTTTTTTTAAATTAAATCATACGAGCATCATTAGATTATTGTATTCTGATAGTTTATCTTATTTATATACCTTACTATTGTATAAACCCACAACCTTTAAAAAATGAAGTTACAGTTTGTCTGACAGCTTGAGTTCGCTGCATTGTAAATGAAATAGCCCTTACTTTGTCCCTCTTCAATTCTGCATAGTCTAAAAGTCTAGGATTGTTTAACAGGGTATTATAATTGGTTTTTTAGTCTCTTTTTAACTCTAATGTGTAGGTAAATATTTTAGTATTTTTAATTCACAAGAAATTCAACTATCAATTAAAACAAAAAATTAAATTAGTGTAACAATATTTCAAACATTAGAAATTTATATACATACTTCTTTTGCACATTCTTGGAAACCAGCCCGATATTTATCCAGTACTGCTGAACCAAGTGTCTTTTGCCGTTGAAGGTGTCTGACAGTTAATTCCAAAATATCAGCTTTTTCTAGTTTTGAATGTTTTGTATTCTGAAAAAGATGTAGAAATTAAAATACAAAATGTTTTGAATTTGGCTATACTTTTAGGTTACCTATTGTCAGTTTTTAAAATGTTTTTTCTGGTAACTAAAAGACGTGTTGTAAAAAGTTTTAACATACAAACTGTGATAATGTTTATCATGTTCCCAAAATCTTTAATTCATCATCATAAATTGAAAAAGAACTAATTAAGTATTTAAAAATATAATCAACAGATGTTACTTTCTGTATGAAAATTTTCTTGCTTCATTACATTATACAATAATATGGAGTGTCAACAAATTCCAAGCCATATTAAGACACTAGCTAACTTTTTTTATTAAGTATTGATGCTATGTATAAGCCTTAGCTTGAGAAATCTAAAATACCATTCCTGGTAAAGATTTATGAGGGTGACATAAAGATGAAAAAATGTCAGACCTACCCAGGAATTGAGCATGGGTGTTCTGACATCAAAGCCAGTGTGTTGACCACTATACTAGTGGGCTGGTAACGTTCATGTTAATATAGTTGTCATCTGGCATTCATGTGCACAAAAGTATGTGATTCAACCAAGTAATGAACATAATCTGTTAAAGAAATATAAATTTTTTGGAAATGTTATTAAATGTGCATCAGTCTTATCACCAATTCTCACTGGTTTCCTAAACCCTGATTTAAATTTGTTTGTATATGATTTATTTCCTTCGAATTAAAGTTCATTAAAGCTCAATTTTAGAAGGATTTTTTGTTCCTTTGAAGCTCATTTCCAGAATGTCTATGATTTTGTTGATATTCTTTGTTTTTGATTTACAAAGTAGTATATTCATTTTTAGTTTATAAAACAAACATTTACCCTTAACAGGCGGGTGGAGTGTTAAACTATTTGCACTCGACCTGCTAGTTCCAGGACTACAAAAAAAAGTTATTTTTCTTATCACATGGTCAGCCATTTGTATGACTGAAGCATTTAAGAACAGAAGAGATAGAGGTGTAAAAGACACTAGTCACAGTTATCTCCTCTGAGAGTTATGAATTTTATTATACAGCCAGATCCTGTCGTAATGAAGTTAAGGTGTCATTTGCAGGGTGGTAAGTAGATGCTTTTCAGAGAGCCTGGAATGCTGATAAGCACATTTTTTCACTCAATGAGGAAGGCATTAGTATCCACCTAACTCCTCGTTTTACTTAGTAAAGCCTCTAGAGATTCAAACCAGCCTTTCGGCTGATAACCAACAACAACATATTGTTTTAATTCCTTTGAATAGTGAAGCTCATTTCCAGAATGTATTATGATTCAGTTGATATTATTACACAACCTTCTGATAATATTTGTTGCTGATTTATAACTTTTTAGTATATTTGTTTTTAGAATATAATACAAACGTACCTCTGATTTAGCAGAATCTAAAATTAAAGTCTTGAGTAAAGCTAGTGATTGATTAATTCGTGCCCTTCTCCTTTTTTCCATCAGTGGTTTATTAGCCTGCAACATTTCAAGGAAAAACTACATTAATTTTCTTATATTCAATTCTTATATTTAAGATATCTAATCTCTGTAATACAAATGGTGATGTAACTGAATGTTCATTTGCTAGGATGTACATTCATCGTATTAACCCTCCTTCCATTTATTTATACCTATTAAATAGTATAACAATTTAGAAAGCCCATAACAGGCAGATGGGGTGTTAAGTTATTTGCTTTCTATCTGCTAGTTCCAGAGCTAAAAAAAAAAATAATTCTGTTTCTTATCACATGGTCAGCTAATTAAATGACTGAAGCATTTAAGAGCACAAGAGGTAGAGCAGTAAAAGACACTATACCCCAAAGAACTAAAGACTTCAGATGAGATCTAGCCAATATCAACCACGGTCAGGTGTGATGTTGCCCTTTCGCTAAGTCACACTCTGTTCCACTGAACTCCAGCTGACTTTTTTTTAGGTTGTCATCCACAGCGGGACCACAACGTGATAACGCAGGGTACAATTAATGAAAGTCAATTGGCTATATGCTGTGATTGAGGTCACTATGCTCTGCCTTCATCTGCAGTCTCTAGTTCCTTAAGGTATAATCAGAGTTATCTTCTCTGAAAGTAATGAATTTCATTATACAGCCAGACACTGTGGTGAATGAAGTGAAGGTGTCATTTGTAGAGTGGAAATAGATGCTTTTCAGAGGGCCTGGCATGCTGATATACATACTTTTCCACTCAGTGAGAAAGACAATAGTAAACCACCTCACTTCTTGTTTTACTTAGTAAAGCCTCTAGAGGTTCAAACCAGCCTTTTGGCTGATTATCTAAACAACCACAAACATTTTATTTATGTTTTGTAGGAACTGTTTATGGACAACAAATACTACCAAACAATCATTCAATTTGATTTATATCAGTATCAATTCGAATTACACATTATATTATTCAGCATCTGATTTAATGTATAACATGCAGGACGTGTTGGCACCCAACAAATAGAATGCATTGTCATATTGGCTCAATATCCCAACTTAATGGGTTTTCGCTGTTTTTCCTACAACTTATTGGCTAATGGATTATATTAATAAACAAGATTTAAATCATCATGTAGCCTATATGATTTTAAAAAAATAACATGCAAGTTCGTTTTAAATACAGACATGAATAACCATCAAATTTTCAAATTGAATTTGTTAAATTAAAATCTCCTGATTTCTTTAGAGAAAATAAGAATGATGGGTTTCATCATCACAGAAGCAAAGTGGTTTCGAATAATAAAATTTTGGAATAGATTCATTCATTTTGTAACAATGGTTACACCAGGAAACAAATAATTTTGTGAACTCATTTACCGGTTTCGATAATTAAGTTTTGTATTTGTGAATGAATTCTTTTGTTTTGCACATTTCATATTTTATTGTGGTTTTTTTTTAAATTTGTATGTATTATAATTATATAACAGCATTCTATTTTAATAAAAATGTGTTAGTAGTTTATTTAGTATTTAAGTAACTAACAAATAGTTATAATTACAACACACTAATAGATTACCATAGTAGTTTCAGTAGTATAATGAACAAAGAAGCACTGAACCCTTCCCTTGAACCCTACCCTTGAACATGGGAAACCATAGTTGGGTGGATTAATTTTCCCACCGCCAATTAATATAAATAGTTTTAGATTTTCTAAGTATAATTTAAGGAAATTAACATTTATATTGTAATAATACGTTTTGTAAGTAAAGGGAAAATAAATAAATAAATTTTTTACTTGGAATATGAGATGATATGGAATCATGAGATGCAGAATTTAAATTGGAAAAGTTTCAAAAGTTTCAATCTAAGGAAAATACAGGTCAGTAAAGTTTGGAATGAGACTGTTTTTTGAAATTTTATCACATTATGGTTCAGCCAGTTTTAATTTGTGGTTCAGAGTGTTCAACCCTTACTGTTCAACAATTGTAAAGGCCAGAGGTTGTGGAGATGAGATTATTAAAATCTTTAGTTGGTTGTCGATTGCTGGACAATGAAAGAAATGAAGATATTAGTCATGGACTTTATTAACTACCAATAGGAAATACTAGCAAGAATATTCTAATAATTAGTTTTGTATGCCAGATGATCAAACTCGCAAGTAGATGTTTATTTAATACTTCCGCAACTGGTAAAAAAGGCTCTTTATCGGCGTCACCATGGTTCTTTGGCATCCTAATTGTTTAATTTGCTCCGTCTACACCGTGAAAAATTTAAATGATATATCTTTTAAAAGAAGTGTTTTTTTGTTATTGGAAACTGTATGATATTGACAACCACTAAATTTGGTCGCAGCTTTTCGCTATATTTTTGATGTGATTCGGCATGAGTTTTTTAACAGGGACCCCCAGTGGAGTTTGTTCAGGAATGGCTGTCAGCTGGTCACCATACAAAGTCGGTTTCTCGACTAGTGTTGCTTGACAATTAATTGCGACTTTCTACCAGCTGACTGACTGGACTGGCCTGAAGGCTGAATGGATAATTAATGAAGAAGAGAATTTAGAAATATTATTGACAAAACAGTTTTTTTTGGCTCACTTATTTTTATGTATATTTTTTATCTCAATAGATTATATTGTTTTTTTTTTTAGATTTATTATAATAATTTTAGATTGTAGTTTTTTAAATAATAATTGTAAAACTTTAAGAATGCCCATAACAGACAAATGGAGTGTTAAATTATTTGCACTCTATTTGTTAGTTCCAGGGTAACAAAAAATAGTTCTGTTTCTTATCACATGGTCAGCCAATTATATGACTGAAACATATAAGAACAGAAGTGGTAGAGGTGTAAAATACACTAATCAGAGTTGTCTTCTCTGAGAGTCATGAATTTCATTATACAGCCTGACCCTGTGGTGAATGAAGTCAAGATCTCATTTGCAGGGTGGAAAGTAGATGCTTTTCAGAGGGCCTGTCATACTGATAAGCATACTTTTCCACTCATTGAGGAAGGTCATTTTAAACCACCTCACTCCTCGTTTTATTTAGTAAAGCCTCTAGAGTTTCAAACCAGCCATTCAAAGGCTGATGACCTAAACAACAACAACTTGAAGAAGATATTTAGAAAAAATTGTTTTTTTTTTGGAAATTGCAGGCCTAGATATTTAAAAAAAAGAAATATCTTTGTTTTAAGCCCTAGCATAGATTTTAAATCACTCTTGTTCTTGTACTTTGTTACTAAATAAAAAAAGTAAAAAACTCCCTTGAACATGGTTTTTAGCTATAGTTCGCTAGGTAAATTTCCTCCATTTCGTACATTGTTATAAATGCATTATAGCTTTTTAAAGAATGTTTATGAGAAAAATTGTAAAAAAGTTTTATTATTATAATTATTTACAAGCCAACTGGAGAACGTGGTATTAGATGACTCAAAAAAGAAGGGCAACTCAGTTTCTTTAAAAATAGCAGATTACTGAGTTTGAAATGAAACATGATGTTGTTTGTAGTTTAGGTCATCAGCCGAAAGGCTGTTCGAACCTGTAGAGGTTTTACTAAGTAAAACGAGGAGTGAGGTGGTTTACACATTGCCTTCCTCACTGAGCGGAAAAGTACACTTATCAGTATGCCGGGCCCTCTGAAAAGCACATATTTTCCACTCTGCAAATGACAACTTCACTTCATTCACCACAGGGCCTAGCTGTATAATGAAATTCATTGATTTCAGAGGAGATAACTCTGATTAGTGTCTTTTACACCTCTACCTCTTCTATTCTTAAATGATTCAGTCATTTAATTGGCTGACCATGTGATAAGAAACAGAACTATTTATTTTAGCCCTGCAACAAACAGATTGAGTGTAAATAATTTGATACTCCACCTGTCTGTTATGGGTTGTCTGTTATGATGTTGTTTATGATGATGAAATTTAATTGAAAGCATATCTTACCCTCCTGCCTTCGCACGAGAATGAAAACCTGCGAGAGGAAGGTATGTTGACCTCAATTGCCAACTTGTGTTGGCTACCCTGTTGAGATGTGGTAGATGTTCCAGTTGCTTTGTTGGTACCACTTATCGTTGAAGTAACAGATGATATCGGTGCTACTGTGGTTGTTGAAATATTTGTAGACTGCGATACCTTTGTTGTTACAATCGGTTGTTGTTTTTTATTTATTATTTTTGGTACGATTATCTGTGACTGACCACTACTTGTTGACTGTGGTTCTTCAGTAATGTTATAGTTATTATTATTATTGTTTCTGTCACTGGACGTGTTGACCAACTTCGCTGTCATCTCTACCAGTGAACGACACCAAATTGGTACCAATGGCACCCTCGTACCGTTAACATTACTCTATTATACAGCTCAACCACTTTCAATGTGGCAGTAGGTTATATGCGTTCTCTCTTAACTGGATTTATCTTATTCAATCTGTAACAGAGAAAGAAAGTATTTTTTAAGTACAAGTCCATATTAGGTAGTTTAGGCTGACATGCTCCAGGGCTTTAGAAATTATTTAATTGTTTAATGTAGTTTATTTACCCGGTATTTTTGGTTATTTAGTATTTTTTTATGTATTGGTATGGATTTTTTTAAATATTTTTGTTTACTTTATGTACCTATGTTTTATGTAAGTTGGTCTTTTGGAATCGTTCTTTGTTCGTAAACTGAAGTTTTCATGTTGACACTCTCTCTACCCAATTAAATTAGGTACTTTTTTTCTCTCTGTATAAGTTTATGATTAAGGTATAGTACATTAATTAATATTTGTAAAATTGTGACTTAGTTTGTAATAATACTGTTTATTTTATAAGTAATATTGTTTCTATCATTGGGCCACTTTGGTCTGTTGTAAACAATCTAATGTAATTAAATAAATAATTATTTTTAAGGGATTTACTTAGCTAATAGTTAAAACTACAGACAAAAACTGAAAACTCAGAGGAGGGGACAAAATGCCTTCCATGTATTTTTTTCAAAATTGGTCTAATTTCTTAAAAATTATGTGTCACTCCCTGTAATTAAGTACTGTGCTGCCGGACGACAAAACTTCCGACAATACCGACAGACAAATGCCGACAATGCTGAGAAACAAAAGCGAACAATAGAGAGAGAGCGAGTAACTGCTCACTCTTGCTCTTTAGTTAGTGTTTATACACTAAAAAATTCATTGGATGCACTGAAATTGGCCCGGCTATCATTCACTCCGCTCTACAACTCCCGCCAAGACCAACTATCGGCACACGGCTACCGGACTTCGACGAAGATTCATCGACGATACCGCAAGAGATAAGATGACACTTCCACTCGACAACGTAACTGTCATCTTCCAGGACCGTCATCCACCGCAACCGCGAGCAATATCCACAGCGGTCCTTCAACCAAGCGTTGCGCCTACCAGGTCTCGACCAAGCAGCCATCAACGCACAACTGCAAGGGAAGAAGATAATGTTCCGCTGGACGGCGAGACACTGTGTAATCTACCTCCTCGGCCGTCACAACTATCACCGCCCATGAACCGACTCTTCCCAACTTGACACACACTCAAACGGCCCTTTTCAGGGCCACCAAATATGTAAGGTTACCCCGTGCCAGTTAATGTTACTATCTGAAGACATGTATCTTTATCCCTTTGTGATTTTTATTCTTTTTATTCTTCCTTATTTTTTATGAAGCCTTTGAAATGTGGATTTGTCGCAGGATACTCAAGTAGGTATGTAAGAACGAAAGTGCGGACGGCAGGAGTCTTGATAAAGTATGAAATGGTAAAGTAATAAGGATGTAAAGTAGGCCTAAGTATAATAAGTACGTATATATACCTAAATAGTGTAGTGTATGTAAGTAAATGTAGTAAATGGTAAAGACTAAAGTATCAGGAGACTCGGTAAAGATCGAGTGTTGCTTGCAATGATTAAGAAAAGAAAAACTGCATACTTGGACCATCTAATGTAAAATGAAAGGTATCAACTATTGCAATTATTGAAGGCAAGATTGAGGGTCGAAGAGGTGTGAGACAAAGGAAAATATCATGACCGCGTAAAAATTGTGGACTGGGTTAAGTTCGCTGGAAGAACTTGTTCATACGATGGAAAGTAAGGTCGGAAACATCCGGTAACCGAATTGCGTGAGAAGAAAAAGAAATAACGATACGAGTGAGAAGAAGAAGAGAAGGAAAGAAAAGAGAAGAAGAATAGAAGGTAATTACCGCCCTAGACAAAAACTGTAAAATACCATCCAGTCCATTCACTACCAATATTATCTCTCGTAATAATAAAATGAGAGGTGAATAATTATTCACCTCCAAAAAATTTCAAAATAATTCGAGGTTATAATATTTTCTCTCTTACGTTTTTCTTCATTTGCTCAATTTTTTGTCTGTTTGATTTAAAATTAATTTATCCGCACCTAAAATTGTTCCAGGAGTTTTGCTTATTAGTAGAATCGACCGTGGTTAAAATTCTATTTGGACAGAAAAATCCTGTTGTATGCAAATTAATAATGCAGGATCTAGTGTCGACGCTATTGGAAATTAATTTTTACGGAATAAAAAACCTTCTAATGTAGAGGAATATATGGAATTGAACATTTGGAAATACATCGGACTACGTAATACAATTTATTCAGTTAATTTAAAATTCTTAGTTTAATCTGGCAAAATGCTCACATCCGATTTGAAAAGTATTTTAAAGAAAATAAAAAAAAGAAAACTAAAAAGCGGAGAGAACTTTATGCAGCATCCCGCCAAGTTGCGTAGGTTGAACATGATAGTGAACGAACGCACGTGTGACGGAGATAAACTGCACGTCCGTATATCAAAATACTATGTAACGCCACGGACGGCGGCGCTGTCTGTGTTAAAAACACATCTCGCTCTTTCATTCCGTTGCGTTGTAGCGAAAGCCAACTGGCATTTATCTCGTCCACTCCTATTCGTTCCACACCACCTCAGAAAGCTTGGACAGTTTCCTACCCGCCCTTCACCTACACATAAATGCCGATCAATCACAAACATATACGCACACAAGCACAAATACGAGTAAATCATTCACCGCGTGAGTCATCAACAATCCTATTGTAATCAAAACCTAAACCAGTGACTCGCTTTTAGATTCTAGGTGATCCGATTATACGCCTTATTATAATACAGTATTAACTTTTAAAAAAAATATTGTCTGTTCTTTAACCCTTATTATCTGAAATAAATGAATAAACTGAAAATGAAAAACTGTATGCATAAGTTCTTCATTTTTAAATATAATAATAAATATATAATAATTCTTGCCCATAACAGGCAGGTGGAGTTTTAAATTATTTGCACTCGATCTTTTAGTTTCAGAGCTAAAAGAATATTTCTGTTTCTTATCACAATGGTCAGCCAATTATATGACTGAATCATTTAAGAGGTGCATGTGTAAAAGGCAACAGTCAGAGTTATCTCCTCTGAGCGCAATGAATTTCATTATACAGCCAGACCCCGAGGAGAATAAGGTGAAGGTGTCATTTGCATGGTGGAAAGTAAAATGCTTTTCAGAGGGCCTGGCATGGATATAAGTAACTTTTCCATTCAGTGAGGAAGGCAATTATGAACCACCTCTTACATTCGGCCTAAGAGAACTTCAAAAATGTAAAAAAATGCTTTTTTTTAATCCCTAATGTGTGTACGTTGCAATCTGTTCAATTCAGAACAATAAGCATTCCCATGACCCAATTCGATGAGGATGATATGTATGATGTGTAAATGAGGTGTAGTCTTGTACAGACTCAGGCCGACCATTCCTGAGATGTATGGTTAATTGAACCCCAACTATCAAAGTACAACAGTAACCACTGTCTAGCATTCAAATCCGTATAAAAGTAACTACCTTTACTAGGATTTGAACCAGGAACCTTCGTCTCCGAAAATCAGCTATTAAATAGCTGATTTTGGTGATGGACTTTACCTCTAGACCAACCCGGTGGTAAAAAATACTTGACGTGATTTCCATTTGCCTTAAATTATAAAACCGTTTGATAAAACCGAAATGATAAAATCGTAATTGTAATGTTTTATGGAAAGTTGAAGCTATTACAAGCTACCAAAACAGAAAATAGGATAATTTTAATATTTTTTTTTCAACCTCTATAAAAATTGGAATGGAATTGTTTATTTTGTATGTTTACTGATGATATTGATGCCTTCACTTACACGCTCAACCACTTTCAAGCGTTATTTCCCAGATTTTATTAGGAAAAAACATTTGGATGCATGAAAATTCTGTTTTATTTGATTCTAAACAACAGTTTAATAGATAAGTTAATATAAGTTTATTTTTTAATGACAGTTTTTGATTCGCTATAATTTAAATTTTGTAGATAAAGAATTATCAGTTGAAAACTGTTGACTTATATTGCACTGAGATAAACAAAAATAATTTTTGAGACAGAGGTAACGTTAAGAGAAATCCGGACGATACGAAGAGGGAGGAGGAAACAAATAAAAAAAAGTATGCAAACATGCACTTTATATCAAAATACTTAACCATTCCCTTGCTGTTCGCCGGGCCGGGAGTACTTTTAGAATGCCTTCCTATCGTATCTAAAGGACCAACACAACCGCTATAGTTGTTGAAAGTCTTCCTTAGCAGCAACTTTCTCACCTCATACCCCTTGAGCTTCCTTCAACTTATTCTGAAGAGAACGTTTATGAAACTTTCAGGCAAGTTTCTCCATCTTAACTCTTGCCTTACTCCCGCTGTCCCGCTCGTCCTACCACGCCTATCTTCGTTCGTACTTACTTAACACGACTTCTCCTTCTTTATAACCCCTCATCCTATCGCCTATCAAACTCTGTTGCCCTCTGCAACTCTCACCGCTACTTTCCACCGAACTTCAGACAAAGTTTTCACTTCACCAGACAAGGATACGTAGTGCTGTAATAGTGAGTGAGTTTGTAAGGAAGCGTCAGTAAAGGAACGATGGGTCGGGAGGAAAATGA
Organism: Catonia carolina; assembly: GCA_035578175.1. Classification (NCBI taxonomy): domain Eukaryota; kingdom Metazoa; phylum Arthropoda; class Insecta; order Hemiptera; family Achilidae; genus Catonia; species Catonia carolina. The sequence continues at coordinate 135,292,089 of JAQMRL010000002.1, forward strand.
CGTTGTCGTAAAGGGGTGGGGGTGAACGGATGGAAGTTTTCTGCCGATTAACAAACTCTGTGAATACCCTTGTATACAGTACTTAGGCGACGCGTCGAGAAGGGCGGGCAGATGTGCACTGATCTTTCTCTACTTATTTTAATATAAGCAATCGCAACAACAAAACTGACGCACAAACAATGCCTACTATTCTAACACTAAACTCGTTTCAGACGATCAGTAGGCTAATAACAAATTACTTCACTCACTTATCTATTGTTACCATACTTTAACAATTACTAATATGAAAAATATTATTTAAATATAAATTTATAATAATTAATTTTTTATACGTAAAATTCGTTTCCCGAAATGAATCCACAAAAAAGTTTATTAACACGTTGACCGCCACACAAAATTTTATACACTTACGCGGAGCCACTGTACTTTTTTATTTTTTAACATTATATTCATTTTTTTTTGTTATTTTACTTATTTTATTTAATAACAAATACTATTTTTTTTTGTAAAATAAAGTTGTGACACACTTTTGTATCACATGGCCTGGTGGTATGATTTTACATTTCAAAGCCAAGTGACTCATTTTTATGTCACAAGAAAAAAGTAATAAACATAACTGGGTTTAGTTGCAAAGTATTCTAGACTATTTCAATCAACAAAATAAGCAAAAGAAATAATCAAATTTAAAATAATAGCAGCTTTCTAGTACAGGACAATAGGACAAAAACTACCTGTATACGCAATATCCTAATATTTGAAAAATACCAACTATCTGAACAGGTAAGTGTACAATGTCACTATCTGAAACCTTAGCTTTTGAAACCACATTAGTAATACACGACTTAAAAATGAGTGGTGTACTATGACTCATTTTTGATGCTCGCGGCCCATTTTCAATGACAAGCGTGACACATATTTCGGTCATATAGCAGTCAACATGTTAAACCCACCAGGTTGGCCTAGTGTAAATTCGCCGCCACAAGTCAGCTGTTTGACGACTGGTGTACGAAAACGAACGTTCCGTGGTTCAAATCCTAGTAAAGGTAGTTACTTTTATACAGATTTGAATATTAGATAGTGGTTACCGGTGTACTTTAATGGTTTGGATTCAATTAACCAAACTTTCTCAGGAACGATTGGCCTGAGTCTGTAAAAGATTACACCTCATTTACTCATCCTCATCTCACTGGGTTATGGGGTTGATAACTGTTCTAAATTGAACAGATTGGGGTTAAGAAAGTTTATTTAAGTCGCGTCGCAAGATCTCCGAGTTATTTTATTGTAAACATTTTTAACTTAGTGGAACTGTTTGAATATTTGCAGACCGCTCTTGAAATTTAAAGTTCCCTAAGGTGAAATCTGCATTAAAAGGGACAAGATTTGAGTGTGTGGAAGCTGTAAAAAAAAAAAGCGGCACGTGTCCTGAAGAATCTGACAGAAGATGATTTCCAGCACTATTTCCAACAATAAAAAATTCTCATGGAGCGTTGCAGGGGTAGAGAAGGAGTGTATATTGAAGGTTACAATAAGTGATTATGTATAAAATAAAAATAAAAAATTTTTCAACGTCAGTCTTGTTATTTAATAGCCACACCTCATACACAGCATTTTCATTTCATTGGGTAATGGGGTTGCTTATTGTTCTTAAATTGAAAAGATTGAAACGTACACACACTAGGGATTAAAAAAAGATGTTTTTAAAGAAAGTGCGGATCTACAGTTAATCGAGTTACTGGTCACAGAATTTTCTGACCAACCTTCGGCCGTTCAGAAAGATTTTACTTGACTAGTTACATACTTCAGATATGATATAAAACTTTTTCTAATTAACCGAATATATTTTACAATTATTAATTATATTTTATGTAACACAATTTTATTTAAGGCATGTAGTACCCTAATAGCACAAGGTCCTGAATAAATTTTCCGAATCAGCTGATTTGATAGTCACTTTTATACGGATTTGAATACTAGACAGAGGTTACCCGCGTACTTTGCTGATGTTTGGGGTTCAATTAACCATACTCTTTTAGGAATTATCGGCCTAGGTCTGTACAATACTACACCTCATTTTACACATCATACACATCATTCTCATCCCATTGGTTTACGGGGTTGCTTATTGTTCTGAATTAAACAGATTGCAACGTACACATATGTTGCAAAAATAACGTAACAATGTAGTAATAATTATTATTGCTATTTAGAAATAAATTTAAATATTAAAATTTGTGAAGCACTTATCTAGTTTACTATTGAATCTTTAACTGTTTCAACAACAAATCTAAATTCGTCTCATACATTATGAGCAAGGGTCGTCATTGAAGATTAATAGCTGTTAGGAAGGTAGGTGTTACTTCCTAGATTATCAATCAATAGAATGTCTGAATAATATAATAGAAATATCTAAAAATGTATGTGAGAATATAATATTAATTATTTCCCCCTTTCCATCCATATACGAAAGGTTCTGTATCCATACAAGTATATCAAATTAATTTATAAACGACAATTCTAAGCGGAAATTGACGTTATTTTATTTTAACAGAGAAAATCTAGAACGAAACTCGATAAAAATTTAAATTTTTTTGTTGTTTGCGACAGTTTGTTAATATTTAATTTCTTTTTTTAGCTTTCCACTAACAGCACGCGTAAACCTGCCTGCGATTCAACAGAAATAGCTTCGAGAAAGATAGGTCTCTAGGAAAATATAAAATATAAATCCACTGACTCATCTCAAATAAAAAAAAAATTACTTATTTTACGGCAATAAATTCAGTAATATACAGGAAATCATAAAATATTTTTGTTTTGCCTAATCTAATTTTTGCCTCGTCTTATTTTGTGTATTATGTCTTCTTTTGGCTTATATTTTCTTCATTTAAGGTCCTGTTAGACTTGGTTGCTCCTTAAATGAAAAATGGAATCCAAAGAGATAAAATTGCAATACAGAGGGGAAGATTTCAATTATTGAATCTTTAGTGTCCTTATTTTTATAATTGAATCCTTAGTTACTGGTAACAAAAATTCTTTGACAGATGGTAAGATTATTTTCATATAAATAATTGTACTTAATGATATTTTTATAAACATTGAGTTGTTGTTGTTGTTTAGGTCAACAGCCGAAAGGCTGGTTTGAACCTCTAGAGGTTTTACTAAGTAAATCGAGGAGTGAGGTGGTTTACCATTGCCTTCCTCACTGAGTGGAAAAGTACGCTTATCAGCATGCCGGGCCCTCTGAAAAGCACATATTTTCCACTCTGTAAATGACACCTTCATTTCATTCACCGCAGGGTCTGGCTGTACAATGAAATTCATTACTTTCAGAGGAGATAACTCTGATTAGTGTCTTTTACACCTCTACCTCTTCTGTTCTTAAATGATTCAGTCATTTAATTGACTGACCATGTGATAAGAAACAGAACTATTTATTTTAGCCCTGCAACAAACAGATTGAGTGTAAATAATTTGACACTCCCCACCTGTCTGTTATGGGCAAAAACATTGAGTGTAAACAAATAAAATGGGTAAAGCGGTTACGATTTACAAATTTGTAATCAAATTTTGTATCATTACAAACGATCCAATCAAACATTAAAAAATATATACAAATTAAGTACATTACAAGAATTATTTTTTCAGTCCTCAAAAAAGGAGTTATTGTTTAATAAATTAAAAATATAGTAAACAATTACTAATAATAATATTGTGTTGAAGACCTACGTAGAATAAGTTTGAGGGTCAGATATTTATTAAAAAGAGTAAATTTTTTAACTACAGGAAGGATCTCCTCGTTTAGGGGGTATTTTGAAAAACTGCAGATAACTTCCCGTTGAAATCGCCTAAACGTAAACGAAATTTTAAGAGCCAGAATGATATAAAATGTAATTTCAATGTATTCAGTTTTCAAAATTTTTCCGAGGGAGGACTCCCAAACCCCGGTACGTTTGAACCCCCCCAAAGAAAATTCCTGTGTGCGCCACTGTGTAGGATACAGTCACTATACGCGTACAACAATACAAGCTAACTCTGTACATAAGTAAATGTGAGAAATAAGTCAATTATTTTTACTCTTTTAGTAAAATTCACAACTATTATGGAAAAAAACCAGTGAACATATGATGGTACGTTAAATAATGAATGACAGGACATGAGTGACGTACTTGGAGAGCAATATTCACCAACAGGTCTCCTACGATTTTATTTATTTATTCTTATTAATTATTTAATTATTACATAATATAGTTCCAAGACTTATGGGTCTTTACTCCATTTCCTTCTTAATATTCTTTGATAATATGATAGGAAAAGATATTTTATTTTGTCACCGCCACCCCTTCTAATTAATCGTTTACTGTGTTGCTGGCCTTCAATAGTTCTCCCGGTCCTTGTCGGTGCAGCAGACCCTTTGGCGGCGAACTGACAGAGGGCTTTGTTGCCAAGGCCGAGTGAATAACCGCCCTCTACCACAGCGCTCTCGGCAACTATATAAAGAGCGCTACTCTGAGCCGAAGGATTCAATTCCGATCCAGACACAAAGGGATTCAATTCCGATCCAGACAGCAGACAAGACGTCCACCGCGGCACATGGCTACAGAATTCCAGCGAAGACTAGTCGACGACCCCGCAAAAGAGAAGATGATGCTTCCGCTCGCAAACCCGTCACCGTAAGCCGTCGACCGGACCGTTATCGTTTGCTGACGCGAGCGATGCTCACAGTGGTCCCTCGAACGAGCCTTACTCCCACCGGACCCGACGAAGCAGCCATCGACGCATTATTGCGAGGGAAGAAGATGACGTCTCCACTGGACGACGACACGTTGTGTCACCCAGCTCTTCGACCACCACGATGACTACGACCGACGCTTCCTATCTAGACGACCACTGCTTAAACGGCCCTTTTCAGGGCCACCAAAAAAATAAGGTTTACCACTTAATGTCACCATCCGGTGACAGTATATCAATTGGTTTGAATGAGTGAGTGTTTTTTGGAAGTTTCGATAAAGTTGAATGAAAATGTCCAATACTAGAGAAATTTTGAGATAAAGAATTATTCAATTAAATTAAAAGTAAGTCTAATGAGTGAATTTTTAATACATGTATCAATGATTACATAATTTTATTAGCTAAATGGCTTCTACACTAGAAGTACTGGATTCAATTCCCAATCAGATCAGTCTTTCTTTCATCGATAATTTTCTGTTGTCATCCTTTAGTAAAAAAGAATCATTAGCTAAATGTATTTGTCATGTAGTTGAATTATTTATAGGCAGATTTACCGCAGCATCCAAGGTAGGCCTAAACAGGTATTTAAATTTGATGTATGAAAGAAATTTATAAATTTAGAAAAAAATTTAGGATTTTGGGGTAGGTAGGTGGTAATGTAACCGCGTGATGAAATCCTAAGAAGATTGGTGGAAGTTTTATACTTTAAATCTGAGTATTTGAAGGGTGAACTGAAGTGTTATAAGAACGTACAAAAAACTGATGGTTAAATAAAAAAAAGAGGAAAAAAGTGTGTAAAAAGAATAAGAATAATAATACGTAAGGAAAGGGATGAAAAGGGAAAGATAGGCGAAGCGGAGTAGAAGAAGAGGCGATAAAAATGTAACAGTGCAAGAAGCAGAAGCGTAAAGGGGGTGGGTTGGTAGTGATGAGACAATAGAGTGAGACAGAGAAACACGTTGTTAGATTTAGAACGAAGTGCAGTACAGTACTGCGGTGGCTTGGTAAAGGGTGGCGAAGTGTGCGCCGTGCCGTAGTGCATGTAGACTACACGGCAAAGCAGGGGATAGTCAGAATACGTAATGTTCGCTACCACCCGCCCACCCACTGTTTCACTTACACCCCATACCATCCCTTAGCGATTACACCTGCGACAGTATATACGCTGTGTTAGATCCAGGTGTCACTATACGAGATATCACACCCCTTCACGCAACCACACACTCTCTCTATCTCTTACTCACTCTCTCTCGCACACACACACACACACACACTCTCTCTCACGCACACATATTTCACAAAAATGTAGAATTATACGTTGACCCTTTCGTAACCGATAAGCATTAAAGCCTATTTATAAATTTATACTTAATGAGTCGTAAACCATTTATTATTATAAAATACTTAGGAACAGTTTATTATCTATTTTCAGAAATATTTACATATTCGTTATGGTATGTGCGACTTACTAATAAAATATAGTGTTCACAAAAATATCAAAATTATTGGTTCTTTGATCATTTAATATGTCCATAACCGATAGGTGGAGTGTTAAATTATTTGCACTCAATCTGCTGATTACAAAAAATTTTTCTGTTTCATATCACATAGTCAGCCAATTAAATGACTGAATCATTTAAGAACTGAAGAGGTAGACGTGTAAAAGACACTAGTCACAGTTCCTCTCCTTTGAAAGTACCTAATGAATTTCATTATACAGCCAGACTATGTGGTGAATGCAGTGAGGGTGTTACTTGCAGGGTGGAAAATATGTGCTTTTCAGAGGGCTCGGCTGATAAGCATACTTTTTTACTCAGTTAGGATGACAATGGTAAACCAACTGATTGGCTGGTGACCTGAACAACAACATTTTAAAGAAAAATAATTCTGTCTATTTAAAGAACATATAAAATATTAACATATAAATATTAACAAATAAAATATTAACATATAACTAAATAAATTTTAGCATGATAAATCTGCCGTGTGTTTTTATGTGAAAATATTTTTGCATAAGAAAAATAAAAAAATAAAATTTTTTGTTAAATTAGGGGTTATTTTAGGGATTTTTAAATGGTAGATTTGATAAATACATCCAAAGATCAATTATTCGTTCCTTACCCGCTGACTGTGAAATATACAAAACCTTTTTCCGACACTTCTCTTTGGTTTGCGTTTGTGAGTTGGTTGTTTTAAGACACAACGAAAAACATAAAGAACTGTATAGAGCAAATGACAGAGGCGGCTGTACGGTGTACCGTATGTCTGTTTCGAGCGGTTGTAAATAGCCTCACCAAAAACGCTACCAGAGAACACAGACACACATACACAAACACTGACAGAAAGTATTCCGTATTCGCTGCCTGGTATTATACTGGCAAACGCTGCACAGAAGCGCCCCCCAACGTAGATGTAGTGCACTCCCTCTGTGCTTCTCCTTACCGCCGTATATCTGACATCTACTAAAACACATTCACACGCACACATACTTCAATATAAATACTGAAATGTAGGCTAAACACAAGCAAACGCCCTTAAGCGATTATTCATTTATACACACATGTACTGTCCACTCTTTACAAATGTGAAACAACGTTTCTGACCTGATTGTCACATTATGTTCCTGTACCAGTGGACCTGCGGTTTTCTTTGTTATGTCATGCATTTATTCCAAAAAATGTTATAGTGAAGGCAACCAAAACTTTTATCAGGTATAAAACAATGGAGAAGAAAACTGAACGAAATCTGTACATAAAACATATAAATTTCACCAATAATAAAAATCTGGTGTGAAACACTCACGCGACTTTCTCTTGCCAATGCAAATAATGACCAATATAATCGAACATTAGTAATAAAACATTAGAAATTAACAAAAAGTTAACCTTAAAAACATAACCTTATTTAAATCATAAGTGAAAGACGCAAAATGAAAATCATCATTTTGGCTTAAAAATACGGAAAACCACTCATTCACGCTAAACTAGGCTCTGTAGAGAAAAATTCTCTAAATAAAAGTTGTAGATCTTTTAATTTCCTATAAATTTTATTATACACTTTTGTCGTAAAATGTAGGCTATACTAAGGCTGAAATCTTTAAAAAAAACGATTTTTACACGTTTTCGTGAGACAAAAACAGAAAATCACTAATTACCGCTAAACTAAATGTTATACAAAAAATGTTTGAAATAAAAGATGTAGAATTTTAAATTCTGTATAACTTTTACAAGAAATATTTTTGCGCTAAAATGCATATCATTAAAGCCGTAAATCTTAGAAAAAACAATTTTTTTACGCGAAACCGCCTCACCAAGAATTTCAGAAAACATGACGCCTACCCTATCTTGTAGAGCATAACAAATTTAGTAAACCAGGAGATTTAATAAAAAATCGCAGGACCAGTTTTTGAGAAAATCGCAAACAAGTGAAAATTACACGAATAAACTACTACTTCCGTTTGACCGATTTTAATGAAAATGTTCGTGTCGGGTCCTCTAGTGGTATCTAACTTAAGTTTCAAGTTTCAAGTACGTAAAATGTTTCGTTCTTGATATATTTTGTTCACACACACACACACACAGATCAATCGCTAAAAACATGTTTTTTGGGTTCAAGAGGTCTGAAAACGTATAGATCCGGTGAAAACTCGATTTCGAAATAACGACATAAAAGAAAATAGCTATTTTCCTTCCTATATATTCATATAGGCTAGAGAAAGTAAAAATATTGCAGATCCTTTATCAGTCACCATAAATGGAAACATTGTACCTTAAGCGAACACTGCAAAATATTTAGGAATGACTTTAGATACGAAACTGAAATGGAAAGAGCACATTAGGATAAAAAGAGCTGAGCTGGACCTCAGATATAGGAAACTATTTTGGTTACTGGGACGTCAATCGCAGCTGCATCACCATAATAAAGTAACAATCAAAAATAACATTTTAAAACCCATTTGGATTTCTGGTATACAACTTTGAGGTTGCGCCAGAGAAAGTCAGATAAGGATTCTCCAGACGTTTCAGAACAAAGTACTGAAAGCTATGATTAATGTCCCTTGGTACGTTAGGAATAGTGATCTGCATAGAGATCTTGACATCCCTTTTCTGTCCAGTGAGATAAAAAGATTTGGTATAAAACATGAAGCTTGCCTACATGTCCACATCAATCCTGAATCAATTCAACTTCTTGATAATGAAAATGTTCGTAGAAGGCTCAATAAGAAGAAGCCCTTCGAAATAGTGTAACAGTGCAGTGTGATGTGTTAAAGCACAGCAGTATAAAGTCCAAAAGTAGTGAATAGTTTTACGTATATTTTAGTGTTAAGATATAAAACATTGTTGAATTGATTATATTATTTAAGTATTTAGTTTTTAAGATATATGAACGAAAAATTAATGGTTGGTCTTTTAGACCAGTTTTAATCTATTTTAAATAAAAAAAGGTATAAAACATAAATTCACCACAATTTAAAACCATTTAGAATTAAAGGTGGAAAGTTCCTTCATAAAACATTTTTTCCCAAAAAAGTTTCTCAGTTTATTTTAAATCGCATCAATAGCTAAGTTATTAGTTTGTATTATAAAATAAAGAATAGTGGGTTTTAACATGTACCGTACCTGTAGTACCGTATAAGTTGGAGTAGTAAAAATATACACTTTTTCGATACGATACACTGTTTAGGAGAAAAAAATACTTCCCCCAAAATTTAAGGAGGAAGTGCGACCAGAAATTTTCTGGTATTCACATATTAATGTAATTTTAAACGCCAAACAACATGCCGTTAAAATAATTTTTGCTATCTGAAAATTTTAAAATATTAAAAAAAATTTTGGACAGGGGTAGCTCCCCCTATAGAATACCGATCTAAAATTTGAAAAATTTCCCGTAATACCGGGAGTAAGTGTAACTTTCTAAGAGAAAAAAATTTAAAAACCGTTCTTAAGGTATAAAAAAGTGAAACACCAAAACGACCTACTCCAAAATGCCGAAATTTGGTTTTTTGAGTTTCCTTTGTGAACAGGTGGGTTGAGGTAAACTTTAACTACATGGAGTTGAAGTACTTTGAAAGGGGCTGAAAAAAGGTTACTATATACTTTTTAACTACGATGCACCACTCAGGAGAAAAAATACTTCCCTCAACCTTTGGAGAGAAGGTGCTACCCGAAAATTTTCGGTTACTACATTCTAACGTAATTTCAAATGCCAAACAACATGCCGTTAAAGTTTTCTTGTATTCTAAAAATTAAAACAAAATTTGATACGGGTAGCATCCCCTATAGAACCTCGATAAATAATAAAGTACAATAGTACACAAATTCAATGAATGGAAAACCTAGGCTATATACTTTTTTAAACAAATTTTGGAAAGTGTTATTGAAAACAAAATTTACAAATTTTCACTGAATTTTATGTGAAAATATAAAAAGTCTGGTGTATTTTTATAACAATTTGCTTGATAGTTACATCACAGATTCAGATCTGATGATCATTTTTATTTTAAATGTATTTTGTTGTACATTTTTATCAGATTCAGGTTTTTAATTATTTCATTTTTGTTTCAACATTTTTTGTCATGGTGTTATGTGGTTTTAATATTAATGTACATAGATGGTTAAATATTTCGCTTCGGGTGGGGCATCATGCCACGCATATTACGGGTTGAAGTGTTCCAATTTTACCCGACTGTATTTGAAATGGTTAATTTTATCTCCCCTTAAAATTACTTTTATAATAACAAAACAATAACAAAAGGACTTCCTGAAAAATAAATAAAATCAGTAACATATTTTATTAAAAAATTTTATTTTAAAATACGGTTTTTAAAAATGGTATTCTCTTACGATTAAAAAGTTTGTCAAAACAAGAATGATTTCCACCTAAAATAAAACTTGTGAACCAATTTTTAGATTTTAAAAAACCCTCAACATTTCGAGTTCTAAGACAAATGGACGGAACAACAAATTGTGCAAATAATTTGACAAGTTCACATTCGATAGCAAGAAGAATTAGAAAACATAAAGCAATTAAAAAATAAGTTTTGCCGGCTGCATTGGCGTAGTTGGTAACGTGTTCGCTTTTCATCATGCGGTCCTGGGTTCGAATCCTACTCAGGCACGGCATATTTTCATACGTTACAAAAAAATCATTTCACCCTCCACTGTACGAAGTTACACCCCAACGTCGTCGCTAATAACCGTTGCAGTTGATGCGACATTAAATAAAATAAATATAAAAAAAAAATTATCAGTTCAGGTGAATTTTTAGTATCCAAAATGAGTATAAATTTGGGTTTTGGGATATAAATTTAAATTTACTTTTTATTATTAAGATCAACGTGCTGAAATTTAATATCAAAATCTAATATAGACTTAAATAAAAATTAAACAAGGCTCCCTTAAGCATAAGGTACAGAGGTCAACGTGCAAGACTAAAAAGGCGAAAGTCCCGGTTTCAATTTTTAGCTAAGGCCTGGAAATTTGAAAACATGAAACACAATGTTTCCATAACTCAAAGGAGCCGCTAATGACAAAGCTGTCGATTCGACTTCTAAATTACTAAAAAATAAACGTACAATTTTCTCCCCCCTTTTAATGTTAAAAGATTAAGATTTTCCCTTCGCCAAATTGAATCGTACTTTTGCAGCCGAAAAAAGTTTTAGTCTAAAACTTAAATTAAAATATTGAAATTTCGCTGACATTTTTAAAATAATAAGGAATTTTAGGGGAGTTATATTTAAAAATCTGCAAAGAAGTAACAGTTTCAAAAATGAATTGAATGGGTATGATCATAAAAAAGATTTTGGAGAAATTATGAGGACGATAAGGATCGAAAGCGTCTGGAAAATTAAGCTAAATCAGAAACATCGGAAACCAAAAATCCCGTGGGTATGCCTTTAAAAAGATGAAAAGAGGGTTGGTCACAAATGCTACAAGAGGCATAGTTCAAAAGAATAAATAGAACATAGTTCTAATAGAAAGAAGATCAAGAAGAAGCGGTCATTTATATTTTTATTTTCCCATTTTACTGTTTTAACATTTCTTCTACAAAACTCTACCTGCAAATCCGCGAAGAAAAAATTTGTATGCAAGGCGATTTGAAAAAACAATCATAGGAGCCGTTTTTAAGAAAATCAGATATAAGTGAAAAATTGCATAAATAAACTACTACTACCGTTTGACCGATTTTAATGAAATGTACGTGTCGGGTTCCCTAATGAACCGAACTTAAGCTCCAAGTTTGAATTTCGTATCATATCTCGTTCTTGAACTATTTTATGTTAGTATATGGGTGCGTGTAGAACATTTTTCACTTAATTTCTGATACAACCAGTTTAAAGGGAAGACAATCAAAAAACTAATTTAAAGTCAAAAATATCTGAAAACTCAAATTAAAGAGAACTGAACAGAAAACCAAATAATGATCCTTAAAATTAAAATAACCGATTCAAAAAATGCAAAATCTAATAAGGGTTCTAAAATTGTAAAATCAATAACACCACACTAAAGCACTTTTAAAGACCCTAAAGTCTTTAAAAATTTAAGCATCATTATCTTGATATTTAAATCTTCGAACTCTGTGTTAATAACATCCAGGAGTTTACTATACAATCCCCACTTTTTGGTTTTCTGTTCAGTTCTCTTTAATTTGAGTTAAATCTTTTTGACTTTAAATTATTTTTCTGATTGTCTTCCCTTTAAATTGGTTTTATGAGGGATTAAACGAAATGTTCCCCACGTACCCTTATAGGTCTACTATTTTGGTTCACACATACACGCAGACCAATCGGTACAAACATATTTCTTAGATTCAGAAAACGGCCTAAAAAAGTGTAATTCTGGTGAAAACTCTACTTCGAAAATAAACATAAAAACAATATAATTTCTTTCCCTGTAATACATAAATATAGAGCAAGAGAACATAAAAAGGTAAAACGTAACAAGTTTATCGTGGCGTGTTATTTTAATAAGGTATCCGTTCAGACGAGCAGTTCGTGAATTACTTTTTTAGCTGTAAAAATTCGGCTAGGTTGCAAAAAGAAGAAATACTAATTATCAGTTTCACAGAATACTGAAACCGGGTTAAATTTTAAGCATACTACATTTTTTCTTCCTAGAAATTATGATGATGATGAGTAAGTGGGGTTTTGTTTTTGGTGAGGAGAACGGTGTCGATGAAAACTGAACAAACGACTTTTTTCTCATGCTAAATTTCTTTGATTCTTTTTAAAAGTAAGTAGATATTTGACGAAACAAACATGATTCATCTTCATTTTTAGAAACTAAACATTTTTTTTTATTATTTAATAAAATTTTGACACCGCTACCGTGGCGTACTGGTCATCGTACAAGACTACAAAGCGGAAGATCACGGGTTCGATCACGGCTACAGTCTGGAAAATATTACACGTTCCATATTCTACACAGGTCGCTTATGACCAAGATGTAAGCGGCTTAAAATAAAAGAAAAAAGAAAAATTCGAAATTTTCTGTAATTTTTTATTTTTATCAGCACTTTTAAGCCTCGCATTCATTGTACAATAATGAGGATAATTTTTTTAAAGTTTATTATATAAATAATTGCATCTTCAATTTAAAATAATGAACAAATTTTCGCTTTATTTGAATGAAATATTATTAATATTCATATAAATCATGCTTATCCATAATAAATCATTAAAATGTATCCCGCAGCCAGCAATTAAACCGAACATAAAAATGCTATACATTGTACTAACATTTTATTGCTGATTTAGTTTTCTTTTCACTTAGACTATTATTTACTTTCTTACGCTTATATATTTCAGTGTATCACCATAACCAGAGCACATAAATTATAAAAATTGAAACTAATTTTACTAAAATCTTTTCAGATTTGTTTTCAGAATCAAATTTATAATTTATGTGCTCTGTTTATGGTAGATTCACCGAAACATGTAAATGTAAGAAAGTGAATAAATAAATTGAAAGAAAATTAAAGCAGCAATAAAAAGTTAGTGGAAATTTGTAGTAAGTACTTTTACATTCGGATAAGAATCGTTCCTAATCATTAATGATTTACAGTATAAAATTTAAGAAAAGTCTTGAATAAATAGGAGAGGGAATTGCGGTAGAGTAAATAAAATCTTCATATTTTTATCTACAATGTTCAATTAAAATTTTAACTGGGATCCGCCCTACGGTGAAATAAAAATTAAACAAGGCACCCTAAATCTTTAGGTAGACCTACAAAGGTCAGCGTGCAAGACTAAAAAGTAGAAGAACCCGGTTTCAGATCTCGGTTAAGGCCTGAACATTTTAAAACATGAGAGCCACTGTTGCTATAACTTAAAGCAGTTATAAACGACCGAAAACTTTGATATTTTCTCGCTCTAACGTATAAAAAGTAATAACTTTTCTTATAATAACCCACCGGATTGATCTAGAGGTAAAGTCATCGACGCGAGTCAGCTGCTTAACAGGTGATTTTCGGAGATGAAGTACCTGGTTCAAATCCTAGTAAGGCTGGTTTTTCTTTTACCGATACAATACCGATGTATCGTCGCCGATCTCGGAGTTACGGCTGACACGATACCGACAAACGTTAAATGATTTTCATATGAATTTTCGGCCCCGATATCGGTATTTCTAAAAAACAAAATTTTGTCTGTTGTAGTCTTATCGGTTTCGACATATCAGACCGATATCGGCAAATGAATCGATCATTTTCAGAAAGCACATAAGTCAAAAAACGAACTTTTGACTGAACTTTAAACTAACTGTAAACATAAGAAAATTTTGTTATGCAATTATATATATTTATTACACTAGATTATATCTGCGACTTGAGGAATCTTTTCACTACAATAATAATTGAAATTCTTGACTATCAAAAAACAAAAATGGTTGTCTGAAAAATTCACGTTTTTGTCACAGTCACAATATAGTAGTTGTCTCCCATAAAAAGATTTTTGCGTAGAAACTTTCTTTTTCTAAAATGACTTAGCCTTTAAAATATCACCAATTTTGCCTTTAAAATATCACTAATTTTGTTCCCAACTGGAAAAAACTTTAGGATAAGCTTTACAGCATATGGATAAGCTCGTAGAATTACATAAGTAAAGGAAAGCTGGACTTACTATGTGATTTCTGTACAGAATGGTGTGTGGTTTTTTGATTCAATCAATCCGAAAATATGCTGAAGCAATAAAAGGCAAAATGACTTACGGGCTTTCTGAAATGACGGATTCAGATGTAAAACCGGTCATAAGTACTTCAATACATTCCGCGTGCCCCGTTTGTCAGATTATCGGTATCGGCAACGATATATCGGTAACGTATCAGTAAGTGAAAAACCGGTCTAAAGGTAGTTACTTTTATACGGATTTGAATAATAGACAAGTGGTTACCGGTATACTTTAATGGTTGGGGTTCAAATAACCATACTCTCTCAGGAATAGTCGGGCTGAGTCTGTTCCAGATTACATCTAATTTACACGTCATACACATCATCCTTATTTCATTGGGTCACGGGGTTGCTTACTGTTCTGATTTGAACAGATTGCAACGTATACCCTACACATTCGAGATAAAAAAAATTTTCTAATAATATCGATTATTTAATTTTTTAAATCTCGCCTTTTTTTATTTATTTAAAGTGGCATCAACTGCTTGGTTATTAGCGACTACGGTGGATTATGTGACTGTTATTTGTGAGTTTTGACTAGTGAAAATTTCCAGACTGGCCGGGAATCGAACCCGGGACCTCCGCGTGGCAGGCTAATGCGCTAACCACTACGCTACGGAGGCGGCCATCTTGCTTTATACTTTCTTTTGTGTATATGAATATAGGCTATAGGAAGGAAAGTATTGTTTTTATGTCAAGTTTTCGAAGGAATTGGTGAAAATTACTACAGCTGATGTTTGTTGTGTTTTTGTGCTGGTCATTTTTTCTGTTAAATGTACTGAATTATTGAACATTTTTGTAAAAATAATATCGTCTGGTCTTCAGTTTCATTGTAAGTGTTTTTCAGAATTAATTTACTTTGTATTGAAAACTGTTCCAAGAAAATTACAACGAACACCATAAATTTGTTCGTTTAAGGTTAGGTTGCTATGCAACCGAGTAACAACGTTGGTTACGGCCCGTGTCCTACTATGGAGACTGTCCAAACTATCCAAACTAGTTTGAGTTTGGATAACGTAACCAAAAATAGTAATTCAGATAATTACGGCTCCAATAACACGGAATGGAGGCAAGTAATAAACAAACGTAAAATTACTGACGTTTCTATTGATGAAAATGCTATTAAAAAAATACATCCGAATGATCCACGGTCGAAAAATTCAATTTTATATGAAAACAATACTCCTGTCAGTAATAAATATTCCTTACTTTCTGATATTTCGAACGACAACTCAGAAAGCGATAAAACTAAGTTGAACATTCAACGGCCCCCGCCGATTTTCTTAAAGTCAAACGTAAATTACGTTCCGTTATGCAACATTTTAAAACAGTTAGTCGGAGACAGTTTCAAATGTTCTTCGACAACTCAAGGTATCACTATTTACCTTTCCAATGGTGATGATTACAGAAAGTGTGTCAAATATTTGAGAGAAAATAATGCTGACTTTCACTGCTATCAGCTTTCTGAAGATAAACCATTCAGTGTAGTCATACGTGGGTTGCACCAGTCGATGGATCATAGCCTGATAATTTCAGAACTGAAGGAGAAAGGTCATACAGTACGCAGTGTATCGAATGTTATGTCCCATCGCACAAAACAGTATTTGCCGCTGTTGTTTGTAGACCTAGAGAAGGCAGAAAATAATCAACAAATATTTGATGTAACGTCTTTATTTTTTTCTAAAATAAAAGTTGAGCCGCCGCGTCCGAAACGCCATATAGTTCAATGTCTAAGGTGCCAACAATATTCACATACAAGACGTTATTGTAATCACGCTCCTAAATGCGTGCGTTGTGCAGGGGATCATGAGTCTTCCAGTTGTACCAAACCACGCGATACGCCAGCCACGTGTGCGCTCTGTTCCCAGTCTCACCCGGCTAACTACAAAGGGTGTGCTATATACAAGGAAATCCAGAAACGTCGGGCACCCCTTCATAAAACAAATGAAAATTCAAAAAATCAAAGGCACCCAGTACCTGACATTAATTCTTCATCTTTTCCACCGTTGCCTTCAAAATCCACCGGAAATAAAATTCAAGCAGGACAAACTCCATTATTACAGGTACATTCACCTTCCATATTTTCATCTGCCCAAATTGCGGAATATAATGCTGCGTTGGGGCCGTCAAGTCAAATTAATACTTTTTTGTCGGAAATGAAAACTCTATTGTTTCCAATGATTTCGTTAATGACTCAACTTATACAAGCCTTAATGTCTAAAAATAATGCCAAATAATATGACATCTAATTCCCTTGTCGTCTTGTTGTGGAATGCTAATGGTATTTCACAACATTTCAATGAGCTAGAATATGTGCTACATGAGAAAAGAATAGACATCGCCCTCATTTCGGAGTCTCACTTGACTTCACGTTCTCGTTTTTACGTTCCCGGTTACATCGTTTACCGGACTGATCACCCAGCCGACCGGAGCCAAGGGGGCACGGCAATTATCATCAAGGCGACTTTAAAACATGACTTCCTTTTCACTGAACCTCCAACAAATTTTCTTCAGGCAACTGTACTTTCTTTATACCTAAACCAGTTAAAATTTAATGTAGCATCAGTTTATTGTCCGCCACGATTTCGAGTAACTGAGGAGGAGTTTCAAAATTTTTTCGATGAGTTGGGACCAGCATTTATTGCAGGTGGTGATTATAATGCGAAGAACACTCAGTGGGGTTGTAGAGTCAATACACCACGAGGCAGGCAACTGCTAAATGTAGTTGACTACAATCGATTTGAAGTAATAACGCCCAGGATGCCGACATATTGGCCTTCTGCCGTCACAAAGCTACCTGATATATTAGATATATTTATAACACGAGGTATAAGTCGACTTCACCATGCGGTTGAAAATTTAGACGATTTTAGATCCGACCATTCTCCAGTTCTGTTAACTATAAGTGCTACTCCTCTTTATAAACAGCAACTACCATCGCTAACGCCAACCGGTAAGATGGATTGGGTCAAATTTCAAAATCTTGTAAATAACAATTTAAATGTTCACGTCCCTTTAAAAACTGCTCACGATTTAGAATGCGCCATAGACGATTTTACCTCTATCATTCAATCTGCTGCATGGGATTCTGCAATAACTGTTTCAAAAAATGAACGCAACGGACCTCATTATCCCAGATCCATACGGGAATTAATTACTCAAAAACGGGCAGCACGTCGTCGATGGCATCGTACAAGACTTCCGGACGATAAATCTACTGTCAATCGGCTATCCAACAGACTTAAAAAGGAAATCTGGGCAGTTAAACTCGACCGCTTTGAAAGCCGCTTGAATTCCCTGGACACAGAAGATGGTTCGTTATGGAGAGCAACAAAGCGACTTCTAAAGCAAGTTCCAGTTTCGACTCCTCTTCGGCGTGAGAACCAAACCTGGGCCAAGTCTGACCAAGAAAAAGCCGATTTATTTGGAGAACATCTCAGCAACGTATTTAAACCTCATGTGCAAACAGGAGACTTTGAGTTTGACAGGGATGTACAGGAATTCGTAACGTGCCCAACTACGCTATCGTTGCCGCCTAAACCTGTGAGTTTAAACGAGGTCAAGAGTGTTATTAAACGTCTTCCATTGCACAAGTCACCAGGTCTGGATTTGATAACTGCAGAGATATTAAAGGAGTTACCGGAAAGAGGGATAATTTTTATACGAAACATATTTAATGCTATTCTCAGAACTGCGCATTTTCCGTTACAATGGAAATTGTCAACTATTGTTTTATTTCAGAAGCCGGAAAAACCATCTCACTGTGTAAGCTCTTACCGGCCCATTAGCCTTCTTTCAGTCGTGTCTAAACTTTTTGAACGAATTTTGTTAGATCGACTTTCGCCGATAATTGAAGCTACAACTCCAAATTATCAGTTTGGATTCAGAAGGCAGCATTCAACAACTCATCAGCTGCACAGAGTGGTTGATTTAATTTCTGTAGGGTTAGAACAAAAGTTATACACATCGGCTGTATTTCTGGATATTAGTTCGGCGTTCGATAAGGTTTGGCATCCCGGGCTTTTGTATAAATTAAAATCTATTTTTTCTGATACATATTATGGAATTCTGAGATCATTTTTAGAGGATAGATATTTTGTTGTGCGCCAAGGTTTGGAATATTCTAATATCTGGCATATCGAAGCAGGAGTTCCTCAAGGGTCCATATTATCTCCTGCTTTGTACTCCATATTTACGTCTGACTTCCCGGAAAATGACTTCACGACAGTAGCAGCGTACGCAGATGATACCGTTCTGTTATGCAGCAGTGAATCTCCAGAAGAAACTTCGATGAACATCCAAAATCACTTGTATGAGGTATCTACATGGCTCAAAAACTGGAGAATGAAAGTTAACCCGCTGAAATCTGTGCAAGTGACTTTTACTTTAAGAAGAAGAACTTGTCCAACTGTTTACCTGGATAACAATGAGATACCGCAAGAAAATAAAGTTCGATATCTGGGCCTCCATTTAGACCGTAGACTGACTTGGGGATATCATATCAAAACAAAACGTTTGCTACTAAATAACCGTACAAAATTACTTTCAAAATTCATCAACAGAAAATCAACTCTATCATTAAAATTTAAATTATTAACATACAAAGCCTATTTACGACCGATATGGAATTACGGTATTGAAATTTTTGGGACCGCAAAGAAAACTCACATTCAAAAAATTCAAACTCATCAGTCAAAAATACTTCGGATGATAACGAACGCCCCATATTACGTAACAAATTTAACATTGCATTCCGATTTGAAAATCCCTTTTGTAACAGAAACTGCTAAAATAAAATATTCCAAATTTAACAGAAAATTAACAGATCACATCAATCCCCTAATACAGCAAATGTCAAGACGAAACTTACCACACCGACGCCTACGAAGAAAATGGAGTAGAGATCTATTGATATAATTGTTCTATATTTTTATTAACTTATTTTTTTTGAAATCCACTATACTTTTGAATTATCCACTGGGATGTATTCTTTAAAAAAATATTTCTGTTTATTTATCAAGTCATTTGTTTTTTTCAAAATTTAGTTAAGCTTTTGGATGGTTATACTGTACTGTATAGTTTCTAAATAAAATTAACGTTAAAAAAAAATAAAAAAAAAAAAAAAAAAAGTTTTCGAAATCCAGTTTTCACCGGATCTACACGTTTTCAGACCCCCTGAACCCAAAAAACATGTTATTAGCGATTGGTGTGTGTGTGCGCGCGTGTGTGTGAACAGAATATCCCAAGAACGAAACATCGTACGAACTTGAAACTTATGTTAAATACCACTACCGGATCCGACACGAACATTTCATCAAAATCGGTCAACCGGAAGTAGTAGTTTATTCGTGTCATTTTCACTTTTTTGTAATTTTCTCAAAAACAACTCCTGCGATTTTTTGTAAAATCGCCTCATTTACTAACATTTTTATGATCTACAAGATAGGGTAGGCGCCATCTCTGCTGAAATTCTTGGTGAGGCTGTTTTTGGTAAAAAAATTGTTTTTTAAAGTTGCGGCATTAATATGCATTTTAGCGCACAAAAATATATCTAGTAAAAGTTGTAGAGAATTCAAAATCCTACAACTTTTATCTGAAACATTTTTTTGTATAACGCTCAGTTTAGCGGTAATTAGCGATTTTCTGTTTTTTTCTCACGAAAACGTGTGAAAAATCGGTTTTTTTAGGATTTCAGCCTCAGTATGCATTTTACGACAAAAATGTGTAGGCCTAATCTAATTTATAGGAAATTAAAAGATCTACAACGTTTAATTAGAGCATTTTTCTCTACAGAGCCTAGTTTAGCGTGGAAGAGTGATTTTCCATATTTTTAAGCCAAACTAAGATTGATTTTCATTTTGCGTCTTTTACTCATGATTTAAATTAAGTTATATTTATTGAGGTTAGTTTTTTGTTTATTTCTAATGGTTTATTAGGTCTACTAATGTTAGGTTTATTGTTAATTATTTGCATTGGCAAGAGAAAATTGTGTGAGTGTTTCACACCAGATTTTTTACTATCTTTCATTACTTTTGAAAGTTTTTCGACGATTAGGCAGCTTATTCATTTGGATTAACAACGCAAACATCATACAATAACTGTAATTATTAAATCTTTCTTTATAATTTTTACCCTACTAATTATTTTTGTTTTTGTATTAAAGCGAAGGGTTAGTCTCGCATTCAATCCTGTATGAAGTGTTACATAAAACTTTTCGCTATTTGGCCTATTAAAAATATTATGTTAGTATTAGCGGCTTTTAAAACGTGATACGCCTATAACCCTACGAGGGTATGCGGTAAAAATGTTAGGGGTAGCAACTACGCCACCCCCTGAAAATATTTGTTCCATACGTATATCTTTTGTTATGAACCCGCATCATATTTTACAATGCGTTATAAATTTAACCCTAGAGCCTGCAATCGTCGATTTTGAGACGATGTTACCGCTTCTTGAACCGGCCGCGTCGCAAAATCGGATTTGCTTTATAGCATTGCAATGTTGTCGTTTTAGTTTTAATTTCATCTACAGACAGCGTTGGTGTTTTGTACAATAGTTTACTAATGTATAAAGTATATTTTTACGTATAATACAATAGTTTTAGTTGCATATTCTGTTTGTGTTTCTCTGTTGAAACCACGCTGTCCTAGAGCTGAATTTGGTTATTTCTTGGTTTTAATTATGTGTTTTTGTATATATTTCCTTCAGTTTTAAACATAGATTCGTTTTTTTGGTTTTATTTTGAAATAAACATTAAAAGTAATATTTCATATATAATGAATTTTGAAAATAGAGCATAAGAAAGTTTTAAACAGTAGTGTCATCTAACATTTTAGAAAAATGAGTCTAAAAATTATTTTCAAATAGTTTCAGCATCCCTGACTGTCAGATTAAAATTTCAGTAATGTATTTATTCTATTTGCTTAAGTTTTCTTGTTAATTTGATGTCACATGAAAAGGTTTGTGATTTATAGCAAATTTTTAATGATTTCTTTATGGTTCAATGACTAGAAATTCTCTGCCGGTCTAGAAAATTGTTATTGCCGACTGTAGGGTTAAAGAGAGTACATCAGGAATGTAAATAAATGTAAGACTTAATAACTAATACGTGAACAGTGGCAGATTTAGGGACGGTGTCATAACCACCTCTAATTTTTTTAAAAATTTATATTAATAGTTTTTTTGTATCTTTATAAATACAAAATGCATATTTCAGCTTAACACTATTTTCTTTGTATTTCTAAAACTAAACACTGATTTTTTTTGGGTAAA
The DNA here is from genome assembly GCA_035578175.1 of Catonia carolina. Classification (NCBI taxonomy): domain Eukaryota; kingdom Metazoa; phylum Arthropoda; class Insecta; order Hemiptera; family Achilidae; genus Catonia; species Catonia carolina. The sequence goes on from JAQMRL010000002.1 coordinate 135,314,250, forward strand.
TATGTAGGCTACATCAAGTAGGCCTCCTACTTAATCGTACTGTCTCAAGTAGTCTATTTTACACAAATAAACTAGGTAATATATAGTATGCAATACTTTTCTTGATTTCCCCTTTCGTAATTAAATAAATTTATTCATGTATTTATTTATTATAAATTATTTTCTTACACGATGCTGGTACAGCAAAATAAGCAGCCAATAGGCCTATAGCACATTTTCATAACTTATTTAGTAAGTCCCTGACATACCAAATAGTTTTGTGTATAAGTAAGTGCTTAAGTACCTACTGTAAACCTTTACCAATAAATTATTTTCATATTTTCTTTGTTGTATGAGGCATTATGACATCAAGTTCTTTTAAATTTCAAATTGGCATCGGTAATTTATTCCCCATTGTTAATTTTTTTAAACATCTAAAACTGTTCCATTTTTTCTGATGTAATAGTATGAACATTGAAAATTTTTGGCTCAGAAATGCGCTAAAACTTTTTTTAAGATGTGCATTTAAAATTTTTCCCCGGGAGAAGACACCCGGACCTCCCTCTCTTAGGGTTATTTCATACCCCCAGATTCCCCCCCCCCCGGTAGCGACCCCCAAACTTGATGCTAAATTCGTGAAGCATAAAAGTTTCAGAACCATTGGACTAATCTAAAAAAAACTATATTTGAAACAGGCTTATTAGATAAGAACCCTTTTAATGGGAATTACAAAGCTTACAATAATTAGGGGAGAATCTACCTTCAAAAAATATCTTACGGCATGTTTTTCATTACTTTTATAGAATAAATTATTCTGAATTAAACGGCATATTTATTTAATTATAACACTTATTTTATATAAATAAGTGAAAAATCTAAAACAACAAGACCCAAAAATTTCCTTTGTAAAAGTTTCGACTTTTTAAACTTTAATATCTCGATCAAGAATTGAGATAGATTTACCATGTTTTAGCAATAACAATTTTTGACCTGTTCAACCGATCTCCAATATTTATTTTATAAATTACTCAAAATTTTGTTCTCTAGAATCCTTCGTGTACAAAGTAGTACTAGGCCTAATACTATGTTTTTAAATTTCTTAAAACTATTTCATTTTATACTTGATTAAAGCCATAACCAATACAAAGCCATAATACCATAATTTGGATGAATGTTTTCCTTCAATTTATTACCAATTTTATGTAAATTGGCTAAAGTACACTAAAGTTATGGTTTCTGAACTAATGGCTGTTTTTCAACCTCTAAGTTGATTTTAGAAGATGATTATAAAATTTTAAATTAATCTTTATTCAGGATTTTTTTTGAAAGAATATCAAATTTCAGACACAAAAAAGTTTCCACTTATTAGAAACATTTTTTTTAAGATAGACTTTCCCGTTAAGAACTGAAAATAAAGCTGAACACCAAAAATAAATTTAATCGAATTGAAAAAAAAAGTTATCTTTATGCGTAATTTATTTCTTATTTATAAATTTTAGAAGAACAAAAATGGAAGAGTTTCTTTATTCAAGTTTAAAAAAGTTTCATGCAATTAATAATAACTACAACATGCATTAAAAATTATAAATTATTAATATATTATTAATAATTATTATTATTATAATATATTATTATATTAATATATATTATAATATATTATTATTAATATATTAATTATAAATCAAACACGTAAAAATATGGAATTATTCAAAATATACAACTGTTCGTAGTTTATAATATAAAATTTTGGACAGGAAAATCAACAAAACCCTTATTTTCTCTCGAAAGCAAAAGTTCATAAATAGTTTATGGTTAAGTTTACATTAATAGTTACTCTCAAAAATTATGTCATTCAACCTTTAAATGTTATGTAAAAAATATTAGAATTTTACACAAAAAATCAAGTACAAAATATCTAAGTTTAGGTTTAAGTTAGGATACAGAGAAGTGCGTAACAGGGCGTCCTGGACCAGGGTGTGTTGGCCTGTGCGTACCCTGAACCTGAACTGATAACTAAGGCGTAAATTTTCACAGTCCTAAAAATATTTTCATCGAGCCAACAAAAATATTTATTGCGTTAAAACAAAAATTTAAAAAATTAAATAGGTAATTAAAAAGTTTTCGTTTTCTTTTGTATTTTACTATCATTTTAGTATTTTAATCATATCACTTCATACAATTTTTATCAAAAGTATTTGAAAAAATTTGATTACTAAGAAAATAACAGATGCAAAATGTAATGTTTATTTACAAACAGAGAGAACTTGACAACAATTTCTAATAAAATTTTGCACTAATTTTAGTGAATTTAAGTTGTAAAATTGTTTCAAATGCAGATATTAAAGAGTTTTAAAGGAGTTGATACATTTTTTTAAATTTTTTCTATAGTAAAACAGGAAACAAACGAATTTTATATAAATTTTGATTTTATATTAAAAACTATGCGTTAAGTTAAAAACAAACCACAGAAATTAATAAATAAGTTCAAACAAAAATTTTATAATACACTTTTTATATAAATTATCTTAAAAATGAATAATTTACCGGAAAATTTGTTGTTTGGAAGATGCGTTGAAAACTTAGATAAGCGACGTAACTTCGTCGATGTTTATAAAGTTGCTGAGTTGAATTTTCCCCTCACCCAACGGTGTTAACAGCTCGACAGCCGGCGAGCGACTAAGTGTCGCGAGCCGTGTCACGTGTGGTGAGCCCGCCAATAGGAGCGCTGTTGTTAGTCGCGTGCCGGGCCAGTCGAGTGACGTCACTACAGTCAATACTCCGATAACGAGCTGTGCCGAGCCGCGAGAGCAGGCTTCTCATTATGGAACACACCCTCACACTTTCGCACACGCACATCGAGGCACATATTTCCCCTTCACACCCACGGCACTACGTGTACAGTGTACATACACGGGTACGCTTCGTACGATTGATGGGGGGGGACATAGTACACGCACGCATGGAGTGCGTAGTGTGCGTAAGTATGATCCACAAGTACAACCCCCCCTAAAAATGGAATACCCCCCCGCTATAAAGTAATTTAAAAGTTACATTTTTTAAAATTTATTGTTATTTAAATTATTTAAAAACGTTAGGTATATATGCCATGTTGTAACACGTGAAAAAATTAAGCAGCATCTTTTAAAGGTGAGACTGTAATGATAGTTTTTACAAAAAAATTTCAATTTTTTTCAATAATTCAGACTTATATCTACAAGAAAAACATTAAATTACGCCAAAAAATTATTTTAATTAAAAAATTCAGTTTTTATCAGGCATACCCAGAAAAAAGATCATTTCACCAAGAACCAATATTTTTCGTAATTTTATACCAATCGTTTTAGAGCAAAGGGAATTTGATTTTTTTTAAATATCTGCGTTACTGTTTTTGATATTCTGCTGTTGGTACAGCTTTCTAACCAAGTGTTGATGGGAAATCCACTTGTTTGTGTACATTTTCTTTTTGATTTGTTCCTTTTTGTTTTTTGGCTGTTCCCGTAAATTTAGATTTTTAAATTTAGGTACATTTTTCTCGGAACCCATTAAACTTAGCTGGTTGAACTTTTTACCAGTTATTCACCTTGTACATGCACAAATACCGACATTTTAATGACTTCCTCAAATGCTCCAACAATTACTTACATCCAAAAAAAAACGTATAAAGAAATTTGTAAATATTTTATGTTGTTCGTTAATTTGTTTTTAATTTTATGGGCTCACAGATTAAATTGAAAACCTGTGAGTAGCTAGAAAAACCCAACAATTAAAAGTGTGTAAATTTTCATTTATCTATCTTTTATCAACCCTTTGAAAAATGTACCTAAAAATAGCAAATTTAACATTGACGTGATAGAAAGTACAGTCCTCCTTAATTGATTAATTTGTTAAACAATACTCAAGTTATCAATAACAATAGAACCTATTTATTTACTTTTCATTCAATGAAAGTCACTAAATGAAGTAATAGTAACTTTCTTCTACAAGTTATGTTAATGAATTTACATTGTTATTTCTTTCTCAAGGATAATAACTTTTTCAGAAACACTAAACGATTATTTTCTTTAAACTAATATCAAACTAAAATTTAAGTTTCTTAGTTTTACTTCTTATAGTTCCACTCGTGCTGGGGGTTGGATATCATCACATCATTTTGGATCTTGTCCATCCCATCCCTTAAAGAGGTCTACTGAAATACAACCAAACCGAACTTCCCATTCTCCTCGAATCTTACGTAATAATTAGGCATCCATGATTCTTCTTCGTCTTCTCCTCCTCGTCCTCCTCCTTCTTCTTCCGGGAACCACCTTCCCCTCGGGTGACCAACAACCCTTCGACCATTCATTTGGCTTATAACTCATTGCCAGTCTAGGTAAACGGTTTTCCTTCATTCATTCCAGATTACTACTTTTGTTGATGCTGTACTCATTGATCTTCTTCTCCAGGCTAAATATTTGCAACTCTTATCTGATAACGTCACTTCTTATCTTGTGTTGTGCAGCCCTTCATTGCCTGAAGAAATTTCATTTTCACATCTCTGACTTGGCTTTGAAAGCACCATGCCTTGCTGTCATACATTATAACTGGCACCGCTATAGTTTTGTAAATTTTAGTTCCGTTTCCTTTCTTGTTTTGTGCTTTAGGGTTCTATGTTTTGTCCCACAAATGTTCCTAAATCTATTGAATTTATTCATCACATTGTCCTTTATAAAAGATACTTCACATCCCATATAACTGAAACTAGATATCTGTTTTACAATCAATCCATTCATGAGAATTTTTTATCACACTGGGTATTTTCCTCTGAAAACCATCACTTTCGTTTTCTTATCGGATATCGACACGCTCTAGTCATCACATATTCTCTGCAGTGTGTGTAGCTACTCCTTTCTGCAGCATGTCCTCTGTCTTTTGTACCATCATAACATCATCAGCGTACGATTTAATATTAAATTTTACCTCAGCAGGTTTTAATTGGACCTTAGAGTGTGGATAATACCATCCATAGATAATAAAAAGCGATGGAGAAATACAACAGTCCAGTCTAACACCTTTCTTTGTTGTATTAATTCAGTTAAATTTTTGCCGGTAACAATTCGCACAGACGTGTCTTGGTAAAAATCTTTAACGGCATTAACAAGGCGAAAAGGAAAAGCTCTTTTTAGAACATTTCACAGGTTCAACTGATCTAGGGTGTCAAATGCCTTTTGGAAATCTATAAAGGCGATATGGATTTCCAAATTGTTCATAAGTAGTTCGTAATATTTTATAAACAGATGTGAAGGTACAGAACATTCAAGTTTTCTCCTCTATGGATAAAGCATACGTAATTAACTTAATTCAACAATAATTCATCCGTCCTTGGAACTTACTTTACTTATTAATTCAAGCGAAAATTATTATTACTATTAGAGTTGCTGTTTTAAAGCACTAGGCCATTTACTACACCAAATTCATTTCTATTGAACAGATCTTCATCCCTCAGACCAATCCTCTCCATATCTTACATTACATAACCCTATCCAACCACTCATTTCTGAATCGACCTCGATTACTCCGCCAAGCTGAACAACTTAGGTAAATATTTTGTAGCAACCTGTCATCCTAAATTCTTCACAGATTATCGTACCATATGAGTTGCCTTTCCCCAATTTTACCAATTTATGAAAATTGTTTGAAAATTTTCTTTAAAATCTTTTCATTCTTAACTCGATCTAGCACAGTAAACTAACAACTTTTTCTGCAAAATAACTTATTTCTACAGCTGTTTTCTTTAAATATCTTCAACTGACTTCTTTTTTACGTATGCGACACTTTAGGTTTATTGTTTAGTGTCTTAAAAATTGGTTTTGTCAACCGTTTGTCATCCATTCCATACCGGTAGGATGTTTGTCTTCGTTTCCTGATCGTTTCGATTAATCGTTAATATTTCTTGTTCAGTTCTTTTCGTCCTCGTAATCTTCATTGTCCGTCTATTGTGTTCGGACCCATCATAATGCAGATCACCATCATATTCCTCTCAAAATACTCTGCTTCTCCTGCACTTTAGTGTACATTATGTATTATTTCCCTGTGGTGAATGAAGTGAAGGTGTCATTTGCAGAGTGGAAAATCTGTGCTTTTCAGAGGGCCTTGCATGCTGAAAAGCGTAATTTTTCACTCAGTGAGGAAGGCAATGGTAAACCACCTCACTCCTTGTTTTACTTAGTAAAACATCTAAAGGTTTAAACCAGCCTTTCAGCTGATGACCTAAACAACACACATGTATTATTTACAAAATGTAATTTGAAATCTTCATTTCTCTTCATTCCAGAAATTTTGTTCCTAATGTACTTTTGACAAATATCTACGAGGGTGTACTGAAAAGTAATGCCTCCAGCACTATAACTATTATATTGATGGGCCAGACAGTCTCAAAAGTACTCATGTACGGGAACTCTTTGTAAACAAGTTAACCTAAAGCGTATCACAGCCGCAACTGGTTCACCGCAACCGAAAAACAAAACAATCCATCTGCCGGGAAAGTCAGGATTACCGTTTTCTGGGACTGTGATGGTATCGTTCATATGGAGTTAATGGAACGTGACCCTACTGACAACTCCGAACAATGTATTGCTACCCTATTAAATCTGAAGCGACGGCCGCGTAGGAATCCAGACAAAGAGACAATTCTGCATCATACCAACGCTCGTCCTCACACAAGTCTGAAAACGCGTACAGCAGTAGAGAAGCTTGGGTTTCAAAACGTTTTACCTCATCCATCTTATAGTTCAGATCTTGCACCCTGTGACTTTATCGTCGTTCCAAAGCTTAAAAAACATCTCAAGGGCATGCGTTTCTCTTCGAATGCAGAGGTGATAACGAATGGAAATGGTACTGTACGAAATGTTCAGACTTCTTCCGTGACAGGTTTTTCCAAAGCGTAGTACGTTGGCGTAAATCTGTCGCTTTTAACGGCGATTATGTGAAAAAGTGATTATAATGGTGAGTAGGGGACAGTTTAATCTATCATTTCACACTAATCTGTAAGCAATATATCCATTACTAATAAAGTTATAGTGATGGAGAGATTACTTTTCAATACACCCTCTTATAACTCAATAAACATGTGTGCAGATTAGTTTTCACGGACTTCGTACTTTTTGGCTCTTTGGAAGAAGCATATTCAAACAGTTTTTACAAAACTACACTACATACTGGACGTATAGTGCAAATACAATTTATTACAAGGTCTAACCTATATATTATTGTACTGTAATACTGAAGTCTACGTTTTTATTTACTGCACCTGTGTAAATACATTTTTTAATACTACATTGTTAGTGACAATTATTACATATATACTAGACTGTTGTTTAAAACATCAGTCTACAGGAAAACGTCACAGTAACTACGCCTGCAGTGCGGATTAAAAATATTACCGGATTAAAGATTTTACTGTATAATAATATATAAAAAATTATGTAAAATTGAATTTTTACAATATTTCTTATATTATCCCGTATTAATTAGACATATGTCTTAAAATCCTAGATAATATTTTGTCTAAAAAGATTTATGCGCTTTCTTGACTTATGATTGAAGTTGCTCAACTTCAGTTCTCAAATTAGAGCGAGGGTTAACCTCACGCTTTTAAAAATATCAATGATCAAACAATACAGAATTTTCCAACACGTTTACGATTTTCACTCTTTTTTGGGTTATAACCTACATAAGGGACTTATTATTTTAGAAGTCCTGTTTAAAGACAATTTTTTGAGAAAAGGGTAGTAGTCGAATGAACTTTATGTAGAATGAATAGTTGACATAAATATGTTTTGAAGGTTGTATTCGCTAACTAATGCTTTACTTTTAACCTATATTTTCATTCGTGAATAAATTTAATTTTATATAAATTAAAGGATACGAAAATGTGACCTACGAATTGAATCGAATGCCGGAAATGAAAAAGAAATTTAATATGTCCAGTTTGCGTGAAAACGGTTTTGGTACAATCAATTTTATTATGGGTTGAATTTTCAATTTTATAGTGGATCTTAGGTAGCAAGTCTTAACTTTCTTTTTAAAATTATCTTATAGGCCTAGAAAGTAATTCTCAAACCAGTTTGGACTTACGAATTAGAGCTAAAGCTTACAGTTAGTTCATAAAATATAGAAATACTGCAGCACTTTCAATCAAAATGCCTGAGACTGATCACTGCAAACCCATGGGATGAAATCATTGAAATATTGCACGATTTAAATCTGCCCTTCATAAGAGAAGAAATTAAACAACATAGGGAGGAATTTAAAAAAAATAGAACATCAAAATCCTTTCGCAATTGAATCAGTCATTTCAGAAAGCCCATAAGTCAAAATTTTACATTTTTAAGTGCATTTTAGGACAACTGACTGTAAACACACCATCCCTCCAAAATCACATTAGTCTGGCTTTCCTTAAGTAATAATGTAACACTAAGAAAAGGCGTATCCTAAGTTATATAAAGTGATTCCTTCTAATTAAACAATTAAAAATATTTTTTTTAAGTTTAATTTGTGGTTTCTATAGTTGATTTCACGTTCAGAATGCAGTACGGGAAGTCCATAAGCTATGTATTTCATATGAGAGTTTGAGCGCTACTACACTAATTAAAAATATCGACTCCGCACCACAACACGTTCTCATTTACAAACACCTAATTGAATAATGTAATACGAAAACATAATTAATATTTATATCGTTTTAAAGATCAGGTACCGACAATTATTGTAGTAATGGAATTGTTTACCAGTTTTTTTGGCTTCTTTAAATATTTTAAAGTTAAGAATAGTTATTGTTTAAATCTTGTTTGAATAACAGTCGTTAGTATCTCGGAAAGGTCTAAAAATGATAATAAAACTCCCCTGGCCAGACGGTGAGGGTGACGAACAGAGAGAGACGTCATACCCCTTTCTCTTATACGTACTGATATGTAATGACGAGATGAACCCGGGACTCCGTGTGGGCAATGCGCTGCTGCTAGCGTAGTACGTACATTTATAAAAACATGCAACTTTGTAGTAGGCCTAATATAGTTCATTTTTTGCTTCTTCTTTACAACACTTAATAACAATTAAAACAACATTCCGTTCCGCACTTCAAATTGTTCTACACAGCTTTCAAACGGTCGATATGATAAACTTATAATACACGAATAGATAACTAATTTATAACAACACTACAGAATAATGAATGAAATGTGAAGAATTAAAATGAAAAGAAACAGAATGAGTTTTAATGAATTAAAATACTTTTATTTGTATAAATGTAGCCTAAAACGTAAAAACAGAATAGCCAAATCAAAACAATATATCCTGTACCACTCGTTGCGTAATAAAATAAGGACTGTGTATTCCAATGAACTACGAGTGTCAGTATGTTTTTAGGATTGTAATAGAGAAACTGGGCATGCGCAGTAGATTGTTTCCCTCTTACACTTCGTCTCAAACAAAGTTCATTTCGTGACTAACCATCAGTACCTACGGTCTGTTATCTAAGTATCAGAGTATATTAATAACATTTATAGCGTAACAAAATACGATTCATTATGAAGCGAAAGTATTTTTTCAGAATTTTTGATTAAAAATTAGCTTGTTAGAGCGTGGTAAGCGAAAATCCAAAATATTTTGCCCGTGACCTTCAAATAATATTATTGTGGGAGGAGGGTATTGACTATGACTGATGTTTTCCGTACGCCTGATAACACAACGGGTTCTTATAAGAGCTGTACAGCATTCTGAACGTGAAATAGAGTATAGTGGAAGAGGCTTTACAAAGTTTCTATGCAAAAATATTTTTAAGGGAGATAACTACTGTTTATGACGACAACGAAGAAAATAAATAGTCCTGAAAACCAACATTTTTCTTATTTTTAAGTTGTTGTTGTTGTTTAGGTCAACAGCCGAAAGGCTGGTTTGAACCTCTAGAGGTTTTACTAAGTAAAACGAGGAATGAGGTGGTTTACCATTGCCTTCCTCACTGAGTGGAAAAGTACACTTATCAGCATGCCGAGCCCTCTGAAAAGCACATATTTTCCACTCTGTAAATGACAACTTCACTTCATTCACCACAGGGTCTGGCTGTACAATGAAATTCATTACTTTCAGAGAAGATAACTCTGATTAGTGTCTTTTACACCTCTACCTCTTCTGTTCTTAAATGATTCAGTCATTTAATTGGCTGACCATGCGATAAGAAACAGAACTATTTATTTTAGCCCTGCAACTGACAGATCGAGTGTAAATAATTTATATTTACTGTGTAATAATTTTATATTTACATTCAATCTGTTCGTTGCAGGGCTAAAATAAATAGTTCTGTTTCTTATCACATGGTCAGCCAATTAAATGACTGAATCATTTAAGAACAGAAGAGGTAGAGGTGTAAAAGATACTACTCAGAGTTATCTCCTCTGAAAGTAATGAATTTCATTATACAGCCAGACCCTGTGGTGAATGAAGTGAAGGTGTCATTTGCAGAGTGGAAAATGTGCTTTTCAGAGGGCCCGGCATGCTGATAAGCGTACTTTTCCACTCAGTGAGAAAGGCAATGGTAAATCACCTCACTCCTCGTTTTTACTTAGTAAAACCTCTACAGGTTCAAACCAGCCTTTCGGCTGATGACCTAAACAACATTTTTAAGTTATGAATTTCATAATTTATTATTGCAAAAAGCTATTTTAAGTCACTACCTAATGTAAACTAGTGAAATATATAAATGAATATTATACTGCCCTCCTAAGCACAAAAGTCGCATCTCAAGAATACATAATTTTGAGATACGAGCATTTTTGTAAAATTCAGTCCCGCACTAATTTTTTTCTAGTTATTGGTATTTTTTTATGTGTATATTATCTCTATTGTAATTTTTTGTTATGTAAGCATAAATTTACATGACTTTTATTGTTATGTAGCCTAAAAAATGAGATGCGTCTTTTTTGCTTAGTTAAAAGAGGTTTAAGAAATAACATACGACTCGCTAGAAAAGACACATTTTATTTTTATATTATTCATCATTATTAAAAAATAAGTCTAAGCTTAAATGAACATAAAAACGAACTGATTAAAACAAGGCAATCACGATTAAGTTTAAATGAATATTAAAACTAATCACTAATTTTTTTTGATAAAACATTTTAAAAACCAAAAATATAAACACATAAGAACTAACCTAAATGAACGTAAAATGTGTTTGTAATATTAAACTCTATTAAAAAAAGGCATTAAGTTCAATGAACATTTAAACTAATTACTAATTTTTTTTTCTTTGATAAACATTTTAAAAACCAAAAATATAAACACATAAAAACTAACCTAAATGCAATATTTTTTTGCAATTGATATACGTCGAAATTTTTTATAATATTTAAAACTTCCAATTTAGTTACATTAATACAAACTGCACATAGATACCGTTTTAACAAAGAAACGAAGATTTAGTAGTTACACCTAACAGTGCTGATAGCAGCGCAGTCTGGTTACAAAATACACACATTACTAAGCAAATATGTCGCATCTCATATATAGATACGTCTATCATGCTTGGGAAAACTGAGTTACTGCTAAAATGCTTAGTATTATAACTCAATTTTGACATACGACTATTTTTATAAGCGTTTTTAGGTTATTTTTTAATGAGATATGACTTTTTTGCTTAGGGAATAGGTGCATAGAGCCCCAAACTATGTATTAATGCAATAATCCCAAATGCAAGAAAAATTGAGATACGACTTTTTGGCTTAGGACGGCAGTATACAGTACATCATAATTTTCTTCTGGTCTAACAATGCATTTTACAAAAAATAACGTTAAGTTAACATTTTACTCCAATTAATTTCAGAAACATCTGGAGTCAAAATTGTTAACTTTTCTTTAAACAAGTGGCTTATCTTTAAAAAGGACTAAAGTATAAATTATATATTCAAGGGGTCAGCCCTCTAAACAAATAATATTTTTTTAACTTCCTTTTTGTATTGAAATGTAGTAAATTACCAGTGTTTTAATTGTTCCAAATGTTAGTTTTTTTTGACTTATGGGCTTTCTGACCGGCTAAATGACCGGTTCAATTAGCCTTCTCGACAACAGCGAAGATACTTACAGATTGAAACATTTTAAAACATTGGATTTATCTATACAATTCTGTTAATTATTTAAATCATTTAATTTTTCTACTTCTACTACTAATCATCGTCATCTTATAATCGGCAAAATTGTGATATCCATCATGGTCATCGCCATCTTCAGATTAAACTCATGTTTCAAGATATTAATGCATAGTTCACAGTTATGTTTCATTTTTTTTAGATATTAATTTTTTTTAACCACACTACTGAGTGCGTTTTATAAGTTCATTCTATGTACGATTTTATTTAGATGTTCATTACATTTAGTCTTACTTAAAATTTATAATTACAATAGTTGTACCCTGCGCGCGCTGCTACACCTACAAAAATCGAATTTAAAAAGAACTGCTTGGAAAATAGCTGAAAAAATTAGAGGTCGCTTTCTTAGCGTAGTGGTAGCGCGCTAGCCTACCACGCGGAGGTCTCAGGTTCGATTCCCAGCTAGGGCCTTGAAATTTTTTAAAGGCAAGACTCACCGTTATATATCCCATCGTAGTCGCTAATACTGTTGATATGCTGTTGATGTGTCTTTAAATAAACTAAAAATAAATAAAATTAGCTTGCATAATACTTATAATGATAATACATAATATAAACATACGTATCATTCGTAAAACGTATCATTCATGTGGTCTTGGGTTTGAATCCCATTCAGGCACGGCATATTTTCATGCGTTACAAAAATCATTTTCTTCCTTCACCGTCTGCATTAACAGTAATTGCAGAACAGTCGGACGTTAATACAAAAAAAAAAAAATTAAAAATAATTCGTTAAACAAAAACATTTGTTATTTTGTTCTTTGTTTGAAACATTGTATTTTAAAAGTCGAACATCTGACTTTTCGAAAGCACAGAAACAACATTTGAACCCCTAACTTTCTTTCTACTGATCAGATTGAGGTTTTCAGAAGCTTAAAACCTGTTCCATAAACTGAGTAATCTATTAATAAAATTTGATTTAAATTGGTTGAACAGTTTAGGAATGCATGAGGGACAAACAGACAAACATTCATTTTTACACAATACTATAGTTAAAAAAAATACTGATTGCAAAAAAATTACACTCTTAAAAAATACATGATAAAAACACCAGAATCAGACTAGGAAAATTCGCACTAAACTTAGTTCTTCTGTTATTCTAATTATTTAAAACATAAATCATTCAGAAATAATTGTTTTTTAGATATTTTTGCCGATAGTAATCCGTGAAAAATTTATATAAGGGAATGATTTTCGTAAAATTACAGGTTGATCACAACTTTTTCCCCGGCAGCTTTAACTATATCTTTCAATTTCTTTACAGGAGTAATGTATTTAATAATAATCTTACGAAAGATTATAGTTATGTAGTTTAGAAATTTCTGAATGAGTTTTTGTAATATAAGCAAAATGATTTTCTGTCTTTTTTTTGTAATTCTTTGAAACATTTTATTACTAAATTAAATTTGAGAAAATTACAAGATAAATCGATAAAAAGTAAACCGGTAACAATAGTTTAGAAAGAAAATTGTGATTTAAATTAATACACAGGATATAATCAGTAGAACTTAATTTACACGGTTTTGGATTCTTTTTAAATAATTGATTTCAGAATAACAAACCGGAGTCCGTATCCAAAATTATCTGTTGTAGAGATAGTTCTACAACAAGTAGTTATTACACCCAAATATCGACGATGATCTATAATTTTATAATTAATTACGTAAAAGAATACAAAATTATTACAATCTATAGAATAATAGTAATTATATACGGTAGTATTATTATTTAGCATAATACTGCTGTAAATGTTATTTTAGAGTGTCTAGATGTTTCCTTGATGATATTATGAGTATTTAATATACCAGGTGTTTGAAGAGGAAAGGTTCAAACTTCGGTAACTTCAGTTCATTTTAGAACTGAAAATAAGAAAAAAAGTTCTAATAAACGTACGAGGTGTGGCTATTAAATAACAAGACTGACGTTGTAAAAAAATTTATTTTTATTTTATACATAATCACTTATTGTCACCTGTAATATACACTCCTTCTCTATCCCTACAACGCTCCATGCGAATTGTCCATTGTTGGAAACAGTGCTAGAAGTCATCTTCTATCAGCTCCTTCAGGACACGTGCCGCTTTCTCTTTTACAGCTTCCACAGACTCAAATCTTGTCCCTTTTAATATAGATTTCACCTTAGGGAACAGGTAGAAGATAGTAACATGTGATGAAACGTGGTTTTTACTTATAATCCAGAAACGAAGCGCCAATCCATGCAGTGGAAGAGCCGAACTTCACTTAGAGCCAACAAAGCTCGAATGAGCAAGTCAAGATTTAAAGCAATGATGATTGTTTTTTTTTATATCCATGGGATTGTGTACCTTTACTGGGTTCCTGAAGGTCAACCAATTAATGAAAATTACTAACTTGAGGTACTTTCTAAATTATGTCAAAGAGTAAGGAAAAACCGCCCCGTAATATGGAAGGACAAATCATGGGTTCTCCACCAAGACAATGCGCCAGTTATCTATCATGAGGTTCCTAGCCAAGTACAGCATCTCAGTGTTAGAACATCCACCTTATTCATCAGATCTTGCACGATGTGACTTCTACCTGTTTCCTAAGGTGAAATCTGCATTAAAACGGACAAGATTTGAGTCTGTGGAAGCTGTAAAAGAGAAAGCGGCACGTGTCCTGAAGGAGCTGACAAAAGATGACTTCCAGCAGTGTTTCCAACAATGGAAATTCGCATGGAGCTTTGTAGGGATAGAGAAGGAGTGTATATTGAAGGTGACAACAAGTTATTATGTATAAAATTAAAATTAAATTTTTTACAACGTCAGTATTGTTATTTAATAGCCACACCTCATAGGTTCGAAAAGGCTTTGTAAGCGAGTTTTTGCTAGCGAAAGATATTGGCCGGGTTTCAGTTCCTATACGGGTAAATTAAGACTCATAGGTGTTATATAGTTCATTACTTACACTGACAGGAGAAAATCATGTGATTGTTTCACACCAGATTTTTTGAATTGAAATGTTCATATTAAAACTGTGTACCGGTAAAATGGATGTGAATGTTACAGTATATGACTCTGTATCGATTTTTAATGTCCTAGGGAAAACCCATTTTTGTCACTTGTGAGCTTGTTATAAAATTTCAATTAGCAATAACGAAAGTTAACTGTACTGTTTTTTGTGTATATTTCAATATCAGGATTTTTTCGGAGGTGTCTACATTCAAAAAAGATTTTATTTAAAAAAATCTGATGTGAATCACTCACACGCTTTCTCTTACCAGTGTAAGTAACAAAAAATAAAACCTATCTTTATTTATGAGTAAACAATGTTAAATGGAAAACGTAACCTAATTTTAATCATGCGTGAATGAGTCAAAATGAAAATCAACCTCTGTAGAACCTAAAATATGGAAAATCACTAATTGATGCTAAACTAAGCACTTTTGAATAAAATGCTTGAAATAAAAATTTTAGATTTTTTTATTTTTTTAGTTTATTTAAAATCGCATCGACAGCTTGGTCATTAGCAACTACTGTGGGGTTTGGTACCTTAACGTTAGTTTAACGTTTTAAAATTTCCAGACCCTAGCTAGGAATCGAACCCGGGACCGTTCGCTTTGTAGGCTAGCGCGCTAGTCACTTCGCCACGGAGGCGATTTCAAAATACATTATTCCATTAATTTGTTTAAAAGTTTTTTTGGAAATTTTCGGTTATCCGGACGTTGGCACTTTACGTAAAACTTACGGACGTCCGGTAAACTGGATGTTAGAACTACATAAAATATATCGACGTACTGTTTTCTGGACTTTGGTACTGAAAGGGTTAACTTTAATCGTATAATTTTGTAGTATAATGCATAGGCTGCTAATGTCACAATTTTAGAAAATACTATTTTTCACAGATTTTGATCAAAAAAATACAGAAAACCACTAATTGACGCTAACTTAAGTGTTGTAGAAAAAAATGCTTGTAATAAAAATTTTAGGTTTTTTTAATATTCTACAACTTTAGTTATATAGTACACATTTGTGCTGGAATGCGTATTAAGGCTGCAGTATAAAAAGAAACTATTATTACCACCAAAGTACAGCCTCCGCAAGAACTTCAGCAGACATGGCGCAAACTCTATCTTGTAGAACATAAAAAATGTAGTAAAAGAGGTGATTTAAAAAAAAAATTGTAGACCGGTTTTGAGAAAATCACAAAAAGTGAAAAATTTCTCGAATAATCTTTTACTTCCTTCCGTTTGACCGATTTTACAGAAAATAAATGATCGGCTCAACTGATTTCAAAAATTTTTTTTAATAACTCAGAATTTTATTTTGTAGGACCAGAGGTCATTCTGAATTTTAAAAATTTTTAAAGATTTTGTTTCTTTGTTGTTAAAATCTTTGCTGTTATTAAAAAATCTACGTAAAAAGTTATTTAAATGGAAACGAATGCTGCAACCATTTACTACGGTGATTAAGAATGAACAAACTTTTCCTTTAATCTGAAAACAGTTTCATTTAAATTACTCAAAGTACACTCAGCTTCTGATTTCTGAAACTAATAGTTACTTATCAACTTCCATCTTAATTTTAGAGAATAATGACATTTTCAGAATTTAATAAACGGAATAACTGCATTTGAGGAACACCAAAGTCTTTCACTAATTTGTAGCACAAACACTTCGTTTTTATGATAAACTATCTCTTTAGCCGACTTCAGAAAAGTAGAGGTTATTAATTTAACGAATATGTATGTTTTATTATCGTTCGAACATTATTCGGAAACGTCTGCACTTAGATGAAACTTAAAAAAATACATTCTAAATCAATCTCCAAAAATAGACTAATATAGCTGGACACTTTGAGGGAATGGAATCAACGAGGATCGTAAGGTGTCATGGCAAAATTTATTTCATGAAAGAAGAGGAAGGGTCGTCCTAGGAGGAGGTAAATGGATGACCATTTGATTTTGATGGTTGTCAGAGAATGGAGAGTGCTGACAACTAGCAAAGAGGATTGGTGGAAGAAGCCAAATCCTACCAACGGCTGTAAAACCACAAAATGATGACTCAAAAATTAGGTTTTGTGGAATTCTTCCACAAATCAAATCAAATCATGAATAAAATTCATGATTTTCCTCTTTACAGGCTAGTGCGCTAACCACTACGCCACAGATGCGGCCAGGTTACAACTAATTAGGTTTGATACATATTTTTATAATTAAGTAAATTCTATTACTTTCTGAACCCCACTTCGGTTTCTCATTAAAATTTTTTTTTTCATTTTCTGGTGGTTCTGATAGAATCAATATTCTTATATAATCAGGTTAATAATTAAATATTTCCAATATTTATTGTTAAAGTAAGGACCTGCGGATACCATTACACTTTCGGATTATTTTATACCTGTTCGAAAATTTATGGTAAGTAATAAATTGATCTGAAAAGACCATGAAACAAAAAATGTTTATGCTCATTACATTTTATTTAATTACGAGAATAAGTTTGCCTAGGTACGGTTGCTTCATGAGAATATTGACATAACATTTGTTAAATACGAATACCATTTAATTCATAGTGTCAAAAATTAGTGAAAGTTATTTTAATTTTGTTATGACCATTTAGAAAATGTATAAAGGAGACGGAAGATAGAGAAGTATGAGGGGGAAGAGAAGGTGGAGAAGAAGAAATAGAAAAAGAAGAAACATGAGCAAGGAACGAATGAACAAATGGCACGTTTTATAACTTAACAGATGACACGGACAGCTGACACTTGGGGGTCTGGACAGTTTCTGACTGCACAGCATACAGCTCAAGCACTGTGGAGATCTCAAAATAGGTCAACCCTTCTTCGCTTCTTATTACAACACAACCAAAAACTTCTCCCCTTATCTTCTTCTTCTTCTTCTTCTTACTTACACTCATCCTTTCTCAAAAAACCTCTCACTCTCTCTCTCTCTTTCTCTCCCTTTTCCTTCCTTTCTTCTTACCGTCTTTGAAATTATCGCCTATCATGAACAAATGATGGATGATTGTACTAAGAATTTGATTTCACAAAAGAAAATCTGTACGTGGTTGACTTACAAATATTTCTTCTTTTTCTTTTCACGGCATATGTCATCTACCTTGTTCTGGTACTAAAATGATTAATTTTTCATTAGAAAACTGCAATTAAAATTATTTAAGCCCAGAGTTGTGGAGTCTTTCAAGCTTACTCCCTCAGGCCTGCTTTCCAGAACCTCTTTTTTGGAATTCTATCTCCCGTAAGTTAATATTAATTTATGCTTTAATATGTTTACGTGATTTTGAAGCACCAAATTTACCAGGCATCCACAAAGAAGGTTAATGAAAGTGGCCTTCAAGGTAGATAAATTATAATTGGTGGAAAATTCAAAAATTGTCGTCTATCAATTTCCTTTGTCCGTCCGGCATACCCAGATGTCAAAAACTACAACAGATAGCAACAAATGGTTTTCGGGTTCGTAATATACACAAAAGTTTGTTGTTGTTGTTGTTTAGGTCATCAGCCGAAAGGCTGATTTGAACCTCTAGAGTTTTTACTTAGTAAAACCAGGAGTGAGGTGGTTTACCAATGCCTTCTTCACTGAGTTTAAAAGTATGCTTATCAGCATGCCAGGCCCTCTGACACCTTCGCTTCATTCACCACAGGATCTGGGTGTTTAATGAAATTCATTACTTTCAGAGGAGATAACTTTGATAAGTGTCTTTTACGCCTCTACCTCTTCTGTTCTTATATGATTCAGTCGTTTAATTGGCTGACCATGTGATAAGATAGAGAAATTATTTTAGCCCTGCATTTAACAGATAGAATGCACATAATTTAACACTCCAATTGTCTGTTATGGGTAAACACAAAAAGTTAGTGAGCCTAAATTGGGGTTGAAGTTCCGGTTTTGACTAGACGTGGCCCAAAACTGGAAACTAAGAAATCAAAGTCGGATTTTTTAAACAAAAATAGAGTCATTCGATTCCTCTTAAAGTAGATACAGAAATCATTAATGGTTTTTGCTAGAAATCAATGGTACGTCCTAAGCCTTTTTAAAAATTGCCTCCAGTCAAGAGAAGCGTCGTCTCATGAATGGTATTTTTATAATTATGATTATAAGTTAATAAATTCTTTCCACGAAATGTGCCATCTAGCATTTTCCCACATCAAAATGTTTTATTTAATTAGATTAAAGAACAAGGTTACCTGTAACTAACTATTCTCTTGCTAGGACCTGGGACTTTTATAGCTTGTGTTCTAGTATACTCTAGGACGCTACCACATCGGAGACGGTCAGTTACAATTTTAGACTTACTTAATTAAATGACCCACTGGGTTGGTCTAGAGGTAAAGTCGTCGCCGTGAGTCAACTGTTTAACAGCTGATTTTCAGAGACGAATGTTCCTGGTTCAAATCCTAGTAAAGGTAGTTAATTATATACGGATTTGAATATTAGACAGTGGTTACTGGTGTACTTTGATGGTTGGAGTTCAATTAACCATACTTTCTTAGAAATGGTCGGCCTGGGTCTGTACAATACTACATCTCATTTACACGTCATACACATCATCCTCATCTCATTGGGTCATGGGGTGCTTATTGTTCTGAGTTGAACACATTGGAACGTACACACATTATAGATTACAAAAACACTTAATTAAATAGAATTTTGTGATAAGATGATTTTCTTCTTCTGTTTTAGGCGCCATCTTTTCCAAGAAGGTGAGCAATCATCGTAGCAACCATAATTTTGAGTGCTGTAGTTTTAAACAATTCAGTGGAGCTGCACGTGAACTGTGTTTGTATCTCGAACTCTTTTCCCAATCATATTCTCCTTAATTATTATAAACCCGACGGGTTGGTTTAGAGGTAAATTCGTTGCCATAAGTCAGTTGTTTAACAGCTGATTTCCGGAGACAAAGTTTCCTGGTTCAAATCCTAGTAAAATTTAGGTCCTAGTACGGATTTGGATATTAGACAATGGTTACCGGTGTACTTTGATGGTTGGGTTTCAATTAACTAGACTCTAACAGGAATGATCGGCATGGATATGTACAATACTACACCTCATTCACACGTCATACACATCATCCTCATCTCGTTGGGTGATTGGGTTGCTTATTGTTCTGAATTGAACAGATTGCAACGTACACATATTAGAAATGAAAATAAAATATTATGTGGAGGATTGTGGGAAACCGTATGAGGGTCATAGCGGAGGCACTTTTGGGTGAGGAACAGAATGGTTTCAGGAGTGACCGCTCATGTACAGATAATGTCTTTGCAGTGAAAAGATGAATTGAGAAACGGCGGGAATTCACTTTGGAGACGTATATGGCCTTTATAGATTTTGTAAAGGCTTTCGACAGGATTGACGGCAATACTTTTTGGCAAATCTTGAGGGAAAGGGGTTATCCTTCTCATTTAATAAAAGTGGTTAAAAGTCTGTATAAAGGTACGCAAATAGTGATAAATACAGGTATGAAACGTTTAGATAAAATACTCCTAGATCAAGGGTTGAGACAAGGTTGCAGTCTATCACCTGCTTTATTTAATATATAGGCCTATATATTGACTATGTTTTTAAAAATTGGAAAAGTGTGGTTAGTCCTGGGATTAGAATAAGTACTGACGATTACCTCAATGCATTGCTATTTGCGGATGACATGTGGATCATACAGGAGAGTGAAGATGAGCTTCAAAGAGCAGTTTGTTTTAAATGATTTATGTAAAAAGTATAATTTACGAGTTTCGGTTGGTAAATCAAAGGTTATGGCATTCAGAGGGAAGTATCCCACTCGTTCGAAGATTGGTTTAGACAATGTAGTATTAGATCAAGTGTCACACTATAACTATCTGGGCTGCGATGTGAGCTTTGATAGGGACTTGGATGTCGAAAATGAAATAAATAATATTCAAGCTATTTGTGGTACCATTAACAGAACACTGGGTTACAGAGCTAGAACAGAGACAGTAGTGAAGTTCTACAAGGTAATGGCAACTCCAGTCCTTCTTTATGGAAGTGAGTCATGGGTTACCACAAAACGCCAAGAAAGTAGGATCCAAGCAGCTGAAATGAGGTTTTTAAGAAGGGTGAAGGGCTTCTCGAGGCTGGATCTAATACATAACGAGGAAATTAGATCCGAGTTGGGTGTATTTAGCTTGAATGAAAAAGTGAAGGAGTACCGGAAACAATAGAGGCAACATTTGGAACGGATGCCAGAGGAGAGAATACCTCTAAAAGTGACGGAATATGTTCCAGTTGGAAGAAGGGAGGTGGGAAGACCTTGAAGAAGATGGCAGTAGTCGAGATGTACGGGATGGAGTGTCTCGTGTTTGTGTAGACGTACAGGATGGTTTGTGAGTTCGGAACAGGATTATGCCTAATCCTTGATAGTAAGAAGAAGAAGAAGAAGAAGCTACGTACACACATTAGAAATGAAAATAAAATATTATGTGGAGTACTTTGTACTTCTCCCCTCTTATCACATAACCTATTGAAATTTACATATTTTTGTTGTTCTTACAGCCGTGTTTCTCCTTCTGTGTCATTTTTATAACACTCTCGTTGGTGATATGATCAACGAAATAAGCATAATTTTCATTTGGATATAGTAAAACCCTAATTACCCGTTATAAACGGGTGGGCCGGGTGATGGATGAAGGAAAACGACAGTTAATCGTAAGTGTACAAGAAAACTTGTTATTTTCAATGCGAGTTTCACATTAAATGAGCTTTATTTACAAAGTATCAGATTAAATAAAATAATAAGTGAAAAAATTCCGTTTGAACTTGAAAATGAAACGGTTTTGTTAATAAAACGCATAGACTTACTTTTGTACATAGAGTCTACAGTTAAAATAAAAATAAATGTTATCAAAAAGAAAACTACTACCTCCTTTCCGTTTTACACTATTAACAAATTTCCTTGTCATAATGTTTCCGTAATCAATCTCATTTTAGTAAAATAGTTTTGCCGTGACGGATAAATCGGAACGACGGATAATCAGGAGAAAGATAATCGGGAGGGTTACTGCAATACAGAAAGTGAATATACTCGTATTTGGTTGATATTTTCTGCTGTAAATCTTTCATTGTTTTAACTAGTAAAATTATTTTGGGATGGATTAACTTATTTGCATATCGAATACTAAATCTAGTTTATTATAATATGGTACCGTTACGGTGAGATACTGAGCCAGAAATATTGCAGCGCTTGTAGAGTGCACTCCGCTCTACACTGCGATGAGTAAACTCAGCGCGCAGTACGGCTTTTGAGTTGCTGCAGAGTTGAGCTGCCACTTTCTTATCCGCTCTGTTTGTCACGTTTCGATCAACCTTCCTTTCCATCTCTTCCTGTATTTCTGCGTTCTATTATTCTTGAATTTAAACATTTTCGGTTTAAATATCTCGAAATTTCTTAGCATTCCTGGAAAATTTATAGGCTAATGCTATTAGGATAAAAATAAAAAATAATTAATAATTATTGTAAAATTCATTCAGTTGAATAGAAAGTTTTATATCATCGATTTGAAATTTATTTATTTATTTCCTTTATTACTCCTCCAAAAGAACAAAGCCCGTGCTTGAAGAAGAATTACGCTAATTACAGAAAGTACATAGCACAAAATAAACAACAATAAAACAATAATAGCACGGATAAAAAAAACAGTTAATACCAATACTGCATCACTTATTACATACTAAAAAATAAGGTATTACACAATAATAATAGTAAGAGAAAATGATCAAAATAACATTAAAAAATCTGGTGTGAAACACTCACACAACTTTCTCTTGCCAATGCAAATAATCAACAATAAACCTAACATTATTAATAAAATATTAGAAATAAACAAAAAACTAACCTCAAAAACATAACCTTATTTTAATCATGAGTGAATGATGAAAAATGAAAATCAACCTCAGTTTGGCTTAGAAATACGGAAAATCACTCTTTCTCTCTAAACTAGGCTCTGTAGAGAAAAATGCTCTAAACAAAAGTTGTAGATCTTTTAATTTTCTATAAATTTAATTATATACACTTTTGTCGTAAAATGCATACTAAGACCGAAATGTTAAAAAAATCGATTTTTCTCACGTTTTCGTGAGAAAAAAAACAGAAAATCGCAAATTACCGCTAAACTAAGCGTTATAAAAAAAAATGTTTGAAACAGAAGTTGTAGGTCTTTAAATTTTCTACAACTTTTATTATATAAGTTTTTGCGCTAAAATTTATATTTAAGCCGTAATCTTAAAAAAACAACGTTTTTACGTGAAAACAGCCTCACCGAGAGTTTCAGCAAACATGGCGCCTACCCTATCTGGTAGAGAATAAAAAATTGAGTAAAATAGGCGATTTTAAAAAAAATCGTAGGACCAGTTTTTGAGAAAATCGCAAAAAACTGAAAAATTATACGAATAAACTACTACTTCCGGTTGACCGATTTTGATGAAAATGTTCGTGTCGCGTCCGGTAGTGGTATGTAACTTAGGTTTCAAGTTTCAAGTTTGTACAATGTTCCGTTCTTGAGATATTCTGTTCACACACAGACACACACACAGACACACACACAGACCAATCGCTAAAAACATGTTTTTTGGGTTCAGGGGGTCTGAAAACGTATAGATCCGGTGAAAACTCGATTTCGAAAAATCGACATGAAAACAATACTTTCCTTCCTATATATTCATATAGGCAAGAGAAAGTAAAAACACGTTAGTATAAAATTTAAAATAAAAATCTGGTGTGAAACACTCACACAACTTTCTCTTGCCAATGCAAATAATTAATAATAAACCTAACATTATTAATAAAATATTCAAAATAAACAACAACTAACCTCAAAAACATAACCTTATTTAAATCATGAGTGGAAGACGCAAAATGAAAATCGAACTCGATTTGGCTTAAAAAAAACGGAAAATCACACTTTCACGCTAAACTAGGCTCTGCAGAGAAAAATTCTCTAAACAAAAGTTGTAGATCTTTTAATTTTCTATAAATTTAATTATATACACTTTTGTCGTAAAATGCATACTAAGACCGAAATGTTAAAAAAATCGATTTTTCTCACGTTTTCGTGAGAAAAAAAACAGAAAATCGCAAATTACCGCTAAACTAAGCGTTATAAAAAAAAATATTTGAAACAGAAGTTGTAGGTCTTTAAATTTTCTACAACTTTTATTATATAAGTTTTTGCGCTAAAATTTATATTTAAGCCGTAATCTTAAAAAAACAACGTTTTTACGTGAAAACAGCCTCACCGAGAGTTTCAGCAAACATGGCGCCTACCCTATCTTGTAGAGAATAAAAAATTGAGTAAAATAGGCGATTTTAAAAAAAATCGTAGGACCAGTTTTTGAGAAAATCGCAAAAAACTGAAAAATTATACGAATAAACTACTACTTCCGGTTGACCGATTTTGATGAAAATGTTCGTGTCGCGTCCGGTAGTGGTATGTAACTTAGGTTTCAAGTTTCAAGTTTGTACAATGTTCCGTTCTTGAGATATTCTGTTCACACACAGACACACACACAGACACACACACAGACCAATCGCTAAAAACATGTTTTTTGGGTTCAGGGGGTCTGAAAACGTATAGATCAGGTGAAAACTCGATTTCGAAAAATCGACATGAAAACAATACTTTCCTTCCTATATATTCATATAGGCAAGAGAAAGTAAAAACACGTTAGTATAAAATTTAAAATAAAAATTACAAAAAAAATAGACAGAATACAAATGTAAATAAAAATTCAAACTTATGATAACAAAACTAAAATGTTAATAAATGATGAAACAAACATTAGCAAAGTTATAAAATATCATTAATAAAATAGCTTATGACAAAAATATGTAACTAGTTTAGTTTCCTGTCAAGAAAAATCTTTCTGGATGGCCGAAAGTTGTTCAGAAAACCATGTACCAGTAACTCGATTTGCTTCAGACATTCGCACTTTCTTAAAAATATAAATACACTGAAGAAATTTTTTTATTATTATATAAATAGTTTGTATTAAAAAACTTTGTACGGATATTTCCGCTCAACGATGTCATTAAGTCATGGTTTTATTAGGTCCTATAAACTAGGATTACTACAGAAAAGGGAAAACCAAACTGAGTAGCTCCCGAAAAATACAACCACGAGAATCAAATATCATCATAAAATATTTAATTCATCATAAATATTTAATAAAGATAAGCAGGCATAAGCTCAACACAGTTCAACCTTGTTAAATTGGATCAATCGGGAATAGGGCCGATCCGGAATATCTAAAATCCGGGTTAACCGGACAATGTAGAAAAATAAATAAAAAGAAAGCACACTAACAGAAAGCTGTCTTAATGTCGAAGATAACACATTTTCGATTGATCCAACTTAACGAGGTTGAACTGTAATTACCAACAAAAAGTAACATAAACCTGAAAATAAATAGCTACCCACAATTCCATTACATTTTAAAAACTAACTTTGATTTAGGTTTTATGCCGTGCCTGAGTCGGATAAAGCCTTGAGGGATAACATTCATATCCCCCAAGCCAGAGTGGTGCGATATCTTGGCTTATGGCTTGACAGGCGACTAACTTGGAAGCATCATCTGCGTACAAAACTCTTCTGCTTAATTAACCCTCGATCGAAATTGAACCTCGGTTCCAAAATTTTAATATACAAAACCCTTTTGAGACCAATCTGGACTTATGGTGTCCATCTGTTTGGAGTAATGACAGATAGTAATTTAAAGTCGATCCAGGCCTTTCAATCAAAATTTTTAAGACGTGCTTCTGGCGCTCCTTTTTATGTAAGCAATAAAACCCTCCACGATGATTTCAAAATTCCGACAGTAAAGGAGCTAACCGCGTCCTTGTATAGTAAATTTCACGAACGACATCCAACCAACCAAACCAACTAGCCCGTGATCTAGCTACAAGGAACTTCCCACCTGTGCGACGTCTAAAGCGAAAATGAAGAAGAGACCTCTTGTTCTAAATAATGGATAACACCCGTAGTTATAAACGGAGAATGTACCACTGAGTATCTCTTTTCCTTAAAGCGAAACTCTCCCCACCATTTAAATATCATATATGGAAATTGTGCAGCTCAATGTACAGTACCGTAATAAAAATTCAAGACAAAAAAAATTTAGGCTTTGGTACACTGAAGACAGACAAAAATGTTCTTTTTTTTTTTTTTTTTTTTTACTTGTGAGGCCACAATGGACCACTTCAGCCACAACATGAAACACTCTACTTCGATCTCTGAGCCTTGATCTTTACCCAGTATTCCCTCATTCTTTGTGATCTCTGAGCCCGGAGTTCTTCCGTCACCCTCTGCACTCTTCTAGTCTTGGTTTCCGGTTCCAAAGCCAGATCCTTCAACTTTCTATAACTCTCAGACTTGAACCTCACATCCTCCAGCGTCAACCCAAACCTTTCCAAGTCCTTCTTGACCTCCTTCGTCCTGTTCAAACCGATTTTAAAATCCCAGACACTTTCAATAAGTCGTCTAAGTACTCTGTTCTCCGGTGTTCTAAGGATATGGCCCAAAAAGGAGATTCGTTTTTTCCTAATTGTGTCTAGTATTGGCTAGACACAATATTGAAAATAACACACTTTTTAACATAGACCTGTATTTATAGATTACGAGCACATAAAAAATTAGTTCAGGTAAAGTTATTCAAAAATTAGCTAGTAAGTTCTGCTGCTTCATTTTTATGTATCGGTTGCAAGCCACACGATTACCTTTTTGCATAAGGAGTTCGGCCTGTGTAGCCTTCACCTGACGTTCGTAAGTTTACTGTTTACTAATTTATAATTAATTAATAACTACCATTAATTATCATGGTAATTTCGTTTCATTTGCAAAAAAATTTACTGTTTATTATTTTATTTTTATTGCTTTGTAATTGTAACACAATTTCTATACAATTTATAAATTATTTTTAGTTTAAATCGGTCTGGGTTCAAGGGGTTTCATCTAACGAGGTTGTATGTACGAGTATTATTGAAAATTAAGATAACATGGTGCCACCATCGCCCCTTTTTAGGTACTGTGTTGCCGCCCGACAATGATTCCGACATGCCGACAAAGCGGAGAGATAAAGTCCGGTAATGCAGAGAGCTGTTAACCATTAACCGCCCTTACTGTTGTATATAAGGGAGATACCACTGAGTCATATTCCACACTACAGCTTTGACCAGACAAGAATAATCGGGACACGGCTACCGGACTTCGACGAGGACCGATCAACGACCCCACAAATAGAAGTCAAACTTCCGTTCGCCAACTCGAGACCGTAACCACTGCCCTCAACTAAGCGTTGCGCCTACCGGATTCCGACGAAGCAGCCATCAGCGCACTACTGCGAGGGAAGACGATGACGTCTCCACTGGATGACGAGTTGCCTTATCGTTCACCTCCTTGACGTCAAGACAACCATCCCCACGTAGGCTGTCCACCAATCGACTCTTCCCACCCAGATGCACACACTTAAATAACCCTTTTCAGAGCCCCCTAACATTTCAGGTTTCCCCACACCACTCATACTCACCATCCAGTGAAAAGGGTTTTTAAAATATTTTTAAAAAATCTGTTTTTTTGCAGCTATCTGAAAATTTAGGTATTTCAGAATCGATTGACACAAAATGAGACATTAAATTTATTTTAATGTCCATCGTGCAGTCAGTACTAACCTACGGTATAAAGGGTGGGGTAAAATTAACTTCCCTTAATTTGAACCCTCCGCAAAAAGTTGAGATGCTGATTTTACGAATAATTAGTAAAAAATACATCCAAGGTGCATCTATTCCGGAAGATGTCATTAAGCAGCATAAACGAAATTTAGTGAAACGATTGTCGTGTGAAATGTTTCTCCGTCTTGTTGAAAGAACCTGCATTTTTCCTCTGTATCTGTTAATTGCGCATAGATCTTTGAAAATATTGAAGTAAA
The DNA here is from genome assembly GCA_035578175.1 of Catonia carolina. Lineage (NCBI taxonomy): Eukaryota > Metazoa > Arthropoda > Insecta > Hemiptera > Achilidae > Catonia > Catonia carolina. Next base: position 135,342,313 of record JAQMRL010000002.1, read on the forward strand.
CTTGTGTATTTATTTTGATTAAAAAATATTGAACCCAATGAACATTGTAGGGTAGCGGTTAGGGCTATGTTATGTGTTCGGTTGCTCATCAATTTTAGTTTTATGTGGCTGTACATTCAGCTGATAGTGATGATAAAGAAAAATATCATGAATAACTTGATGATCACACACCAACGGAGCTTCTGTATATACTACTTAGTTTAGTTAAGTGTTATTGTTTCTGTTTAATATATTATACAGTGTGAATTTCCAAGGGAACAACAAATCTCAGTTCAAACGTCTGTGTAGCATTTATGGAGGGATGTCGGTAAATGTACGAAGCTAATCATTTCGAATTGTTTCTGTGTTTTTTTTTTGGAAACGCTGATAGAATAGTGTTTTTGCGGCGTCACGTATGCAACGAACTTTTAGGTCAATGTGAATAGTTTCGTTTATTATATTTCAAAAAACGTCCTTTGATCTCTGAATTAACATTGACTAACAGGACAGGGGTCAACCCATATAAGTAGTACTTGGTTTAGACGATCTGTAAAATTTGAAACCATACTACCAGATCGGTTGCTAATAGATTTATAGGCCTAAATACATCTTTAACTACTTTTTAAAATAAAAAGTTACTTAAAAAGAAACTATCTATTTATATATGTGAGATAATCTCAAAAACTACGGAATCGATTATTATGAATATTTTACTGTCGTTTTTTTCATGAGTTTGAGAGTGTAATAGGCTGTGCCTTATACGAAGGAGGACTTAGGGACCCTATGGCCCCTACGATCTCCTTCGAGATCTTGAAGGAGATAGGTATCGTCGTTAAGTGGTAGGAGGAGTGGTCTTCGTAATATTAGAAATCATGTAAATCAGCAACATTCTGATATCAGTAAATCAATTAGGGCATTTTATTTCTTAAGAAACCTTTGTGGCTTAACTAATGAGATATTTATACTTTTCTTTGGTTCAATCTCGTCTTTAGTATGCTATTGAATTTGGGGGGGGGGTATACATGATTAACTAATAAATAAATTGTTTGTAACTCAAAAATATTTCATTAAAATATTATTATTTAAACGTCAGAGAGTTACTGTTAATGATTTAAAAAATTTACGTATCATACCCATTAAAAATTTATTTATTTTTAAAGTTTTAAAACTATTTTATAAAAAAAGTGGCAACAGAGGTACTGAAAACTTATATCACAGAACTAGAGGTTTAAGCCAACATCTTTTTGTAAGACCAAAAGTTAATAAATCCTTTTTTGCTAAAACTTTTGTTTATTTAGATCCGAAGTGTTGCAATCTGTTGCCTATTGAAATTAAAAATAGCTCAAACATGTTAATATTTTCAAGAAAGGTTAAAGATTGGCTCAATGACATAACTGATGTTGATTCACTTGTAAGAATTGTTGGTTAGTGATGGTGTTTTACCGTTGCTGACTTGCAGTGATTCCTATTCAGTCCTTGTAGGAATTTACTGATCTTGGTAAATGATATAACAATAATAACTGATTTTAGTGTTAGTCATGTACAGGTGAATATCTGTTTTGAAGACTGACGGCTTGGTTAATATTATTGTTAAAAATAATATAGTTTAACATACGCTGTAGCTGCCGCTACAATTTGAATTGTCGTTTGTAGTGGATGATGACATTGATTTTGTAATTCATTTTTGTAAACTTGTTCATGTTATTTTGTTTTTTTTTATATAACCACCGTTTACTTGAGTTGGTGGTTATTTATTCCTAGTAGATAAGATATAATTTTGTATTTGTATAAAGTGGAATAAATAAATACGTAAAATATAATAAAAATCAACTCCTGTTTAAATTAAAAATGCGGTAAATCACTAACTGACAATAGCTTATCTTCTATTTGTCTAAAAAATTGTGTATGTGAGTGTGTGTGTGCGTGTGTGCGCGCGCGCGCCTATTATCTTTGATCTACATTACATTTTAAACAAACATGATATTTTAAAGATGACATAATACACAAACATTGAATGTACGAACAAGTACTTTTCAACCTATGTAAACATAAGAGCCAATAACTGATCTGCAGATGTAGAGACGAGTATGAAGATACAAATTTCATGCTCTTTAAAATCTTTTTTGTCTTTAATTTTTATTACGGTACTGTACATTAAGCTGCATAATTTTCGTATATGATATTTAAATGGCGGTGCGATGCGGTGGGAATTTTACTTAAAGGAGAAGAGGTACCTAGTATTACATTCTCCATTTATAACAAACTTACGGGTGTTGTCAGTTATTCAGACCAAGAGGTCTCTACTCCATTTGCGCTTCGGACGTCGCACAGTCGGAAATTTTCTTGTAGCTAGATTACGGGCTAGTTGATTATGATGGTCATATTATCGCTCGTGAACTTTACTAAAGAAGAACGCGGTTAGCTCCTTTACTGTCGGAATTTAGAAATCGTCGTTGAGGGTTTTATTGCTTACATAAAAAGAAGCCCCAGAAGCAAATCTTAAGAATTATGATTGAAAGGTCTGGGTCGACTTTAAGTTACTCTCTCCAGCTACTCCAAATAGCTGGACACCATAAGTCCAGATTGATCTCAAAAGGGTTTTGTATATTAAAATTTTGGAAAACAGATTCAATTTTGATCGAGGGTTAATTAAGCAGAAGAAGATCTAGAGTTAATCTTTAAAATCTTTAGTTAATCTTTAGGGATGGTAATCTTTAAAATCTAGAGCAGAAAAGTACAAATAAAATTATAAAAGCGTGTTTTCATATAGTTATCCTGAACAGAAGAATATTTCAACAAGAAACACGTTATTATAGGTACTATTTTTGTGTTTAATAACATCACAAAAAATAAACAAAAATATTAAATTAATATCGAATTGGCTACATACATAAAATAATTAGTGTGAAGTTTAAATAATAAATGGAAGTTCTACTTACGGAATCATATTGGACAAACAGAAGAGGAGGTAACGCCTGCAGCCGCGACTCCATGTTAAAACCAAAGCCTGTCGTCCAGAAATAAGAAATGAAATAGGAATATCCAAGTTATTAAACAAGGAACAAGTTATTAATTGTCGAGGAATAAAACAGGAATATCGTATTAACAGTTTTTCTGAAGTGATTGTTAATGCAGTAATATATATGAAAACAGTATTTACAATTAAAATAACAAAGTAATCACAACTTTTGTAAATGTTTAATTCTAATCTTCCTAAAAACAAAAACAAATTTTAGTTTGTTAAACTTGTTGTTGTTTAGGTCAACGGTCGAAAGGCTGGTTTGAACCTCTAGAGATTTTAACAAGTAAAAACGAGGAGTGAGGTGGTTTACTATTGCCTTCCTCACTGAGTTGAAAGAGTACGCTTATCAGCATGCCAGAACCTCCGAAAAGCACCCACTTTTCACCCTGTAAATAACACCTTCAATTCATTCACCACAGGGTCTGGCTGTATAGTGAAATTCATTACTCTCAGAGGAGAAAACTCTGACTAGTCTCTTTTACACCTCTACCTGCTCTGTTCTTAAATAGTTCAGACATAATTGGCTGGCAATATGATAAGAAACAGAACTATAAAGGGGGAACTATTTTTGTATCCGTGGGACCAACAGATCGAGTGCAATTAATGTAACACTCCGCCTGCCCGTTATGGGCAAACTTATATTCCGATAAATATAATTTGTTAAACTTATTTTCCGATAAAGCAAAGTGAGCTGTCGTCAGTTGGAAACTACTGTAATTAACTAAGGCTACATGTAGTTTGCCCAAAACAGGCGGGTGGAGTGTTAAATTATTTGCACTCGATCTACTAGTTGCAGGGCTACAAAAAGTTATGTTTCTTATCACATTGTAAGCTAATTATATGACTGAAGAATTTAAGAACAGGAGAGGTAGTGTTGTAAAAGACGCTAGTTGGAATTATCTCCTTTGAGAGTAATGAATTATTTCATCATTATACATTAAGACCTTGTGGTGAATGAAGTAAAGGTGTCATTTGCAGGGTGGAAAGTACGAGGTGTGGCTATTAAATAACGAGACTGTTGTAAAAAATTTTATTTTTATTTTATACATAATCACTTACTGTCACCTTCAATATACACTTCTTCTCTAACCCTACACAGCTCCATGCGAATTTTCCGTTGTTGGAAACAGTGCTGGAAGTCATCTTCTGTCAGCTCCTTCAGAACAAGTGCCGCTTTCTCTTTTACAGCTTCCACGGACTCAAATCTTGTCCCTTTTAATGCAGATTTCACCTTAGGGAACAGGTAGAAGTCACATGGTGCAACATCTGGTGAATAAGGTGGATGTTCTAAAACTGAGATGCTGTACTTGACTAGGAACCTATTGACAGATAACGCGGAATAAGTTGCTGGCGCATTGTCTTGGTGGAGAACCCATGATTTGTCCTTTCCCATTTCGGGGCGTTTTTTCCTTACTCTTTGACGAATTTAGAAAGTACCTCAAGGTAGTAATATTGATTAATAGTTTGACCATCAGGAACCCAGTGAAGGTGCAAAAACCTATGGATATAAAAGAAACAATCATCATTGCTTTAAATTTTGACTTGCTCATTTGAGCTTTTTTGGCTCTCGGTGAAGTTCGGCTCTTCCAGTGCATGGATTGGCGCTTCGTTTCCGGATCATAAATAAAACACCACGTTTCATCACATGTTCTTATCGTTTTCAAAAATTTGGGTCATTTTCAATCGTTTACAAAGTCTCAGTACAAACATTTTTGCAAGCTTCATTTCAAACATTTTTGAGTGGCACGTGTCCTGAAGGAGCTGACAGAAGATGACTTCCAGTACTGTTTCCAACAATGGAAAATTATGATAGAGCGTTGCAAGGATAGAGATAGAGTGTATATTGAAGGTGACAATAAGTGATTATGTATAAAATAAAAATTAAATTATTTACAACGTCAGTCTCGTTATTTAATAGCCACACCTCGTAGATGCTCTTCAGAGGGCCTTTTTGTCGTTCTTCACGAGGGTTTTTAGTAAGTTGATTATTATCGTTTATTTTTGTCTTGTTGCAGTATAACAGCCTAACTGAATAATTAGATTCAAAAAAAGAATGGACAGATGGTGTTTTGGTGAGGGTGGCCTAAGGGATAAAGATACGTTCAATAGAATTAATGGCGTTTTGCGTTGCGGTAAATGGCGTCTAGTGCTGTAGAAAAGTTGTTGTAATAATAATTATCGTGGTTTAGGTCATCAGCCGAAAGGCTGGTTTGAATCTCTAGAGGATTTACTAAGTAAAAGAAGTGAGGTGGTTTACCATGCCTTCCTCACTGAGTTGAAAAGTATGCTTATCTGTATGTCAGGCTTTCCGAAAAGCACCTACTTTTCACCATGTAAATGACACCTTCACTTCACATTCACCACAGGATCTGGCTGTATAATGAATTTCATTACCTTTAAGAACAAAACTCTGATTGGTAACTTTAAAACTTCTAAATCTTCTGTTCTTAAATGATTCAGTAATTTAATTATCTGACCATCTAATAAGAAAAATAACTATTTTTATTTATTTATTTATTTTTATTTATTTTAATAATTATTTTTGTAGCTCTGGAAGTAATAGATTGAGTGTAAATAATTTAACACTTCACTTATATATTGTGAGCCTATCAGAAAGTAGAAAAAGTTTTCTAAATTTTTTCTAATTTTCTTATTTCTTCTAACCATGCCATTTGCGGGCACCTTAGATCTCTTAGATCTTGAAGGAGGGCTTAGGACCCCTATTGATTCTAAGATTTATTTTAATCATTCACTCATGATTAAAATTAGGTTATGGTTTACATATTACATTTTTTACTCACGATTAAACTTAAACGTAATTATGATTGTTCATTATTTACATTTGCAGGAGAATGTCGAGTGAGTGTTTTACACCTGATTTTTTTATTACAAAGAGGTAGGCTATATAATTTTATGAATTTTTCAGTTCGGGTAACTGATGCCGGCCTATTCGGGTTTTATTAAATATTGTGAACTTTTGTTGGAATATGATCCAAAAACTTTGTAACAGACACTTCCTTTCAAACTGAGAAAGTGATTAATAAGCAACACAATTACAGTAACAGCGTGATGGTCCTGTTGCTTCATTTGTTGTACGGCTGCAACAATTTAGCAAATGAAGAACAGAGAGAGGCTAATACATTTTATAAATTACTTTTGCGCGCGCGCGTGTTTGTTTGGAACGACTACAGTGACGAAACATAGCAATAGCGACCGACTTTAATTAATGCTGTTCATATCAAATGTGTGATGCGCGCGACACATCCTCCGTCCGAAGATAAAATAAAAAGCGATAGAAACGGGAGATGGAAGGTTCAAAAAAAGTTTGAATTCATCGAGCAGTGAACGAACTTCTTTTTCTTCTTCACCATTCATACAGTCGTGTGCGAGTGTGTGTGTGTGTGTCCATGGCCTCGTATAAAAGCATGAGAAACGAACTAAAAAGAGGCGCGCGTCCGTTTTCAAAGAGAAAGATAGAAAATCGGAAAGAGAGTGCTGGTGAGTGAGTGAGAGAATTTGATGAAACAAGAGCTTACGACAGAAAAAGAGTGAGTGAGATGGATGCGCTGGATTGATGTTAGGCCAGAGCGAGAAAAAAGATAGCACGAGGATCTCTCTTCCACACAGTAGTTGGTGTGCGGTGTGGGAGCAGCAGATTTTGGACCGCTGGGATGTCTGGACGCGCCCACACGAGGTCACGGGCGCGTGGGCGAGAGTGCGCGTGTGGGAGCACCACGGTCGCTCTATAATGCCGCCGCCGCCACTCACTCTTCAGCCCCCAAATGCCCCCCGCACTCAACTCCACCCATACCCGCGGCATTCTCTCCTTCGAAACATAATCCTGGCCTCTTCAACCGGCCAGGCTACTCTACACACACCACTCGTACTTTACTCTCTAGGCACCCGCCCCTGACCACAGCGACTTATCTAAACTCAACCCCCCCTTCCGAATACACTCATCCATCCTCTACCCCTCGCCCGGCCTGACATACACGCGAATGAGTACGGTACGTGTTCTAAAGTGGATGAAAAATTGCGAGAGTACGTATACACGTCTATAATACACCACATTTCCGAGCAGGACCTACATACTCGTATATGCGTAATGTATGCTTTTCTGAGCATAAAACTCAAGGGACCAAACTACTCCTCCCCTTCCTTCATCATATTTAAAACAACAAAAAACACACTTCATTCTTTGCAAAATTTTGAAACCCTACCTAATGCAGACTTATTTTTTATTTGTCGTTTCCTGTTTCGAACAAAACTTGAATGAAGTTCATCAAAATTTCTAGAGTAAAAGTTAACCTTCGATTTTATAAAATTTAGTTCAAAAATGATCTATTCAAATTTGAACGATTCAAAGAAACAATCATTTCCAAAATGTGATCTTCTGTAATACAATTCGATTTCAAAATTAATTATGAATTAGTCGTTTCTTAATGATTCTGAAAAAATGAATCAATCAGGTATTGAAGGTGTACTAAAGTAGTTGATTACTGATCCGCCAGCAACGACGGTACGGCCTTTAAAATAAAAAAAAATCTCTATGTGCGAATATTCTTTTTCAGGGGCGGACTGGCTAAATCTTCATTCAGTGCTATCAGCAAAGGGACACCAGAACCGAAAATAATTTTTTAATCAAGTGTTTTATGAGCATTATTCCACGACAACATAGAAACGTAACATAAAAATTTTAATTATCAGAAGATATTTCCAAACTAGGCTAATTCAATGATTTGATTGAATTTATATAATATTTTTATTAAGTAATTATACATTTAAATATATAAAATTACATTTGTATATTATTCTTTTTTTACGAGAGGAAATCGAATTTACCGGTACCCAGGTAGGTCTTTACCTGGGGTATGCGGAGCTCTGCCAAAGGTAACTATCCGCCAAAACCTCTCTGTAGCTTTCTATCCCATCCCGACTTGCCGCGGGATCACCATTAGGCATAACTTTACAAGCCGGAAGTTCTTTATCAGCTGGATAACGTTATCTCAGCTATCTCTTGCCTTATCACCCATTCATCCCCTTTTTGAGCGATTTCTTTCAAGACTAACGCAGCTGGGCCTCTCTGCTCTTTATCTTTTTCTGGATGAACTCCTGAATGGCCTTCCAGCTTTCTTCTTCTGCAATCATAAAGTCGCAGAAATTTTCTGGAGAAATCGGTGATCCTAGCTTAGTCCCTAAAACCTCCCTCTCTTGTTTATTTAATTTGTATATTAATATATCTGATGTTTACTAAGAGTGGGCGCACCCCGTAAGGCTACTCTAAGTTTCTTCAATCAAATATTCTGCACCAACTATTATTCTGACAAAGTAAAAAAATCTCGTCAGAATTCTAAGTATAGGACCATACAAATTATATTCCAAATAAAATTAAAAATATTTTATTACTGTAAATCTTGAGCATGTTTTTTTGCACAAATCTTGGGAACTGATTCGAGAGTGAATTTCGAAACAAATATTCTCACTTACACGATATTAAATCAGGTGTACCACAAGGAAGTGTTCTCAGTCCGTTTTTATACCTATTGTTCACATCTGACTTACCTACAACTCCAAACGCGACCATAGCGACCTTTCCGACGACACGACCGTTCTCGCTATCCATGCAGACCCAATAATTGCGTCCCAATTCTCACAAGAATTTCTTACATCTTTTGAGAAATGGTTAATAAAATGGAGAACGAAAGTTAACAAAAACAAATCAACACATATCACATTTACACTTCAGAAAAATGACTGCTCACCAGTAACGTTAAACAACATTGCACTACCACACAACACAACAGTAAAATATTTGGGACTAGATTTAGATCGTCGCCTCACATGAAAACATCACATAACAACTAAAAAGAAACAACTTGAGCTGACAGTACGTAAACTACACTGGTTAATTGGTAAATACTCACCTTTGTCAAACGAATCAAAAATTATTTTGTATAAATCCCTTTTAAAACCCATGTGGACATATGGGCTTCAATTGTAGGGTACATCCAGCACTTCAAACATAAATATACAGAGTGATTCAATAAGATGGAAACAATTTCAATAAGCTGTATTTCCTGAACTAAATGTTATATTTTAATTCTGTAAATTACATTTGAAAGAGAAAGTTTTAAATTTTAATTTACATACATGAAAGTTTATAGATGTTCAATGTGTCCTCCTCCGGCTGCACGTACAACATCTAGACGGTAACTGAACTCATCCCAAACTCTCTGACGCATGTCTTGGGTCACTGAGTTGACTGCAGCTGTGATACGATTCCTTAGTTCATTCAAATTGGTGGGAAGAGGTGGTATGTAAACTGCACTTTTCACGAACCCCCACAAGAACAAGTCACAGGGCGTGAGATCTGGAGACCTCGGTGGCCAAAACTGAAGTGCAGAGTCGTCATTCGCCATGCGACCTATCCATCGTTGACGTATGGATTCATTTAGGAAACGCCGAACATTGCGATGCCAATGGGGTGGATTTCCTCAAATGAATGAAGATTCAGGAACATGTTCCAGCAGGACGGAGCTCCACCCCATTGGCATCGCAATGTTTGGCGTTTCCTAAATGAATCTTTACGTCAACGATGGATAGGTCGCATGGCGAATGACGACTCTGCACTTCAGTTTTGGCCACCGAGGTCTCCAGATCTCACACCCTGTGACTTGTTCTTGTGGGGGTTCGTGAAAAGTGCAGTTTACATACCACCTCTTCCCACCAATTTGAATGAACTAAGGAATCGTATCACAGCTGCAGTCAACTCAGTGACCCAAGACATGCGTCAGAGAGTTTGGGATGAGTTCAGTTACCGTCTAGATGTTGTACGTGCAGCCGGAGGAGGACACATTGAACATCTATAAACTTTCATGTATGTAAATTAAAATTTAAAACTTTCTCTTTCAAATGTAATTTACAGAATTAAAATATAACATTTAGTTCAGGAAATACAGCTTATTGAAATTGTTTCCATCTTATTGAATCACTCTGTATTTGAACGTTTTCAGTCAAAATTCTTGCGGCGGGCCCTGCTGATTCCGTGGTACATCAAAAACATTTATATCTACGCCGATCTTCTTAATATTGACTCAGTGAAACAAACAATAACCTATCAAAATTCAGCCGTAAATATGAAGAAAGACAATCATCATCCGAACTTCTTGACTCTGACTCTGCTAAATAACATTGATACCGGGTTTTCAAGACTGAAAAGACATAGTGTTTTTGATTTAGGTTACAGGTTTTAAAGAAATTTGTTATATTTATTATCGTTTTTTTCTAATTAATTTATTACTATTTTCAATTTCATTAACATTATAATGAAATTGTAATCATGTTAACTAACATGTATCAAAATTGCTGATTGTTTTATTTTATGTGAACAAATTGTAATGTTGCAGACTTGAAAAAAAAATTCGAGAGTTGGTTCATAAAATATTTCAGCACGTCGTAGGTCAAGATTTGACATTTCGGCTTTCAACATTTTTTTAAAAAGTTTTTTGATCAATATGTACGTTGTAAGTACCGGGAACAGGAACGATTTCCTTCGAATCAAAATTTGATATCACTCCCGTTTTGATAACTTTTTCGAACATAGGCTTACTTGTCATTGAGTAACACCATGTAGCTTCTTCTATAAACTTTTTCCCATTGTCTTTCTCTTTTTTTTAGTGCTTGCCCCCAGAGGTTTTTCTTTGGTAAAAATGATAAATAAAAAAATCTTTTTTATGACTATAGTATACTGCAAAAGCATATCCACCAAATGTGATTTGGCTGCGAAACTACAAAAAGGCAACTTTATTTTTTTTCTCGATAAGATATTTGTCACGCCACGTAGGTAACTAGTAACCTAAATTTTTCAAATCGGTTGCTATTGTTTCCTCGCAAACTGAATGGTGTAGACCCCTTTTAACGAAACCCTTTGTCCTCGGGGCCAAATGGTATGTATGAAACCCTCCATAATCGTTACTTTCGCCATATCTGCTGAAATCGTTGAAGCTGTGCTCTCGTGGTAAATGGTTTTAGATATCGCACTTAATATGCGTTTTAATTATATACTTATAATTAAAATTGTAGAAAAATAAGTAACCTGCAACTTTATTTTTTGTCTTTAATTTTTATTATAGTACTGTACATTGAGCTGCACAATTTCCGTATATGATATTCAAATGGCGTTAGGGAATTTTACTTTAAGGAGAAGAGGTACCCAGTGGTACATTCTCCGTTTATTACTACGGGTGTTGTCCGTTATTCAGACCAAGAAGTCTCTACTCCATTTTCGGTTTGGACGTCGCACAGGTGGGAAGTTCCTAGTAGTATCACAGACTAGTTGGTTTGGATGCTTAAACAGTCGTTGGTGAAATTTACTACAGAAGGACGCGGTGAGCTCCTTTACTATCGGAATTTTTAAATCATCGTGGAGTGTTTTATTTCAAGCGTTTTTTTTCTATACCGCTTAGTTTAGCGTCAATTACTATTGATTTTCTGTATTTTGCTCTTCAAAATCAGTAAAACAATAGAATTTTTGAAAGTTTACACCCTTTATTTATTTTATTTATTTATTATTTTTAGTCTTTTCTGTTATTCCCTCCTCCCTGGCATATTTTTCACATTTTTTAAATATTTCGTAGGAAGGTAATCTAACAGAATTTTTAACGACAAAAACGGGAAAAATATTTAAAAAAATCATTTATCAAAATTTTTCAAGTTAACGTTAAAGTTTTTCCTTTTTCAAGCTAATCTTAACCTATTTATAGAAACCTTTAAATTATTTAATAATATTTTTAATGTAATTATATTAAATTAATTTATTTAATGATGTCATATACTCAATGAGTTTATATTTCGTTATTACATACAGTAACAATATTGAGAAAAAACAATGTATTTAACTTGAGGAATATTGGTGTAGAATTTTTAAAATATTTTTCCGTTCTTATCATTAAAAATACTGTAATTCGTATACAAAATATTAAAAAACAATGTGAAAAATTGTGCTGGGTGGGGGAATAACAGATAAGACCCATTATTTTTTATTACATGTATTATTTTATTTTATTTTGATTTAAAGCATTTTTTCAGTCTAATTTAGCGTTAATTAGTGATTTTCCGTATTTTTTAGTTCACCTGAAGTTGATTTTCGTTATGCATCATTCAATCATGATTAAAATTAGGTATTTTTCATTTTACATTGTTCACTACTGATTAGACATATGTTATATTTGTCATTACTTACCGTGGTAAAAGAAAGTCTTGTGGGTGTTTAACAATAAACAAAAATGCTAATGGGTTGCTTATATAATAATAATGGCTATAATAATAATATATGCCAGTGAGACCTTGACACTTAACAGGAAAACAGACATGGAAACCTTAAAAAAGGAAGAAAGGAAAATAATTAGGAAAATTCTTGGACCTAGATGGACCAAAAACGGGTACAGATTACAGAGAACGTCGAAAATTGAAGAATATTCCAACATAGAGACAGACATGAGGAAAAAACGCCTTCAATTTTGTGGCCACATTATGAGGCTTCCTGACAATAGACTCACAAAGAGAATAGTAAAATATGTATCATCACTTGTTAATGGGGGGGAATGGATACAAAGTGTTAAAAAAGATTTAGAATTGGCCAAAATCACCAAAGAAGAAATTCTCATTAAAGACAGTTTTAGAACAAAAGTTAAAAAATGGGAGGTTAAACCAAAGACAAAAGCTCCAAGAACCGGAACAAAGTGGAGTGAACAGAGAAAAGCTGAATTCTCACAAAGAATGAAAAACTGGTGGGCGGATAAAAAGGACAAGAAATCCCAAAAACAAACCAGATTTACTTAGCGTCTTCCACTTCGGGAGCTTTACGACTAATAATAATAATAATAATAATAATGACTGAATCATTTAAGAACAGAAGAGGTAGAGGTGTAAAAGACACTAATCAGAGTTATCTCGTCTAAAAGTAATGGATTTCATTATACAGCCAGACCCTGTGGTGAATGAAGTGAAAGTGTCATTTGCAGAGTGGAAAATATATGCTTTTCAGAGGGCCCGGCATGATGATAAGTGTACTTTTCCACTCAGTGAGTAAGGCAATGGTAAACCTCCATACTCCTCAATTTACTAATTAAAACCTCTACAGGTTCAAACCAGCCTTTTGGCTGATGACCTAAACAAAAACAACAACATATAAATAATTTGGATTGTTGTACCATATTATTTTATTTTCGATCTGTTTAGGTTTTATTAATGAAAATGTAAACTGATGGGCATAATAATCTATTAATAAATTGATTTGCGAGTATGAATGCTGTAATAATTTTAAGAAAATAATTTGTAATAAATTACCTAGTTTATGTATAATGTTTGGGTGTACTTAGGACGTATCGATAAAATAGTAATCGATTCATGTAATGAGCAATGTACAAAAGGAAGTAAAGTGAATTTTCAGTTAAAAGCTAGCCTGGCAATGTTCACGATATGATTCACCTCCGCCAGTCGGCCGTCGTTTGAGGATAATGAAGGGGGAACCTTAATATAGGCAGGCAGCTCGTCGACTGACTGGCAACGAAAGCAAGCAGAGGTGGTCGCGCGGCACGTGTGCCAACAACAATGACACGCGGGGCCAGTTGTAAATGACACGCGCCCCGCCTAATATCATTCTTATTACTATTATCTTTGTTGTTGTTATTATTATTATTAAGGCTGAAGAAACATTCTAGTAATGTAATTGAATCTGTAATATATTTTTCAAAGTCAGCAACATTAAAATCTGTTCACATTAAATTGAACAATTTAGTAATTGTAATAAATAATATTCATTTACGTACTGAATAATTTCATCCGTTGACGAAAATAAAACAGTTATCTTATAAAAAAGAGGTAAATTTTAAAACAATAACAATGTTCATTAATATCTACGTTTTTTCAACTCGGTATAAATATAAACGGTAGGTTATAAATATAAGAAGAAAATATATAGAAAAGTGTTTATTACTAAAACTTCGACATTATCTCCGTAACGATTGAGGCATTTGTCGTATCCAATATTCACTTCATGAATTGTTTCTACCAATGAATTTAAATGAATCTTGACCGCTCCACATTGTGTTTCTTGTGAAGTTTATGCAGCCGAAGATTACGATTAATGCAGCTGTTTATTCTAAAACTTATAAGTTTTATTCAAAACAAAAAGAGCCATGTTGACTTCTGGAATTGATCTGATTCATGCTAACGCACGTCCTTACAGTGCTGGTACAACCAAACGATTCCATGAGCAATTTCAATTGGATATTTTTAATCACCCGTCATACAGTTCCGACTTAGCACCGAGTGACTTCCATATTTTCCCTGAACTGAAGAAATGGCTAGGAAAGCAGCGTTTCCAAATTAAACAGGAGCTTCTAGACAACGTCAACACTCATTTTAATTCATAGGTGGGAACTTTATATGAAGACCATATTGGAAAGCTTGTCCACAGAAACAACAAATGCCTCAATCGTTATGTTTATTGTGTCGGAAAGTAGCCATAAGTGTACGTAACTTTCAGTTATAAAATATTTTTTCTGTATTCACTTGTCTTTTATTTATAGCTTATCGGGGGTTGAAAGAAAACGGCCCTTGTATAACTAAAATTTAATACACTCTCTTTTCTATCTCGTAAAGTCGTTATCAGCATTCTTTTTCTCCTCCTCCTCATCCCCCACCACATCCTCCTCCTCCCCCTCCTCCTCCTCCTCCTCCACCTCCTCCTCCTGTTCCTTCTTCTTCTTCTCCTTTACTTTCTTCTTCTCTTCCACTTTCTTCTCCTTCTCCTTCGCCTTCTTCTCCTTCTCCATCTTAATCTTCTTCTTCTTCTTCTCCTTCTGCTTCACCTTCTCCTTCTCTTTCTCCTTCTCTTTCTCCTTCTCCTTCTCCATCTTCTTCTTCATCTTCATCTTCTTCTTCTTCTTCTTCTTCTTCTTCTTCTTCTTCTTCTTCTTCTTCTTCTCCTCCTTCTCCTTCTGCTTCACCTTCTCCTTCTCTTTCTCCTTCTCCTTCTTCTTCTCCTTCTTCTTTTCCTTCTCCTTCTCCTTCTTCATCTTCATCTTCTTCTTCTTCTTCTCCTTCTCCTCCTCCTCCTCCTCCTCCTCCTCCTCCTTCTCCTCCTCCTTCTCCTTCTGCTTCACCTTCTTCTTCATCAATCTAGTATTAAGGTCCCAAGACCTATTCCTGCATCCACCTAGCCACTGGTCGCTCCGGATCGTGCCTTCCAGTTGGCCTGTAACTTTTGACCAGTTCAGAAATCCTGTGTGGAGACATTCTTTCAGATGATCGGTCTATTTCCGGTGGTACTCCATAATTACCTCCTTAAAAGCCTATTCTCACGATACTAGTTTACTAGCAGCCACTAGACTAGCTATTAGCATCGTGGGAACGAACAACTAGCAGCTAGTTTAGTTAAAGTGCAAGTATTCACTAGCGCATTAGTGACTTTGAAAATGTTTAGTTTTGCTAGCACTAGAACGAGAGAAAAGGTCATGTGATTGACTAGCGCTAGTAAACTAGTTCGATGTCAACGTTTGGAAACATTGCTAGTACTAGCAGCTAGTAAACTAGCGTCGTGGGAATAGACCTTAAGAGAACACACATCTAACTCTCGCCGTATATCCACATTTCTGAACCGATTTAGTCGACTACAGCCCCTAATTCATCTCAAGACGCTCATCTCTGCCAACTGAATGGCATTTTCATATTTCTTCTTCCACACCCGGTTATCGGTATTATTGAGTAGATTCAGATCCAATTAATTTGGATGATGGTTGAGTATTTTTTCATATTCAAAACTAAATTATTTTTATATTACTTGTTTGACACTATCGAAGAGGTATTGTTCAATAAAATTAGTACAGGTATAGATGTTTTTCAAGTATCATGTAAATCATAAGGCTTGCCACCGAGATTTTAACAGGAAACGTTCAAATATGTTTATCTTTTAACTGCAAATGCTTTGGGTTTTCTATGCATCTCATAAATGAGGAAGGTGCCAAATTATAGCTCTCTGTGTAATCGAAAATCTAGAGAACCATTATTGATGAATTAATGAGACAGACAATCGTGAGGCTTTCCGCAAGATTTTAAGATTAAATTATCTGTTTTATTTTTATTCAACTTTTTATCGGATAACTGATAAATCCTGTCTAGATATTCATTATACAGTAAATAAAAAAATTTAAGACCTTTATAAAATTTTAATGGTAATAATATGTTGAAGGGTTTATTCAAAATTATCACAAATGTTATGTAGTAACTTGTTACTTCATAAATCAATTCGATGCATGGTATTCTAATTGTAGATTTTTTTATGTACAGGCTACGATTGAAAAATTAGGTAAAGTTCTTACAAAAATATTATATATTTTTTATCCTTAATCTTATATCTACATTGTTCACCTGAACAACCTTTAGATTTCCTCACATTTTGCTTGACATGGTGCGGAAGATGCTTACTTTGAGGAATTTCCTGGAATTACATAGGTAAGTTTAAATTATTTAGATGCTCAAATCATAAATTTAGTTTTGATGAGATACAAAGCGTTACGAAATAAAGGTAAACCTTTAAACTGTCACCGGATGGTGACATTAAGTGGCCAGTTGAAACCTTTGCATTTTGGTGGCCCTGAAAAGGGCCGTTTAAGCGGTGGTCGTCTTGATGGGAAGCGTCGGTCGTAGTCGTTGTGGCGGTCGAGAAGCTGGGCGACACGGCGTGTTGTCGTTCAACGGAGACATCTTCTTCCCTCGCAGTAGTGCGTCGATGGCTGCTTCGTCGGGTCCGGTGGGCGTAAGGCTCGGTCGAGGGACCGCTGTGGGCATCGCTCGCGTCAGCGGGCGATGACGGTCCGGTCGACGGCTTACGGTGACGGGTCGGCGAGCGGAAACATCATCTTCTCTCTTGCGGGGTCGTCGATTAGTCTTCGCTGGAGTCTGGTAGCCGTGTTGCCGATGGTGGATGTCTTGTCTGCTCTCTGGATCGGAATTAAATCTCCCTGTTGAGTGTAGCGCTCTTTATATAGTCGCCGAGAGCGCTGTGGTAGAGGGCGGTTACTGGTTTGACCTTGATGACAAAGGTCTCTGTCGGTGCGCAGCCGAAAGGTTTGTCGGTACGCCGCCAAAGGGCCTACCGTGCCGACAAGGGTCGGGAGAACTACTGAAGGCCGGCAACACAGTAAATGATTAATTAGAAGGGGTGACGGTGTCATAACGTAAAAGGTTTCTGCTTCACAATTTTTGAAGTCATCGTAAGTTTGAAAATGATCTCATTGTTAAATTTTTAACGTGTTCATATGAGTGTTTGTGTAACTTGTAAATAATCGAACGTAGCTCCATATTCTAGGCTACAATGTCATTATGTACGGTAATGTAGCATTTTTGTCCTAAAAAAGAGTTCCAATTGCAATCCCCAGAAATTTTGATTGAAAAGCCTAAATTTTATTGATGTTAATTTTTCTGCTGTTCCAAATATCTGTTGTTTGTATGTCCAATTTTTCGTAGCATAACTTTTAGATAAAAGTGTTTTGTCGTTATGGAATAGAGACGATGAAAAAAATGATTTCGCGAAAAATGTCAAAGGTCAACTAGGAAATTTTCATTTTCTTTTCGAAGTAGACTAACAACAGATAATAATATATAGATATAAAAGTTGTATACCATCAATAAGGAATTAGAGAAATGACCTCAGTACTACTACCGACTGCGTTGACCGTCTTTATTTATAAACTTCAATAGTGAGAACGGAAAAGCACCCACGGAGTTTTACGAGAAAGAAACGGGTACAAGGCATCAAAAGAAGGATAGAGAATGTTAAAAAGAGAAAAAGAGAGCGTCGAGTAGAAAAGGAATATATAACATGGAAAGAAGTGTACGATGTGGGAGGGGTGGAGGGCGTACATTATAAAACAGTAGGCCGCGACGCGGTGTGGCGTGAGCGGTGGCAGACTTTTTTTGTCCATAGCCGGTTATTTAGTACTTACGTCTGCCTACAACAAACTGCCGACTGGTGGCTATAACTGCGCGACAAAACTCAAATGGCCCGAGCGCGCGTGCGTGCGTATATATATTTATGTAGTATATACATATCTAATAGTACTTAGAGCCGCTTCCCCAACGTCGGTCGTCTTTTTCAACACAAATAAACCTTGAACTATTTTAAAATACTAAGCGAAATTAGTAGCCTAATAGCGGTCGGCTGCCGTCTAGCACTGAGTACAGAAGCGGCATTTATCGTTAGTGTTTCTACTTGCAGTTACGACTTGCTTATGAGGCCTCTATTCACCAACCGCACCACACTTTATTATTTTGCCAGTTCAGTTGAGTTTAAAGTAACCATAAAATGTCGACGGAAAATTAAAAGTTACTACTAAACAATTTATATTCAATTTCGAAATGATATACATTAACATAAATAAAACTTCCTTAGCGTATTGGTTACCTTGTAATACAATAATCCTGAAGATTCTGAACTCGATTCCCTCATTGAATCTTTAAACCTTAAAACTGTTGTTGTTTAAGTTATCAACCGAAAGGCTGGTTTGAATGTTAAGAGGTTTTACCAGAATAAAAGGGGGTGAGGTGGTTTACAATTGCCTTTCTCACTAAGTGGAAAATTATGCTAATCAGCATGCCAGGCCCTCTAAAAAATATCAAATTTCCACCCTGCAAATGACACCTTCACTTCAATAATCTCAGGGTCCGGCTGTAAAATGATATATGGTATAATGAAATTTATTACTCTCAGAGGAGATAACTCTGACAAGTGTTTTTTACATCTCTACCTCTTCTGTTCTTAAATGCTTCAGTCACATAATTATCTGACCATGTGATAAGAAACAGAACCATCTTTTGTAGCCGTATATAAAAAAGCTTATAAAAGCTTTATAAGCTTTTAATTTAACTATTTTAGCTTAAAATTATAAAATCGAATGTACTGTAAGGTGCTGGTCCGGTGGTAGTACTTGCCCCTTGTCTTTATAATCTATAATTTAATTATCGAAATATTTACTTTATAGTTCTTTATTGTTACTACTGTCACCGCCACCCCTTCTAATTAATCATTTACTGTGTTGCCGGCCTTCAATACTTCTCCCGGCCCTTGTCAGCGCGGTAGGTGTATCGAGAAACCTTTCGGCTGCGTACCGACAAAGGGCTTTGTTGCCAAGGCCGAGTGAGTAACCGCCCTCTACCACAGCGCTCTCGGCAACTATATAAAGAGCGCTACACTGAGCCGAGGCGATTCAATTCCGATCCAGACAGCAGACAAGTCGTCCACCACAGCACACGGTTACAGGACTCCAGCGAAGACTAATCGACGACCCCGCAAGAAAGGAGATGATGCTTCCGCTCGCCGACACGTCACCGTAAGCCGTCGACCGGACCGTCATCGCCCGCTGACGCGAGCGATGCTCACAGCGGTCCTTCGACCGAGCCTTACGCCCACCGGATCCGACGAAGCAGCCATCGACCCACTACTGCGAGGGAAGAAGATGTCTCCGTTGGACGACAACACGCCGTGTCGCCCAGCTCCTCGACCGCCACGACGACTATGACCGACGCTTTCCATCAAGACGACCACCGCTTAAACGGCCCTTTTCAGGGCCACCAAAAATTAAAGGTTTTGACTCGCC
Source organism: Catonia carolina (assembly GCA_035578175.1). Lineage (NCBI taxonomy): Eukaryota > Metazoa > Arthropoda > Insecta > Hemiptera > Achilidae > Catonia > Catonia carolina. The sequence continues at coordinate 135,361,972 of JAQMRL010000002.1, forward strand.
ATTTAATGTCACCATCCGGTGACACTACTTAGTCTACTACTGAACAAATTCTATAAATAACTGTGTACTATCTATGAAATTATACCTCAGTTAATTGGCCGGTCTTCGCCTATACCTAAGCTTACCATAATTTCTGGACTCCAATCCCGGACATTTTTTTTTATGAAAGTGCCTGTTTTTCTTAGTAATTAACACACAAAATATATTTTGTTTATTTAATAATTATTTTTTCCACTGAAATACATTGGTTTACAATTAATTTTTGGGTAATTATTTTTAGAAAAATAATTTTAATTAAATGTAGGCTCAAAACAGCCAATTATTTACTTAGAACTGGGTCCTCCGATTACAACATCTGTACCATCGGATTCTTTTTCTTGCTCTGGAGTTGGACGGGTGTGATATTTCTCAGATGATAGTATTTTTCCAAGAACAAGAAACACTCATCAGTTTTTTCTTTTTTTTTTGTAAAAGTCCACACAAGACATTTTTAAATTAACTTTTAACGGTCAAGTATTGATGCATACAATGTTATCAACCTCTAAATCAAAAAATCAAAACAGCGAAATTTTGTGGCCGCCGGTCCTTTACACAGATGTCCAAAAATCCCGGACATTCGTAAATCCTGGACACATGCCTAAATCCCGGACTGTCCGGGCTAATCCAGGACGTATGGTAAACCTTTCTAAAGGCCAAGCCAATTCCTGTGAGCACTGGACTACGCATGTGCATACATGTGTTTGACTCCGCATACCCCTCCGACCTAATTAATGTAAGATGTACAGTCAGAGTGTTGTTGAAAATTGACAATACTCATTGCATTTTGTAGGCATCCTGTTCCATTGTTGATTACGTACACTGCATTATTGTAGTACATACAAGACTATACTAATGCAATTGCACGTTTTGCCCAGCGCTCTCTTTACGAAAATCAGGCATATACCTATACCTCACTTAAGCTGCCTTTCTTGCACTTCAGACAACGCTTCATCAACGGGCCCGGTATCTGTTAAATCTTAACTACTAAAACAAGTCTGTAATCTAGTTGGCCTACGCGGTTTTTTGTTTATTGCGCTTTACTAACATTGATATACCTCAACATGGTCCTGTCAGCTGGTTTTAATTAATCGCATTACTCACTTAAATGTACTGTACACTATTTTTAAATAAGTCACTGAAAAATTTTTACATTTTAGTCCCTAATTCTATTTACCTACGCTAAGATACATTATTACTGAAGCCGTACTCACGACTGCTTTTCCTGATTTTCCCATTCACATTCCTTCACCCGTATACTGCCGTTCAACTACCTGTTTATTATTGTCCTTAGCCCAGCCCGGCACACCTTATAAGGGTTGGAAAGTATTCCACAATGAACAATTTGTTACAATGCTAAGCATTTTGTTCTGTTAACTATTATTCCCTACCCACCATCTTGACAACCGCATTCCTGAGTCTAGTACACAAAATGGTAATTGTTCACCTCACTTATAATATGCTAAAAGGGTATTTATGCAGTAAACCGAACATCACCCTCAGGTTACTTGTGCATTAAAAATAACACAACAAACTTCACTGAACAAAGTTTTAATAATATACTTTATAATTTACGTGAATTTATGACGATTATTTACAATTCTGTGACTCCCAGAACTCAGTAATGTCCTTGAGAAGTCTTAGGTAGCAATTTCCGCATTTAGCCGCCGTTGCCGACTGCCATAATATTATTTGTGTCCGTGATAAAAATCCAAGTGATGGTGCGCTGTATCTGCATGTTTCTTATTCGCCACTTTGTTGATCCCCACATGCGTTCTACTCGCTTTGTATTCGCTCCAGTTTCAGGGTCAATGAAATTATATTTATGATTTACCATGAAGAGTTAAAACCCGCGTTTTCTAACTTGTCCGTTTTGTATCACCTCCAACAATCGGAAATTATTAAATAAATAAATAAGTAATAAATAAATAAATCTTTATTTGTCAGAGACCAAAAAAAGGAATAGCCTTCGTCAAATACAGTTATATGTCGTTTAAATCTATTTTACCAAACAATTTTTGTTTTCAATTCACTAAAACAAAAAATAACTTTTTCATTAAATTACTACTTAAATTGTACATTGGAATTTTAAGTTATTCATTTACACTAACAATGTTTCATAATTCTAAATTTTCCACACATTACATTTTGAAAGAGACTTGTAGTAATTTTGAAAGAGACCTTGTAAGACAATTTAAGAGCTTCTGATCAGAAAAAAATGAGGGGCAAAGTCCATTCAAATTTTTGGGTACATTTGGAATTAAGTCATGTTTTGTTAAAAAACCTTTTACTTCGCGATTAAAGTTTTTTAAAATTAAGGAGTCTTATTTTAGATGGTAATCTGTTGAAAAACCGAACGGAATTGAAGTGAATCCTTTTGAGAACTTTGAAATTCTATATTTTTCAATTCTGAAGTCATCATTGTGTCGAGTTTCATAATTATGATTGTACTTATATTTTGTAAGTAACACAGTATTCCTTTTCGCGAATTTTAAAATTTTTTTATATATGAAAAGACGGTAAGAGGAGAATCTTGTATATAACGAACAATCCTTTGCAAGAATAATGCCTTGGAATGTGTGTAATAGTTCTAATTGCGTATTTTTGTATGCGAAAAATCTTAAGGTATTCGGTTGAGTTGCCACTCTGTGTGACCCTGTAGCTGAGTACAGAGTGGAATAACGCAAAGTAAGTAATTATCATATCTTCTTCCGACAAGATTTTCCGGAGATTTCGCAAAAACAAAACACACTGAGCAAAGACGGTTCAATAGGTAAGATATATAAATTTTGTTCTTGGTTCAATATTAAAATTATACTGGTTTAAGAATTTAAATTAAACTATTCCAGTATTCTAAGAGCAACCTGAGGGTAATGGTCGGTTTAATTCATAAGAACTGCTGACAGTATTATAAGTAAAATTATTACTAACCTAATGTACAACAATAATATAAACCTCACAGTTACATATCCAACAGTAATGACAACTAACGGCCAAGCTGTGACTGATGTATACGTCAACAGTCAAAGACCTTATCTAATTGCCTACAGATTTTATCAAATCAAGGTAAAACAAAGAGCTTAGTGGTTTACGTTCCTTTCTTTAATGGGCCCTTAACAGACCTTAACTGCCCTTAGCAGACAGGTGGAGTGTCAATTTATTTACACTCAATCTGTCCGTTTCAGGGCTAAAATAAATAGTTCTGTTTCTTATCACATGGTCAGCCAATTAAATGACTGAATCATTTAAGAACAGAAGAGGTAGAGGTACAAACGACACTAATCAGAGTTGTCTCCTCTGAAAGTAATGAATTTCATTATACAGCCAGACCCTGTGGTGAATGAAGTTAAGGTGTCATTTGCAGAGTGGAAAATCTGTGCTTTTCAGAGGGCCTGGCATGCTAATAAGCGTAATTTTTCACTCAGTGAGGAAGGCAATGGTAAACCACCTCACTCCTCGTTTTACTTAGTAAAACCTCTAGAGGTTCAAACCAGCCTTTCGGCTGATGACCTAAACAACAACAACTTTAACGGGCTGGAAAACAAAGTTAGTGGGATTGATATGTCTTTGATCTACCACTCATTATTGTTTATATTTTTTCTCGTTTATATCATTTAAGAGCACGTAAAGTAACCGTGGAAATTGATAGAAGCACGTTTTGCAGCCCACCCTCTCAACATTCTTTCACTGTAGCTTTTACCTTTGCTTCCATCCATCTAGTATTTTGCTTTTGTTCTTCAGGGAAACCCGTGAAGTCAGTAAACAGTAGTTTGAAATTGGTTTGATCCATCGTGTTTTGATAATACGTCATGATATAACATTTATGATGTCTCTTAAATAGTTAGAAGACATCATGTATGTTTAAGTTACTTCAAAGTAATGAAGTCGTGAAGTTGAAGCACGTATGTATAGTTACTTGGGTCACGAGTTTGCATTTGGTTTTAACGAGGGGTAAAGGGGGAAATCATCAGTGTGCATGCATGACTGTTTTGGTATCAGTTCGCCACCACAACAATGTAAACTATACTTAGAGGACATACAGTATATCGCAAAACCTTTTGTAGATTAACTGAATGAATATAACTTGTTGTTACCGTAAACGTTAATGTAGGTTTCTCGAAAACGCGGTCGAATTGTTCACAGTGCTGAATGAAATCTAATAATATGCAATGTAATAAAATTCTGTAAAGTTGAAGCTAAACAAACATACGCTTCCGTGCCTCTTAAGAAAAGCCGTGAGCGAGCGGCTAACTACTATGATGGTTTTCTTTCCACAATTCGAAATATAAAGATGGAAGTTAAAGACAATGATGTTATAGAGTGGTTACTGAATGGTCTGCTGTTTTGATAAGTCACCGACGCTTAAATGGTCGACTCCTTTTGATAAGTCACCGACGCTTAATTGAGTTATGATAGCGGTGTAATAACACTACTTTATTTTTTGCTATAAATGGAGTTTAAGTGGAAAAAGTGTCAGTCACAACGAAGTATATTAATTGAAAGGGAACATGTAGTTAACAAACTGTACAATTGCACAGTAGTGAAATGTAGTGTCTCACTGTTGAGGTTGGCAGCACTGTAAGATTTCTCTTCCCTTCCACACAGCCCATCCACACGCAAAAGGCATTCTCGTCACCCACTATCTATAGTATTGATAAAAAGATAATAAATTAAGTCTAAGCATAATGTTAATACTTAAATTTCTTAGTTTTTTTGACATGATTTTGTATTTCCTTTTTGAAGTCTCCTAGATGGAGTTAACAAAAAAATCTGGTGTGAAACATTCACATGACTTTCTCCTTTCAATATAAATAATGATAAGTACAACCTATGTTTAATTATGAGTAAACAATGTAAAATGAAAAACAACCTACTTTTAATCATGAGTAATTGACGCAAACTAAAAATCAACATTTTTGTAGAACTTAAAAATATTAAAATCAATAATTGACACTAAGCTAAGCTCTATAGAAAAAAAATGCGAGCAATAAAAGTTGTAGATGGCCGCCGCCGTAGCGTTGTGGTAGCGCACTAGCCTAAATCGCGGAGGTCTCGAGTTCCATTCCCGACTAGGGTCTAGAAATTTTCACAAGTTAAAACCCACCGTAGTTGCTAATAACAGAGGTGTTGATGCGACTTAAAATAAACTAAAAAGGTGTAGTTTTTGTAATTTTCTGAAAGTAATTTTAGGCTTATAATATATTACACTCTTGTCGTTAAATGCATACCAAGGCCGAAATCTTCGAAATTCCCGTTTTAAACCGATTTTGATGAGAAAGATGTAAAAAATTACTAATTGACACTAAACTGAGCGTTGTAGAAATAAAATGTTTGAAATAAAAGTTGTAGGTTTTACTTTCTAATAACGTAGGCCTCATACACTTTTGTTCTTAAGTACATAGTTATTAAGGTCATAATTTAAAAATCATTTTTTACGAAGAGAGCACACCGCCCCAAGAATTTCAGAAGACATTAGCTTAGATTTCAGCAGACATTTGGCTTACCCTATTTTGTAGAACATAAAAAATATAGTAAACGAGACGATTTTTAAAAAATCATAGGAGCCCTCCTCTTTCACAAAATCGCAAATAGTGAAAAATCGCACGAATAAACTACTTCCGGTTGACCAATTTTCATGAAAATGTTTATATCGGGTCCGCTGGCAGTACCTAACTTAAGTTAGGCTTCAGTTATATGTTTCAACTTTGTACAATATAATATTTTGTTCACACACCGACCAAACGCTAAAAACATTTTTTTGTTCATGGGGTCTGAAAATGTGCATTTCCGATGAAAACTCGATTTAGAAAATTGACATGAAAACAATACTTAAGGCCATTACAAGATATACCTAATAATTTTTTGTACTTTATTACACAACACTTCTTCATGTATTGTTGTTTAGGTCATCAGCCAAAAGGCTGGTTTGAACCTCTAGAGGTTTTACTAAGTAAAACGAGGAGTGAGGTGGTTTACCTTTACCTTCCTCACTGAGTGGAAAAGTACGCTTATCAACATGCCGGGCCCTCTGAAAAGCACATATTTTCCACTCTGCAAATGACACCTTCACTTCATTCATCACAGGGTCTGGCTGTATAATGAAATTCATTACTTTCAGATAAGATAACTATGATTAGTGTCTTTTACTTTTTTCTGTCCTTAAAGAAGAACAAGTGGGAGGGGTTGAAATAACTAAAGATTAACACTAATTGGATGAACCAGTTCTCTAAACGATATCAACCCCCTCTATCCATGTTTTCTTTGGCATTAGATACACTAATAAGTTTTGTTTTTAATTTTTATTGTTTTTAATTTTTATACCTTCTGTGTCTTTTTTCTGTTCTTAAATGATTCAGTCATTTAATTGACTGACTATTTGATAAGAAACAGAACTATTACTTTTAGCCCTGCAACTAACAGATCGAGTGTAAATAATTTGACACTCCACCTGTCTGTTATGGGCAGATGTATTCATGTATTGTAAAACAAAAAATAATTATAATGAAATTATACTGTTTTGGTGAGAGAAATAAAATTCCATACTATCCAGAAAATAGGTGAAGAGACTCTTTATATAGGTACTTTACCTGAATAGCCGCCACTGCAAAATACAAAATGTATTTTGGTGCATATGATTTGCTCATATTTTTTCCTACAAGAAATAATTTATAACACTATTAAGTATTCAATCAGGAAACACAAACTATTGGCCTTATTTTTATTAGAATGTTTAATTAATTGAATTTACGGTAAATTATGAAGAAATAGGACCGTCTTTAATAGATTAAAAACTAAAACTGTTTATTTAGGCTTTAATAATGAAAAAGCAATATAAGCTTATATGAAACATATCCTATTATTAAGATTACTGTAAATTATAGCCTATTAAAAAACATCTTTTAAAATTTACGATCCTTTTGTTTGAATTTTAATTTTTTAAAGTACAGCAATAAAAATTAAAAACAAAACTTATTAGTGTATCTAATGCCAAAGAAAACATGGATAGAGGGGGTTGATATCGTTTAGAGAACTGGTTCATCCAATTAGTGTTAATCTTTAGTTATTTCAACCCCTCCCACTTGTTCTTCTCCGCCCCTTCTTCAATCATCCTGAACCATTCAATTAATGTAAAAAGAAACTCGTTAATTACGTTTTGATATGTAGTATGGTATGGCATAAATATTAAGTTGGACGATTTGCCGATATCTTTTGTAAAAACAGCACCAATAATTTGACTGTCAATTAAGTTACATTTAAGTATAAATTTCAATCGGCCGATGATAGTTAAGTTAAAAGACGAGTTCGATTTAGTTAACCGTGTTATTAGTTACTAAACGATTCGGTTTAACGTTTTAAAATACCTGTTTAATATTTATTAACATGAGCTAGGCTCCTCAGATTATAAATACTGATTGGTACGTAAATAATTACACCATTTTCTTTGTCGATACCATTTTAGATTAGTATAACTGTAATAAACAATTTTATTTCAACTCGGTTGTACAGTTGTCAGAACATACGACTAATAATAAATAGTAAACCTATTAATTTAAACCTAAAACTTTCATTTCATTCTATCTACGGTCCGGCTCTAACGAAACATTGTTATTGCGAAAAAATGTTACAAAATAGAGAAAGGACAACATGAAAGTGATGCTAAGGAAAGTACAAACTTAACGGTGAGCTCACTTACCATATTTTTTGTGGGAAATACTTAAAAAAATTAGTAAAATAATTCTTTTTTACATGTGCTGGCACATGTTTTTTTAACCATAGTTTGATTTATGTCAATTTCCACCGTCTCGGTTATTAGAATGGTTGTGGTAATAGGAATGGATATGTGTACAAAAATGATATGAAAGGTTAAGATTAAAATTGCATTGTTTTTTTTTTGAAAGAAAGTATTATTATAGAAAAAAAAACTTGAAATTCAAACTTAGATAGTCCGAAATAATCCGAATTCGAAATGAGGAAAGAGAAGAAAACAGATATTGAAATTTAATTACCGTAATCGCCGCTTATTGTGTTCACTGCTCAATTAAATCAACCGCTTGTTATTATCAAAAGAAAAAGTGTGAAATCTAATCATATTGTAGACCTAATACTTAATCCAAGATTCTTTTTGGGTCTGGTTATAATAAACAACTTCTTTTAAACTTATTACTACAGTTTATTTATAAAATAATAAATTATTATGTCCAGAAAGCTGAAACTCAAATTCTGAGTTTGGGATGCGGCTCTCTACCATTTTATCTAAATAATCACCTTTCACCTTTTGAAAATGGAGGAGCTGGTAGAAAAAAATGGCCCCATCCTTGCTAAAGGTGATGACATATATATTAACATAATTTTAAAATTGTATTAGATGCTTTGCTAGACTTGCTTTATTTTTGAACAGGTATACTTTTAATGATAAATTGTGTGTTGTTTAGATCTGAGGCTTATATAGAACCTCTAGATGCTTTACTAAGCAAGGAGTCAGGTGCTTTACCTGTGCCTTCTTGTAAAAAACCTTCTGGTAAAAATTTTATGTGTTTCGTAATTTAAAAAAATAATGGTGTGGTCCAAAGGTTGAAAAAATGTCAGTAGCTCGAGAAGAAACCCGACACCTATTAGTGTGAAAAATTTCATTTCCCTATCTTTTACCAATCCTATGAAAAATGTACCTCAAAATAGCTAATTAACATTGGCGGGGTACAAAGTACAGTCTCCCCTTAAAGGAAGACGATAAACATTTGATTAAAAAAAAAGTTTTGATGATTTTGATCTGCGTGCCAAATTTAGTCCTTTTCGAAATAAAAAAACCGAATTTTTAGATTAATTGATTAAGAATGAAAGCCAGGAAAAATATTATAAGGAATAATTTTTTATTAGTTAATAACTATGCAAACGTAAAACTTAAAATATATTAACATTTAAAAATGTATTATCGAAAAAATTGGGATCTTTCAGTTTTATACAATCACAAACATTATGATAAAATTTTGTTGCAATATTTTTTGAACTTCGTGTAGTTTGGAGATTCTATTATAGTAGTAAGATAAATTTGACGATTAGATAAGTAGCAGCAGTGGTGTTGCCTAACAAGATTATTTCAGTCATTTACATCGATTAAAGTAAAGTTTAAAATAATTTTATGCACTTTTAAATCATAATATAAGTTACCGCTGTATCATTATTACTGTTATTACTAACGAGTATTTAAAAAAAAAATAAAAAACGAAAACGGTTTGCGAAAATTCACCGTGGTTAATCTTTGCATCGACCGATTAACTTAAATAAAATTGTAATTCATCTTCAATGAAAATTGTATAACAATGTTAATTTTTATGTTTTATATTCTACTTTATATTATTTTATTAACATTTTATAAAAATATTGTAAGCGAAATAACATTATCGGTAATTAGTTATAATAAAAACTGTAATTAATTTTTTTACTCGGTAATAACAACAAGTAGGAAAGATTTTTATGTAGCTTTCTAAACCATTATTCAAATTTAAGTTATTTGTAATTATTTTTAATGTTTATTATGAATTTTAAAGAATTTATTTCTTAATTTAAATTAGGCTACAAATTTTTATCATACAATTTTTACTTAACATCATCTGCAGCAATTTTATTTTTTAGTTTATTTTAGATCTGCATTAACATCATGATTATTAGTGACTACTTTGGGTTGATAAAAATGGGTTTGAACTTGTAATTATTTTCTAGACCCTGGCCAGGAATCAAACCAAAGACCTTCGCTTTGCAACATAGCAAGATAACCACTGAACCACGAAGGAGGCCAAGAACTTTATAATTCCTAATATACAGTAATATTAAACGTAGATTCTGAAAATGATGTCCCCAAATCGATAAAGTGAATCCCTGAGATAGTACGGCAATCTAAAGATTTTCGGTAACAACTCGAAATACGGGTTGGGCAGAATATATCCGTTGTCTGTGCCTAAAAATCAATAAAATCTTCAAAACCTCCAATTGGGTCTGCAAAGAGCTGACAATTTTCAAAACAGTATAATTTTTTTTACGAAACAAAGATAACTGCCGTTAAACTGCACCAATTCATCGTGGTCAAAAATTTATTAGATACGTCAACGGTGCGGTAAATCTTTAAATAAAAACATTTTCTATTAAAATATATTAATTTCCTATTTTTTGCATTAATCGAAAATTTGGAAAATATAACTAAGGATGATGGAAATTTGTTCGTGAATATTTAAAAAAACGTTGGCCAGAATCAGTTCAATGGGAGCTGAAATTAAACTCGTCAAAAAACATATTATCCTTTTAATTATATGATGTCTTGTATGATAGCTTTTTAATGAATTAAGATATTCATTTTCGATTTTTTTGCAGAATCTGGAAAGTATCCTCTTTACAAACTCGTAAAAGTTGTTTAAATCGCTTCGGTAGAGTTCTGTGTTTAAGGATAAACTCAATCTCCATTTGAAATAAATTGGAACAGATTTTACGTTTTAAATATGTAATAATCAACCGGCTTGGTCTAGAGGGAAAAAAATTAAAGAGGGCTTGGGAAAGATGAAAAATAGCAATGAAAAGAAAACATATCAAAAATGAAAAAAATAAAATCATTTAACGTGATAAGGGTTGGTCTAGAGGTAAAGTCGTCGCCGCGAGTCAGCTGTTCAACAGCTGATTTTCGAAAACGAAGGTTCCTGGTTCAAATCCTGGTAAAGGTAGTTACTTTTATACGGATTTGAATACTAGACAGTGGTTGCCGGTGTACTTTGATGGTTAAGGTTCAATTAACCATACTCTCTCAGGAATGGTCGACCTGGGTCTGTACAAGACTACACCTCATTTACACGTCATAATCATCATCCTCATCTCATTGGGCCATGGGGTTTCTTATTGTTCTAAATTGAACAGATTGCAACGTACACATAATTAGGAATTATTAAAAAAAATATATGTAATAATTTTCCAGGCCTTAGCTGGGAATCAAACCCGGGACTTTCCGCTTTGCAGCGAAATACGTTATCCACGAATCCATAGAGGCGGTCATATTTGTAATTTATTTTAAATATTAACCTCTAACAAAAATTTAGAAACCTAAATTTTAAATTATTTTACATTTTGATATATTCTATCCGATTGAAATTTAATTGAAAAAATAAATATTTTTTTATATTAATAATTTTTTTGTCTTTTATGACCACAATGGATCATTTTATTCAAATTTAGAAAGCTTCTTCCTTTTCATATTCTTTAGCTTGATGTTCTGCCAGTACGCCTTCATTCGGGCTGATCTTGCTTGCCGAACTTCCTTTGAAACAACCCGTTTCTTCCTGCTTTGGTTTGTTCTTTCATTTGATTTTGTTTCAAATCTACTTTCTTTATTTCTTATAATTTCTAATATTTCTGTTTTGTTCCCTAAATCATCGAAAGTTAATCCGAGTTCGATCATGTCTTCTTTGACATTTCGGATCCATGCTCATAATGCTTCTAATAATAATCACATTATTTTTTATTATATTGTATTAATAACTTTGTACATCAATCTGAAGAACAAAAACAGTTGAAATACATTTTAACTTCTCAAAAATGTTTTAACCGTGTTATAAAACATAATTCACTTTGTAGTATTAAATAAGAATATGTAATAAAACTTTTCTTACTTCAAGATGTTTAAAAATTATGTTGCAAAAATTTTAGATTGTTATTCCAATTTTGTACTTTGCACCTATTTTCACTTTCTCTTTCCTTTATGAATATATAGGAAGGAAAAAATTGTTTTCATGTCAATTTTTCGAAATAAAGTTTTCCGAATCTACGTTTTACGTGTGTCTATCTGTGTGTCTGTGTGTATGTGTGTAAGTGTGAACAGAATATCTCAAGAACGGATCATTGTACAAACTGGAAACTTGAAACTTAAGTTACACATTACTACCGAACCGGACACAAACATTTTCATCAAAATCGGTCAACCGGAAGTAGTAGTTTATTCGTGTAATTTTAAACTTTTTTGCGATTTTCTCAAAAACTGGTTCTGCGATTTTTTTTAAAAATCGCCTGGTTTACTAAATTTTGTATGTTCTACAAGACAGGGTAGGCGCCATGTTTTCTGAAATTCTCAGGCTGTTTTCACGTAAAAAAATTGTTTTCTTTTAGATTTTGGCTTTAATATGCATTTTAGCGCAAAAATGTATCTAGTAAAAGTTGTAGAAAATTTAAAATCCTACAACTTTTATTTCAAACATTTTTTTGTATAACGCTTAGTTTAGCGGTAATTAGCGATTTTATGTTTTTTTTCACGAAAACGCGTGAAAAATTGATTTTTTCAAGATTTCGGCCTTAGTATGCATTTCACGACAAAAGTGAATAATATATATTCAAATTTATAAGTATTTTTCTCTACAGAGCCTAGTTTAGCGTGAAAGAGTGATTTTCCGTATTTTTAAGCCAAACTGAGGTTAATTTTTATTTTGCGTCTTTCATTCATGCTTAAAATAAGGTTATGTTTTTTGAGGTTAGTTTTTTGTTTATTTCTAATGTTTTATTACTAATGTTAGGTTATATTGTTAATTATTTGAATTGGCAAGAGAAAGTTGTGTGAGTGTTTCACACCAGATTTTTGTGGAATATATTGTTATGTTCAAACTCTTTTGTTCACTTTCTTAAATAGAATTTTGTTTTCCATCACATTAAAGCAAAAATGTTAATGTAAATAATTCGGTGTATCTTTTGGCACAAAATGAATACTTAAAACTGACGAGACGGGTAGGTGTAAGAAATGTTTAGTAGCTACTACTCACTGATGACAATAAATCTCATTCAACACGGTCTAACTTTGTGAGAACTTATTGTTTATTCTTTTGCGTAATATCCACGGAACTGTAAGTATGGTTCCAACTTTAACAGCTTTTATTTTAAGTACTAGGTACTCTATAAAGATTGCTACAGTAGTTTTGTTTAATCACATTAGTAAAATTATAGTAGCCTACAGTACTCCTTTCTAAAATTAGGACTCTCTATACTCAAAAACTGTTTTTATTTCATAATTCTAATAATAGAATTGTGCATCGTAGAATAACCTGCTACAAAAAAAAAAACAAAACAAACACCGTACTCTGTCGAAAATTATACAACCATCCAATCATTTGAAAAATCGTTTAATATAGACAGTGTTAAAAATGAACTAAAAAAGTTTCAGCTGAAAAACAAATTTTTAATATTAATAGATTTTTAATATACGATGGAATCAAGTTCTGAAAAACTGGGTTCAACTGTCTCGCTCGAGTTGGTGTTGATGTTATACATGTTTTTTTCTCTCTATCATCTGAGATTATTTACAATCAGTTTAAAAACAAAACTATAAGTAAATAACATGAACGTGTTCACATGAAAAGCAAAATTATTTATAATTTTTAAAAACATTAACTAGAAAAAACATGAATAACAGTAATGAAAAAGGTAGAAAAATTAATAGCGGTGATAGTAGAATGCGTAGAGGAAGAAGATGATGTTGATGTTGATATGGAATACAAATATTTACAATATAGGTTAGTCGGTAAATCTAAATGTAAGGTCAATCAATTTTGTTCGTTTCAGTCGTGTTACGTCTTCGCTATTATCAAGTAAATTAAGCGCCAAAGAATATTTATGATTCGCTAATTATACCTGATATTCAGAACTTAGCTGCTTAATTTCTTCTTTCACAGTGTTGACACGTAAGTCCCTATGCAAAGCATCATTTGTCACATACCATGGAGCATTTGTTACAATCCGTAAAACTTTCGACTGGAATCGTTGGATAATAGCAAGATTCGATTTCGCAGCTGATCCACAAAGCGGTAACCCATAAGTCCACAGCGGTTTCAATATCACTTTGTACAGTAAGAGCTTGCTCTCTAATGACAGCTGTGAACGTTTGTTCATCATCCAATACAAATCTCTCAGCTTCAATCCTAGTCTTTTGCGTGTGTTCCAAGTATGTTTGGACCAAGTAAGGGGCGTCGATCTAAGTGCATTCCCAAGTATTTTACATCATCTGACTGAGCAACTGGTCTTTCATTTATTCTTATCGGTGAACATGGGTCTAAAACATGTTAAAACAAACGTATCGGTGGACATGTTAAAACCAATTTTGTGAAAATGAAGTATTTTCTATATTGTACAATTAAACAAAGAAATTAACAACTTTATTTGTATATTTTCTATTATTTTTTCGGTAATTCTTTATTTATGACTATAAAACTTTACAAATAAATGTGATGATTTTGATAATAATTGTATAAATGAGTTGATAGGATGAGAGGGGTAGGGCTCCCATTGGTGCCTCCCCAACAATAAAATTTGTATAATAAATTAGCAGGTCTCTACTCCAGCGTCTTTTAAGATGTCTAGCAGGATTATCAGGTAAATGGAAGATGGGAAATGAACGTACCAGTGGATACTCGTGTTCTTGTGACTTGTGAAATAGTTTGTGTTGGCGTTCGATGGAATTTTGTACAAATGTGTGTGTGTGTGTTTGATCAAAATATCTCAAGAACGGAATATCGTACAAAGTTTAAACTTTAAACTTAAGTTAGGTACCACTAAGGAACCTAACATGAATATTTTCATCTGGATCGGTCAACCGGAAGTACCAGTTTATTCGTGCTATTTTTCTAAATCATGGCTTCCAAGTACGATAATTTAAAAAATCGACTCATTTACTAAATTTGTTATCGTCTACAAAATAGGGTACCGTGTCTGCTGAAATTCTTAGAAGCTCTGCTCTCGTGGTAAAAAATTGTTTTTTTTTAAGATTGCGGTCTAAATATGCATATTAGGACAACAATGTAGACTATTTTATAATTAAAGTTGTATGACATTTAAAAAAATCTACAATTTTTATTTCAAACATATTTTGTCATCTGAATCGGTCAACCGGAAGTAGCAGTTATTCGTGCTATTTTTCTAGAACATGGTTTCTAAGTACGATAATTTTAAAAATCGACTCATTTACTAAATTTGTTATGCTCTACAAAATAGGGTAAGTACCGTGTCTGCTGAAATCCTTAGAAGCTCTGCTCTCGTGGTAAAAAATTGTTTTTTTTTTAAGATTGCGGCCTAAATATGCATATTAGGACAACAATATAGACTATTTTATAATTAAAGTTGTATGACATTTAAAAAATCTACAGTTTTTATTTCAAACATATTTTTTACACCGCTTAGTTTAGCAACAATTAGTAGTTATTTTCTGTATTTTGCTCATCAAAACCGGTAAAAAATTGGAGTTTTTAAGATTACACTCTTAGTATGCATTTTTACGGTAAAACTATATATTTTAAGTTAGGCTATAGGAAATGAGAAATTCTAATACTTTTATTTAAGAATTTTTTCTACAATCTAATTTAGCGGCGATTAGTGATTTTCGTATTTTTAAGTTCTACAGATATTGATTTTCATTTTGATTAATTCACTTAAGATAAAATCTAGGTTATGTTTTTTACTTTACATTTTCTTAATGATTCTACATAGGCTATAGGAAATTAAAAATTCTGATACTTTTATTTAAACATTTTTTCTACAGTCTAATTTAGCGTCGATTAGTGATTTTCGTATTTTTAAGTTCTACAGATATTGATTTTCATTTTGATTGATTCACTTAAGATAATAATTAGATTATGTTTTTCATTTTATATTTTTCTAATGATTAACCATAGGTAATTATTTTTTTTTGTTTAAGAGAAAGACGTGTGTTTCACACCAGATTGTTGTAAAATCTTCACCAACTACAATGAAGTATTAAAATATTTTTTTGTTTTACGTCTGACTGTTTTGCAATTTCTGCTAATGCAAACGTTGGAGAATGATGATATATGAAAATGAGTGATGAAAAAATGCTAGACCTAACCGGGAATCGAACCTGGGGACCCCGGCTTAGAAGCCAGTTGCGCTAACCACTACGCCAACGGACCGGCCAAGTATTTTTAAAATGGCTTCGGTAATTATAGCCAACTGATTAAGTACAATATTTTAAAAGTATGCTTATGATACCCCACTTACGATGCAAACTAACCTACATAAAATAAAGGGTTGAATTAATAAAGTTATGGTTCTGCGAGACATTCCTGTAATTATGGATTACGACTTTGGTAAATGATTACGTAGCTGATATACATAATCCTTCCAGCTTGGGAACTAGCAACTGTTGTCTGATCGTGCATGCTCCAACTGTTGTGAAATCTGAGGTCAAGATCACAAAATAAACGAGAATACATTAAACACGGATGCATTCATTTGATGTTTTAATAATATCTTAGAGAAAACCGGAAATCATAAGAAACAAACTCTTAGTTCTACTAGGCCTGTATATTGTATAGCAGCCAAATTTACTGTTGTGCCAAACCGTCTGTCATTTTGAAAATACACGCTTTCAGTCCAAACCGTTCGGACAGATAACTACTAGCGGTTTCATAATCATAGACATCCAGTTTGAATCCTTGCATCTCCAAAACTATGAGTCGGATTTCAACATACTTTGCATCAAAATTTAGCTCATTTTGTTGACCTATAATAAACCTATATTTTTAATGTTGTTTAAAAATTTCCATATCGAGGTTGGAAGACAAAAAGACCCGGTTTCATTGATACTGCAACAAATTTCATGCGTTTAGAGGCGTGTAACTCGATAAGTATTTGGCCGAAAAGTTTGAAATTTTAACACAACATAGACAATTATATTCTTACAGCGTGTACGAAATTTCAAAATCGTACGGTATTTAAATTTTGATTTATTTACAATATTCTGAACCTTTGCTATCGCGGTAACCGCTCGATCATTCGGCACGGGCAAAAAATCGTATTATTAAGCGTAAAACTTAGTACAGATATGTTAATAACATGAAATATCGATTGGCCAATGTTGTGGTAGAAATTTTAGAATTTCGAAAACTAGATGGGTAATGCGGGGGGGGCGCTACTATCCATTTTGCCTGAATCTGACTGTCTGCCTGAATTGACAATGCAGTCTGTCAATAATTCAGGTAGACAGTCCGACAGGATGTCACGTACAAAAACTAGCAACATGGATAGTAACACCCACCCCCCGCATTACCCATCTATTTTTTAAAATTTTAAAAATTCTACCACAACATTGGCCAATCGATATTTCATGTTATTAAGTAACATATCTGTACTAAGTTTTTTACGCTAAATGAAACGATAGTTTGCCCGTGTCGAACGATCGAGCGGTTACCGAGATAGTAAGGGTTCAGAATATTGTTAATAAATCAAAATTTAAATAACTTACGAATTTGAAATTTCGTACAGGCTGTAAGAATATAATTGTCTATGTTGTGTTAAAATTTCAAACTTTTCGGTTAAATTCTTATCAAGTTACACACCTCTAAACGCATGAAATTTGTTGCGGTATCAAAAAACCGGGTCTTTTTGTCTTTTAACCTCGACATGGCAATTTTTGAACAACAATAAAAATATACGACTATTATAGGTCAACGCAGAATAAAATGATCTATATTTTGATTTAAAGTATGTTGAAGTCCGACTCATAGTTTTGGAGATGCAATGGTTCAAACTCGGGTGACTATGATAATGAAACCGATAGTAGTGCTCCCTTTTACGTAACGAACGATACACTACACAAAGACCTAAACGTCCCATATATCAACGATGTGCTCCTGCGCACGTACACACGATTTAAAAAGAAATTACTCAATAATTCGACCAGCTCAGCGTTGGCCAAGACACAACAGATTTTACCAACTGCCTCTATACGAAGACTGAAACGACTCTGGGGTAAAGTTATCATGAAACGTCAAAATTAAAGAAAACCAAAAATAAAATTTAAATAATTAAAATGATTTAATTAAACTAACTTAATGATTACGGTTGGAGTACTGTCAATGGGCAGCGATCTCCTCTTGTCAATATTTGTATCCTTTTTTATTAAATTTGCTTGTTATTTTTATACAGTTGCTAATAAAAATATCTTTTAAAGTAAAAAAAATTAGTATCTTCTGACGGAGTAGTACGTTTAGTTGATAGTACCATTAACTTTAGATCCGACATAAGCAAACAACCCTCCGAGGGAGGTGATTGCTGATATCGGATCAAGTGGCCAGGCGGTGGGTTTTTTGGTTTTTTCTTTTTTTTTGGTTTAACGTCCGACTGTTTTGCAATTACTGCTAATGCAGACGGTGAAGGATGAAATGATTTTTTGTAACGTTTGAAAATATGCCGTGCCTGAATTGGATTCGAACCCAAGACCTCATGATGAGAGGCGAGCACGTTTTTGGTTGGTAAGGCGGTTGCGGCCTCCTTGGGGCTGGACGAGAACGATTCAATTGAGTTGAGCACTACTTCCCCCATCGCGAGGGAGTGAACATGAGTTTTTCTCGCCGCCTCGGATAAAAAAGACCGTTAACTTTAGCTTTGAAAAGTTTAGTCGATTTCGAAAAATCGACATGAAAAAAATACTTTCCTTCCTATATATTCATATAGGCAAGAGAAAGTAATAGACAGTCAGCTTGAAAATTCTTTTTGATCGGCAATTATGTGAACCGGTGTACCCAAAGATTTTTTCCCGAAGCAGGTAGATTAAAAAATTATTATTTGTACCTAATTTCATTGGTGTAATAATTCAATTTATTTCATAGTTGTTTCTATTCACATTAAAAAATAGGTATTACTTGCAAATTATCGTATAATTCACAATTTTTTTGAATAAACAATTCACAGATTGTATAACAAATTTCATGTCGATAGTTTAGAAAAATAATGAGACAAATATTAAACCATTGAAAGACGTGTGAATAAGCCCTTTCATCCGTTTTATAAATTAACACAAGAGGAAGGAGGATATTTCAAAGCAGTTGTGGACAGAGATATCATTGGATTATTAAACTGTTTTGAATAAAGGAGGCAATTTCCTCCCTCGACAATCCCACATGTTCATTTTAGGGGAACTACAATTTATCGTCTCTACATTATTATACGAATATAACACTTGCTTCCTTTTTTGAAGTGTATTAAAGAACAACTTCGGAAAATTTTATAGTGTGATTTAACAAACTCCTTTTAAATAGTGAATTAAAAAAACCAGTATTTGCGGGACTGACCGACAGAAGAGACTACTTTATTAATTACTTACTTTATTAATTAAGTTAACAAATTAAATAAAAAAGATTTTTCTGAATTAATTAGACCTAATGTCAATTTTTGATAGCCAAGCGTGACGTCACGGCAAACCAAAGATTTTTCACGTGCAAAAAATACAGTCCAGGCGCGCCAAAAGAAGTACTCACTTCGAAAAGTATTCTAAATTTTTGAATTAAAATTTAGAAAAAACCTTTTGATAATTCATGTAATACGTTCAAAGTTTTAAAAAATCAAGTTTTTTACCTTTAAGCAGAAGGTACTACAAAATTGTAAGTTAATACAGCTATGTGTGTAAAATGTCCTTGTTTTATATTGATTGAGGAAATCGTCCAGTATCAAATCTTCGTCAGTGATTTATAAGAATTCCTATCCCAGGATATGTTTAATATTCTTTGCGGATCCCTTGGTAAGTGAGGTTATGACAATGTTCTTATTTCTAAATTAACTGATTTTAAATAAAACTGTGTGTATAATTTTTTAATGGTTTATTTATACTGAAACAACGTTGATGTCCGATGTATGAGAGAATTTACATAATAGTGAATTTACGTAGTAATTGGAACTACCTACATGAAATTAAACGTAATTTTTTTTTGAAAAGCTAAAATAATAATACTTAAGTTTTATAACTTGCTTCCGGAGTACGTTAGAAACAGGTCTCGTGATAAGAATTTCAAACTTTTGATCAAAAGATTTCTAATTCAGCTGGGGCAGGACTCTCACTTAGAGTCTTTGATTTCTCTTCGCCACTAGGGTTAGGCGGGAATTATTGGCTCGCTAAATTATTATTCATAAATACTAAGTTAGTAGTAGTTATAGTTATATATGTATATTTATAATACGTTTTTTGTTTCTAATATTGCGCTAGTTAATTCTGTGTTGCATTTGTGGTTGAAGAAATAGTTAAATTTAAGGGAGGTAGTTAAGGCTAAATTTTGTTTTCATTTTTTTTTCTCTATAATAATGTAAGTAAATTGTTAGAGGTTTTTTGTCATAGGCTATTTAATGCTATTTTATAACTTTGCTGATGTTTGTATTATCATTTTTTAACATTTCAGTTTTGTTATAAGTTTTAATTTTTATTTACATTTGTATTCTGTCTGTTTTTTATTATTATTTTTATTTTAAATTTTATACTAACGTGTTTTTTAATGTTATTTTGATCATTTTCTCTTTTGTGTGACTTATTTTTTTTTATTATGTAATAAGTGATGTACGTAGTATTGGTATTAACCGTTTTTTCTCTTTTTTATCAGTGCTATTATTGTTGTATTGTAGTTTTATTTTGTGCTATGTTTTTTTTTTGTAATTAGAGTAATCCTCCTCCAAGCACGGGCTTTGTTTTTTTGGAGGAATAATAAAGGAAATAATAATAATAATAATAATAATAATAATAATAATAATAATAATAATAATAATAATAATAATAATAGTAATAATAATTTAAAAAATTGTAAATAAAAATAATAATAATTGAGTGTCTCGATGTACGACAGAATTTACATAATAGGGAATTTACGTAATAGGGACTACTTGAAATTAAACGTAATTTTTAAAATTATTTTTTGAAAAGCTTGTATCCTGCATACAGGAAAAATTTAGAACATTTTTCTTCTACGATTAACTGGCGAGTATGAGTCACTAGATCCAAAACCCTTGAGCCAATTTTCGCTGAAATTTTAAACTTATAGTACTACATTTTTTAGTTTATGTAAAACATGAATTCAATTTTATTTTCAATGAACTCGTCGATTTTTCATGAAATTATTAAGTAACTTTAACAAACATTTTTGTGTTCCATTGAAAACAACTATTTTTGTTCATCAGATTACCGACTTTTCTGTAGTACAAAGTTGTATGATAGTAATTTAAATGAACGAACATCACAAATGTAACGGTTTTATGAAATATTGTGAATAGAGGTAGATGTTTTACCAGTTAACCGGATGATAGTGTTGTGGCCGTAAGTACATTAGGATCAGTTACCCGGGCCTATGAGTCAGTAGTAGTAGTAGTAGTAGTAAGGTATGATAACGAAACGTTGAGTGTAGTAGTAGTAGTAGTCGAGGGGGTCGAGCGGGGTTAAAAACAGTGTGCTCAGCTTCTGGGATAGGCTGTAGCTGTATCGAGCCGAGCCGCCACGGCGCTTGTCGCGTGCCATGTTGACCTCTCTACCCCCCTCGACACCACCCCCTACCTACCCACCGACGCCGACTGACGCACTAACTTTACCCACCCGTCCCATCGACCTTCACCCTGTTATAGTATCCCGCTCGTCTTTCCCTTCGTCCCAAACTAGAGACCCTCTAATCATATCCCGGCTGCCGCCTGCTGCCTGTTTCACACCCCCCCTCCACGCACATCCACCGCATCATTACTGCTGTCGCCGCCACCGCATCCATAACCAGCGCCGCAACCGATTCAAACCGATCGATCCATCGATCGCTCGATTCGATATTTATGCACCTATATATATATATATAATATATACTATATAGTATATATATGTAAGTACTAATTAAGGAAGACGTCACCACCGACAACGCTACCACCTCCCCCAACCCTACTCGCTTCTTCGTTCATCATACGATCCTCAATGCCAAACCATCACTCATCTCTCCTCATTCCACAGACGAATCCAACCGACTTCCAACTTACACTTTCCTAAACATTTTTAAAGAACTTTTTAAATAAAGATTCCAATATACGAGGAACGTACGCTACGTTTAAATATTCCACTTTTAAAGCTTAACTTCTTTATTTGATACTGCCTTAATTGTAGGAAAACAAAAACTCTTTTGAACGAGTCTTATTCAGTAACCAGGAAATATATCTTACTTTATTACGTATAACAAATTACATAGTATCACTTTTTTACAACGATGTGTGTACTTCTATTTTTAGCTTCACTTTTTTAAAACACTATTTTATTTCTAGGCCGTTTAATCCTACTTTAGTGACCAAAAATAATTCTAACTCTAATACTATAGCTTTAAATTTTTATCAAACTATTAAAAATAATTCGATTATTACTTAGCTACTAAATCATAATTAAAATTGGTAACTATTATTTGTAATTACTAAACAACAAAATTGGAAATCTGTAATTTTTTTAATCTCAATTGATTCCTAAGATTTTATTTCGTAACTTATATAAAACTTACGTAGAGTATATTAAATGATATTTTTCTCGTAACTTATAGGACCAATTTTACACCACGTGAAGTGACTTCAGACGTTTCTGGAAGCTCCTTTTGCAGCCCACATTCTCAGCAATCATCCAGTGTAGGGGTTTTTCTTTCAATATGAAAAAATATATAAAATTTTTAATTATAATCGGACACAAATAAACGCTTTCAAAATTTTGATCGAAATATTTCAATTTTTTATTTTATTTAGTCTCATCGACAGATAGGTCATTAGCGACCAATAAGAGTTTTGATACCGTGACAGTGCGTTTAAACGTGTTAAAATTTTCAGAACCTAGCCGGGAATCGAACCTGGGACCTTTGTAGGCTAGCGCGCTAGTCACTACGCCACTGAAGCGGTCATTAAAAATTTTAAATATTAGATTTTTAAGTCATAAAATGTATGTATCTTGAGTAAAAAGACAAATAAAGTTAACCTTTTATAGGTCTTTGGTAAGTATACTTACCACTGGCAATAAGGTCGATTTTTTTTAAGAATAAGCTATGCAGTTGAACCCTACATTTTATGCATTTTATGGTTTTATAGGTGTTTTCTGATAAGTAGGCTATCCATATTTGAAATTAGTGCTCAGCGACCATTATCTTCATGAGGTAGATTTATTATACTAATTTTAGATTGCAGTTTTTTAAATAGTTGTTCTGTAATTTTAATGATGTACCTATTAAATTTTTTTTTTGGAAATTATAAATACTTAAAAAAGGCGTAGTGGTTAAAGGGCTAGTCTGAAGCCCGAAAGTCCCACGTTCTTTTCCTATTTCTATTCCCGATTTTCTTTATGTGTTGCAAATTCTTTTTGCCGTAGTGTATCTAGTGTTTTAAGAACTAAAAATTGTTCCTATAATAGTAAAAGATATTTCTGTTAAAATCACTTTCTAAAAATAATGAATTTTCAAATCACAAAATACTCTAATATAATATTATTGATATATTTTATATTTATAATGTGTTGTTCCTTTTCTAAATTTTAAGATATTTAATAGAAACTATTTATACATTAATTGTCGTATTGAGTTTTCTTCCATAAGAGATTTTCCCGGATGGCACGACAAGTGAAGACTGGATTGTAGCATTGAGTAAACTTAATATTTAGTGGTTAGTAGGTTCATACAAAAAAACAAGTGAGTCAATGAATTTGTGCATCAGGATAAATATAACGTGACTAACTTTTAACGTCAGATAGTTCAGCAGACAAAAGTATTTTGTAGAAAGTCGGAAGAGGTAGTCAAAGGTTGTCAAAGTTACCAGAATGTTACATTCTGTTTTATAAAGTAATCAGAAAGCCTATTTTGTGGCACTATGAAAAGAGAATCTCCCGATTAATTATTGAAAGCGCCTCTATTTATGGGTCAGAAGTTTCGACTTTCTAACCAAGATACAACCTATAGAAATGAAATTCTGGTGAAGTTAGTTGTGCTGGATCGAGTTTGGAGGTCATTTGTGAAGAATGTAGGAGGACAGATTGCCACAGAAGATTTGGCTATAAATTTCAGCTAGACTGAGGAAGAAAGGACGATCCAGAAAGGAGTGATCGGATAATATTATGAGAGTTATGGAGAGGAGGGTCTAAGGCAGAGGCTCGCTATCGCGATGCCGCGGCACTCTGGGATGTCGCAAGCAAGAGCTAGGAGTGCCACGAGCAACTAAAAATTTTCTGTCAACCTTGGACGATTACTTTCCAGACTTGGATAGAAAAAAATATATGATTGGATCCGAAATAGTTTTTTCCGAAAATTTTGAGAATAAGATGATTTGGAACTTCAAGAAAAGGAGGAACTTGTTGTTGTTGTTGTTGTTTAGATCATCAGCCGAAAGGCCAATTTGAATCTGTAGAGGTTTTACTAAGTAAAACGAGGAGTGATGTGGTTTACCATGCCTTCCTTACTGAGTGGAAAAGTACGCTTATCAGCATGCCGGGCCCTCTGTAAAGGACATATTTTTCACTCTGCAAATGACACCTTCACTTTATTTACCCCAGGGTCTGGCTAAATAATGAAATTCATTACTTTCAGAGGAGATAACTCTGATTAGTGTCTTTTACACCTTTACCTCTTCTGGTCTTTAATGATTCATTCATTTAATTGGCTGACCACGTGATAAGAAACAGAACTATATATTTTAGCCCTACAACGAACAGATTGAGGAGGAATGAGGTGGAACTTACAGATCTAAAAAATGATTGAACGCTGCATATCAATTATTTTAATGAACTTTTAATAAATAGGTTCTGGATTTCACTTGAAAATGAGTTCCTACGAATCTCAATAAAATCTATCTCTCTGTTGCTACAAATAGTGAGCACGGATTTTCTGCACTAACCAATATCAAAAATAAAAAGAGACAGCAACTGACTTCCAGCAATCTTGAAGCTAACTTGCGTTTGAGCCTTTCAACAGTCCCACCCAGAATTTCCAAAATTTCCAAAAAAACATTAAGGACAAGTTCTCATTTAATTGTAAGTAATTTTGTTTGCAATACTTATAACTAAAAATTATTTAAACATTTTTTAAAACTATAAATTTAAATAACTCCACTTTTTTAGCCTTTTTTAAAACCTAATAGGTAATTAACAATATAATATTGCGGGTATTAGGGTGCCATCATGGGTTAGTTACATTGGAAAGGGGTGCGCGAAAAAAAAACGTTGCGTACTACTGGTCTTTTTTCGGTTTAACGTCCGACTGTTCTGCAATTACTACTAATGCAGACGGTGAAGGATGAAATGACTTCTTTGTAACGTATGAAAATATGCCGTGCCTGAATGGGATTCGAACCCAAGACCGCATGATGAGAGGCGAGCACGTTACCAACTACGCCAATGCGGCCGGCGCTACTGGTCTAAGGCATGAAGATGTGTTCAATAAAAATGAATGCCGTTTGTAAGAAGTCAGAAAGGATATTGAGAAAACCAGAATAAACCGAAAAAATGTAATGAACCGAACCAAATTCAGATAACTAATTACAAAAGTGAAGGGCTTCAATGAAGAGCAAAAACAGAACACCGGGTGGACAGAAGAAAGGAGAAAAGCCTACAGTGAGCGAATACTGAGAACGTTGGCTCCGAAAAGAGCTTCCAGAAACATCTAAAGTCACCTCACATGGTTTAAAATTGGCCCTACACGAGAGAAAAAATAGTTATGACTTTTAAAAGTTTTTCTTGTCCTCCTTTCCTCCTTTTCTTCCTCCCCCTCCTCGTACTTCTCTTTCTCCTTTTTTCTTCTTTTTTCAATTATTTACCTTCTGAGAGATTTGACAACCTCTCGTCTGCCACCTGGCTATCATCTCGTCTCTCTGGATTTTGTTATCAGCTGGCTTTGACTTCGTCCATCTTTTCACTTAATTTAAGAATCAGATTTGTTATTTCACAAGTATCCTGAAACTGACTCTTCTTCGTCCAGTTTTTGACTCTCCTGCTCTATTTTATGATGATTGATCACAATTTTTGTTCTACTGAAAGCTACCGATACATGGTTTGCACCTTGGTGAGAGCTATCATCAAACCGTACACTTCATTTTGTTGTTTAGATCATCAGCCGAAAAGGCTGGTTTGAACCTCCAGAGGCTTTACCTAGTAAAACAAGGAGTGAGGTGGTTTACCATGCCTTCCTCACTGAGTGGAAAAGTAGCCTATTCTTATCAGCTTGCCAGGCCCTCCGAAAAGCATCTACTTTCCACCCTGCAAATGATAGCTTCACTTCATTCACCAAAGGGTCTGGCTGTAGAATGAAATTTATAACTAGGAGATAACTCTGACTAGTGTCTTTTACATCTCTACTTCTTCTGTTCTTAAATGCTTCAGTCATATGGCTTACCGTGTAATAAGAAATAGAAATATTTTCTTGTTGCCCTGGAACTAGAAGAGCGAGGGGAAATAATTTAACATTCCACCTGCCTGTTATCGGCATACTTCATATTATAATAGCCTATTTTTTAAAATAAAGACTTCTTTGTAATCTCTATTTATTTCCTATAAAATAATTGTGTTCGTCTGCAAATAGCCTAATTATGATCGAAATTGCACGTTATCACGAAATTTTACTCCAGAATAAAATAAACATTTTCATGTTATAACATGTCGTCAATGTACAAAGTCAAAGTTTGTCAAAGTTTTAAAGAAATTTAATCTGGACCCCTTATTTTTCATTAGCTATATCTCTTTTTAATTTATCATTCATGTTCAAAACAACCGCGGTGTTATTGCAAAAGCTCTTAAGGTGGGTAGCTCATTAACTAAATTTTGCTTCTAGTACTCCTGTGCAATGCGGTTTATTACAAGCATAAATGATATAGTAACAGTGGATTTTTCTCTGTAAACGCGTGAGTAGAAGAACCCATTTCAAAATGGTATATTCACATTATCTCAGAAATTAAAACAACTACTGATGGGAGAATTTCTTTAATAAATTGTTTCATACTCCAGTTATTGCTGTTTTGTTAACACTTTAAGTGACTCCACTTCAGTAATGATAGAAAAACATTTTCTCTCTAATAAATTACTATTCTACAAAATCCTTTTGTCTTCAAGTTTTATTAAATGACATTGAATATGAGGTTAAGATTTGAAACCTATGTCTTCATTGGTTGCTGAGATAATAATGTTAACATTAATAAGACAGGCATTGGGAACCCTCGTAAGGGAAGACTGTACTTTATACCTGCCAATGTTGAATTTGCTATTTTTAGGTACATTTTTCACAGGATTGATGAACGATAGGGAAATGAAACTTTACTTACTTATAGATGTCGGGTTTCTCTAGCTATTGGCAATTTTTTTCAATTAAATCTGTTGAACCATAAAGTTAAACAGAATAACGAACAATATAAGATTTTTACAATTTTTTTTCTAAGGTATTTTACATATTAATAACTTTTACAGAATTTGAGGAAGTCATAAAAATGCCAGAATTAGTGCATATGCAAGATAAATACTGGTAAAAATTTCAGCCTGGTAGGTTTAATGGTTTCCGAGAAAAATGTACCTAAATGTTAAAAATTTAAATTTCCGGGAACAGGCAAAAAACAAAATGCATAAATCAAAAACAAAATGTACAACACAAACAAGTGAATTTCTCATCAACAGTTGGTTAGAAAGATGAACCAATGGCTGAGAGTATTAAAAACAGTAATGCAGATATTTTTGAAGTACTAAAATTCCCTTTGCTCTAAAACGATCCGTGTAAAATTATGAAAAATATTTGTTCATGGTGACACGATAATTTTTCTGGGTAAACCTCCTAAAAACGTAATTTTTTTCATTAAAATACTATTTTTTTCATGTAATTTAAAGTTGTGTGGTTGAACTAGGTCTAAACAATTGAAAAACATAAGAAACCGAAAATCTAAATTTTCAGTTAAAACCATCATACAGTCTCACCTTAACAACTAAATGACGTGCATATTCTGAACGTTCCATACTCTGTTAATAAGCAACTATCAACAATGTTAAATGCCTTTCTTACATCCAAAAAAGCGATACGTGTTTCACTATTAAAATTCACGCCTCTTCTGTAAAATATACTTTAACGTAATGACAGATTCGGCGCATTATCTTTCCAGCATGAATTCCATAATTATGTTCGTCTGATGAAGGGAATTTTTTATTGATAAATTTTTTTTATAATAAATTATTAGTCCTACGTTACATTAACCGAACCTCACACCTGTTAGTCAAATAATAAACTAGGGTATTGGAATAGTAGGATTACATGAATAATGTAGGGTAGCTCATCACACATTTGGGTACGAACCCCTCACCACTCTCACGCATAAATACATAACATATGTACAACACTGCTACCATACCTTACGTACACGCACGCTCACAAACACATTGTTATGAATGTATTCCAAGCTGTGTTGATCGGGGAACTGAAAGGGATCGAAATCAGGAAGGGGTGGGAATCGATGATGATGAACCTCTGGCTTGATGGGCACATCCGGTGTCAGTGTCGTATCCCTTTAATAATAATAATAATAATAATAATAATAAACAATACCATGGTCGTAGGTGTTTTCCATGTACCTACATTGGCGCATATATATATATATATTAAGAGGAAAACGTGGTGGATGTACGTGAAGGGGATACCCGAGGGGATCAGCTTCAGAGCTTGGTTCGCCGGTTTTGTTGGTTGTGCTTTTTAAAGGGGGGCGGTAATAAAGGGGCGATGGGAGGGGCACATACTATAGCCATACACAGTGTAGCGCACATTGCGCTGCAAAAACTGAAATAAAGTGGCCCCAAAACCGAACCGAACGTTCGTACCAATGTACCAACGTTCAACCGCCCGCCCGCGGAACATTCGGCCGTCGAGCTGATACCACTATTTCTACTACTATTATTATTGTACGACGCTCTGTCGTGACTGTTTATCACCGTCTCTTTCTAACAACCACTCGAGAGAAATAGCTCTGTCTTTCTCTTTGTAAACCATACTAACACGCACACACAAATAGCGTATTACTCTTGACGACTATTTTCATCTCTCTCGCCCATTATGCTTCCCTTTGACTCACTCTCTCAATCATCCACCCCTCGCCCATTCATATCAGCCTTCTCTCTCCTACACTTGTTCGTGTCGGTTTCCCATCTCGATCGCACCGTATATTCTCTCTGAACTCTGAATTGTACTCTCTATCTCAGTCACTCCTTTACTGCCGGTTGAAATGTTATCCTCTATCTCTCTCGCACACTTAATCCACGTCTATCCTGGCCTTTCTCACTGCCTGTGCTTCCCTGCTTCCTATGCTATCCTACACCAGGCGCCCCTCCACCCTTCGTCTACTCCACAATCCTATTCTATATCAACGACGCTGTAAGCTCAGTCGACGTACTGCTGCTTACTTCTGCCTCTGCCTCTCTACAACCACCACACCATCCCTTTCATTTCTACTGCTACTACTATTACTACTGTTCTTACTACTACTTATTTTACTACTATTACTACTACTACTAACAAGTAAACCACAATTTTTATTTTAAATTCGCAAAAAAATAGATAGCCACACGTGTTTCAGTTTTTAAATAAATTATTATGCGACCTTCAGTGTGGTTATACTCAAATATGTTAGTGAAAAAATTTAAAATTTTTGCCAAAAATTTATTTTGCTACTTTTGTATCTTCTCATCAAGAATACACTACATAATATCCCCATTTAAAATTGTGTTCAATTTGACACAACACATAAAAAAAAAGTATAAATACTATCGTTGAATTTCAATTCTGTGTAAAATCTTAAATAGTATCTAATATTTTTAACTTATCAAAAAGATACATATTAGACACACAGCCTGTTCCAAATTTAAACTTATTTTAAGAATTTTTTAACATTTTCGAATGCCCATTTCTTCCGAGGTTGTCCAGAAGGACGTTATCCGGTTGGCTTATATATAAACACCTCTTTGGGTGTTCGATCGTCTACGATCCAACAAATTACATACCATTCATGCCTGTATTTTCCTTGATATCACCCATGACTTATTAAATATGATGATACCTTGAATGAAGATCTTAACAATCCCTTTTCACCAGTCTCTATTCTAGACATCTACTGAAGGTCCAACCCTGTGAACCATAGATTAAAAATGCCAGAACCATGGTATAATACAACTTTAAAATGGTCTCCCTCTATACTTTACAGACCAAAGTAAAATACAAGCCCTTAAAAATTTCCCAATATAATTTCTACATCTCGTGATTACATATAGGCTAAGAGACATCATACTTCGAGTGAAAAAAATGATTTACCTTTTCTAGAAACCTATTAAGTTATAGTTCAAAAATTCTTTGTTTCTAAAATAATTAATACTCCTGAAACATATAAAATTTCTCTTTTCTAAAGATATCAGTAGGTTATATCGTTTTTCAGATAAACTAACTTTCCTAAACAGGTAGGTGAAGTGTTAAATTATTTGCACTCGATCTCCTAATTCCACGGTTATGAAATATAGTTCTATTTCTTATCATATGGTCAGCCAATTATATGACTGAAGAATTTAAGAACAGAAGAGGTTAAGATGTAAAAGACACTAGTCGGAGTTATCTCCTCTGAGAGTAATGAATTTCATCATTATACAACCAGACCCTGTGGTGAATTAAATGAAGGGTGAAAGAATTTTCAAGGTGAAAATTAGATGCTTTTCGGAGGGCCTGGCATGCTGATAAGTATACTTTTCCACTCAGTGAGGAAGGTAAACCACCTCAATTCTCGCTTTACTCAATAAAGCCTCTTGAGGTTCAAACCAGCCTTTCGGCTGATGACCTAAACAACAACTCAATATTTTATTAGTATTTATTTAAAGTTAAAAATTTTGTATTTCTTAAAAATTAATTTTTATATAATTACAATCTAATTTACTTAATTTTGGTAATACACTTTTGTCGTAAAGTAAGGCCATAATCTTAAAGAAAATACAATTTTTTTACTGATTTTGCTGAGCAATATACAGAAAATTACTAAGCCTAATTTTCGCTAAATTAAGCATTATAAATAAAAAGTTTTAAATAAAAGTTCTATGGTTTTAAAATGTTCTACAACTTTAATTATGTAGCCTACTTTTGCTCTAAAATACAAATAAAGGCCAGAATCTAAAAAAACTTTTTTACCACGAGAGGACAGAACCTTTTCATGAATTTCTGCCGACATGGCGGTTACCGTATCTTGTAAAGAATAAAAAATGTTGTAAATAAGACGACTTTTTAAAAACATCGTAGTTGTTTTTGAAAAAAAAATTGATAAATGTATAAAATCACACGGATAAACTTGTAGCAAATTAGAATACTGGATTTCTTTAATTGAAGGAACAGGCGTACCAACACTAATCACATCAAGTAAAAATATAGTATAGCAAGTAATGGTACCAACCTAAATCATACGTGTGTGATAAATACATCATCATCATACGTAATCATACGTGTGTGATAATGATGTTTTAAGCTTGTTTCCTTGTCTATGATGAAAAAATATATAAATTAAGTAGATATTTTTAATGACTATTTAATTATTTTATATATCTTTAAAACATGATGAACAGTAAATCCAAAGTGATAAAAATTAAATTAAATACATAGTGTAAATCAACTCTGTTTGCATTCGGCTTCTTGTTCAAAAAGGTTAAATAAAATAGTGCGGTTAAATTTCAACAAACCCACCGGGTTGGTCTAGAGGTAAAGTCGTCGCCAAAATCAGCTGTTTAACAGCTGATTTTTGGAGACGATGGTTCCTGGTTCAAATCCTAGTAAAGGTAGTTACTTTTATACAGATTTAAATGCTAGACAGTATTTACCGGTGTACTTTGATGGTTGGGGTTCAATTAACCATACTCTCTCAGGAATGGTCGGCCTGGGTCTGTACAAGACTACACCTCATTTACACGTCACACATATCATCCTCATCTCATTGGGTCATGGGGTTGCTTATTGTTCTGAATTGAACAGATTACGACGTAAAAATATTAGGAGTTAACAAAAAACATGTCAACCAATGAAATTATAATTAATAAATATAAATGCGTGAGTGAAGAAACAATGAAACATCGAATGTTAATGGAGTTGTTGAATATATAAATCAACGAAAACATTTTTTATTTGAGGATGGTCTCAGATCATCAAGAAGAGTACATGAACTAAGAACCTCCAACAAGACAACAATACCGACGATCAAAAGTGAACAGCATGGACAATCATTGTGGTAAAACCTTTTAATTTTAAAATAAACGATAAATAAACTTTAAGATCTGTTAAATTAATATTACTTAACAGGAAAGGAGTAATATTAAAAAACAGGAGAGGAATCAAATCATAAATCATTTAAAAAATATATTTAATGTATTACTAAGTAAACTCTCATTTTTGTACCTTATTCTAAATTCGATATGATTAAATTTTGTTTTTCTCAGCATAATCTTAAAATTCTGTTTGTTTTATTTAACTCCATTTTTGGCTAGCTTAAATTTAGGGCAGTTAATTATTTGGAACCGTGGCACATTATAAACTACTACTTCCGATTGACTGATTTTGACGAAAATTTTCGTCTCGGTTTCCGTAACAGTACCTAAACTGAAGTTTCAAAATTGAGCTTTGTACAATATTCCGTTCTTGAAAAATTTTTAAGTAGGTTAAGTTAAACATTTAATTGTAATTATTAATTTTGTCCGTAAATAATTTTGTAATAAGTTATTATAAATTTGTTTATTATTTATTAAACCCAGATACCGGACGAACCTATACTTAGGTGTTACACCATCCTAATTATTAATTGATTTGTATATATCAGAAAAAGATTTTCTGCAAGTTAATTTAAAAATCTCATTGAAATTAACGTAGTAAATTATATTAAAATCTTGTTGTTTATGAATGATACCTTGCATGGTATCTTGTATTTTCCAACAAAACGACCTCATACTTGCTCTGCAAGCCATGCTTGCTTTCTCAAGCATTGTTCCTACGTTATTCTAACAACGTCGCCCGAAGCAAGCTTTCAGAATGTATCATACCCTAGAAAAACACAAACCATTATAAAAAATATTCTCAAGAAAATACTTTATGAATTTCGGTTCTCTGCTTTAAAGTTAACTTTGAAAACTGATGCATAATATTATTTGAATACTGATGTACGAGTAAAATATTAAATCTTGGATTATGAATTTTTTGTCCCTAATTGAAAAAAAACTACGAAAATTTAAAAAATTTTCCCAAAAATTCCATCCTAACAAAGAAATATTTTTTAAATCTACAAGTAAAAATTTCCTATTTAGTTCCAAACATAAATTTGGTTCTTACATTGAAAACCCGCAATTTTTTATGTCTTTATTATTACGTTTATCATTAATTTGGAAAATAGGTTTTTAATTCTAGTAAATGTTGTAAAATGCACTGTAAAAACAGACTTCTTTTTACGAGTTTAGATAAAAATTGTGCAAGTTCAATCAACCACTGAAAACTTGACTGACAGCACAAAATTTATTTTGTCTTTCATTTTCAATGTAGTACAACAATACACTAAAGTACAATCACTAAAATGGATGACTGTATTATTTAGCAGTGAAAGGAGGGGGTCACACCCATTAACGTTTCCTCCAGAATGTTGTAGTCACACTATGATCGAGGTAAACTTGATGAAAATGACAATGACAGAACCAACGATGAATATTTAAGAAGAGATGATGATGTAAATGGGATGATGATTAAATGGCAAAGAACGTTTTCGAAGTAGATCCCTACATCAAAGACAACAACGAAATTAGAAATTTGAAAAATTATATACGGCTATAAATGTTGAGCGAGATCCGTTTATCGTTTGTTTGCGTTTTTTTTAATAATTAAAAATACAGAAATAAAAATTTAAAAAATCTGGCGTGAAACACTTACACAACTTTCTCTTGCCAATGCAAATAATGACCAATATAACCTAACAGTAGTAATAAAACATTAGAAATAAACTAAAAATGAAAATAAAAAAAAACATGAGTGAAAGACGTAAAATGAAAATCGACCTCAGTTTGCTTTCTCTTCTGAAATTTCGTCCATCATAAAACTGCGATCCTCGTTGATTTTTTTAGCGGATTTTTTCAAGTTCTTATCGTTTTGAGATGTTGAATGGCGCCCTGAACGAGAATGGTCTTTAACAATCATTTCATGACGTTTAAAGCTCCCAAACATCTCGAAAACTTGTGTGCGACTCAAAGAATCTTCCTTGAAAGCCCGTTGAAGCATTTGGTAAGCTTTCGTTGTCGATTTTTCAAGCAGAAAATAAAATTTCAAATACTCTTTGTCCTTTTAAATCTGCCTTAACGACGTCGCAGATGGAACACGACACCA